>JAPDVR010000010.1:45807998-46407998 GCA_026230005.1 Gila orcuttii
GAACAAAGTCAGCACCGGTCACAAACACGAAGACGAAGGTGATTAAAGCTGAAACACAGAGAAAACAATCGCGAAAAGTCACCGACGCCATGATAAAATTTATATTTCCAACGGACAGCGCGATACTTCCGGGCGGGGCGCTGCAGTGACGCGCATGACCACCGGATGGCGCTAATGTTTTGTAATTTTCAATTTTGTGCTTTAAGAGGTAAAGCAATAAATGTTTCTATTTAGTCTCTTAATAATGAACATCTATAAATATGTTACAATTAGCTGTAAATATATATACACTGTTCTTAAGGGAAAGTATCCTTTTCCGCGTTTTAAGTTTTACTTACATATCAATTGTAAAACAATTAAATTAATGAACAAATAAAATAAAAAAACAAAGAAAAGATTAACAAAATAAACCTTCCTCAAAATCATGATCATATTTGTCCTCTTGATTTTTCTATAAAATGATGATGGATAATCAAGTACACCTGCTTCAGTCCAGTTTAAATATTACTAACTGTTTTGTCATTTTCTATTTTGTGCTTTAAGAGGTAAACAACAAATGTTTATATTTAATTCTCTTAATAATAAACATCTATAAATGTGTTAGAATTAGCTGTTAGTAATACTAACTTAGTATATAAACACGGTTCTTAAGGGAACGCCGCCTCTTCCACTTTTTGATTTTAAGTCTTACTGAGTTTTCATATATATATATATATATATATATATATATATATATATATATATATATATATATCAATTGTAAAACATAATGAAATTCATGAATACACACAATAACAACAAATAAAATGTAAAAAAACACAAATAAAAGATGAACAACCTTTTTTGTGTCTCTGAAAGTGTGATGGCAGATCTGACAACACTTACATGCAGCCAATTTTCGGGTTATGGTCGGGTTAAGGTCACTATTCGGGTTTCTGAAACATTAGGAATAACCCGTTTACATGCGTGAGCAGAGAGAGTTACTCCTGTATATAATTATGGAATTGCAATATCCCGATGTAAACGGCGACGCACGGTTAGCGTCTGGACGTACGGACAACCCAAGACGCAATACGCTTATTTCACGCAGCCGTTATTTTGAAATCGAAAGCGAGGCTGCGGTAGCCTGACTACGTCAGACTTCCTACTTCCGCTAATTTCATTTCGCTCCTGTAGTCAGTCTGAGGCCCTGTCCCAAATGGCACACTCCGGACTTGTGGACTTCCTCAGAGTCCACACTTCGGTGACGTCATGTAGTGCAGACCTATAGGGCCCTTAGCGCGAGTCCGCATTGAGAGGTATTTTTGGGACAGACTCGATCGTCACGCCGGAAACAGGAAGAAGGTCTCAGCTCAGACGTCGAATCTGAATAAACTTAAAGGTCATCTCATCAGTCCCTTTATTAGAAAAATATCACAAATATCATTAAAAAAATTACAGTCTTTAGCATCGAGAACAGGATTTATTTTATTTTCCCAAATCTTATGTCCATGTGAACTACACAGCCTGCTTTTACAGTTCTATAATTGTATATGCCACCTGGGCATTAGAATAGATGTCATGGTTATGTAAATGATAAATACAGTTGTACATAATAATACATAATGTTCAATTTTAACACAAAATTAAAATGTAAATGAGTTTAAGAAAAATGTATAGGTTTCAATATTCATACTACGTTTATATGACTCAGTAAAGCCATGACATTCGGTTCTATTTATGTAATGAATCATAATGCGATCGTATTATTTAACACGCTATTTTTATGTTTGAGATATCAACCACTGGTCGATAATGTTTGTATAAACTGTAAGTAACAACTGGTAAAATGTACACCTATGTCATAAAGCCATGTTAACAGTCCGTGAGCGAAATCTCCTCCCATCCGTTTTCTGATTGGCATTTCGCAAGGATTCCTGGGTAGTTAAAGTGCGTGGAGCCTGCATCTATGCGGGCTTCGCGGAAGACCGCTTCAAGCGTACAAAGGGGGCGCTGCTGAGCACACTTCAGAGCGTTAAAATGCTAAATGGGACGGCCTACGGACTCGTAGACTCGGCGAGCACGCGCAATTTAAGTCCACGAGACCGAAAGTCCGCATCAAGTGCGCCATTTGGGACAGGGCCTGAGACAGCAGCCTATCTCTCAGTTTTCCACCGGCCTGAAAACAGCCGGGCCAATCAACGAACAGAGGGCGGGCTGAGAGCCGTGACGTAGACGCTAAGCGCCGAGTTTAAGATTAGGTCAGGGAAATCGAAAACGACCGAGGATATGGAGACGCGAATGCAATTCGCTCTGTTGTGGAGAATATTCCCGGCATTAGCAAACTGAAGCCCGAACAAGAAGAGTGTGTATTAAACATTTTGAACGGAGGTGATGTTGTGGCCCTACTCCCTTTGGGAAAAGTTTAATTTATCAACTATTACCGATCGTCAGCGAGAAACTGGGGAGCCTTTTGACAGGTCAGTGTCTCCTTTCTTTTCCAGGTCTTAAATACCGTAAAACTTCAAATAATAGCCCGGGCTTTTATTTCCCCAAATCGTCGAACTGCACCGGCTTGTACTTGAGACAGGCGTCTATATGAGACAGGCCTTTAGAATTTAGTGTTGTTCATTGAGATGTTGTTCCTAGAGTCTCTAATCTCTAAAAATCTCCAAATGCTCCACGTGAAACCGCGGTCTTCCGACCTTTTACTATCTTGTCGATTGATTTTGATGAATATGCGCGAGGGAGAGAGAGCAAGACAGCGCTCGTGTTGTTTAAAGACGTGAGAGTGCGCGCGCGCGGCCGGGGCTCTCTCTCTCTCTCTCTCTCTCTCTCTCTCTCTCTCTCTCTCTCTCTCTCTCTCTCTCTCTGCTCGTTTGTGCCGTCAAGCGCAGCAGTCATTCTATTACATCACTCACCGATCAAAAAAGTCGTTTACAGCCATGTTCACTCCGGTATTTCGCTTGCATCATCAAGTGTTTACAGTGGAAGTTCGATCATAGATTTGAGTTCGATGCATGATGTCTGTGGTTCTATGCGGCTGTGTCGGCGCATAACATACGTCATAAATAAACTTATCTGATTGGCTTACGGGTAACCAATGATTTTAAACGTCAGTACGCGCCCCCTAGCGAGAGAGAAAACACTTCTCTATTATGCTATTCCAGACTCTGTGTACGAAGCAAAGTGAAGTAGCAGAGTCTGGTATTACCAGGCTAAGGCTGCGGTGGGAAGAAAACCGGAAGTGTCGCCTTTAATCATAGGAGAGTCGCGAATGCGATGGCGTATTGTTGTGTTTAATGTAGAAATGTGTTATTCTAAAAATGTACATACGTTTCTTTAATACTTTACACAATATACAGTGAAATTCATTTATATATATTTTTTTCAGAAAGTAAAAAAAAGAAGCAGGAACGAACTATATCTACATATCCTATATTGGATATTAACATCCAATAGTGTAAATCGCGGCAGCAGCTTCAGGTTGGTAGTCCAAGGCATTGTTGTTTATCTGTACTTCCGGGGTTCTTCCCACCGGAGCCTCGCTTTCGAATTTAAAATAACGGCTGCGTGAAATAAGCGTATATGCGTCATTTCCGATTCTTCTTCTTCCCGGGGGTGGTGATGGCGCAGTGGATAAGACACATGCCTTTGGTGTGAGAGACCCGGGTTCGAATCCACTGTGAGACACCAATGTGTCCCTGAGCAAGACACTTAACCCCTAGTTGCTCCAGAGGCGTGCGACCTCTGACATATATAGCAAATGTATTGGATAAAAAGAGCTTTGGATAAAAGCGTCTGCTAAATGAATAAATGTAATGTAAATGTATCCAAAGACAACAGCAGCAGCACGCGGATAATGAATAGTAGTGATGGGCAGATCGAGGCTTCGTGAAGCAATGAAACAGTCGAAGCAAATGTGCCATTTTGTTTCGAGGCTTCGAATCAATCCGAAACCCGTCTCCACGGTGACACCTAGTGGTCACTTGCAGGTGTTGATCTGAAACAACTTTTACAAAGAGCTAATAAAAAAATGTGTTGGTTTTTTTTTTTATTATTGTATTTTTGTAATATATGAAGCTTGTAACCTGTAGTCTCTTCACATTGCATAATGTGATTTTGGTCATGAAAAATGAATATTAATAAAAATAAATCAAGCCACAATGTCTCCCTTTCTTATAGATTTTTATTCAAAAATATTAATTTCTCTGCTGTTGAAGGACTCAGCCTACTTCTTTTTTTACAGATAATTTCTCCAGCCTTTGAAAAAATTCTCTCACAAGGGACACTTGTTGCTGGCATACAAAGATATTTTTTAGCTAGGACATACAAATGAGGAAAGATTACTGCTCTCTCTTTCCAGTAAGTTAGAGGATCATGAGTTCTGGGCAAAAACGCATCGCTGAGATATTTTTTCACTTCCACTGTGGCATCAGCTGTAGGATTGTGTATCATCTGGGTCTCACGGATACGATTGTCAAAATGTTCCCATAAACTTCACGATGGTGAAGGGCTGCAGATCCTTCACCACCATGTTCAGAAGAGCCTCATCCAATTCCCTCTGTCTGCCTTTTAAAAGAGAAGATAAAACATATTTTCAGACAAATATATTGGAAAAATAGTAGCCTACCGTGAAAGTAGTCTACTGGTTCATTTGGAAACCTTCCTAAACAAAGTTATGTTATGAATATTTATGCTCAGTGTGCAGAGAAAGATAAAGTGGATTATAGAAATAGAACAATTACAAAAAAACAAAATGATGTCTTGGCTGTAGATTGGGTACTCATATGTAGACATATAAAATGTATATTCACAAAGTATAATATTATATTGACAACATTTGTTTTTAAAGTGATTGGCAGTTGTGATTGGGATGTTAGGCATGTCTTAGTCCATGGCCTTTCTAAACAATGGCCCAACACTTAGTTATTATATTTCACTTATAATTAGCCTATATTTCAAACAATGCATACCTTGCTTAGATGGCCCAGCAGTGTCAGTAGCAGGCCTTGGTACAGGGGGAACACTACCATCCTCTGCACCCTGCAGAATGGCAGGATGAATGCTCCTCAAATGGCGCATCATGGATGATGTATTGTTGCAGTAGGCTAGCTGCCGATCACAATACACACATCTCACTTTATTTGGGGTTTCCAAATGGAAATGCTCCCACACCACAGATGTACGGCATCTCTTCTGTGGAGCCTCCATTTCTATCTATCTATCTATCTATCTATCTATCTATCTATCTATCTATCTATCTATCTATCTTATATGTAGCCTATCTATCTAATAATCTATATGTATCTGTAATATATGTATCTATCTATTAATCTATATATATATATATATATATATATATATTTTTTTTTTTTTCTATCAATGCATCTATTAATGTGTCACTATATGTACTCTGTGTGTCTCTAAGTCAATGTGTAAATGTAAATTAAATCCTAAATATAACTAAACAAATCGCACTATAAATGTCACTATATCACCAAAAATCCGCTATCTCAAAACCAAACTCCTCTCACAAAAACCCACGATATGAAAATGCGTTGACAAAACTTTTATACTGTGTGATTGTGTGATTTGTTCCCGAACCGACCAATCAATGAAACCCTGATTCGGCGGAGCACTCCACCTGATGAAACACTTAGACGCTTCATTTAGCCGTTGTCACGTGACGTGGGTGTTTTGAATCACGCTTCGGATCAGTGTTTCGAATCATCTTTGTTTCGGGATCTCGCAAAGCTTCGGAACGTCTGTTTCGCGCCAGCCATCCTTAATGAATAGTTCGGGGCAGATAGCGATCGCCTTTGTTTGCGCTTTGGTGCTGGTACTGACCTCGCTCCAAATGTATGCTGTGCTGCATCTCGCCATGTTTACTTCCGGTATACTGCACGCGGGTTTTTGTATGCGCCGAGAAGTTCCTCTACTCAAAAGACCAAAGATTCCTTGCGAATAGAACATGCGCAGAACACAAATCATTATGGGGATATGCCGATACGCGTTTACATGACCAAAAATTCGGGTTAGAAAAGGGGTACCCCAGAGGGGTATTGCACAAAAGTAGAATTAAGAAAGCCAGGATAACATAACAGTTATCGCGGCTTGACCTAGTTTAATCAGTGCATCCTGGCTTAATCCGTTGCACGTTTGCTGAGCCAGGATGAGAACGCGCGGATATGTCAAGCCAGGTGTATATATTTTGGATAAATGCACGTTCACAGCATTCTTAAAAAGATCACCAAATCGATCACAGAATCACCGATGCAAAAATGGACAAAACCCGTGCGGCATACTTTTCGCCTAATGAGCAACAGCTTCTTATGGAAACGTATGAAGAAGTGAAACATATAATATGTAAAATAAAAAGCAATACAGTTGCTGTAATAAAACAAAGAGAGAATGCCTGGCAAACAATAGCGGACCGATTGAATGCATAAGTAGTCTAAATAACAAGTGCTCCACTGAAACCCTCATAATTACAATTCAAGGGGTTACTTGTCATTTTCAAAAATAATTGTATACTTTGCCTTAAATGTGACCAGTGGACATGCATTTAACATTAAGAATAATTGCAAACACTATACCCACAATGTAGGCTACATCTATTTAGTTTATTGTATGTCTATAATCTGTTTATTTTTTTTACTCTTATCTATTTGTGTGTAGGTTTAGTTTCTAATTGATTTGATGTAGGCTAATCTATAATCAGATAATTTGCTCTATTTTTATCCATCTAATCTATTTTATCATTTGTATCTATCTATTCCTCTTAAAGAACAAACATGTCTGTCCAAAAAAGGACTTGGCAGCAAGTCAAGATTAAATACAAGAATATGTTGCAGGCTGGTAAGTGACTTGTTTGCGGAGAACATAGGTGACATGTTTGCTGACATTTTATTGTCTGTGCTGATTTTAGCAATAAATAAAAAAAAGTCATATATCTGGTACGGGGGGTGGCCCTCCAACCCAAGACTTCACCACAGCAGAGGAGCTGGCCCTGGACTTAAATAAAGGGAAGCCAGTGATTGAAGGGATCCAGGGAGGGACAGCCACTGACTCTGGCCCAGCAAGGGATTCTGGCCTCTTCATACAAGGTACATTGTTGCCATACTACTGCACATGGAAAATATTGAAATCCATATTTTGTTATGTGGACTGTGTGACTTTGCCTTACCTTGCAGTGGCTGGTAACACCCTTACACTTTTGGAGCCACCAGACTATGATTCGCCAGTGAGTACTCTTTATTAAATCATAGGCTTTGCATGTACTGTCAAAAATATCAATACAAGTATTGAATATGGCAGAGGGAAGCCACATCTACAGCAGTGGAGTGCACTTCTGCCGATGATGAGACCGTGTCGCTGGACTCCAGAAGGCTCGAGGTATCATGTCAATTTTGTGGAAATAGTCACATTTTTTTAAGTTCATAAGATAAGAAGTCAGGAAAGTGGTACTAATAGAAAATATCATTTGTTACAGGATCCTAACATTGGGCAGCCTGATAAGCAGCCTGGTAACAGTGAGTATTGCCTAAAGTAAATTTACATTATGCAAAAATTCTGCTATGCTAACTAAAATTTGTTCACAGAATTCACAAACTGTCAGATATCTCTACACAACACATCTTAAGAGACAGATCGAGCTGACAGAAGTCAAGATTGGTGTGAACAAAAGAAAGCTGCAGGACATGGACCTTGAGATGCAAATTAAAAGCAAGACACTGAGGAAACTAGAACTGGAAATCCAGAAACTAGAAAGAGAAGTAAGTGACTTCAGTTCATACTGTAACCATGACTGTAACACAATGTATTAATCATCATAACTTTTTCTCTCCAAAGCTCCAAGCTGACAAGGGATAACAGCAAAATAATAAAATAAAAATATTCCAGACCAAAACCATTGTGGTCTTGTAACTTTTTTTATGAATGTCAAGTACACTTTATAGTTATTGATACAGTGAAGTGGAACTAGAATTTGGGAAGATAACCACAGTGTGTGCTACCGATGCCAAATGAAATGCATGTACACATGAAAAAGTTATATAGCCTACATTATCCTTTATTAAGGGATGGGCTAAATCAAAACTAAATTAACTGAAATAATTAGCAATGTATTGTTCTCTAACAAGTCTACCATTTCTGTTATCTGGGAATATGGCAGCATTGTCCCAATCATGAGCCTTTTCTTATTATCTCATCAACTGCAATATTTCTCATATTGTATATTATAGTTCTTTTGCACTGTGTTGGCATTCATTGTGGACAGCAACGTAATAATTGCTCAGGAAAATCTACTTTCCTCACTGGGTGTATGACAATAAATGCTTTAAATCTCGAATAATATATATATATTCATCAAACCTCTGACAGTGAAATGAACAGCAGTTTCCAATAATAACTAAAATAACAGTACGCATACTTAGATTAATATTTTAATGCAGGACCATGAAGTGACTAAAACACATTAATATCTAGTAGGATTTAGGGAGGAACTAGCCAATAAATCACTAGGATTAATCTTAGCCTGGTTGTTAGCCTGCTCCGGAGCAGGCTAGCTGCAAAGTGTAAATCTCCATAGTAACTTAATGTAGATTAATTTAGCCTCCCTTCATGCAACCGAGTCAGGGCTAAATTCAGCCAGGATAAGTAGAAAATCCCAGCTTAATCCCTTATCTTGCTTTTGTGCAATACCCCCCAGGTATCGTATCATAAAATCCGGGATATGAGCATATTCGGGTTTTTGCCGGTGTTTACATGGCCGTGCGTGACCGGGTTATTGCTAATATCCCGGTTTTGAACGGGTTATTCGCTGCATGTAAACGTAGTAAATGTCTTTAAACAGTGTTTAAGGAGGTTTAGCATTAGTAATGATAACGTTTCCTGACAGAAAATGCACACACACATCCAATTTCTTAGTTTTACTGATGTTTATTTGATCAAAACACATTTCTGTTGACATTTTTAAACAAGCTGTTTGTTTTTATATTTTCTCAAACTCAACTTATGTGTGCAAATTAATGCTCATCGATCTAGATAAATATATAATGTCTAAAGATGCAGTCTAATGATATTCAAGCAAGTTCACAACTGTTTTGAGCTTATTCTTCACATGTAGAAACCACACACTGTTTAAACTATAAGCTTGAATATTATTTATACATGTTGAATTAATAAATATTGCATTAAAGGTAGTGACGGAGTGCTTTCATATTGAACTAAATACCATTGACACACAAATGAACCACAAAAAAAAAAAAAAATAATAAATCACCACAACTATTAGTTATTGCTTTCACTGGTGCTGAAAAAGGCAACATTTGCCACATCATCTCAGGTTTTCAAAACTGATAGTGAAATCTTGTAAACAGATAATCATCTGAAACACAGCGGTCTCTTTTAATGTGTGTTTCCTAACAGTGATGCTGGTTTTACTGGCAGTGCAAAGCTCAGATTATCAAATAAAGCACATTTTATCTGATTTTTGATTAATCAAAGCTTCTTGTTTTGCTGCTTTCCATCCTTTCTGGTGTCCACGATGGTAAATGATTCCTCCGGTGACGACTGAAAAAACAGTCAGAAAAAACACAAACACAGCCAGTCCAACACCAGCAAACATCAACACGCGCTCCGTCACCGTCACCGTCACCTCGTCTACAGAGACAGAAGAGTTACTCACAGTCATATACATATTCAGTATTAGAAGTAGTGCTGGATTTCCACAAAAATCAATTAAACAACCAAGATGTTACCTGTGACTGTGATGTCCACTTTCTTTGGCAGTTCTGTTCAAGAAAGACAAATATATGTCACTTTATTAAAAACACAGAAATCTATTTAAACATTTTAAAAGTTTTTTTTAAACAGATGTTTATAGTGCACAAAACAAATAACTGAATTTACGCGAATGAATGAATGAATGAATGAGGCATTTATATAGCGCTTTTATATTTACATTTACTCGTAATAAATGAAAATTTAATTTACGGGCAACAGCTCTGCTGGACATTCCTGCAGTCAGCATGCCAATCGCACGCTCCCTCAAAACTTGCAACATCTGTGGCATTGTGCTGTGTGTTAAAACTGCACATTTTAGAGTGGCCTTTTATTGTGGACAGCCTAAGGCACACCTGTGCAATAATCATGATGTCTGATCAGCATCTTGATATGCCACACCTGTGAGGTGGATGGATTATCTCGGCACAGAAGTGCTCACTAATACAGATTTAGACAGATTTGTGAACAATATTTGAGAGAATTAGGCCTTTTGTGTACAAAGAAAAAGTCTTAGAACTTTGAGTTCAGCTCATGAAAAATGCAAACCAAAAGTGTTGCGTTTATAATTTTGTTCAGTATATAAATAGATATAGTATAGAATAGAACAGAAAGTGTTAAGTGTATTAATGGATCAAGTGTTGCCGAAAAAGATGCGTCTTCAGTACTTTTATATGTACTAATATTCATCCAAATCGCTTTACAATCCAGTCTCCTCAACCAAAAGTTTCTTAATACTTTGTTTTGCTTAATGCTTTGAATCGACCACTGTAAGATGCCCCACCAAGTTCCCTATCACTCGTATTGCGTCGCTTAGGGGAAAAACTAATTTTTCTGTCAGGACCACTATCGTCAAATACGATTGACAATTAGCATACAGTTTGTATTGGCGACATGGTTCTGGGCAGCCTAGCATGGATAAGACCAGCAATAACCCCTCTTAGGATAAACATTACAGAACCAACATGAATCTATAGCAGATATAATTAATTCAAGATTTTAATATACAACATCGTCCGAGAATTTAGTCTGATTCGAAGGGGAATCAGAATGCCGATCCTGACTAGACGAGAGAGGTTAATTTGTAAAGAAAGACTACACGCCTGCGTACATATATATTCAAACGCGCATACTGTACCTATAGACTGAACACGTAATACACATGTGCACGCCATCAGCATTTTCACAGTCACGTTTTTTAAGTTCACATAGAGATGATAACATTTTTCAAAATTGTTCAACACTTGCACCTTGGAAGCTATTTCAAGGTTTGCGTTATTTAGCACCAAACACTGTTGTTGTGCGGATGAGCGGCCAGAACACATTAAGGGTTTTCTGTTGGAACGGTGTTTGCGTGTTAGCAGCCGCTAAGTTAATAACTAATGATCTTTGCAACGGAAGTGATTCAATCTAAAACGATCTTAAGCAGGACAATAACTTTATTCTAGAGCTGCTGTAAAGCCTAAACAATTTCTGTTACTGTAATTTCCTATTATCACTGTAAAGCTGCTTTGAAACAATCTATATTGTTAAAAGTGCTATTTAAATGAAGGTAACTTGACGACAGTAATGAGCTCCTGAGAACGCAATAGCTGCTGGTAATACTGAAGGAGCTTATATATACTGTATGTACTGAGATAGGCGTTGTACTCCTATAGGTAGACGTGGATCAGCTGATGTGAGCTTGACTAACGTGACCAGCCAGAACTGACGCTACGCCTGATTTCTTCGAATGTTGAAGCCTTCAATGAATAACGCAGTGAAACTGCACAAGCCATAGCAGAGCAGGAATCTGCGCAAGTCTATTGGCTGAACAGTGGCAACTGCACGAACCAATCGCGATGCAGCATATCTGCGTGAACCAATCGGTGGGCAGCTCGCCAGAATGGGTGATGTATCCGTCTATAAAACGGGCCTCATCTCGGTATAGGATTCAGATTAAGGCCCTTTGTCCACTAAAACGTTTTTTTCACGCACCTAGCATATTTTTCCAATTGTTGTCAATGGGAGCGCCACGTTTTTAAAACGCCATGAGCGTAACTAGGCGCTGAGCGTCTTTTTCACGCTGAAGTGCTGAGCACTCAACGTTTTTTACCGATCGCCGAGTTGAAGAATGAGTGAAGAAAAAGTGGTTTTGGTCTATATAGCTAATTTTGCCCTTCATGACAACTGTGACGGGGGTGAATTTATTTATAACTCATCTGTTTAAATTATATTGAGCCTTAAAGTTCTGCATTATTAAGGGCGTGGCCACTTGAGTGACAGGTGGATTGCCGCTGATGTCACTACTAGCCGTTTGTCTCCTGTGTGTTAGCGACATGTCACCTCAGCTAATGCGCTTCGCTGCCCAGTTTCGTTTATCCAGGAGCAAACAAGATGGCGACGGCCGGCTCCGCTCACTTTGGGCTTCAAAAATGCTCTTCAGAAAAATACAGCTGACGTCACGAACACTACATCCATATTTTTAGCTCTCTGGACAATTCCCTTGAGGAAAAACCTTTTCCAGGCGAAGGGAATGATTTGGCACCCAAACCCCAAGTTGTTATATGTTGTATGTTATATGTTGCTGAGTTGTTAACCCGAGTACCCAGATATGACCCCGCAACGGGAACTTATGGCCTTGCCATAATAAATCATATTATATACATGTAAATATTTCTTAAATACATACATATATGCAGAGCTGGACAATAACAAAGTACATATACTTGAGTACACTTTGAGTATCTGTACTTTACTTGAGTATTATTTATTCTGGAAACTTATGACCTTAACTTCTCTATATCTGTATATAAGGCAAATATCGTACTTTTAACTCCACTACATTTCTATCAAGGTCCTCGAAAGTTGTTATTATGTAGCAGCTTTGAAAGTCAGTGGATGATTTTTTTTTCTTCGTTAAAACGTGATTGTTTTGTTTTCTTGTAGACAGCCTATCAGTAATCGCACTTGTAGGGTAACGTGAAGTTCAATGATTCCCAGCATTTTTGAGCGCTAAGGTTAAGCAAGTGTTCGACAATGACATTAGTTAACAAGCAAACACATATTCGGGCTAAAAATGTTACCTGAAGTCCTTTCAGATATATGTTTTAGCTGAATCTTGTCAAATAAACAGTGTAGAAACCTTTCTTTTTTAGTATGATATTGATTTCGAAAAAGAGCTTTGTAACTTTTAAATAAGTATTAAATGAGTTCAAGATAGTCGTATGGTAGCAGGGCTCCAGACTTTAACCACGGAATTAAAAAACTCGCTCAGGATCCAATGAGAAACATTCAGATTTGGTGCAGTTTTCTGTTATAAACCAAAGATATCAGATCAAACAGCGCTGAGGTGGAAACCAGGAGAAACATTGTGCCACGGCCCATTAAAGAACAAGTTACAGAAGGCTTTAAGTCCACAAATCAGCAACATTCACTATGGATTTAATGTAGTAACACTAACTAACAGTAACGGTATTGTGACAGAAATAGTCAAACGCTTACAAGTGCTACATATGTTTTTCCAGCACTTCAAAACTACAATATCATATTTAAATGTTATTTTTAATGTGGTGACCAAAACATTTTTTGTTCATCCATCAAAGATTGTCCCCATTTATAGAATTAAAAGTTTCAAGATGTAGGAAAATTCACTTATGTAAAACAAAAATATTAAATTACCATTGTAAACAGTAGGTAGCTTCAGAGAACGCTTACCACTCCCTAATATCTATTTTTCCGCTTGTTTTGCTTTAGAATTAATATTAAGACATTATGAATGATGACGTTAACTTGTATTACTTGTAACGGAGTAATATTTCACCAGAAGTGTGTGTGTATTTATATACATAGAAACATACACAGTACACACACATATATGTGTGTGTGTGTGTGTATTTATGTATTTTGGATATAAACTATATCTACCCATGTGTTGCTCTCAATAACAAATAGCTATATCCCAAACCTTGAGTGGCTCATCTTACCCCCTCCCTCCTACATTGACAAGTTTGTAAAGATATGATGAGAAAAACTGAAATGGTACCTTCAATCTCCAGTCTGATGGGTTTGTCGAAGAACATCTCAGGAGTGTCAGACTTTATTCCACAGAAATAAAGTCCTGAATCTGATTCTGTTACTCCAGAAATAGTTAAAGAGACTCTGGTGATCCAACTGTCTGCAGTCATTTTCATACGAGTTCGGTTCTGATTGTAGTTGTTCAGGAGTTTTCTCCCGGTTTTGTCCTTCTCTGCAGAAATCAGCAGAACGAGCTCTTCAGATCTGAGACGATACCAGGCGATTTCATTTCTGTTTCTCATGCTGCAGTTCAGAGTGATGTTTTCTCCAATCTGAACTCTCACATCAGAAGATCCTCCAACTGACAAATCTGGAGAGATGATTATAATAATTACTATATAGGTTTAAAATAATTACATTATGAAATGTATTAAAGTTTGATAATTTACCACTGGAAGAGGTTTGCATATTTACAAACCAAATTAAACAGAAGAAAATGAACTTTTCCATGTTGTCTCAACAGTTGCAAATAGTACACAGACTTGAACCACAATGCTGTTTTCATTTCCTTTATAGCTTTTCTACCTGCTGCTTTTTTCCGGTTTTTGGTTGTGATAACATTTATGGGAAATGGCATCATAAAACATGTTTTTTCCAAGCAGTTCCTCTTAGATGTGGTTTGCATCAGATATACTTAGTTAGCAAACCTGCAATGTAAATGTCAAGAAATTTTCCAAGCAAATCAGTTTATATACAAAATCAGCTGCTGTACACACTGACAACCATCTATATTTCTTCCAACCCAGTTTGGTTTCCAATCCACACAATCCAACTTTCTTCACATAATAGTGGTGCTTGCCAAATCTACTGATTTATTGAGGAGAGGTGTGCTATGACTTTTATAAGCGATCGGGTGTACGATGTTTGTCCGGCAGGCAATAAATTGGCCGAAAAAAGTTCCATAGACTTAACACTGGCACAAAATTTGTGAGATCATATTTTTAGATCAGAAGGTCAGAGAGACTTGGGTTTGGGATCTTTTGACTTGGCCTATCAAGTAGCCAATAAGTAGTGACATAACTTCATACCCATGCCGTAACAACCAGTTACAGGACCCTAGCAACCATTAAACAACATTAACAAACAAAATCTCAGTACCAGAACATTGTAGAAACACAGAGTTGGCCTTTTTCAGACTCAGACTGGCAAACAGTCTTTAAATATCAACCCATAAACTGAATAAGCAAACCCTAGTAACCATAAAGAGTACCCTAGCAACCGTACAAACACATGAATAACACATTCCCCCACTCCCAAAAGGTCACAGCACCGATCGGGCACCTGGACCATCTTTGATGAACTTATAAACTTTGATGAGCTTTCATGAACATTTGTAAGCATTTATATACCTAGATGTGTGTGTGTAGTTAGTGTTTTATATATATATTTACATTATTGTTTTATCATCTCTACATCCGTATTCATAATTTTTTGGGTTTATTTTTATGTTTTTATTATAGCTAGGTGTGTGAGCGCATGTGTAGTGTTTTTATATAACTACATATTTATTCACCACATAGTTACTGTATATAATCTGTATATATTTATCTGTAGGCAACCGTATTTATTATTATATAATTTATTATTAAGGTCCATAGTTTATTACATTTGATATAACAATAGATTTTTCCCATACATTTTAAACCACTGAATCATTGTAACTATTTTTTAGTTTTAATGAATTGTAAACTTTACCTTTTTCTTCCACATTCCAAATGTCCTTTGCTTTAAAAAGGGAGCGGGCAAAAACTGCATGCAGGTTGTTAAAAAACCTGCCGGTCTAGTCTTCTCCATAAGATTCATGTTCCTGACAGATATGTCCAGAAATGCCTTCTCATAAATATCTGGCTGAATCAGACCTCTGTCTGTCTTTATGACCCTCGCTCTTGGCATATTATATGGGTATAATGTGGCATAAACATGTTTAAATAAATGCTGCAGCACAGAGAAAGTTACCACATTAACAGCGGGACAAAAGTAACAAGTGTTTATTTTGTCCTGACTGGAACTCCTGACATTTAAACCCAATTTACTTGTACACTGAAAAACTCTGACAAAGCAAACTTTAAGATGTGTTTCAGCACTAAATAATCTGTAGATTGATCATTACTGTGACGCATGAAAGGAAAAACACAACTTGTAATTAGAAAAAAAGTACATCTTCAGTAAATTACTTACCGTGCTCGAAAACTGCTTTCCGAACCTCACCACCGGAAATGATGATAAAATCATGTGATATTTAGCAGCTAAGTGATTGCCTGAAAGTGTTGTCATAGCTTGAAATGCACATGTAGTCAGGGCTCTGGAAAAATTGCTTTGTTTCTTTCTTACAGGTTTTCCCCTACTTCCTCACAGGAAGGGACTTTCGGAGGGGAAATATTTACCCTGGAACTACATTTAGACACTGGTTCCTGCAGTGAAAACACACAGATTATCAGTGCAAACTCACTCAAACACACACTCCCACCAGAGTGCGAATTACCCCACCATAATTGGGGGGTACTGCTCATTGTAGGAGGAAGTGAAAAAGGTAAATAGCGGATTTCTCTCATCTCAGGGGAAAATGAGAGAGTGTTGCACGACCATTCAATAGTATGACTGGGTTTCTAACAATGGAAAGCTTAATGCAAATGGGTGGAGTGTCCCTTTAAAGGGATTATCTGGAGTGAATCAACCCATAGCCCTGTTGTTTGATGTTGCAGAGTGCTGTTGGGAGGTATGAGAACAACAGAATTTGGTACAACATGGGCCAAATAGTGAAATAACAGCCAACTCTAACTCATGAGGGCAAGGAAGCTTTGTTTTAGTTTTGTTCTTCTATGCCCCCATTAGTTAGCATTAGCTAGAAGTTTGCAAATTCGGTTTACATGCACCAAATTCTCTCTTTCCTATACCTGCCCGGACAACAGGGCTATGAGTTGATTCAGTCCAGACAATCCCTTTAAGTACAGCCTAATTTCTAACTCACCTCTTGGCCACATGCTGCCTGCTCAACGTCCTGCACACTCTCATCTTCCTGCCCTCTCCTTTCTGCCTGCTGAATGTCCTGCACACTGTCGTCCTCCTGCCGCCCTCCTACTGCCTGCTGAATGTCTTGTGCAATGTCGTCCTCCAGCCATCTATCAACTGCCTGCTGTATGTCCTGCACTCTGCCCTCATCCTGTCGTCTCCCTGCGGCCTGCTCACGGCTTTCATCCTGTGCCTCTCCTATCTGCTGGGCACCCCTTTCCTTAACACATATTCAGTGTATAAAACCTAACCGCACCAACACTTTTAATGTAATTGTTTGTAGATCTTAGTGCTAATATTTCCTGCTTACTCTTTTAGCACCAAAAAAGTGCCTTATGTCTGTGTGCCCTTTCCTTTTCCTCATAGTGTCTCTGTGAATAAAATCAAAGTTTCATTAGATTAGGGTTCTCAGATGAAACTACATTTATCAAACTAAAAATATGAAATAATAGAATGTAAAAACAATACTAGCCAATTAAAAACAAATTCAAATACTAGCATGTACTATTCAGCCTAGGCTACTTGGCTCTTTTTATGTTTTCACTGATGTTATGTAGTAGGCTTAGCTACATCAGACCCTCTTGTGCATTATATAAAAACAACACGGATCTGTGCCAAACTAATTTCAAAAGGGCACAATCATTTATTCAAGATAAAATGAGAATGGACACCTAGGCTATGGAGTTCATCTCCTTGGAAATGACAATCGAGTTTACCTCACCACAATGTAAAGCTTGATTTAAATAGAGAATTCTCTTGCTACCTAACCTTGGTGACTAACCAAGGTCCACTTTACTAGCCTCAGTGGGTAAGTAGCAGAGGGATGGGACGGTATGAAATGTCATATCACGATTATAGTGACCAAAATTATCGTGATTAACAATATTATCACGGTTTTGTTAAAACGAGATGAAAGTGTTCAAAAAGAACTTATGCTCACACTGAAAACATTAAAAAAAAGTTTTATATTTAATAAATCTAACGTTATTTACATTGTAACAAACAACAAATAAAACAAGCAGAGCACTTTTAAAAGCAAGATTCTATTCTGTGGCAGTTCCTTATAATGACCGTCGTCAATAGAAACGCATTATAACACAGCGCACATCCATGCGCTCTCTCATTTCATTAAAATACAACTTGCCGTCTTGACTCTTGTGTCTCCGTTTTTGATTGTATTGAAAATGAAATCAGATGATTTATTGTTTACAGAGTTTGATAATATTGTTGTGATCATCTTGTCTGGACGAGTTTTGTACGCTGTATGCCTACAAAATGGATGTAACAGGTAAGATTTAAAACATTAATCTCAATTCGATATGTCCCCGTAATTATGTGGTAAAAAAAATCGGTATAATAAGTGTAACGTTAATTATAACATTATTATCTCTTAAATGTCACTCTTAATTGAACGTGTTCGTTCGTCTTTGGCTCAAAGCCACTTGCTGAGAACTTTTCTTCGCGGAAGCTTCACGTTTATTTCAAGTGAGTGAGATAAAATATTTCAACTCAAAATAATATTTTGTAAAATCAACAAGCTAGACGTCAGCTAGCAACTTACATTTATCCATGCACGTCAGCAGCAAACCGTTCTCTATCTCCGTTGCTTCTAGCCGCCACGGTGGTTAAAAATGGTACGGTCCACAATAGGGGTGTCTGAAATCGCTTTACATTAAAATGTTCCTACAGTGAAAATAGGAGTTGACTTGTATTGTAACTGTAATTATATTTGTTCACAATATCATAAAAATTATCTGACCCCCCCAGAACTGATATTTCTGTCCCTTTGGGGGGTACTGGGTCTCCATTGGGGGGTATAGTACCCCCCAGTACCCCCTGTAATTCGCACTATGACTCCCACCCACAGTTCCTGCCAATACTGAGATTCAAAGCCGTGACCTTTGTGTTATAAGTCAGACACCTTAACCATTTAACCACAACAATGCCACGGAGAGATAGAGAGAGAGAGAGAGAGGCAATCTTATAAGAGGATCTGGCTCTTGTTCTAGAAGGTTTATCTGTCATTCCCTTCAAGCCTCTTGATTCGGTCTCAGAAAAGTTTCTGACCCTCAAAACTGTGTTGCTTCTAGCCATCTCCTCAGTAAAGAGAGCAGGAGATCTTCAGGCTCTACCGGTCTCTCCTCCGTGCCTTGAGTGTGCACCCGGGATGCAAATGTAGCAATAACCATCAATGTGATCTTCGTTTCCATGATTGATCGTCGCGGTCACGAACGAGTACTCCAGTTCTTGATCGCTCTCGCCCATCTCTACTTTGTAGGAATCTGGTTGCTTGTTCCTGTTCAGATGTTGACGAGTTCCCTTTCAAGAGGTCTCTTGTATTGCGTAAGGCTAGCTTACGCTATGGGAAAACTCCTTTTCTCGAGAATATTGAAGCAATTTTTTTTAAAACGCAGTGCAGCTGCACAGCAGACACAGATGAGCGGCTAGCACAGTCATTGGCTGTGCTGCGGCAACTGCACGAACCTATGGCGAGGCGGCTCAGACGCGAAACCAATCAGGCTGCTTCGCCCCTTGGCACGTCAAAGCCAGCCAGAATGGGCGTGGCCTAAGCCTTTATAGTGGCCCATTCAGCCAAAAGGAATTCAGATTTTGTCTTCTTCAGTGAACTCTACTCTTCACTGATCTCTGGAAGAAGCATTCGCCCATCGTAAAACCTTCAACGGGACAAGCCACCTGCTTTGCAGTTATGAGGACGTCAGCTTCCTGGTTTCGGGACGGCGCCTTCGGCCCGCTGTTCCGCTGGGCCATCTGGCGCGCAATATCCTTTACTCGCATAAAGGTGTGATCGCTGCTGCGACTCCCGCTCTTTTCACTTTGATCGAGCCGCGCAAAAAGAACTCACACAGGGCCAGTCCCCACGTGATTCGCTCTCGCCAAGGGAAACCCCCTCACCGGTGATGTCCACACAGGCGAACCAGTGCCCCTCTACACAAGCGACAGGTCTCGTTTGGGGCATCGGACGAGGAGGTGATGAGAAGGATGACAGCTTTTCCATCACTGCATCCGTCTGCGACGAGTGGGCGGGCTCCGTTTCCGGCCCCGTACCGTCTATACAAGCCAGCGCAAGGATGAGCATCAACGCGGAACTTCTCCGCGTGCTCACCAGGGCCGTTGACGACCTCGGGCTCCTGTGGTCTTCGCCCGAGGAGCCTACGCGCAGCAGGCTTGATGAGTGGTTCCTGCAGGGGCGCCAACAGGCCCCTCCACAGAGACCCACCCCCTTTTTACCGGAGGTGCACGATGAGCTGACGAAATCGTGGAAGGCATCACACTCAGCTCGTCTGAAGACTACCTTTTCCTCAACGCTCTCTGGTGTAGATGGCGCTCAGGAAAAAGAGTACGAGTCGATTCCTCCCCTCGAGGAAGTGGTGGTCGCGCACCTCTGCCCGCCAACCGCTACAGGATGGAAGGCCACAGCGTTGCACCCATCCATACCCCGCCGCGTCACTTCAGCTCTCACTGGCCGCGCATACGGCGCCGCTGGCCAAGCTGCTTCAGCGCTTCACACTATGGCTGTTTTGCTAGTGTTTCAGGCCAAACTTCTCATCTCAATGGACGAGTCTGGACCTGACCCAGAGGTGTTTAAGGACCTGTGTAGTCTACGAAGTCTACAGCCTAGGCAATCGGACGGAGCATGGCGAGCTTGACGGTGCTTGACAGGGACCTATGGCTGAACCTGACCGATATGAAGGATGCAGACAGGGTGGCTTTTCTGGACTCCCCTATCTCCACCACCGGTCTGTTCGGTCCAGCAGTCAAGGGTTTCACCGAACGCTACACGGAGGCCCAGAAAGCGTCGCAGGCTATGCATCACTTCTTCCCTAAGCGTTCCAGCTTTGCTTCGAGCCGCCCCAAAAAGGCGCCAATGGCTCATCACGTGAAACCAGCGCCTCCGGTCTCTCAGCCCCGCCCAGCGGCTTATGGTACGTAATCGCTCGCGCTCTGCAGGGCGCCGTTTCCCTGAGAGACTGGGACCCCGACCCAGGATTGTGTTGGACACCCAGCCTCGAAAGCCTTCCTAGCTACAGGAAGGCTGAGGCCGGACTGATCTCCAAAAAGTGTTGCAAACATTCCCCAGCTCCCTCCTTTCAGGCGGCTGGAAATGTAAATGTCGCAGAAAAAGGGCCTGTATTGAAACACGCTCTTCTGCAAACAAACGCATTTCCCCCCTCCCCTCCCCCCTTCCGTATTCCCCCTAGGCATACACGTCATGATATAAGACTGAGGCGCATAGACTTTAGTCCATACACATTCACAGCACACACGAGCATGGCACAGCGGCCAAAAACACACGCACACACGAGGATGGCACAGCGGCCAAAAACACAGGCACACACGAGCATGGCGAGGCCCGACGCACACAACACAACTGCTTAATAAAGAAAAAGCACCATGACCAAACCACAATAGAATATATATGATAAAAAGAAGCATGACCTACCTTATTAAATCAGCAGCCATTGCATCAGCGCGCTCTTCTCCGCTACCCTTTCAATGATGCAAATCGTTTTTTCCGGGTTTCTCACGTATTTTAGCACTTTTCCCGCTGTCTTCCCGTTTTAGTATTTTCCCGTAAAATATCCCGTATTTTTACGCTCTGATTGTGTTAACTCAGAACACGCAACTATCTGTGTCTGTGAAGTGGTGGCTTGCACTTAAGGATGGCTGGCGCGAAACAGACGTTCCGAAGCTTTGCGAGATCCCGAAGCAAAGATGATTCGAAACACTGATCCGAAGCGTGATTCAAAACACCCACGTCACGTGACAACGGCTAAATGAAGCGTCTAAGTGTTTCATCAGGTGGAGTGCTCCGCCGAATCAGGGTTTCATTGATTGGTCGGTTCGGGAACAAATCACACAATCACACAGTATAAAAGTTTTGTCAACGCATTTTCATATCGTGGGTTTTTGTGAGAGGAGCATATAGATTATTAGATAGATAGGCTACATATAAGATAGATAGATAGATAGATAGATAGATAGATAGATAGATAGATAGATAGATAGATAGATAGATAGATAGAAATGGAGGCTCCACAGAAGAGATGCCGTACATCTGTGGTGTGGGAGCATTTCCATTTGGAAACCCCAAATAAAGTGAGATGTGTGTATTGTGATCGGCAGCTAGCCTACTGCAACAATACATCATCCATGATGCGCCATTTGAGGAGCATTCATCCTGCCATTCTGCAGGGTGCAGAGGATGGTAGTGTTCCCCCTGTACCAAGGCCTGCTACTGACACTGCTGGGCCATCTAAGCAAGGTATGCATTGTTTTATGATTTGTTACTAATTGCCGTTTTCTTTTAATTCAGAACCACAAATGTCAACATCAGGCCCATCATCATCAACACCAGTTGAAACACAAGACAGTTTATGGGAACATTTTGACAATCGTATCCGTGAGACCCAGATGATACACAATCCTACAGCTGATGCCACAGTGGAAGTGAAAAAATACCTCAGCGATGCGTTTTTGCCCAGAACTCATGATCCTCTAACTTACTGGAAAGAGAGAGCAGTAATCTTTCCTCATTTGTATGTCCTAGCTAAAAAATATCTTTGTATGCCAGCAACAAGTGTCCCTTGTGAGAGAATTTTTCTTTCAAAGGCTGGAGAAATTATCTGTAAAAAAAGAAGTAGGCTGAGTCCTTCAACAGCAGAGAAATTAATATTTTTGAATAAAAATCTATAAGAAAGGGAGACATTGTGGCTTGATTTATTTTTATTAATATTCATTTTTCATGACCAAAATCACATTATTCAATGTGAAGAGACTACAGGTTACAAGCTTCATATATTACAAAAATACAATAATAATAAAAAAAAAAAAACACATTTTTTTATTAGCTCTTTGTAAAGGTTGTTTCAGATCAACACCTGCAAGTGACCACTAGGTGTCACCGTGGAGACGGGTTTCGGATTGATTCGAAGCCTTGAAACAAAATGGCACATTTGCTTCGACTGTTTCATTGCTTCACGAAGCCTCGATCTGCCCATCACTACTTGCACTTGGGTTGCTAGACCTCCAGTAAAGCAGGTGGCAGTATACAGACAGTAGCTTAGGCTACTATCAAAGAAGAAGAAGAAGAAGACAGTCGCAGCGGCGCGGGCGCGAGCGCGAGCGCGAGGAACATAGCGAGGAAGATGGAAAAAGCATGGGAAAAAATAGCGGGAAGTGAATTTGAAATGATCAAGGAGAGTAGAGTAGATTAGTGTGATGTGCGATGATGGATCAGGAGGACGCCGACGGCCAAAATCACCGAATTAACCACCAATTCTTTGAGTTCTTTCTCACTCTGTCTCCCAACATTAAGCTAAAACACGTTGTAGCAAATGAAAATGTGTAAGTAATGTTTGCTTTGTTCATTCATAAAGCACTTTAAACATATTCATTGGTCTGTAATTCTGTAATATATATTGTGTAGTTATAAACTCTTTAGACTGTTAATGATTAGTGCTTTTTTTTTTACGTTTTTGGGTAAGAATCGTGTAAAAAAAAATCCCTTATTTTGGGGACGGATTCCGGGAAATCTCCCTTATTTTCAATGTTAAATGTTGACAGCTATGCTATGGGTAGGTGCAGCAACGTGGTCAGCTCGGCCCAAAACAATAGAAAATCACACCGGCCCTTCTGGCATGTGCCAGAATTGCCAGATGGCCAATCCGGGCCTGCTTCTATGTCAAAATAAATTCTATGATGGAATCTTATGAGGGCGCCGGCGCCTACTCTAGCCTGTTAGTCCTCTAAAATGTATATAACTTTTTTTATATTTAACTTATATAACTATTATATAAATTTATATTACTTATATAAATTAGAATTTATTTTGTTTACCATCGCTTTGGCGCCCCCATGATGCGACCGCATATAGCGCATACCCACTTTTTGCGCCACTGTATACAGGAGTAACTCTCTCTGCTCACGCATGTAAACGGGTTATTCCTAATGTTTCAGAAACCCGAATAGTGACATTAACCTGACCATAACCCGAATATTGGCTGCATGTAAATGTAGTCAGTGATTATACACTGTACAGATCATAGGCGTGGATTTAGGTGGGGACGGTGGGTACGCATCCCCACCAGATTTCGCCATGAGTCATTTTGTACCCACCACTTTTTGAAACATTGAGGCACCACGGATGTACCTAATACATAAATAAAACATATCCAGTTAACTAGCAGAGCATTAATTTAATTTCGCTATTAAATAAGAGATCTAGCGCTAAAATGTGGTGTTTTTGAACTCAAGCTGCTGAGCGCTCGTTGCCGCGCCAATCAGTGTCACGGATACAGGCTCGCGCAGTCTTCACTCGGACGCGCGCTTCAATCTATCGCCGTTGTGGAGACTCTATTCATTCCGGTGAAATCTCAAAATAAATTCCACACAAACCTGTCCCTGTTTGATATAAATTGTAACCACTGATGAACATATTCAGTTTTGATGAGAGAAAAAAAAAACTATACAAGTGCAGATTAGAACCCGTAACCTCTGACACGCTTGGCAAAAGATCAACTAGACCATTAAAGAACTCAAACAAAATGTGCAGATCGATGGATTTATTTACGGGTTGAGCAGAGAGGCTGCACAGTTTGACAAGTTTCAGTGACGTGCGCTGGGTAGGCAAACTAGGCACTACCCTGTCAAAATTGTTTTTTACTGTTTATTCTTGTTTTTTATATATGCAATAAATATGTGTTATTCCAATTGTTTGGACGTTATGATGACAAATGTGGCAGTTACGCATAATCAAATAAAAAACAAATGGTAGAATAAGAAATGCTTTTACTGTCTACTAGCATTTTTCTTTTACTAGCATTTGTTTGTATGTTGCGCATGCGCACTTCGATCCTGTATTCTTCAACATTTACGGCAAAAAGCACAAACCTGCTGTGCCTTTGGACGTAAATATGTTATGCCAGTAATCATCTCCGTTACGTATCAGACATGGACCAATTAAAATCGAGATGTTACTGGACATATGGGCAGCCAACGTCATTAACTTTACACCACAGCTAGCCTAGTTAATCCCCGCCAAATTCAAAGTCAAAATGACAGCACCGGCCGTGATCACGGAGTTAAGAAAATTTTCTTTTACAAAATCTGAGTTAATAACAAGAGGGAGGTCTACCCCAGCCTTAGATGGACTAATGCAGCAAAAGGGCCCAAAAATTGCCCGATCGTTTCAAACAGACTGGAATGAAAGAAAATATGTGATCGACGTCTTAACGAGAACGGCGGATGGATTTTACAAATAATCTACCGATTGGTGAGTCAAAAACTATTTTGGGCTTAATATTGAATTGATAAATGTGGTTGAATCAATGCAAGCCATTTGCCTTCATATTCAATTGAGCAGTGAGTGATTTTACTTTTGCTGACTGACAAACATTGCCGCTGTGCAACAATTAAGCATTAAGAATGGTTGCATTCTGATGCTGGAGTGGACATTACCGGTGTGCCTGTGCCACGCTTGTGTGTGTGTGTGTGCGTGTGTGCGTGCGTGCGTGCGTGCGTGCGTGCGAGAGAGAGAGAGAGAGAGAGAGTGCACGATATACATCCTGACTTGTACATTTCTTGATATGCCGCGCTTGTGCGTAACGTTTACTGTTATCTACGTATTATTAGCATAAACAATAAATCAGGTAATCTGGCTTTCAACTCAGTCCCTAGCCTCTTTAAGACATCACCGCACGTCACTGACAAGTTTGTACCCAGCACTTCTGAATGCGTCTCTGCCCCCTGCCAGGATCTTTTTATTCCTGATATAAAACAAATGTAATCAGCCTCTTAGTGTGAGAGTCACCCTCATTTACTCTCTCCACTGCATCACCAATGCAAAGAAGAAAAATCACATTGAACAAGAAGATTCATATAACAGAAAACATACCTGATATAAAACAAATGTAATCAGCCTCGCTATTTCAACGAGAAAATACACATTAAACGAACAACAGCAATGTTAGACTTTTTTCAGAAAAGATGATTGCATCGATATTTTACCAGTGTTTTACAATAAAAAAAATATAACAGTGACAGTAATTTTTAAATTTGTGTCAGAAGTGCACATACATCATGCTGAATCAGACATTTACCATTTCACATAAAAAGAGAATACATACTTGCACCTGCTTCTATTTATTTGTGATCACAAGAATGCATAAAACAACTATTAAGATTTTTGTAGTCCAAAGACTAAAGGCTGATTTATATTTCTGCATCGGACCTACGCCGTATCCTCTATGCTGTAGGTTAGGCGTTGGTTTTTATTTATACTTCTGCGTCGGTGTCCTCGTTGATGCACAATTACACATGCAGAGGGAGCATGTGAAACCCGAGGGAGGGGTTCTAGCAGACAATTCACAGCGCTTGCGGTCCGCGTAGAATTGACGCATTGTTATTTTTTGGGATAGGTGCACATCAGGGTACGCCGAAGGGTATGCACACTACACAGCCCACTACAATTTTGGTGATTTAATGGGAAGCGATAGGGGGTTTTGGTGTCTTGCTCAAAAGACACCTCAATTGTGAGAATTTACAGTGGAAAATTCATTCACTCCCCCACCTACAGTTCCTGCCATTCTTTATGAGAAGTGTCATGGGGTTTTTCATGACTTTATAACATCATCTCATCTTATCACATCTCATTCAAATGGATGAGTTTTGACTACAAAAAAAGTCCAAATCACTCACTTTTCTTTCTACTTATTGCAACTTCTTTGCCATTGGTGTTCAAGATTTAAACCTCATTATAATGCATTCAAGAATATAATGCCATTCAAGTACAAAGCAAAGGTATTTATAAGGAATGCTTGTTTTTTCAGAAATTTCCAAATAACTTTGACATAATAGTAGAAATAGATTTTGCAAATACACTGTCGTGGATAGAAAAAAGTATCAGTTTAAAACAAACACATTTATCTTAAATGTCAATGATAATTCGTATCTTTCTCTCTGGTTTTCCCAAAAATTACAGTAAAGTAAAAAAAAATGTTGATGCTGTTTTTCCTTTAATTGGCTGACTTTTTCCCATTTAATACACACACACACACACACAAACACACACACACACACACACACAAAATAATAATAATAATAAAAACTAAAAACAAAAAAGACAATTAAAAGATTCACATAAGAACACATAAATTGGTCCCTTTATTAAAAAAGCTAAAAAGACAATCAAAAGATTCACATAAGAACACATTAAAAGGTCTGATTCGGACTCTGTTATTAACTATCCTGAAATAGTTAAATATCCTCTGCAGATCTGTTGATTGATTACATGGGACCTCTTGGTAGGAATCTGGTTGCTTGTTCCTGTTCAGATATATCTAAATGATAAATATAATCATGTAGGGCCACCAGAGCCACAATGCAAACCCAAACTGCTGGAAGGAGAAAGTGGAAAGAGAACTAATTTTAAATGTTTTTTTTTTTTTTTAATTGTTACGGTCTCAGTGTCTTTTACTTAAAGTGTTGTTCAGTGTCGTCAGTTCTGTGATCATCTGTGCTGGTCAGATTTCCCTCTGATTCTGTGACAGATTCTGAAGAGGATATTGAAAGCTTAGTCACACAGTTTAGTATTAATTTGCTGTTCAAATTATGAAAAATAAACCTCAGCTGTCCACTTTATATGTAATATTTCAAAACATCCATTGAATTTCTCTCACCTGTGACATTCACAGTGAGTAGTTCTCCTCCTGTTGAGTTCAAGACCCTGTAAGTTCAAGCATCACTTGACAACCGGTTTACGGACAAGAGCTTTGCTGTGAAAAAAATCACAGATCAAGGAGGGTCTAGATGAAACTGGGTTCATTCTTCTATATAATATTAGGGTGCTTTCACACTTGGTTCGATTGCTCCCCCTGCCCCCGATGGACTGTGTTCACATTACATTATTGTGGCTCAGTGGTTCATGTTGGTTGTCTACAAACCGAAAGGTTGGTGGTTCTATCCCTGGTTCCACCTGACCAAGTGTCGAGGTGTCCATGAGCAAGACACATAACCCCGGCTGCTCCCGACGAGCTGATGGCGCTTTGTATGGCTGACACCGCCATCAGTGTATGAATGAGTGAGTGAATGGGTGAATGTGAGGCAATATGTAAAGTGCTTTGGTGGCCATTGGGTCTGTGAAAGCGCTATATAAATGCAGTCCATTTATGTGGAATTGCCGTAAAGCAGTTTGTGTTTCTCGCTCGTTCTCGCTTCTCACGAGACTTCCTATTTCCAACTTACCGGGAGGTTAGTCCCCATGTTGCAAGGTTGGTTTTCCGCCGGGGAACGTTGGGGGGTTGCGGGGAAAGTCACCATTCTATATATATATCTATATATCTATATATATATATATATATATATATATAGCTAGGCCTATATACACACACACACACACACACACACACATATATACACGAAACACACGCTATATATAGCTAGGCCTATATACACACACACACACACACACATACATACACACGCACATATATACATATATATACACACACACACACATATATGCATACTTGCATAGTATGGCTTCTTCCTGTAACATCTAACCTTGTTACACTGATCTCATGCTTTCATTATATAGTATGTTTTCACTGTGGCATATGACTGTAGTTGACCTTTAGAGATACATTTATGAGTGGCAGCCTCAGTGAGTGAGAGTTTGCTAGCAGTGATACAGCGAATAGTTGTTGAAAATCAAAGAACATGCCATGTGAGCTGTGTGATTTTGAAGCCTGAACATAAGACCCATGCAGAACTTTTACCAAGTAAGTTTTCATATTTTTAAATATAACGCCAGCTTGTGAGTTTTTGTGTTCTAAACCCAATAGTTGTATCTTGTTTTGGAAAAACAACCTGCTATTAATGCCAGCATGTCCAAGTCTATGCTGATTTTTTTCAGTGGACACGATGACAATGATTATTGTGGTTGTTTTTTAGAGTGGTGTTATTAATATAATTGTTAAAATGTTTTAGCATGATTAATCCGATTGGTAGGTAGTAGGAAAGATAACTACTTAAACTTGTTGCTTGTGTATTTATAAAACATAAATTTATAAAACCAAAGTTTTGTTTCCTATAATGGATTGTAAATATTAACCTCATCCATCGCTCTTTTTGTTTTCTTTCTTATAAAACATCCCGTTACTATGTCGGTCTGAGAGAGAAACAATTTCAAACAATTAAGTGCGTGAACTGTCCGAATGAATCAAACTGAATCGCGATAAATTGCAGACCTTTTCCAAACCCGTTTGACCGATTACATCAAAAGGGTGTTTCGCGAACCTCGACATCGATTTTCCCCCGAATCTTCTTCTATGCTCTACGACCGACACTCTCTCTCCCTCTCTCCTCAGACACACACTAGACTAGACTCCAGTACACTTTCGGACACACTCGTGCTGCGTCTAAATTCGTCTACTTATGGCCTACTGCGCCCTAAAAGTATGTAGGCCTACTTTTTGTTTAGAAAAAGTGCATACTTTTGAGTGTGTAGCAGAAGAGTAGTCAAGCTTTGATACTGATCACGTCATACAATTGCGTCTTTAACTGTTGCCCTGTCTCGCGCATTTACACTCATCTTGTCAAAGATAAAATCACCCACATTTCATTTAATTTCCTACCGTATCAGAGAGAAATGCAGAAGCTCGTTGATCTGCAGTCGCGTGTCTTTCATGCGGAGCCTCTCCTCATATTAATGCATATGATGCATTTAAAAGTTAATGGCCAAGGATCTTTATAAAAGTCCAAATTGTTAATGCAGATTAAATATAACATTAAATAAATATTGTTCTATCTGGTTAAACTTTGATTACTCACTGAAAAATATGGACCTAGTGTCCGGGACGTCACCCGTAGGTTTCTGAAGAGCGTTTTTGACATAGACATAATAAATACATAGACGCCCTATTGGCCGCTTTGGAACGTTGCGATACGCCAACGCGTCCTCCATTTTGCTGAGGGCAAGACTGCGCTGTAATCAAATCCAAGTAAACGGGTGAGCTGCGGTTTTTCTGGATAAAAAAAAAAAAAAAAGTGGTGTACAAAAAGTCCCATCTCTAGTTATTTAAAATCTCGATAGTTATATATATATATATATATATATATATATATATATATATATATATATATATATATATATATATATATATATATATATATATATATATAAAATAATTAGGAATTGTCAAAGCTCAGGCTTGTCATGTAGGCTATCTGGCTTTTTATTCTTGGATAAGAATTGTGAAGACCCACATACTGAGATTTAATTTAATGTTCACATTAAATTAAATAAAGATTTCCTATTGTGGAAAAAGCATTTTCTGTGATTGACCCGATTTTAGCAATAACAAAGATAACTGATGGATCCTTTATGGTAATACATATGAAATGGTACAACAGTGCAATGCAAATAGTAAATGTATGATAAAGTGAGAAGTAATAATAAATAGTTAAGTCAATAAAATAAACAAACAGTATACAGCAAATAAAATAGTAATGAATAGTATAATTATATAATATCATAAGTACAATAATACAATCATAAAAATATTGATAATAGCATAGTTTATGTATAATACTATAATAATAGCAATATAATAAGAAATATCAATTACAGAATATAGACAATAAAAAATAAGTTAAATAGTGACTATGATAGCATAATAGATTGATAATCGCAAGTGGTATAATATAATAACAATAATAATAAGAACAGCAAATACAATGTAATATCAATTGCAGAATATAGACAATATGAAAAAAATATGAAACATTATAATATTGATCATTAAACTGACATTTAACAAAAAGAGATTTGTGTCATTTTATTTTATGTAGGCCTACATACAGTGAAGATAATGTATAAATATGCAAATATAATTTATATATTTTAAAATATTCCTACATAGGCTATAAAAAATAAAATGACACAACCCTGTCTCTTTTTTGTTAAATTTCAGTTTTATTGATCAGTAATAGCCATTATAACAGTATAAGTAGCCTAAAAGGTATAAAAAGCTATACAAGACAAGAAATAAAGTAAACGATTCAGTCAAACATACAGCAGGATACTGTCACGAACACACACAGGAAAAGATAGATCCAGTTGCAGTATGTTTATTAGGGTAATCCGTACTCACAATCCAGTCCAGGGAAGGTTCAAAATCCAAAAAGGCAGTCCAAAACATGTTTAACCAGAGACATCAGAGCCAGCGGCAAACGTCAGAAGCACTAGCCGAGGTAAGGCTGTTCCAGGTTGGGTACATGAGCGCTGAGCGCCCGGTGATCGCCTGTATCTCACAACTCCGAAAACGTCAGATCAAATCTTTAAATAGGCGCTATCTTTATAAATAAACCACAGATTTGAGCTTTAAACAACTATATTGTCGACTGAAAAACTATTAAGACCACATTTCGTGACACAATAACAGTAGTATTTTTAAATTTCGCGTCCTTTCTCCTCTGAACGTTACTATTACTAATTATATCATGACCAAATACAACCAGAAACAAATGTTCAGTCTTGCTTGTGAAAGGTAATTCCTCGAGACCTGTTTTCAGTTGTTTGGTGATTTGTACAGACCCAAGCAGCACACGAAAAGTGCATTTTTCTCAATTCCCGGTATGAGAGGTATGGGAAAGTTGCCCTCCGCAATATGGCGGCGCCGTTGACGTACGCTTCAGCGGCCAATAGGGCGTCTATGTATTTATTATGTCTATGGTTTTTGAAGCTTAAAGTGGGCGGGGCCAACCGTCGCCATCTTGGCAGCGCGTCATCTCTCGTCACTCCCGGATAAAAGAAAATGGGCAAAGAGGCGGGACGTGGGTGGAGCTGTGCTAATCTAATGCTACTGGCCTTGCGCTAAAGTGACAGCTGAATGTAGAAGTAAAGCCAATAGTTAAAGTTTTTGTTTTTGCCCTTCGAAATAGCCTACTATAATAATTAAAAGACGTAACTAAAAGTGAGACTATGTGTATCGTGATGCATTATTATTCTGCTAGTTAAAAATGTATTATCATGCAGTAACTTACAATATTGCTCTGAGCTTGTGCGTGTGACAATGATTCATGCGCATACATGTCAGTCAGCACGGCATCGCACGTCAAGTTCGTAAAGAGCTTTATTCAGTTCAGTTGATTTTAAAATCTGATTTTGGCCGCCTCTCAATTTCTCAAATGGGTTAACTGTTAAACCAAAAATATTACCTCAGAAGTTCCAAGTAAATGCACCAGAAATCCGCGCTCATTCAAGGGTGTGCATCTATTGCATGGACGGAGAGAAAGCACTACACCTGCAGGATTTAATGTCACTGTACTTTTTATTTAACACTTAAAAGTTAAATAAGCATATCTGTTCCGTGAGAGCAACGGTACCGCATAACGAGTGTAGCCTGTATACTCCAAAAAGCAACGAAATCGTCAGACATCCATTAGTGCATGCGAGAAAAACAACTGGAAATACAGCGCTGATTGTTCTCTCCATACTCGACAACGACGGAATCCAACGGCGTGGGCAAAGGTATAATGCGTGTATTAAATTGTATGAAATAATCCCGAAAAAAGCTCAAACACGGCAGAGTTGGCAAGTACAGCAGCTGCTGGAATTAGCTGAGGGTGACGCTAACGGACAGACAAACGTTGGCTAGCAGTTACAGCAGCCTCAATCCACCTGTCACTCAAGTGGCCACGCCCTTAATTATGCAGAACTTTAAGGCTTAATATAATTTAAACGGATGAGTTGTAAAAAATTCACCCTCCTCACAGTTGTCATGAAGGGCAAAATTAGCTATATAGACCAAAACCACTTTTTGCTCCAGGCTGTAAACATATTTTTTCTGCAGTAAAGTTGGGGATTTTAACATGGGGGAGATACAGATTTGACTCACTTTTGCAGCCTGCCTCAAGCGGCCAGTCGATGAATTGCAGTTTAATTCACTTCCGTGTTCGTTTCAAGAGAGAGACAGGGAGGTTGCCGAGAGAATGTCTAATATGGGGAGAACTTTCACTCTCAGTAAACTTCCGGGTTCTGAACTGGTTGCAGTTCCACTCTGGTTCCATATGAGGGTGCTCACAGGACGAGTGCAGAATGAATGGAGGTCTATGGAGATATACCCCTAAAAATCCACTTTTCTCAGGATATAATTTTTTGTCTAGTAATTTGAATGTTGTTTTCGAAAGGAGATGCTTTATGGCAATCCTTCAGTCACTTTGGTGCTTTCGCGATCTGCACTTTCTTTTCTCTCGAGGCATCGACAACACAGCTGACACAGGTAAATAAACATGCTAGAAGAGTTAAGTCCGCCTTAACATTCTGGTCCCGCTTCGGATGCCACGATGCCATCAGGCGGTATGTCCGGTCGTAATCAGTCCTTCACTGACCAATCAGCGTCCATTAGCAGAATGCTAGCGTGTTATGGGCAACAACAACTCAACCTGTAAGAAATCAAAAGGACATAAGTACTCGTTCATTCAACTTTCGACCTATAACCCATGTTGATCTTGCAAAACCTACATTCAAATCTGAGATTTCTCAACGGCAATCGGGTGAAAGAAACTAATTTAGCCGTCTAGCCCCATAGACTCCCATTCATTTTGCACTCGGACGATCGCCCCCCAGTGGAACTCTGGTGGAACTACAACCAAAATTCGGTACAATTGGACTTAATAGGGAGTGGCCAGGCTTTCCGTAGATGGGCTTTGGTTGTGGCTAACATTTGGTGTTACAGTGAGCACGGATCCACACTTCTAAAATCCACCAAAAATAGTAGATCATCCGGGGACTTCTGGTACACTCTTTTCAACATACTATGCTTTGGGACACACTTATTTTAATCTCACACACGGTTTAGGGTGGATAGTATTGACATTGAGACCAGTGTTGCCAACTATTTTCAAAGGAAAGTAGCTAACGCCTTCCCTAAAAGCAGTGTTGGGCAGTAACGCGTTATTAGTAACGCGTTACTGTAACGCAGTTACTTTTGACAGTAACTAATACTGTAACGCATTACTTTTTAAATAAATTAACTCCGTTACCGTTACCATATGGCGCGTTGTCCGTTACTTTTTAAAATTAATTAGTTGCTGGAGCGGCTGAGAAGTGTGCGCTGTCATTACACAGTACGAGAGCACTGAAGAGACTGCTAGCATTATAGAGAGCGAGAGGACACCTGAGGACACATAACAAAATCACTGGCTGAGTTGTTTACGTACACGTGAGGCAGCGCGAGCACGGAGATTGCAAGCTGCACGGAGAGCGCTGATCACTTGATGCGCATTTAAAACACAGACAGCGAAACGGTATGAATACAGAACACTTAAGTACACATTGCCATATCATTATAAAGTAATTAATTTTTTGACTAGATGCTGCATCAGCAGAGAAAGAACAGAAGCTTGCCGTCGAGTCTGAGAGGAATAACATTAGTAACGGCTAACTTACCTCAAGTGATTAAAGCAATGTGACAAAAACACACGCAGACCTGACCCACATGTTTTATGTCGCAATTGTTACCATCTATTTGCATTAGTTTATATCCAGCTGGTCACTTTTATGCATTCATTAGCCGGCGAAGTTGTATTTTTAAAACTAATGACGTGATTGATTGCTTACATTGATATGTTCATGCAGCCGACATCAAGTCTAATCAAGTGTTCTAAAATTTAAGCAAATAAAGTGAAAGACTGTACATGTAATATAGGTCTACATTTATGTAATTTTAATGCTCTGGCCTTTGCAGATATTTAAATATGGCCATCTTCTTTAAGCTTGAATCATTGGTAACGCTTTACAATAAGATTACAATTTTAGCATTAAATATGGTTAATAAATGTTGTAGAAGTATCATTCATTGTTAGATGTATTTGTATCTCCTTAGTTAATGTAGGCCTACTATGAACTAACAAGAATGATCAAGGTACAATTGTATTGCTCAAATATTAATTCATGCAGTAAAAACCACAGTGGTAAAAACGTATACTGTCAGCTGCATGAACATATCAATGTTGAGAAAGCAAACAAGTCACTAGCTTTAAAAATGCTTGTTTTGTTATTTATTTCAGAAATCCTTGATATATTCAGTTTGTGCTGGTCTGACTTAAATAAAATAGTGTTTAAAAATTACTTTCTGTTTAAGTCAGTTTTGTGTTTGTATAGACCATAACGCATAAAAGGGCATTAATGGGAACATTTAAGAACTTTCTTTAAAAAAGTAACTAAAAAGATACTTTTAACAGTAACGCATTACTTTTTGGTGTAAGTAATCAACAAAGTAATTGAGTTACTTTTTGAATGAAGTAACTAGTAACTGTAACTAGTTACTATTTCTTAGTAACTAGCACAACACTGCCTAAAAGTCGCTAAATGTCGCTAGATGACGTCATACGTCAATTAGCATATTCGTGACGTCATCGCGTCGTACTTGCGTTCTGCTTGTCTAATGTGTTTTCTCTATAAATTAATCCTCAGCTCACATACTGTATTTAATATATTATAATATAATATAGCCGAATGTAAAATAAAGCTGTTCTCATTTCCTATATATGTTTTATCAGACAATAGAACGAGTAGCTATGATATTGGCCTAGTGAATGACAACATTTTTTTATAGGCCATTGTGGAAAATTATGAATTGAGAGAGTTCGGGAGCCGGATGAACAAAAGCTCTGTGATAGTGAGTAGCTATTACAAGTAATACCGTAAGCACAAGAAAAGGAAGGAAACTAAATTATTTAAATAAAATAAAAAAGAAAAGCAGTTAAGTGATAAATCCGTGGAAAAACACTGCTCATTCACGTCTCTCAGCGGCCGTGCGCTCAACAGATGAATGTGCTGCTGCTCCTCTCAGCCATTTACTGAACAGGGTAGACGTAGCTAAAGTGAGTGATGTTTGAAAAGTTGCTAAAAATAACGACTCATTTGCGCGATTCTTTTGCAGTCTGTACGTGGAGGGGGGAACATCTCCTGCTCTGACTGCAGCTGGGAGGGGCTGCTGCGCGAGGACTGGGCCGCCTGTGAGTGCTTTGGGACGGGGGTGGGACCCACGCAGCACCCGCTGCTCGTTGAGAAGAGTAAGAACGATATGTGCTTTCACGTCAGAGAGTCTCCAAAAGTCTCCAATAACACCAGAAAAAGTCGTTAGATTTGTCGCTAGTCGCTGTTTTAAAAAGGTGTCACATGTGGCTCTGGTATATTTGAAAGGAATCATTTTGTGAAGGTGATGTTACGTGAGTAACCCATGACCAGTGGCATAACATTGCTTTAAAAAGTGGGTGGGATAGGTGTTTGTGTGTGTGTGGGGTTGCTAATACAATGCTAAATCATAAATCAGATGTCCCTATGTACAATAACATTGCGATGTCCAGCAATCGATTTAAATAGTACATTGGATTTAATTTGTCATTTAATGAGGTCTAAAATACTATATAATAAATACATACAATGGTCCAGTGGCAGAACTTTTGCCAAGCGTGTCAGAGGTTCTGGGTTCTAATTCGCACTCGTATATATTTTTTTTCCGTATTAAAACCGATTATGTTTATCAGGGGTTGTATATCAATCAGGGACACATTTGTGTGCATTTTATTTTGTGGATTCACCGGAACGAATAGAGAGTCTCTGAAACGGATTAAAGCGCGCGTCCGTGTGAAGACTGTGCGGTGTGCGCGAGTCACAAGAGAACTACTTTGGTTACTAACGTAACCTCAGTTCCCTGATACCCCTTTTCCACCAAAGCATTTTGAGAGCCGGTTCGGAGCCGGTGCCTGCGCGCGAACCAGTTCTTTGTGTTTCGACAGCCAGAGAACCGGTTCTTGGCCAGGAAAACTGGTTCCAAAGCGGCACCAACTCTTTGCTGGACTGGAACCGTTCTTTTACCACGTCATGCTTACGTCGGGGGCTGGGGGCGGGTTTAGATGTGTTCTAAACATCTTTTCTGACCATAATATAGGATCGCAAAGCCCGGAACATTTGCAGAAACACGATGTAGTCCGCCTTTGTAATTGTTATGCTTGAAGTTGGCGCAAGCGTTTCTATTTTTTAATTTTTTTGAAAACATTATAACTAAGCAAAGAAGAAAACAGTCACAATATAGAACAAATAAATGGAAAGGGAAAAAAAAGACACAAAACAGGGGTACATAACTAATCAGAAAAGATTACATATCAAAGGAAAAGATTAAAAGACTTACATATTTCAATTGTTTTTGAAGCCTTCTTGGTACACGAGTTAGAGATAATCCCAAAGTAATGTTGTACTTGCAAGCGTTTCTAGCTAAGACGTATGGCGACGTACACAGTGACGTTCGCTGGGCGCTCTAGTCAGTGGAAAAACAAACAGGTTCTGAAATGGTTCGCAAGTTGAACCAACTCCGAACCAACTTTGAACCAGCACCAGTTCCGAACCAGTTCTTTTTTGGTGGAAAAGGGGTATGAGAGGAGGGAACGAAGTATTGCGTAAGCTAGCTTACGCTATGGGAAAACTCCTTTTCTCGAGAATACAGTACTGAAGCAAAACTTTAAAACGCAGTGAAGCAAAAATACAAGTGGAAAAATACTATTTTTTTCTAGATGTTTCCAACTGTGAACCAATTTTGTAGTATATATATATTTATTTTCTTGTGTCCTTGTATTCTTTCTTGTGGCTCAGTGACACACCTGTGAAAAGCTCATTATGCAGGCTCATTAAGCACGTCTTTTGTCTTCTCAGGTGTGAATCAGACCATTATACATGAGTCACGCCCATTTCGCATATTGCCTTTCCAAACAAAAAGTGTTTTACTAAATTTAAATCAATGTATTGTTTTATGTGAATGATTTGGCCGGATGTTTTTCAGATCATTTTGAAGCAAAAATCCTAGGCGAGAACATTTTCAGATCATTTTGAAGCAAAAATCCTAGGCGAGAACATCCATTAGTCAAAAGTCTTGTGGACACATATTTAGTATGTGTTTTGTGGCCTTATTTCAGAGACTTTAAGTTTTAGTTTTTTCAATAACCATGCATAAACAATATTCTCTCAAAAATACAAACATGTACATCTTGCTCACATGTTATGGTAGCCCTGTTTGTGCTAAATAGAGTGTAATTACACCTTTGCCATTAATATGTTTATAAGCAACTGAAAAAAAGCACAAATATCAGAGCATGTCAGAACACCTCCAGGTCCCAGAAAACACCTTAGACACCAGAGGGTTAAGTCAGCAGATCTGAGCGGCTCAAATGGAGCACCCTTCATTGCCTTCAGGACCGTGGAGAGGTCCTAGATGGGCACAGAAGGAGGGTCGTGGAGGGTTCAACCTTCTCGCTCCTCTAAGAAAGCACACAAAGAAGTCGTTTTTCCCTAGTGGTTTCCCGGCCACAAGAGTTTAAGATGCTGTTATGGCCGCTACATATACTTTGAACGTGGAGGGGGTGCAACCCGCTTCCAAATGCTCTTGTAAAAAGGTGAGTGCACTTGGTATCTCGCATGAGTAGGGATCCGGTTCCGTGTTTTACACCAGCCTGAAAATACCACCCATTTTTGAGCATAGAGGCGCCTAGTCGAAGGCGCTCTCGCTTCAGTGGTGGTTTTCATCACTCCCTCTGTGAGACACTCGGATACCCGTTGAGAGGCCATACGTGAAGGGCCCACAAATTGGGACGGGGATGCCAAATCAACCCGTTCGCCAGCAAGAGGAGGTCTCTCCTCAACGGTATCGGCCATGGGGCTGTATCCATCATTTCTGTTTGCTCTGAGAACAATAGCTGGGTCTTCCAGAGTGGGGGCTATCAACAGCACTGTGCACCTGTCCCCTCTGATCCGTTCGATGACCTGTGGTAGCATCGTGACCGGAGGAAATGCATATAGCGGGCGGCTGGGCCAGTCGCGGGCCAGCGCGTCCCTGCTCTTTGAAAAAAATGTCTGGCAGTGAGCGTTGTCTTCTGAGGCGAAGAAGTCGACCTCTGCCTCGCCGAAGATGCTCCATATCAATTGCACTGTCTGTGGGTGAAGAGACCATTCCTCTGGGGGAACGTTGTCTCTGGATAACATATCCGCACCCTGGTTCCGAAAACCTGGCATGTGCGCCGCCCTCAGGGAGCGCAGGTTGTGCTGAGCCCATATAATGATGCTCTTGGCCCTCGTACAGGGCTCCCCAGCCCAAATTGGAGGTGTCTGTCGAGATCATCTTTCTCCTTGAAATCGCACCCAAACTCACGCCAGACTGATACCAGTCTGTCACCTTCACCTTCCAGGGAGCCAGGGCTTTGATGGGTCTCTCTGATTCGTAGTTGGCCAGATCGCCACGCGTGAGCTGGTACACATAGTTTTAACCAGCATTGAAGGGGACGCATGTTTAGCAGTCCTAGCTGGAGTACCGATGATGCTGCAGCCATCAGACCCAACATCCTCTGAAATCTTTTGAGAGGAGTGCAGGCGTTCGCTCTGAAAGATGCTGCCAGGGGCTGAATGACGAGCGCGCGCTCTGCTGAGAGGCGCGCTCTCATTTGCACGGAGTATAACACTATGCCCAGAAAAGAAATTTTTTGGCTGGGAAACAGTGTGCTTTTGGAAGTGTTGATCCTGTGACTAAGGCATTCTAGGTGGCTGAGGAGCCAGGATCTGTGCATTATTAACTGCGCTTTCGACTGAGCTATGATTAGCCAATCATCGAGGTAGTTTAACACCCGCACTCCCCACTGTCTCAGGGGGGTAAGTGCCGCGTCCATACACTTTGTAAATGTACGGGGTGCTAAAGATAGGCCGAAGGGTAGTACTGTATACTGGTAAGCCTGCCCTTCGAATGCGAATCTCAGGAATGGCCTGTGATGGGGCGAGATCTGAATGTGAAAGTACGCCTCCATCAGATCCACTGATAAAAAACAATCTCCCGGGCGGATATGCGCAAGTATTTGTTTGGTTTTCAGCATCCTGAACGGCACGTCATCAGCGCTTTGGTCAGGTGTCTGAGGTCTAGGATGGGCCTGAGACCGTCATCCTTCTTTGGAACGAGGAAGTAGCGACTGTAAAAGCCTGACTCGCTTTCTGAAAGGGGAACTGGTTCTACAGCACCCTTTTCTAACAGTTTCGACACTTCTGAGCGGAGAACGTGAGCCATGCCCCCTTCTACTGTCGTCATGACCACGGCTGAAAAGCGCGGGGGTCTGTGAGCTAACTGTAGCGAGTAGCCTCGTTTTATTATGTTCAACACCCATTCTGATATACCAGGGATAGCCTCCCAGGCCCTGGCCCGCATAGCTAGGGGTTGAATAGAGACCGGAGGGGGGCCACTGTGATATAGGGACCCGACCGCCCAGTTGTTCTGTGTGTTTTGTGCTGCATGAACAGCGCTTATGCTTAGGGGCGTGAGCATTCCCGCGGGCACCTCCTTATCACATTTCTCGCTAAAACACAGTGGGGAACTGACACTATGGGGACAGTTTGTTTGTGTACCCTTTCTACATTTATTAACTCTTCCGCTGTGAGCGGGAAGAGAGTTAAAGACTCGTTGGTTGTGTTTATATGTAGGCGCGCGCATTTCGCTATGTGCGCATGTACTACACTTTTTACACATACAGCCTGAGCTGAGGGTGGGCTTGAGACTGTGTTTGCAGTGCTTGTGTGTAGATGTGCGTACTTCAGAGTGGGCACATGATCTACATTTACAGCATGAACTGGGGGAGCAGTTACTGTGGAACCAGTGCTTGTGTGAGGGCGCGCGCGCTTCACAGCGGGCACGTGACCTACATATGACGCAGACAAAAAATAGCTTTTGTGCTTTATTTGCGTCGCTGTAAAAACGGCGTTTGTTTGCAGGTGTGCGTGTTTCATAACAGACCCATTTACTGCATTATTCACATTTCCAGTCGCCTGAGAAGAGGGAACTGGGAAATGTTTGAGAAGTCTTTTGGAGCTTGGTCCGGCCTCGGCGGGACTTAAGCTCCGTTTCTTTCTTGCTCTGGCTAGGAAGGCTTGCAAGGCTCGGGGTTCAACACAATCTTGGGTCGGGGACCACGCCTCTCTGGGAACTGTCGGCGCTTTGCTGAACGTGAGCGGTGACAGACTTCAGCCACTGGTCGAGGTTGAGAGACCGGTGGTGCTGGCTTTGTTAGGCGAGGGGGTGGCGCCCTCTTGTGGTGGTTCAGCTGGAGTGCTTTGGAAGGAAGTGGCGCATCGCTTGAGACGCCTTCTGAGCTTCCGTGTAGCGCTCTGCAAATTCCTTACGCCATGTTACGCAATGCCGATCTCCTGGGCTGTAGATTTTGTGGCTCGCAGGGCCAGGTCGGTGGTGCTGCGCAGGTCCCTGAAAACCTCTGGATCAGGGCTAGACTCGTCCATTGAACGGAGAAGTTTGGCCTGAAAAACTTGGAGGACAGCCATGGTGTGGAGCGCTGAGGCGGGGTCACTTCCTGTACGTAAGGAAGCAAGCACAGTGAAGAGAACAGCATGACCTTGAGTGAATGCAGTTTCAACGTGGTTGTATCCCAGGCAAGAAAAGGCAATCATTATGTCTGTCCGAGTCATGTACAGTTCAAACATGATGTGCAAATCGGACATTAAAATGTGCTGAGCATAAGCCCCCCCCCCCCCCCCCCCGCTCATTAATACTCTAACCCCGCCGTTGTGAAACAGGAGGGCGCGAGGGGCGGGTCGCTTTCTGTACGTAAGGAAGCTGGCCGCAAGTGCAGTGAAGAGAACAGCATGTCCTAGTGAGAACAGCTTTTGTGACTTTGAGTGAATGCAGTTTTCAGCGTGGCTGTATCCCAGGCAAGAAAACACATTCATTGTGTCCGTCCAAGTCATGTAGACAGTTCATATATGACGTGCAAATCGGATGTTAAAATGTGCTGTATCCATATCACCTGCTGTCAGAGCCAGGATACGAACACGGGTCTCTGGCGCGAAAGTCTTGGTATCCACTACTGAGCCACAGGGGCTGGAGTGACATAAGACAAGTTAGTAGTGGGCATATAGGTGAGCGCCATGTTCTCAGGCGAGAACAGCCGCCGTGAGAGATGCATTTACATTTACATTTATTCATTTAGCTGACGCTTTTATCCAAAGCGACTTACAATTGCTATATTTCAGAGGTCGCACGCCTCTGGAGCAATTAGGGGTTAAGTGTCTTGCTCAGGGACACATTGGTGTCTCACAGTGGATTCGAACCCGGGTCTCTCACACCAAAGGCATGTGTCTTATCCACTGCGCCATGCAGTTTCAATGTGTCTGGTTTCCAGGCCGAAAACTCACTCATAGCGTGTCTGTCTGGGTCATGCAGAGAGCTTGAGAGTAGGGCTGCACAATTATGGCCAAAGTGATAATCACGATTATTTTTATCAATATTGAGATCATGATTAATTATCACGATTATTTGTTGATGTTAACCAAAACAAATTTATTGTCACATAGGCTAATTATAACTGCTTTCACATCCATATTGTGCTACATTCCTGCTAATATACAAATATGTGCATCAAAATAAAACAGGTCCTCTTATTCACCAAAATTCAGTGCATCTCCTTAAAGAATAAATAAAAATAAAGAAAACAATAAAGAAAATGTAGCAAAACTTTAACAGGGCACTATTTTACATTGTGTAAATCTATTTTAGGAGGCAAAATATGAACTTGCATTGTACCTGCATAATGGATGTGAAGAAAAACTCAAAATATACAATCAATAAAAAACAAATATTCCATAACAGAATGTAACCAAATGAGAACATTTCAAGGCAGAACTATGGAAGTTCAATTAATGGATAAAATTCAGAGTCATTGTTATTTGACGCTTAAGAAACTTAAAACCTGGTTGTGATACAGTGTCAGTGATTAGTTGTGAAATCTTACTGCATGAATTGAATCTTATTTAATCTTCCATATGAAAGTTTATGTGCTCGAATTATTTCTATTTAATAAACAATAGTTCAAAACAAGACGTTTGTAGTACTGATTATTGGAGTCCGTTAATCAAACTTCCATGCCTTATATATAGTGATTATATATTACTATGTAGTATGTACCAATTTACCAATGCAATTTACTAATGCTCACACTCAGTCTCTCTCGCGCGCAGACACACTCGCGCATCTCTCGCGCACTGTCGCTCGCACGCAGACACACTCGCGCACTGTCGAGCGCGCTCTTGGGCACTCGGTCTCTCTCGTGCTCTGTCACTCGCGCGCAGACACACTTGGGTCTCTCTTGCGCACTGTGGCTCATGGAGGCACGTGATCAGACAGTGGTTTAGGGAGCGCTTTGGCTTTGCAAAAAAAAAGAAAAAAAAAAACTTTGAATTGAACGGAATGACGCATTTTAAATATCGCTCGATCACGCGAATTTGATCGTGGGGAGCCAAAATCGTGATTAAAATTCGATTAATCATGCAGCCCTACTTGAGAGGGCTTTGCATGGCGCGCGACACAGAGCGAGGCAGTGGGGACTAGCCCGGCGCGCGTTTGCTTGTGTCTGTCCGCTCTGGCAGCCCCTGTGAGCGTCGCTTTTTTGCGCGGCTCGAACAAAGGGAGAGAGGGAGCGGGGTCGTCGTCAGTGAAAACAGCCAGTCGAGCCCACATTGTGGGGATGTCCATGTCGTCACACTCAGGGCAGCCGCCCTTAGCGAGTGCAGCTTCCGCGTGGTCCCGGCCCAGACAGGAAGCGCAGAGGATGTGACGGTCTCCGCCGAAGAGAGGGCCTCTGACGAGGCGCATTTTAGAAAGAGGCATTTGAAACATCGCCTTGGAATTGCTCTTTTAGAAAAGGTGTGACGCAACGGCGAACACACTTAGCATTATAAAGGATATGCGTGCCGGATGGCACAATAGAACGGCGACTGAAGGCGGCGAAGGAAGCCGACGTCTTCAAAACTGCGATGCAGCTGCTCGTCCCGCTGGAGGCTCTTCAATGGGTCAGCGGGTCAGGTCAGCGAAGTGGAGATTCGCTGAAGGAGATAAATTTGAGCTCCCTAGGCGAGACCTGGTCCTTTATAGACTCGGACCACGCCCATTTTGGCGGACTCTGACGTGTCAGGGCGCGAAATGCCCTGATTGGTTCGAGCGTCAGAGCTGCCTCGCCATAGGTTCGAGCAGTTTGCCGCAGCACAGCCAATGACCGCACTCGCGCTCATCTGTGTCTGCTGTGCAGCTTCACTGCGTTTTAAAGTTTTGCTTCAGTATTCTCTAGAAAAGGAGTTTTCCCATAGCGTAAGCTAGCTTACGCAATACGAGAGACCTCTCGAAAGGGAACACTTTATCTGCATCATGATCGCAAAGTCAACGACCACTTGGATCACTTGATTTCAAAAACAACACATTTCAGCGTGCTAGATCACCTCTTATTTAACAAATGAACGAAATGAATGCTCTGCAAGTTAACTGGAAATGTTTAATTTATTTTTATTGGTACATCCGTGCCGCGAGATGTTTCAAAAGTGGTGGGGACAGTATCGACCCTGCCAAAAAGTGGTGGGGACATGTCCCACCCATAAATTACAGCCTACAATTCCTTACAGCATAAATAAATAACTACTAACTACTACTACTACTACACACACATACACACACACACACTCTCTCTCTCTCTTTCTGACACACACACACACACACACACACACACACACACACACACACACACACACACACACACATTGTGCTTTCTATGAGGGGAGAAATGAAGATAAAAAAGATTGTATTTTTTTTTAACATGTGGTTTGAAAATTTTAAATAAAATGAAAGTGAGTGTATAATGTTGTCTGTCACATAACAAACCTTCTTTTTTTTATCAGAATGAATCTTCTTCTGCTGTTGCTGTGCTTTATCAGTTATAGCGGTCAGTATCATTTAAGTTAATGTGTTATTAAGTGTATTTTTTTTTTATTCTTCTTATTTTTTTATTTTTATATAACTTGGTTTTTCTGTAGTACCAGAATTGGAATTGATTTGGTGGCTATTTGTGGATTGATGGTGTAAATTTCCCATCATAAATAACACACACTGATATCAATGGTTTATTTATGCAGTTCCCTCTGGTTCATTGATTAATAAACATTGATCAGGAATTTACTAAAACTGCACTGACACATCTCTAGGTTTATACTGTCATCATTTGAAACATTTGTAATGTTCCACTCCTAATATTTTTGGCTACTTGTTGCCTTCATTTATTTTATTTTTTAATTCAGTTCACTAAAATAACTACTAGAAAAATTTAAGATCATATTGATGCAAGAAAATAGAGAGAAACACCACATTTATTTTTCAGTATTAATAGTTTGTATTGAGTGAATATTACTGTGTGTATTTGCAGGATCCTCCACTAAACCTGTGTCAGGAATAAAGGGAGGAAACGTCACTCTATCGTGTGAATCTGAGGACAGAGAGATTGTGGATTTTAATTTAATCAGTTTGTCAAAAAACATCCCTGTGTGTGAGAGGAAAAACTGTAGCGGTCGAGTGTTTAAAGAAGGATCATGTGACGTCATCATCAAGGATCTGATCTACAGTGACGCTGAGAAATACTTTTTACATGTGTATTACAATAATGATCAGAGAGAAGTGGAGCGACAGATCAGGGAATATCATCTTCATATTCATGGTAAAGTCAAAACTGATCCAAACCATCAGCTTGTGCTTTCATGGTTTTCTTTAATTGTGTTGGTATTGGTGTGAATTTATTAGAATAGAAATGTTTAAAGGAGCATTGCGTAGCTTTTTACTTAAAAAAAAATCTTTAAGATAGAGTTTTCATTTGTACATTTATGAGCCAACCATAATGTAATAGAAAGAATGACACCTTAATGTCCACCACGGTTGTCTCTCTCAGCTTGTAGACTCAATTGACCTATGGCTAAGCCACGCCCCCAAATGCGATGAGCCAGTCACAGTGCACATAGCTCCCAATACACTCGGACATTCTCTGCTTCCACATCCATTGAAATGCATTGCAGTTAGTCAGTTTTCATTCGTTTTTATATGTTTTTTCTTGTCATTTTAAGTTTAAAATAGTCAAACGGTGTGCATGGAGTACATGCAACTCCGACATTAGGTATCCCGAGAGGCTGGGCAACGGTGTGTATTTTATACCCTTTCCCAAGCCACATCTCAACTGAGATAAGTGTCTGGATTAAGTTATGCGGTAGACCACAACACCAACTAATGTGGATAAATTAAACAAGGATGTCTATATCTGTAGTGATCTTTTTCTTTGTAGAAAAGTTAGAAGCTCAGACCAGGAGACGGTGGAAGTTTTCCAAGCAGAAGTTCTTTATTGCTTGTCGGTAGCTGCAGTCATTCCAACATCGTCTGACTTCTTGAGTCAAACATTGTAATATATGTATACATTATAAGAGGGAGGGATTACATTGTGATGGTGGAAACTCATATACAGGTTTAGGAACCTGTATTAAAAGAGAGAGGGAAAAACCTATTCAAACCCTGAGACTCCAGAACAGGAATGACAGGACTCTCTCTTGCTAAGACAAAAGCTCGCGAGAGTCTCCAAGAGTTTCACTAACATGTTTCATTTAACTTACAATAGCAAGAAAACCCGTCTGACAGCTGTATATAGAGACACAGAATAAGACAGGACTTTCGTGCTCCACAGCTGAATGCTAAATTCAATTTACAGAACTTTCTCAGTATATATATGATAGTATTAGAAGTTAAATTAAACGTTTGACAAAGTTGTATTCCTTCAATTCCCCCTTTGGGAGTTCTAAATAACTCCCACACTATATACAAATTTAAACAATTAAAAATTCATTCTTGCAACTTGTGATAGTTACAGGCACATAATGCACTCTGTGTTTGCTTTTCTGTAATTGCATGCTGACACAGAAAACAAACATGCAATCAGGGTTTGTGAAGTTCTTACGGATAATAGTCTTTTCTGGTTGGAACTGTGATTTTCTCGTGAGAGGCATGATTAATTTGTTGAATGAAGCACTTGATACTGTGGACACATAGATAGTACGCCAGTAGAACAAACAACAACATAATTGCTATTTCCTTTATCCACAGCCAGGGTTTACCAATCAAGTTTCCGAACCATGAAGAATTATCTTCAGTCATCTGGTGTAATTTTGCTGAAAGATCAAGAATGTCTTGTTGGATTTTGTTCAAGTTCTCTGTTGGATCCATTAACCCGGTGCAGCACTCAGGTCCGATGATGGTGCAGACTCCTCCTTGCGTTGCTAGAATGTAATCCAAGGCCACTCTGTTCTGTAATCATTATCTTGTGCGAAGCGAGAGTGTCTGTGATGTTACCAAGGGCCAAAGCCGTATCATTGGCCAATTTCTGTACAGAATTCGATAAGCTTCTGACTTGATCAAGGGCTTGCATGACACCATAAATCAAATCAAATCAAATCAAATCCTTTTATTATCACACAACCATATAGTGCAACAGTGGGTGAAATTGCTATTGCTAAGATGCTATTAATGCTCCAAGAGTTCTTGACCACCATGTTTTTGCACAAGTGAGTCCTGGAATGCAGCCATCTGCTTCGTTAGTGGTAGGAGCTGAATTTTGTAGCTGTGGGGAGCTTGGGGTGGAGTGTGTATTTTCTCTGATAGCTGGTAGAACATAAACCAGGGTGCACCTTCCGTTGAATTGGCTGGGGAGGATGCTGTAGACAGAAGTTCCACATAACCAAAAAGTGTCAGTTGGTGGAGAGATCATACACAACTGATTTATTGCAAAAAAATTGGGTAGGGATGGGTTTCTGGAGAAACACTCTGTTAAGTCATTTTCCTCTTTCTTATCTGTTGTAGTAACGTACACATGGGATTCTGTTCCTCTTTCAATCACGAAGCTGCAACGTTCACGAGGAATTTCACCCAGTGGAGTCGATGCTGGAGCATAATTTTCCACGCACCAATAGAACATCATTGGCAGGAGTAGATCTGTCATGATGGGAGTAGCTGAAGTTAGGTTGCAGGATGGTAGTCCTGGAATGCAACACGGAGAAGCTGGAGGAATTGTTATATTGTGACATATATCCTTGTTGTATAATTCACTGGTATGATGATTGAATAAGGTACACGTGTCACATTTGGATATAGGGTGTGCCACCCAGGGGATTCCTGCTCCTACTGAAGGTGCGTGTGGCATGCAAATGTCCTTTCCAGCGAACAAGGCATTTCTTGACATATTCATCAGCTCTAAGAATATGTTGTTTCTGGAGTCCACACTTTGTGCGATGTCCATGATGCTTAGTAGAACGACAATCTTGATCATGTTGATGGATGACTGAAGGTTTCATATGTGAGTGTCTGCGTTGTGTATTTTTTTCTTTCGTGATGGTTGGTTCGGCAGTGGGTCTAGTCGTTTTCTTGAGGTTTTCTTGTGGCTTCATACGCAGATGACGAGGTCGGTGCGTATGGGTCCCGGAACAGTCATCAAGTGGTGTCTGCACTAGGGATGCACCGATCCGATACTCAGCATCGGTATCGGCTCCGATCCTGCCATTTTTGCCGGATCGGGTATCGATCAGACAAGGCCGATCCAAATCCGATATTGTCTGTATACTATTCTGTGTTATTGTTAAGCCCCACAAAAGCACCAAAAACAAATTTAAAGCACCATAAAGTTTTCGTGCACTATATTACAAGTGTTCTGAAGCCATTATAAGTTAGCATAATGTGAGATAGAAATTAACATTTAAGTTATTAAATTCAAGATCACGTAACTTTTCCCTCCGCTGCGGCTGTCAATCATTCTTCATTCAATATTCAGCGTCACGCTCGGTTACGACAGTCAACATGATGAAACCCTCTCCAACATGATTCAATGTTACTATTATTATACTCGATCTGTAGATAAAGGTCTGTGGTTTCGCATAAAACAACTTTATCTTGTTGGACTCATGTTTCTACCGGGTGTCTGTTAGATCACAACACTTGAGTAGAGTCCACTTGTTCTTCACGCGCACTAGGGGTGGGAATCTCTAGGCACCTCACGATTCGATTCGATTACGATTCAGAGGGCTGCGATTCGATGCTAAAGCGATTATCGATTATCTGAATCTTTTTGTGTGTGTGTGTGAATATAAATACTTTGCTTTAAAAGTACAAAGTAATGACCAATAAAGAATTAACGTACAATATATTTTATTAACATTGCAAAGAACCAACAGGAAAATAAATGTGTGCCTGAACTAGCAGCATACTTGTAGTAAATTAATAATATAACAACGACCGGTGTTCTGACGATTCATGCTACCCATCGAGATCTGTTACTTACTGGTTATGCGTATGTGCAGACTCATTTTCCTTCTGCTTACCACGCCCATAAATCTATGCATCCTTGCTGTAGAGACTTGTAGGAAACTTTGACAGGTCAAAGATGAATATTTGATGATAATTTTTACTTTTCACACCGTTTTAAAAATGAAAACAGTACAGTATACTGTACACTTAACTTCAAATTTTATTATAATTGTATTTCATATAATAATGTCATTTTTACTTGTTATATCAAATGTGATAATTGCTAGTTCATTTAAAATATCAAAATATGATCCTCATACACTTACCCTAATTTAAATGAAATAACGATGTCATAATATTGTGAGATTTACACCATTATGGAAACAATAGAGAATGAATCAACATTCTCTGTGATCGATTCGCGCTTGGGTAACGTTAGCATTTTTCGACAAGGCAGCACAAAGCCGAGTGTTTTTCCTCCTCTGGGTGGAAACGTGTCATATGGCTTCACATATTTGTCGTGTTTCCGAAATATTTTAGTTTTATTCTACAAAGCTTACAACTAGTATGGCTCTTGTCCACCTCCTTTCCCCCTTCAACTTCACAGAAGCCAAAATATTTCCACACGTCAGCTTTTAACGAGGAGGGTGTTTGGATTTCGCGCTCAGCCTTCGCGTCTCTGTTATGTGCACACGCCACAGACGGTCCGGGCACTGCACTTCCGCGCTTCAGAGTTCCGTCTTTTGCGTTCCGTCAATATTACGTTATTATAAATATATATCTAAAAAAAAAAAACAATTTTTTTGAAAATCGATTTTTGACATTTGTGAATCGATTCAGAATCGTCCACGTCCGCATCGCGATGCATCTAAGAATCGATTTTTTCCCCCACCCCTAACGCGCACAGTAACTCAAATTTAAAACTGTTAAAAGAAAAGGCTCAATAAACTATTGCATAGATATATACTGTATAATACACCACGCATCAATATGTCTTTCGTTTGTGCTTTGAACTTTTCAATGAGGACTCGACGCGCCGCGCTGTGACTCCGTGTTGCTTCAAGCGCATCATTCTGCGCTCGGGATGCGCATAAGCGCTTTGTGCAGCCTTTCATATCATAATACAGTGACGCAATGAAAGATTATTAATGGCCTTTCTTGTTCTTTCCTATCTATCATATGTTGCTGCCTCATTAAACAGGTGTGCTATAGCCTACATTTAAGACATGTCTCAATTGTAGCCTATATAAAATAATTTATCTTTTTGATTTTTGTTATCTTTTTTTTCATGAATGTATTTTACAATACAAAGAGCAATGTGTAACGTTTTACCAGATTTAGTGTTACACTTATTGTCTCTTATTTGTTTTTTTCACTAAAAGTTCAGATTTTATACAATTATTGTGGACTTATGATTTTTCTAGACTAAATTTTACGGCTGAATTATCCACTAATCTAGTTTATAATAGCATTTTTGTCATAGATTATGATCATATATTTTTTTGATTTGTTTTTCTTTATAACGAAGTTGTCTGTATTAAGTAGATTGTGTTTAACACACAAAAGAGTGATTATCAGTTCAACACACAGAGTGTTATATAAATTCTACTTAATTAAAAAAAAACTGTGTTGGTATCGGATCGGCATTGGTATCGGTCGATACTCAGAATTGTTGGTATCGGATCGATTCTGAAAAAAGTGGTATCGGTGCATCCCTAGTCTGCACAGAATAAGAAAGAAAACAAAAGACAGGAGAGCAGTTTTTGTTCAAACACTAGGATTGTGAACTTTGTTTTCGAGTCTGCTAGGCAGTAGAGCAGTATTTGTTCAAACACTATGGTTGTAAACTTTTTCTGAGTCTGCTATTGTTGTTCCCTCTTTCCCAATTTCTTATACCCTTTGACACCTAAGGAACAGTGAGGTAATGATGGGAGTCTTCACCCCAGGGTTAACCCCCGACGCCTGTTGCATTTGGTTCTTCCCGGGGCTCCTCACTGGTTCCGTGTCCTAACCTATCCCTGAAGGTGGGGGAACAACCTTACAGTGTGTACAATGAGTCCAGGTTTTCCTTCCCTGACACTATACTGCAGCTGCTATAATCAACATCACTTGATGTGGCCCATGCCACTTTGGTTCTAATGGCTTATTTCTGAATGACTTTATCATGACCCATTGACCTGGGATGATTGTGTGTCCACCTTCTGGTGGAGTCTGCCAACATGACTCAACTCTCCCTCTGGCACTCTGTACCGCCTTTGTTAGGTTTTCACAGTAAGCAATCAGGGCATCTGAGGCAATGTGTACATCAGCATTTCTAAGATCAATCACACCTGACATCTGCATGGGGCGTCCAGTAATAATCTCATGAGGGCTCAGTCCTACTGTTCTGTTAGGTGATGCTCTCATACTACACAGTACTGCTGGCAGTGCTTCAACCCATGGTACCCCTTCCTGATGCATTTTGCTTAGTCTGGTTTTGATTGTTCTGTTCGATCGTTCAACCTGTCCTGATGCTTGTGGCCTATAGGGGCAGTGAAGGTTCCACTTAATCTGCAACATTCTAGATACTTCCTTGACTACCTGTCCTGTGAAGTGTGTACCTTGATCTGAGTCAATGCAATCTGGTAATCCCCATCTGGGAATGAAATCAGTGACAAGACATTTAGCAGTATGTGCAGCTGTAGCACGCCCTGTTGGATAAGCTTCTACCCATCTTGAGAACTTATCTATTACTACCAAAACATCAGTTTTTCCCTTACAACGAGGCAATGATATGCAATCAACTTGCAGGTGACGAAATGGTCCTGGTGGGGCTGGGGTATGTGCTGCTGGTGTAGTGGCTGCTGGTACATCATTATTTTTCTGACATGTAACACACCTCTTGGCTGTTTCTGTGGCTGCATTTCTGAATTTTGGATTCCACCACTGATTTGAGAACCTGTGATTCATCGTTGCTGGACCACTGTGACCCAAATTGTGTATTTGTTGAGCCAAATATGGCAACAGTGATTCGGGAGCAACATACTTTCCCCCTTTGATCCAGCAACCGGATGAATCCACGGTGGCTCCTTTGTCTAACCATGTCCATGCTTCATACAGAGGAACGTCTTTGTACAGATAAATTATTGATTCAGGAGGCATAATTGTCTTCTGTGCTGCACTACCTGAACACACTTGTACAGTTGCATAGAAACAAGCCTGTTTAGCTGCCATATCAGCAAGAGCATTACCTTTAGCTTCCGTAGTATTAGTTGTGAGATGTGCTTTCACTTTGATCACTGCTAATTTCTTTGGAAGTTTCATGGAAAACATTAGATCTTTCACTAATTCAGCATGCTTAATGGGGGATCCAGCAGAAGTTAGAAACTGTCTGGTTTGCCAAATGACACCAAAATCATGAATTACCCCAAAAGCATATCTGGAATCTGTGTAGATATTAGCAACTGATCCTGAAGCTAGCGTGCATGCTCTTGTTAGGGCTACTAGTTCTGCAGCTTGAGCTGAAAAATGATCTGGAAGACGTCCTGAAGCTAACACTTCTGTGGTGGACGTTACTGCATAACCTGCTCGTCTGTTACCTTCAATTACTTGAGCTGAACCGTCAACAAACAACTCAAATTCTGAATTCTCTATGGGAGTTTCTTTTACTTCACTCATAGGTGTATATGTAAGCGTAACACAATCGTGTGTCATTTCTCCTTCATCCTCTAACAAAACTTCAGTCATAGCAGACATCATACATGAGGACGGATTTGTGACAGGTGCACGCTGTAAAACAATATTCGGGGCTGTGAGAGTTGCTAACCAATTTCCCCAGCGAGAGGAAGTGACAGAAGTGACTTTTGCTTGATTCATTAATGCAGACACTGCGTGTGGACATCTTACGTTTACAGACTGTCCTAACACCATCCCTGATGAAGCCTGAAGCGCTAGATGCACTGCCTGTACTGCTCTGAGGCATGGGCCCATACCTTGAGCTACTATGTCAAGTTTACCAGAATAGTAATGAATTGGGCGTAAACTGCCCCCATGATCTTGCATTAGACATGCAGTTATGAAGCTTAAATGTTCATGGACATAAAGCACAAATGGTCTATCAGTTTGGGCAATTCCTAATGCTGGTGCTTGACATAGTGCTCTCTTCAAATCATTGAACGCTTTGAGGTGACATTCTTCCATACAAACAGTATCAGAATCTTTACCATGGCCTTTCAACAAGTCATAGAGCAGCTGTGCAATTGAGGCATAGTCTTCAATCCAAGGTCTACAGTAACCTGCTGTTCCTAAAAATGATCGGAGTGTTTTAATGGTAGTAGGCGGGGGTATGGCTTTGACTGAAGCCGCTCGATCCTGTGTAATGGATCTATTTCCTGCACCAATTGTTTGACCCAGAAATGTGACTTGCTTTTTAGCAATTTGAGCTTTGTGAAAGCTGCATTTGTGTCCTTTCTTATGCAAATAGTCCAACAATGATGCCAATTCAGTTTGATGTACCTCGTGATCTGTTGAGGCAATCAAAATATCATCGACATATTGGATCATAGTGGACTGTTTTACCGGACATTCTGGGTCACACAAATCACGTCTGACAGCCTGATGGTATATGGTTGGGGAGTTTTGAAATCCCTGTGGCAAACGTGTCCACTGGTATAGCTCATAGTCAACCGTGAAAACTAACCATGGCTGGCTGTCAGAGTGCAACGGTACAGAAAAGAATCCATTAGACATATCAATTACTGAAAAAATCTTACTCTCTAATGGTATGCCATTACAAATTGTGGAAGGATCTGCCACTAGAGGGGTGATTTTATCAATATTTTTATTGGCTACTCTGTAGTCTATTGTAAGTCTCCATGTCCCATTGGATTTCTTTATGGGCCATATGGGCGAGTTACAGGGACTATTGGTTTTAACTAGCACTCCCTGCATCAGCAACTTTTCTACAATAGGTTTGATCCCCTGTATAGCTTCCTTATTGATCGGATATTGTTTGGTGACCGGGGCTAAAGTCCCCGTCAATTTAATTGGTTCTACACCTGTCAACAAACCACAATCATCCTTGTCTTTAGCCCAAATTGGATGATTCTGTAAGAAAGCATACTCAGGAGGGATCACATTATTGGTAGAAACTTGTGCTGAGGAAATTTTAATGCTAGCAGATTCTGAGGAGACGTCTAAAGTTAGATGTATTTGTCTCAGGAGATCCATGCCTAAAATTGCACCTGTATTTAATGGAGCACATAATTTTGTAGACAGAGTTTTCGGGCCAAATTGTACATCTATGGGTGGGGTTTCATACAAATCAGAATCTTCACCTATTACGCCAGTTAAAGAAAATTTGGTTTTCTTGTACGGAATGTCTAAACCTTTAGCCAATTTTGTAGGAATTATGGTAATTTCTGCACCTGTATCAAGCAAAAAATAAATTTCTTTCTCTTGTATGCTACATTTCACAAAAATTATTGTGTCATTATGTTGGATTACAGGGGTAAGGTAGCTACTCACAGCCCCAACAATTAGTTTTTTCCTGGTCTTTTTGTGCTCTTAAAAGAGCCTGAACAAGCTGTCCTAAAGTTTCAGTGGACACTTGCGGAACTGCTTCCGGGTTGTAAGCAGGCTGAGAAGGAGCAGAATTATGCATAGCATTTCTTTTTGTATCTTGCAATTTCTTCCTACACTCTTTCTCCCAATGTCCTAATCTTCCACAATAGTGGCAGCTGCCTTCTTTTTTAGACCACCTGTTTTCTTGTTTTGCTGTGCTAAATGTAGCTGCTGCTGCTACTCTCACTTTGGCTTTAACATCAGCATCTCTTTCCCATGCAGCTAACCTGTCAACGTTACTTCTGAGAGTTCTGTTAGACCAAGTTAGATCTAGGAATGGCAAAGCTCTTCTGTATTCGGCTACAAGGCCATCTGACCAGATACGAATTAGTGGTCCTTTGTCATCGAGCACACTTTCAGAATCATCCACTATTCCACTGTAAGTTATGGCTGACTGACATAAAATTTCTGTGTACTGACTAACAGTTTCATGCTTCTTCTGTACACAACTAGTGATTTTTGACCAGTCCACTTTTGGTCCAACAATGTTCTTTAACACTCTCAGAACTCCTTCTCTCAATTCATCTTTTCTGTCATGCTGTAGTTCAGAATTGTTTACAGGATTTTCAAAATCATTGAATTCTGACTCAGTCAAGATCTGTGATATTAGCTGGGTGACTTCAGCTAGACATATCGTAGAGCCGCATCTTTTTGGACAATTCTCTCCTAAACTCAGAAAAATTTCCATGTACTGATGGCAAACTTTCAGCAATTCTCTCTATTTCTTTAGGAGCTAAAGATAATTTGACTGCTTGTAGCTGCATTATTGGGGTTGCTGATGGAACTGTATCAATCCCTTTTCCCCTACTCTGAGCCTTTTGTCTTGCTCCACACACTTCAACTGCATTTACATCTTTCATCAATACAGCACTGACATTGTCCTCTATTCTATCAAAAAACTGTACATCAGGATAGCTTTCATCTGACTGTTGGTTTTCTGAGTCACATTTGGTTGAGGCCTGGTTGTGGCCCACCTTTTTCTTGAGACAGGACACTTGGGTGTGCAATTGTTTGTTCTGTTCTTTTAATTTAGCAATACACTGAGCTTGTTCTTGTGCAATGGATAAGCTGAATTCTCTGTGACAACAAATAATGGCTTTCACATTGTTCTTGCGAATACTTCCTCCTAGTACCTTTTTACAGTCTTCAATTGACCATACTTTGTCTGGATGAATACCAAATTTCTTTGTCAAATTCAATCTGACTGACTCAGTCACTATGGAGTCCATGTGCTCTCCTAACAATGACTTGAACTCACTGTCTGTCCATAGAGGGCTAGCTAGTCCACCTTTCTGAGTTGATGGAACTCGCCTAGCATTGCTTCTAACCATTTTGTGAGTTTCTTGGTTAACACAGTTAACCTTCCTTGCCCGGAGCAAAGGGTAACACACAAAATATTAGCACATTACGCTAATCTTCTCTAAAAGGAAAATGCAAAGGATCTTTCACCTTCCTAACTTTTAGAGGATAAACACATCCCTGTTTGAACAGAGGTTCACCAATATTAACACGTAATGTTAACCTTCCCTAACTTTAGAGGATACCTTCTCTAGCAACGTAGAGGCTATACTTTCATCTTTAAAATAAACTTTTAAAGGGTAACTTTGTTAGCCAGACACTGCAGCTGTCTGATAACTGTTCTCTGACGGCGCAGAGATTTGTACTGGTCTTCAGCGGTTCTTTGAATGTAGTGAAACTCACCAAATTTTTGTTGTATAGAAAGATTCCGCCTGGAAATCTTGGTTCAGCTTGAAGTTTTCAATCTGGAGGAAGCTGGAAAGATTCAGTCTGGCAATCTTTGTTTAGCTGGATGTTTCAAAATTCAGTCTGGAGACTCAGTCAGCTTTGTTGAGATCTTTGAGCTTTGAAGTTTCAAAAGTTCATTCTTTGTTGAGTTTCAGTTTCTCCATCCGGGTCACAGGCACCATCTGTAGTGATCTTTTTCTTTTTAGAAAAGTTAGAAGCTCAGACCAGGAGACGGTGGAAGTTTTCCAAGCAGAAGTTCTTTATTGCTTGTCGGTAGCTGCAGTCATTCCAACATCGTCTGACTTCTTGAGTCAAACATTGTAATATATATATATATACATTATAAGAGGGAGGGATTACATTGTGATGGTGGAAATTCATATACAAGTTTAGGAACCTGTATTAAAAGAGAGAGGGAAAAACCTATTCAAACCCTGAGACTCCAGAACAGGAATGACAGGACTCTCTCTTGCTAAGACAAAAGCTCGCGAGAGGCTCCAAGAGTTTCACTAACATGTTTCATTTAACTTACAATAGCAAGAAAACCCGTGTGACAGCTGTATATAGAGACACAGAATAAGACAGGACTTTCGTGCTCCACAGCTGAATGCTAAATTCAATTAACAGAACTTTCTCAGTATATATATGATAGTATTAGAAGTTAAATTAAACGTTTGACAAAGTTGTATTCCTTCAATCTGTTCTAAGGTAATGTTAAGTCAACAATGTATTTGAACGTTATTTTTAACATCTCAACTCAACTCAACTTTATTTATATAGCACCACTAAAAACAACAATTGTTGACCAAGGTGCTGTACACTATGTCGGACATCGTCAACATTTAACACCATGTACAACAAATTACAGGACAGAACACCGAACAGATCAGACACCATTCAAATCAGTTACAATTATTAGCCGAAGAGAAAAGATAGGTTTTGAGTTTTGCTTTAAACTCAAGCAGTGTAGTGGCAGTTCTAATAAAAACAGGTAGGCTGTTCCAAAGTTTTGGTGCAGCAACAGAAAAAGCTCGATCTCCTCTTGTTTTCAATCTAGCCCGAGGAACATTTAACAGTCTCTGGTTGGATGACCTAAGAGACCTTCCAGGATTGTGAATGGATAATAATTCAGAGATGTAAACAGGAGCCAGACCATTCATAGATTTAAAAACCAGCATTAAGACTTTAAAATCAATTCTATAACGGACTGGCAGCCAATGCAGAGATTTCAGAATTGGGGTAATGTGCTTTCGTTTACGCACACCGGTAAGGTGCATTCTGCACCATTTGCAGACGGTTAAGAGTTGCTTGGTTGATGCCAAGGTACAGAGAATTACAGTAGTCGAGTCTTGTCGAGATAAAAGCATGAATCACCCTTTCAAAGTCCTTAAAAGAAAGAAATGGTTTAACTTTAGCTAGGACTCTGAGATGAAAAAAAACTGGATTTGACTACCGTATTAATCTGTTTATCAAATTTGAGAGTACTATCGAAAACCACGCCCAAATTCTTCACTAATGGTTTCAGACATGGAGACAAAAGGTCACAATTTAAACAGAGGGAGCTAGTAGCTTCAGATGGTTCAAAAACTATAACCTCAGTTTTACCTTCATTTAGATGAAGAAAATTTAGGGACATCCAGGCCTTTACCTCCGCTATACAAGCCATCAGAGTATCTATACCCATGTTATTTGGTCCCAAGGGCAAATATATTTGGGTATCGTCAGCATAACTATGAAAGGAGATGCCATGTTTCCTAAAAATCGACCCCAAGGGGAGCATATACAGGCAGAATAAAATCGGAGCAAGAATAGAACCTTGAGGAACCCCACATGTAAGAGGCGCTGCTTTTGAAGTAAACTCACCAATATTAACAGAAAATCGTCTATTACTCAAATAGGATTGAAACCATTTAAGGGCACTTCCCCGAATGCCCACCCAGTGTTCCAAACGTGAGATGAGGACAGAGTGGTCAATAGTGTCAAACGCCACACTCAGATCTAACAGCACTAACACAGCGGACTTACCAGAATCAAGGGTCAGGAAAATATAATTTAAAACTTTAACCAATGCTGTTTCTGTAGAATGGTTTTTCTTAAAACCTGATTGGAACACCTCAAAAATCTTATTTTCATTCAGAAAGCTCTGTAGTTGGTGGAACACTATTTTCTCTAAAATTTTCGATATAAAGGAAAGATTTGAGACTGGCCTAAAATTTGTCAGATCTGTTGGGTCTAAATTTGGCTTTTTAAGATGTGGATGGACAATGGCATGTTTCATGTCATCTGGTACCGTTGCTGTTTCAAGGCAGCTGTTCATAATCTTTTTAACAACAGGTCCAATCACCTCAAAAATTTGTTTAAAAAAACGTGGGGGAAGAACGTCATGGGTGGATCCTGAAGGTTTGAGCTTGCCTACAATATCTTGTAAAGCATGCAGAGTTACAGGCTCAAAATGACTCAGGATACTAGTGCAAAGTGGCGGGGCAGAAAAGTCAAGAAATACAGTGGGAATATTTAACCTGATATTACTTATCTTATCCACAAACATTTTTAGGAATGTGTCACATATAGCCAGAGACTCTGTGTGAAAAAGACCAACAGAGGGGTTAAAAGCCGCATTTATCGTGGAAAAAAGAGCTCTTGGATTATGATTATGTTTTTCAATCAGCTCTGAGAAATATTTAAACTTTGCTTTTTTAAACACATTTTGATATTGTATCAAATTGTCCCTTAATATTTCATAAGAGACTTGCAGCTTGTCTTTTTTCCACCTTCTTTCGGCCCTTCTGCAGACCTGACGAAGAGCACGGGTATCATCATTGAGGCAAGGCTCAGACTTTGGTTTGTGTTGGTTGGCTTTTATGGGCGCCAAAGAGTTTAAAATATTAGCGGAGACGGAATTGAAGTTATTAAAAAAATCTACACCACTCCAATTATCACAAAATAAATCAGATGATTGAGACAACTCCTTAAAAACAGCTCTAACGTAACGTTAGGCTAAAGTTAGCCTAACATTAGAAAACGTTAGCTTCTAGCTGCAAAGGCTTGTCCTGGAAAAGTATGCAACTTAGACCTGTACATATTTAATTTGATCATGAACGATTAATTACCATTATATTAAAGCACACCATTTTAGACAACTTTCTACCAAAACAACTGGGGAACTTAGTGGTTTTTTTTTAGCAAAACATGTAGCCTTTTCACTCCTCTTCAGCATAACTAAATATAGCGTCTGTCACCGAATGTTGACTGTTTGTCCGAGTGAGTGGAGGGGGCGTGGCTTAGCCATAGGTCAATAGCTGGGTTCCAGTCACGTGATTATGATGACGATTATGATGACGCAGGAAGGCGGGGTGATTTCAGATGGAGGGCAGGAAGTAAACATGGAGAATAAACATGGAGGAAACCGTTGCGGAGAGTCTGTATTAAGTCTAATTTACCTTGATCATTTAATGTCCCATTCCCACTGATCCCCTGAACGACAATCTAATGCTATATAAACACAGAGACAAAAAAACACGTTGGCTAGCTAACATACCGTCGCTGCAAACACGGCATTAACAGACTCTGCCAAACCGCAGACGTAACGTTACGTTAAAAATTCTGTGAGCTTTTTACATTTCTCACCTTTATGAATGACAATCTTTGGTACTCTATAAAAACCCTTTCCCTTTTCTCGATTAGAACGATTGGAGCAGCCGTAAACTACAGAAAACATTGATGGCAGATCCTCAGCTATTTCACTTCCTGCCCTCCATCTGAATTTTCGCGCTCTCGCGATGCAGCAGCGTGACGTCACGTGAAACCAACCTATTGTGTGTGGAGGAGTCGGGTCCGAATTGGCACGAAAATTCACAAGATGTGACGTCATCCGCGTTCTCGTCTACTTGGGCTTACATCCATGATTTCAGATGCCAGCCATTTGTAAGCAGCGGCAATCGCTAGCAGTAACGTTAGTGTTTCAAATGGACTCTGCGGACGGAAAGAAGCGACTAGCCTCCAGCACAATCCAGACACCCACGGAAACTCCTCGTAAGTAAAAAAAAAAAAAAAAAAAAAAAAAAAAAAAAAAAAAAACTTATCTAGTGCGGCCAAAACAGAGAGTGACCGGCGTCGGGCAAAGACAAGAGTCAACATCGGAGCGGCATTTAATTCTTGGAGGGAGCAGTGTAGTGTTACAAAACTTTTAGAAGTAGACTTCAGTTGATAATATAAAGTAGCACTGCAACATTTTACTAAAATATGGTCTGTCAAACAATAACCTTACAGTACTGTCACTTTTCTTACCTCTGTAAACATGCTGCTGGTGAATCTCGATGAGCCGTCTGTGGCAGAGCTAGTGATGTTACGTCTGACACCGACGCTCCGAAGCTTGCTTCAAACTCGAACGGTCCTTGCAATGAACCACTGCTTCGGAGCTTGTGTCATTACGTCACTAGTCACGTGAAAATTACGTCTGAAGCAAACACACTGGTTCACTCCTGTAGTGAACCACCTGACTGCTTTGACAGCCCAATCCAGTGTTGACAGGTTTGAAACCTGGCGGCTGTATTTCTTATAAAAGTGAAGCCAAACCATGGCAACACAGAGAAAATAATATTTCTGAATAAAAACCATACCATTTAATGAACACTTTGTCTAAGCCTTCTGCATGATGAACCCAAAGCACATCCTCTGCCAAATGTGTTTTTTTTTTATTATTATTATTAATTAGAGAACATTGTTACATAAAAACATGCATCAAAGACAGAAACTTCAAAAACCCTCTGTTGCATTATACAAGTACAACCAGTTACACAAGCACATCCTTTTCAACATACACAAATATCAGTCCCACCAGTTAACAAGTTATAGAGTTCTGCTTCCCACAGCTAAACAAGATAAAGCTTTCACACATGATACTGCCCTGCTAAAAAAAGCCTATAGAAACCATTACAGAAATTCTATTGGATTTAATGGTTTTCATGGGAATTTTATTGGTTGTAATGGGAATTATAGTGGTCTCTGTGGGTCTCTACTGATATGTGTTGGGTTCTATGGTGGGGGCATTAAATCCTAATGGAATATGTCCCAAACACACTACAAAAAATAATTCTGTAGTGGTTTAAATGGTAAAAGCCAATGGTTCCTACTGGTATTTTAATAGAAACTATTAGAATTTCTGTGATGGTTTCCAACTTTTTTTAAGCTGGTCTGATCTTCTGTCCTTGTCTAAAGAAATAATTACACACACACACATCATGCTTAATGTTTTATTATCAAGGTGAACACATGAAATTCATCAGTTTCTGTAAAATTCCCCTACATAAATGAGTTTCACAGCACTAACACTGTTTCAGCTTTGATCGCCTCGGTAAACACGTAATAAACGGGGTGTTAACATATAAGCCTACTTGCATTTTATGGTTGTCATCTTTGTTGCATTACATTTACTTCACCAGGAGATGGTGCTGCAATTTCTATTTGAATGAAGCTTCGAGTAATGAACCATTTTTGACACAATTGTATCAGAAAGCAATAATGCTTCGAAACGCTTCATTTGGCCATCACTAGGCAGAGCCTCTCTGCTTGCTGTGGTCATGCTCGTACGAGCGTGCGCAACGAGAACGAGCATGAGACTGGCTGCAGTTTCTTTAACGGCCACTGATGTCAGTAACGGTTAGAAATTTCAGAACCTACGCAATGCTCCTTTAATCAATTATCTTTAATAATAACAGAAACAGTTTATATTGTCATAGATAAGGTTGTTCAGTTTTAAGAAAAGTCTACCCATAATGTGTAGTGGGCGAGAGCGCGCAAAAAGAAAAAAGAGAGAAGAGAAATGAGATTTGATTCCATGTGTAATCCTGTTCATAAACTTCAGTAAACAGTTTGTTTTATTTTAATTCAAGTCGTCAGTGGTCATTACTGCTCGCTGAGAAGAAAAAATATGACAGGAATTGCATGCAGGACTAGAAACAGCAGAAACACTGAATGGAACAAATTTAATATTCAGATTGGATTGGATTTTATCTAAATAATAAATGTTTACATCTGGTCCCCCAATCCTAAACATGCTCATGGCCTTGATTAAATGACACTCATTATAATAATTAAGGATGAATGTCTTTCTGTTTGTCCTCAGATGAGATCTCTGTGAAGAAAGGAGAGGATCTGAAGTTGGATGTTGTGTGGATAAAATCTTATAAAGTGGAGAGAAACTCTGGCTCCGGCTGGACAGAGGTGTGGAGGAGAGGTCACGGGGTCAGCAGTGATCGACTGATCATCAGTGACCAGACTCTGATCATTCATGACTTTACAGTCACTGACACTGGAACATACAGAGCTCTGGACTCAAATAATGAAACCTTGATCACAGTCACAGTCACAGGTGAGAGAAGATCACTGGATGAGCAGAAATATTATGTTTAATCAGCAAATTAATACTAAACTGCATGACTAACCTTTCAATATTCTGTACAGAATCTGTTCTAGACTCGAAGGGAAATCTGAACGACACAGATAAAGACAAAACTGACGACACTGAACATCGACGTGAGTAAAACATGAGAGAATTACAGAAGATCTTAAACAGTGAATTCAAAATATTAAAAAAACTCTCTTCCCACTTTTCCCTTCACCTGTAGATCATTGGATTTTGCTGGTTGGACTGACTGTGTTTCTGCTGGTTCTGCTGGTTCTGGCTGCTGTCGTGATATACAGACGTTGGCACAGAGATTACTTGAGGGGGAAAAGCACTGAGTTCAGCATCAGAAGTATTGAGGATCTGTCCTGTGGATCATGATGAAACTAGTGCTGTAGTTCTCCAGTTCAGTCTCTAGACAGTTTTATATTGTATTGGACTTGGTCATTGGTCATGTTAGTTGTTCTCAAATGAGTCCAGTAATATATGCTTTTTTCTCCTTTAAAACAAAACCATTTCCTGCAGAGGAATCTGTCAACATGTTTGTGCAATATATATTTAATTGTCAGTACGTATGAACATTTGTGCTGCAGCTCTACCTCAGGAATCTGTTACTGTATCTGCATTTACTATTAATGTAAAGCAGCCTAATAGAGAAACCACTCCTAAGTCATGATCTAGGAATTATTGCTCGTTCTCACACTCTCTCTCTTTCTCTCTCTCTCACACACACACACACCCTGTAGCAAAAGGGAAATACTGTAAAGCAGGATCATACCTCGGTTATGGCTTTTGCCACCTCCGCGTCAGGGAGTCCCATCAGACTTAATCCATTTTCATTGAAAAATCTCCTCACGTTTTTTGCGGAACATCCTCTTGCTCCCCCATTTACTTGTGATATCTGCGCTAAGATTTATGTGGATGACAGGCCTTGTTTTGCATGTCTAAAATCATAACTGAGTAAGGTTCTAAAGACATTTTATTCATGTTATCCGAAATAGAAAATGAAACTCAAATCATTTTTAAAGGGGTGGTAAAACACATTTTTTCGTAGGCTTGATTGTGTTTGTGGGGTGCACTGTAACGTGTTCATGCTTCGTTTTTAAAAAAGTGCATTATTTTTCATATATTTTACCTTTATTCTACACTGCTCTGCCCCTCCTTGTAAAACCGGTCTGATGGTTTCCGGGTTCTGTGAAGCCAGTCCCTCAAAACTACGCAATGGGCTCAGATTGGTTAGCTGGCCCAGTGTGTTGTGATTCACTAACCGCCTAGTACACGTTTGTCGGAAACGTCACGCCCCTTGCCTTTACCGGTAGTTTGTGCTTTGGTGTATTATAAACAATGGCGTCAATCGGACCCAGAGAATGTTAGTGAAGATGATCGAGCAGAACCCGTTCAAGAATGGCTGTTAAACGACGTTTCAAAAAGGTTTGTTTTTTTGTTGTTGTCTCATTACTTTTTAGATATGCTGTTATTTAATTGTACTAATTATTATAGTATTACAAAAAATAAGTTTCACAAACAAGAATTTCATATAATCGTTCTAACAAATTATACTACAGTCCTCAAAGGGATTTTTTTGAGTAAAGACTACGGATCTATAGTGATCGTTTCTGACTGTATGGCACCGTTACTTTTAGAACGATTGTAGCCAAATATCTGTCACCAGAACTATTAACCCAAAACGGACACTAAACATTGGCTTTAAGTAGCCAAATCAAACACAGAACCATGTTTAGCATGCCTTTAGATAAACAATACATAAAAGCTGTAATCAAAGATTAATTTACACTAATTCCAAGTTCGCTGTTGAGATTAAAAAAAAGTTTGTAACGTAAGGTGTTTGTCGGATAACGTTAAGTATAAATGAGCATTTAACAAATGGTTTGCAGAGCCAAACAGCGTTGTCATTTGTTTACTTCCTTGCTACAACGTACATTAACAATACGAACTATTACAGGAAAACACATTGACGAAAAATAAATCATACTTACAGGTTGTGCCCCATAAACAAAAGCTTCTGTTTTTAAAGTTGGAGCTGCTCCATCTTTCAGGACAAGCCGATGTGGGAATCATGCATTGAGCTCCCGAAGATTGTGAAAGCTTTCCTCCGTAAAATGTGCAGCACAGATTGCGAGATTTGGGTCATAATTATGAGGGACCGAGTTAAAAATAAATTAACCATTGATCCCTAACTCCAGCGACCCTAGGAAGGCTGAACAAAGTGGACCTGCAATCCGGATGAAAATAACAGCGTTTCGACGGAATTGCGGCAACAGCAGCCTACTAACGTTATACCAGAACAACTCTTCTCCAAAGCAAAAATGGCCTCGCCCCCCTTATTTAGTATTCTTGGAGGAGGGGTTTATGTAAATATTGGGGTTACTGACGACGTCAGCAACCCTGGAGGAATGTCGTGTAGTTCCTATCGGCCGTTTGCTGTAGTCCTTAGAAATTGATTTCTTTAAAAGCAAATATCTCCCTTTGCTTTGAACTTTGAGCATTGTAACTTTGCAGATGTTGTTTATGCTCAAACAGCAACATTACACACTAGCTAAAGTTAGAAAAGTGAAATCGTGTTTTACCATCCCTTTAAAATTTCGGTCATCCCTTTTTGACACTGAAAAAGAGAAATGCTTTGTATTTTAATTTTTATATTTTAAAACAAAAATTAAATAGCCACTTAGACACAAATAGACACATACCCCGTGTCTGTGGTGTGACGGAGGAGGCAGAAGTTGAAATGGAGTGTTGATGCCGCTTCAGGAGTGATGCCCTGACAAAACATGTTTATATTGCACTTGATTGGTATCTGGTTTGCACATCATGCACTTTTATTTATTATTATTAAGTGTTGGCAAATTAAAATTGTTTGAAGAAGTTGTTTTCTGTAACTTTCTTTCCCTTTTTTTCTTTTTACCTTGGTGCGGGGCCTTTGCCAGGCCTTCTGTTTGCTTGTGCAAGCAAGGGCAGCTGGAACATTTTTGGTTCCTAATGTACTAAAATGTGCTGTCTGGTAAAGTAATGCAATCAGGACGTCTTCCAGCAGCAAAAGAACATGTATTAGCTGCCATTTGAGGTAGATTGTTGGTTTTAAGTGTGATCTAAAGAAAGTGATAGAAATACTTTCATATATTTCACATTTATTGAGGCCTAACCCTTGTGTGCTGTTCATTTAGGGTGTACACTGGGGCTGTTTAGGGTCTCCAAAATACATGGAAATAGACTGCAAAATATAATGTGATGTAACTCGGTACTGATCCACTTGTCCGTGCGACACTTCAGTCGCGCCACACTCCACTTTATTCCTATGGGTGACGTCACGCGACTTTTAATCCCGGGAAGGCGGCGCTTCATTTGGAAAAATGCTGCGCGTCAAAAAGCTGGCCGATGCCCATCTTTATGCAAATGAATCCGTCAAACGTCGCGTTTGACGGATTCATTTCTATTGGCGTCTATCCAATAGAAGTAGTCTCTTGAGGGGCCTTTGTTCTAGACTGGCCGCTGGGTCAAAACCACGCCCATAGCGGTAAACTTGAGGAACGCCCATCAACTTACAAATGTGGAGAGGTGTGCGACACCACGCTTCAGTCGTGTCGCAAAAGTGGATCAGTACCGTTAGGCCTGCATAATACATTTCCATATGTGGTGAAGTGAGTGACTCGTTGCCACGCCATCCTCATTACGTATGACCAATGGGGTGCCGCCCCTGGCGTATATAGACTCGTCGTTTATGCTCCCTGGGATGCGTCATTGCCGAAAGCCAGCCCTTGTCGTCATTCCAAGAGACGGCAGAGGTATGTGTTTCCGCTGTGCAGCTGGCTGTTTTGATTGTAGTATTGAAGTGACGTTGCATTATCTCTTGTGTAGCCAAGTCAATAGGGGGCGCTGGTGAGGATATCTATAGAGGGTGTAATTTCCCTTTAAATATGCCACTTCCTGTGAGAGGAATGGTTGCAGTAACTGAATTGTTTGGGATGGTCGCTGGAAGAATAAGCTCTGGTAGGTTGATTTTAATGAGAAGTGTTTTTAATGCTTACTTATGATGTTTGGGATCTTTTTGGTGTGTTGGCCAAGAGCCAGCGATTTTTAGTGAAAATGTTAATTCAAATGGGCCAGCTGTACTTAATTCGTTCATTGTCTGGATGTAGTTGGTTTGTTTTAGAAGTGAGGCCCAAATGCCCCAATGCTGATAAAGTTTGGCTGGATGAGTGGTGGACACTGAATTACCATTACAGCACGTGAGTGTTGACACTGTCAAAGCAAGTTCTGTTTTTTTTTTTAAATGATCATTGACAACCCTGTGTTGTATGTATTGGGGCAAATGACTTCCTTTTGTAGAGAAGTTGCTTTAAAGGCTTTCACGTTGGCCATGTGGAGCTGGATGAGCGATGGATCTTAACCGCTGCTGTACTTCCTGTGGCTTCTGAAGTTAGCCAAAAGGCGACTAAGGTATTTATTTGTATTGATGTAATGTTGGAATAGCTAGCATATTTTAACCATGTTGATTGAAATAAATATATGGACAGTGGTTTCTAGTTGGAACTAATGTTATGATGTGGTGCTACTATTCAATGTTATGTTTAGATATAATAATTACAGTTGTTTTAATGAGAATGTGTTTTTTGTATGGGTTGATTTGTGTATTTTTGTTTTTCCTTTTGTAGAATTTGATTTGTCCTGTGCAACTGACCACTGTTTTTCCCTACCTTATTTTTGGTTTTCATGATTTGGGTAATTCTTTTCATTAATATTGTTTTCCTTGGTTGGCCCATGACTAAACAGTTGTATGTTTTATATGGTTTATTCTGTGAACTATAACCAGGTCATTATCTGTAGCTGTGAGCATAGTAAGGGAGGGAAGATATTCGCTCTTGATTCATACAAGTGTGGTGTGTAAAGAGTTTTTGTGTATTTAGTGTGGCATGTAAAAACTTTGTGATTTATTTTGGGGTTTATTGTATTTATTCATTTTGTTGTGTGCATTTTCTTTTTGAAGTGTTATGTTCCCTCCCATAGTTAACTGTACCACTACTCACGCTTACATTTGGCCAGCTTTGAGTGAAAGCAGATGAGACCAGAATCATTGTATTTAATAAAAGTGATGCTTTGATTTTTATAGTAATTTTGCCTTTATTCATTTACTTGGATAGCCGAGCGGGAAACCCTCTAGTGACTTGGGATCTCCTACCCAAACAAAATTGGAGTGGCGTAGTCCAGTGCAGTTAAACGCACACCTACAGCCTTAGAACACTTGTTTAGTCTGACACTAGGCCATCAAGGCTGTGCGTGTTTTTGGAATGACATCCACATTTACATACATTACACATTACATAGTTTATCGTTTTCATTGTAATTTTAATTGTTTTTAATCAGATGGTTAATGAATATGTGTTTAGGAGTTCTCTTTGCTCGCGTTAAAGCGAGGTTGAGTCGCCACCTTAACTGGCTGTCAGCAATCCTCGAGCTTTGAACCACGTCTGCTGCTTTGTGGGGAACTCGAGTTAATTACCGCTGTAACCCCCCCCCCCCCCACGTCTGCTTTAGGCAGTTCTTTTTTGTGTGTGTGTGGTTTGGTTTGTCTTGTCACTAGTCCTTAGCGGCATTATAGTCACTGTTTAATCCGGTGCTTTATGGATTGAGAGCTGCTAAATTCTCTCGGTCAGCTGTGTAACTTCTATGACCGATTGTGTGATGACTTGTGATTGTGATCATGTTGTCTTGAATGTGTAACTTATTCGGTACGAATTATTTCCTTTTTCTTGTTTTCAATTGATTATTGTGTTATAAATTGATTTTGTCTTTATTGTTTGCTTTACTTGTTCTCTTTTCTCTTTTTATTTCTTGTATTCTGCAGGTGCCGGGTGTCCCAGGAAGCACGCTGGCGGTTGCGGCTGCACGGGCTTTTCACTAATTAAGGTTGTTTCACTGTGTTATCTTTTGATCACTATTTGCAGTGGAGTGTGATTAGTTCCAAATTGGGTTTCTTTTGGCCATGTGCAGCTACAGCTAGCCTGTTTTTCGGGAGCCTTAGCACCAGCAGTGAATTCTTTTCTTTATTTTGTTTCGGGATCAAGACCAGTTATTGTTTTTTTTTTTTTTTTTTTTTTTTTTTTTTATTTGATTTTCTTGTTTAATTGTTTCCTTTAATAAACTAATTGTTTAACTGTGAACTCACGCCTCCTGCCTCTCCTGAGCAAACAAACTCGTGTCCTTTTCTTTATTAGATTAGTTCCCCGGTACTCCGGGGTGGCGTAGTCGCTACTAGACAAGCCGCGCTTTGCTACACATATATGGGAAACTAGTGCTTATATTTTTCAATATACTGCAATATATGCATTGACCATGTATGGCTTTATATAAATTGGTTGACGATTGGACGAATACCATTAAGACTATAATTATTGTATTTTGAAAGTAGTGGCTGTGCACTCCTCAGCACTACTTTGAAAATATGAAACATTTATAATGTAAATAATTAAATGTATATATTTCTGTGTGTTAATGCTGTCCGGTTCAGTTAGCCATCAATAACGTAATTTGTATATATTTGTAATATCAATACGGTAGTATTGTACTGCCATTTAAACATTAAACTTTACTTGTATATGTACTACGGTTATAACAAATGTATGGTAACGTAAATATACTTACATTTGAAAGCTTATTGCTCCGACTCCGCTAACATCCGACATTTATTATTTTTGTAATAATATCATTTATTATCCCTGTGTATGGGATATTTTCTGAGCGAAGGACTCAGTCCTTGGTTGAAATTCTGAGGATCCTCGACATTGGAACAGTCCTTCGACGGATGTCGATGACGTAGCTTCCTCGAAATTCCGGCTTCCGAGGATCCTTCCTTGACATTGAGTAACCGCTACTAGGGATGGCGAAAACTAAAAATTTTCTTGACCGAGCCTCATTAGCCGGTTGAAACCGGTTAACTGATTAGTTTAAAATATGCTACGCTATTTGAAATAACAGCCATTTCGAGCCGCGCCTGCAATTTAGCAACTGTCGCATCTCTCTCAGCCTCCCGCTCACACACGCCGCCGCCGCGCTTCCACTCACGTCACTTTTTTTAAATCCCTTACAGCGCGAAACATGAGTCCCGCAAACGCGGCGCCGAGGAGCTTGTATGTAATAGGAGGACAAATGACTCCTTAGTTTTGAAATGGTTTGGGTACAAGCCAAGGTGATCGCGTTGAAAATAAAGGCGTTAGTCTAGCGTTAGAAGCTCATTTGAAACATTGCCGCGGCTCATTTAAGAAAATGACAGCTCCAAAGAGACGCCGCTTTAGTTTGAGGTAGTGCTAACAATAATAAAGAAAGATGATGATCATCATCATCACCTTATCTGTTACCACTGAAATGTAGATGTAATGTATTTCTACAGTAGCTATTACTACTGGTATTTAAGCACTGTATCACACAAGTTGCAACTTACTGTGTCATTCTTTTTGGTGAAATGGTCCCACAACCTACGTTTCTTTGCACGCTTCATCCTGTCATCTGCCCTGGCTCTAACCTCCAGTGTTTTAGCCTGTAGCCTTTACTTTTCGCAAACCCAAACGCTGTGACCTCGCGCCAAATGTTTTTATTGGTGTTTATTAAGTACAAACAGGCGAGTTATGAAAAATTGTGTGAGGGATTTGTTCACTTCACACAAAAATATCTTGGAATGAGATGGCTAACTGTAGAAGCGTTTAGTCCACTGTCTATAATAGGCTAATTTAGAGATCACTTTTTTTTTTTTAACCGACTACCGACAACTTTGATCGGTTAACGTTGAGACGGTCAACCATCGGTCAAACGGTCATCGGTTAGCATCCCTATAACCGCTACAGTCTATTTTGTGAATGAAAGGCGATCGTAGGGGGCGGCTGCACGACCGGAAGTATCGCTACCCTACTTCTGGTCTCGGTCGCAATTTTGTGAAATAGGCCTATTGCCTCTTCGAGAACCTGCTGGCAAAGCACAGGCACATCGGGAGCTGGATGTTCGTGGGTGAGGGAATAAAGCCTCTAATGTAGCCTACTCAACACTATACTGTCTGCACTTCTTGTTTTCCGCCATGACGTTTGAATGGTTTTTGATCACAATTGTTTTAGCCTATGTAATTATGCTTGTGTGCATTTTGATTGGACACATTAATCTTAAACCGCGAAGCTTGTGTACATTTTGATTGGACAAATTTATCTTATCTTAAACCGCGAAGCGGAGTTTGGAGGCTGCTGTCAAAGTCCTCCGCAGTTCCTTCTACCACTCTGACAGCTGCTGCATTTGTTTTTAGCCGTTGCTATGGAGATCATTTGCCGGTAACTAGCATAGTCTGTAACAAAAGATCGGTAACCAGCCGGACAAGTCTGAGTGGGCTACTAGCAACATTTAAATATTAGTTCATTAATTTGCACAGACATCATTTTATAGTGATGTAGTACTCGAGTCCGATTTCTGCTTTCTCGGACTCGTCTCGGACTTGTTCCTTCAAAGGCTCGGTCTCGACTGCCCTTCAAAGACTCGGTCTTGACTCGGCATAGGCGCTCTCGTCCCCATCACTAGGGACTACAACTATACATAGAACATAGTTGTTAACAGCAGTGTGACGTAGTGTGATATACCCTATGTGTGTGTGTGTATTTTGGTGTTTGTGGGGTGGGGTGGGAGGGGTGTGTAAAAGAGTCAGTATCGTCATTAACTGCATTACACAGCGCAATTGTGTTTATGTAATGTTTGTGTGTTATGGGCGAATAAAGTTTTAAAAGATACTGAATTCGAGTGTATTGTCAAAATATTTAAAATTGGGAAATATTGGAAAATGTTATAAAGTAGCTAAGCCTACTAATTTAGACATGCGACTAGAAAATGTTTATTTGCTCTGCATGTCCTAACTATGATTAAAAAAAGTCAGGGTGGGCTTAACATGTTGATGACAGAGCAGCACTGTTGAAGCATTTTAGAAAAATAGGCAGAAGATGATGCATGTGGTAGGGATTTTTTTAATGATAATAAAAGCATAGTCCATATTAAGACATTAAGACTGCTCCTCTAAACAATTCCCAATCTAGCTTAGTCTGTAGGCCTAACTGTTGATTATTAACTGGGGTGATATTAAATCATGAATATCAAAACTGACATGTCGAGACAATCTCGACTAGGACTTGCTTCCTCAAAGACTCGGTCTTGACTTGGACTTGAATGTATTTGAAAAACAACGGACTCGGACTCGACCCTTCAAAGACTCTGTCTTGACTCGGACTCGACTGTATTTGAAAAACAACTAACTCGGTCTTGACTTGGACTCGGTCTTGACTTGGACTCGACTGTATTTGAAAAACAACGGACTCGGACTCGACCCTTCAAAGACTCGGTCTTGACTCGGACTCGGCATAGGCGGTCTCGTCCCCATCGATATCATTTTATTATGACGAAACGATCCCGAGCTCTATATCATTTTAGTGATATTATTAATATTTAGTAATTGTATTGTTTTTAGTGTAATTAAACGTTTTGTTAATGTGCTATGGAAACAAAATAGCAGTCTTCAGGAACAGCACAACTGTGAAAATAAAAAGCAGCTTCAAAAACTTGTTTAAAAAGAAATATTCTTCTAATTTTTTACTGCCATTAATGTAGGTCCACGAGAAATATTAAGCCAGTAAATTAAGATAGTCGCTATACCGTTATATCCATTGTCGTCTCTGAGAGAACGCGGCGTTAATGCAGCGACAGATGCTGAAAGCTTCCGTTTCTACTTTCACTTTAGGGGAATGAGCGCGTTTACATGCACGGTCTTAACCCGATTATGCTGAATAATAGTGCATCCAAACGTACAACAACTATCTGGCATGTCGTTTACACCTCAAAACACCAACTTTTGTATATTAAAACTGGCGACGTCCTGGCAAGATCCTTGATTAGTTTACTGGGTTTCTTTGCTAGAGAACGACGTTCTTGCCCGCCAGCCAGCACTTGTGATGTCACGTGCAAAGTATGAATACACACTATGGAAACAATTGCACAAACTCTGTGTTCTCCCTGCTCGCGTTATTTAACGAGTAGGGACACACACGAGCTTTGTGTGATGTGTTTGGGAGTGGAGCATGTGGTATCAGCCTTGGCTGATTGCCAACATTGTGAGAAGCTTTCGCTTCGCATGCTTCGCTCCCGCCTGTCACTTTTCGAGGGAAGTGGCCAGGCTCGCGATTCTCAGGGTGCAGGACCGGAGAATGCATTCCTGTGGATCGCAAATAGGATCTCTTTACAAAGTTGGAGACGGGTCTGCGGATCTTATGCTCCTCCCTTTCCACGAGAGATCCATTGCTCTCTCTCCGGTCTCGGAAGCCCGCGCTGCGGTCTCTTCCGCCCGGGGAGAGAGATCAATGCTTCAGTGCTCTACCTCCGAGGAGGTAGATGCGCTGGGCATTGAAAGTAACAAAGCACAATCATGGGGAAGTGGATTTGCCATCTCTTTCCCCAGCGTATGAGATATATATATATATATATATATATATATATATATATAAAATAAATGTGTATATATAAAAAGAAAAAATAAATAAAGCTGGTGGAGGTGCTTACCAAGGCTGTAGATAAATTAAATATTTAATGGCCAGCAGAAATAAGGGGGAGCTCGTCCTAAAAATAAATGAGTTTCCTTCTTTCTATTTTTTTTTTTTCACCTCCATCACGGGGCCTTCCATTTTTTTCCCGATCTGCACAGCGAGCTGTCTAGATCATGGAAAAATCCTTACTCATCTTGTCTTTTAGCCCCCAAGTTCATGTATATTAAGATATAGGGGGTTAAGAGAGTATGGCTGTGGGGCAGTACCCCGGGTAGAACAGACGCTTGCTAGCTATCTGTCTCCTGGTTTAGTATCGTCCCTGAAGGCGTCGGCTTCTCTCACTAAACCATAAAAAAAAAAAAAAATATATATATATATATATATATATATATATATATATATATATATATATATATATATATATATATATATATATATATATATTTTTTTTTTTTTTTTAATCTAGTGGGAAAAGGATTTACGGCAATTGGTCAAGCAGGAGGCTGCTTGCACACTATAGCAGTGCTACAAGCATATCAGGCTGACCTGCTGGGGTATTTGGACAGAAGTGAGGGAGTTTGGCCCGATGGGGTTTGAGAACTTCGTCAGGCCACAGATTTATCTCTCAGGGATACTAAGGAGACCGCCTGAACATTTGGGCGGTCTATGGCAGCCCTTGTGGTCACTGTGAGACACCTCTGGCTCAATTTGATGGAAATCATGGAGAAAGATACAAGAGAATCTCTCCCTTGCTATGTCCAACCCCCTGGGGCTGCTGGGCGTGAGCAGCTCCAGCCATCTTGTTTCTCATACGCAACACAGCAGCCAAAGCCTTCAAAGCAGAAGCCGGATCCGAGGACCGTTCTTCACGCTGAGAAGGCTTTGGCTCAAAAGAAAAGGTCTTGGCGCCACCGGCGTCAGACCAGTGAGGGCAGCCCCAACCGGAGTGGAACTGTGTACACCTCATTATATGGTGCCCTTTCCATCTCGGTGCCCTCAGGGGACTGTTCTGCCAACCCTGCCACCCTTGGTGTTTCGGGGCGCAGCGGTCTCCAGCGAGCTTCTGGCGCAGCGTCAACTCGACAGATGCTGACACTCAAACAGATCGTGACTCAAATCAGATCTGAGGACTGGTTTGTCACGATAGATCTGAAAGACGCATACTTCCATATCTCCATCCTCCCTCATCACAGGAGGTTCCTGAGGGTTTCTTTCAGGGGCAAAGAACACCAGTATCAGGCACTTCCTTTCGGTCTAGCTCTATCACCCCGCACATTCACTAAGCGTGTAGATGCAGCTCTGGCCCCGCCAGGCTGCAGTGCATTAGCATTCTGAATTGCATAAATGATTGGCTGATTCTAGCGGAATCAGAACAGTTAGCGGTTCGGCATCAAGATGTCATCCTCGCTTAAATGCGAAGGTTGGGGTTGAAGCTCAATGCCAAGAAGAGTGTGCTTCTCCAGTACAGAGGACCACTTTACTTGGAGTGGTCTGGGACTCAGTCATGATGCAAGCCGTTCTGTCACCCGCTCGTGTAGCTGCTATCCTTACTGCCACAAAAGAGCTAAAGCTAGGTCAGGCACACACTGTGAAACAGTTCGAGAGACTGTTAGGCCTCAGGGCAGCAGCGTCCATTGTGATACCCTTTGGCCTGCTGTACGTGAGACCTTTGCAGTGGTGGCTCAGGACCAGAGGGTTCTCCCAGAGGGGAAACCCATTCTGTATAATCAAGATCACGCGGCAGTATCCCCCCGCCTTGGTTATATGGAGGAAACACTGGTTCTTGTCCCAGGTTCCGGTGTTGGGAGCTCTTTGCCATCGAGTTGCTAACTTGACAGATGCTTCCCTCACCAGCTGGGGAGCGGTATTGGAAGGCCGCTCAGGTCAGGGCTTGTGGAGGAGTCATCATCTCTCTTAGCCACATGAATTGCCTAGAGATGATGGTCGTCGTCAATGCGTTGAGACATCTCCTCCCAGACCTGAGGGGCCATCATGTGTTGCTCTGGAACAGTGACTGTTAGGCCTCAGGGCAGCAGCGTCCAATGTGATTCCCTTTGACCTGCTGTACGTGAGACCTTTACAGGCTCAGGACCAGAGGGTTCTCCCCGAGGGGAAACCCACTCCATACAATCAAGATCACGCGGCAGTATCCCTGCGCCTTGGTTATATGGAGGAAACTCTGGTTCTTGTCCCACAGACAACACGTTGGTGGCCTCTTATTTTGGTCCCTCAAGAAAATACGCTTTCTGAGGGCAGTGTATATTCCAGGGGGCCAGAATATTGGAGCAGACACCCTGTCGAGGCAGGGGCTGAGGCCAGGGGACTCCACCCTGAGGCGGTGGAGCAAATATGGGAGTTTTACGGCCAGGCAGAAGTGGATCTGTTCACGTCTCAGCATACGACGCACTGTCCACTCTGGTTCTTTCACTCAACCAGCCCCCTCGGGGCTGGATGCTATGGTGCAGACGTGGCTGAGGCTATGTCTGTACGCATTTCCCCCTGTTGCTCTGCTCCCAGGAGTTCTGGAGTGAATCCGCCAGGATGGTATAAGCCTATTGCTAGTAGCACCACCCTGTCCAAGCCGAATTTGGTTTGCGGACCTAATTCTTCTCCTCGATGGCCCTCCCTTGGAGATCCCGATCAGGAGAGACCTTCTGTCTCAGGCAGGGGACGCAATATTGCACCCCCGGCAGGGGATTTGGAAACTGTGGGTTTGGCCTTTGAGGGGGCCCAACTCATAGAGAGTGGTCTCTCAACTGAGGTTGAGACCATTCTAAGCTCCAGAGCTCCCGCTACGAGGAAACTATATTCACTTTTTCGAGAGTTTTTCACTTCTTGGTGTTACCAGTGTCAGTGGAATCCGGTTAACTGTTCAGTAAACACAGTATTTGAGTTTCTGCAAGAACGCTTTGTATCAGGTCTATGTCCTTCCACGCTTAAGGTATACGTGGCAGCCATTGTGGCTTTCCACGCCCTGGTGGGTGGTACATTTTTGGGTCGAGACCCCCGAACACTCGTTTCCTTCGTGGCACTTTGAGGCTGAGGCCTGCAACTTAAACTAGGGTGCCGGCTTGGGACCTTGCAATAGTTCTAGAAGGCCTATTTGGGGCTCCCTTTGAGCCCTTAGATTTGGTCTCAGAGAAGTTCTTTCTTTTAAGACTATTTTCTGCTAGCTATTTCGTCCCTCTAAGAGTCGAAACCTTCAGGCCCTTTCGGTCCCCACCTGCCTTGAGTGCACCTGGGTTGGCCAAGGCAATCCTACCCCAAACATGGATATGTTCCTAAGGTGCCTACCTTTTATTCCGAGGCCTATTGTGCTGCAGGTTTCTGTCCTCCCCCATTTATCGGACCAGGAAAAGCTGAACCTTTTGTGCCCAGTGCGAGCACTGGACACTTATGTTCGTCAGACTTCTCTGTCGAGAAAATCCAACCTATTGGGCAAATAGATATTCGAGACTATTTTCTTGCTTGTGAGTCCTCTGGCCAACCATTTGGTGGTCAGGGCTCATTCCACTAGGAGTATGGCTTCTAAGCTTTATTATCTGGAGTTCTCTCCAAGACGTTTGTGATGCGGCGGGCTGGTCCTCACCGTTCACATTCGTGAGGTTTTACAGCTTGGACCTGGATGCTGCCCCAGGTGCTTTTTACCTAGTTTGCCGACAGTTTTATCATCTGGCATTTTGTAAGTACGGCGTATTGGGTATTCTCGTTCCCAATCGAGTTCCCTCGAAAGGGAACATCTCAGGTTACGACTGTAACCCTAGTTCCCTGAGAAGGGAACGAGACGATGCGTCGCCCTGCCATACTTCCTGCATCCCTGCGATCGACTTTGCTTCGGCTCTAGAAGCTAACGCAAGTAACACACCGGATGTGCTTATATCCTTTCCTGGTCATGACGTCACCCGCCTGTGGCGTTCATTCATTCCATTGGACTAGTTGACATACGTGCTTCAGAGGTAATCACGCGAAGGCGTTCCCAAAGCGTCATCGACGCATCACGAGTTCCCTTCTCAGGGAACTAGGGTTACAGTCGTAACCTGAGACGTTTTGTTGGTATGTATTTTTGTATGAATACTATTTAGCTATGTTCAGAAAATGTTTTTTTGTAATTAAATGAAAATGAAACATAAAGAGGATGTTTGAATAGTTTACATCTTGCTAAAAATCATGTTTCATGTCTTATTATAATTTAAGTCCTTATTAATTGACTTTACTTACTGGACTGTGTCTGCGAGCTCATAAATCTACACACTTGGTGAATTTCAGAACTGCATACTACTCCTACTATTTCTGTCATAGAGAGATACTGTAAAAGTGTAAGAGTTAAACACAGCTTTCTCTCCCTCTGTTGACAGCTTACGCAACTACCACTTTCAAGCTCCAGAAAGGTAGTAAAGACATCATAAAAGTAACACTGTGTTACAGTCTGCAACGAGCAGTTTTTCTGTCCACACCAAATGCGTTGCATGTAATGCGACAAAATCAATCAAAAACCACAGCTAATCAGAACAGCGTGTGTGGGTTCTCTTGGCAAGTGCACAGTAGTCACAATGAAATGGATAAGTACATAATCAAATTCATAAATATTACACCAATTAAAGTACAAAATGAGTGACTGAAACAATCTTTGCCATAGAATACACTTTTTTGTTTACAATGAGTTGACTGTTTTTTTTTGTAATGTTCTTCCAGCTGCAACGTCACAGAAAAATAGAAACCGTTTCTAAAATGGAATCATCACGTGTCACTGGTAAGGTATAAAATATACCTTTTATCGTGTGTCGCGTATAGTTAGAACACGGTGTAATCTATTTGACTTCAGTGGTTTAACCCCCAAAAAGACGGGGCGACTCTGAATGCGCGACCAATGAGCGCGCTTCGCGCCTGCGCGCGTCAGAGCCCGCCAAGATGGGCGTGGCCAAGCTATATATTGGGCGCCCCGTCATGAGAGTTCTTTAGATTTAATCTCCTTCAGCGAACACCTTCTTCGCTGGATCCTCCGGATTATTGGAAGCCTTCGCCGCCGTGGAAAAGCATACCAGCGGGATTGCTACGAGGACGTCGGCACCTTCAGCCGCCTTCAAGCACCTCCTACTGAGCCATCCGGCGCGCCATATACGCAAGTATTTTACATCTGTCCGCCCCGCGACATTTGTGAAAGAGCAATTTTCCAATAAGGCGTTGTTTCAAATGCCTTCCTGCGCGTCGTGCAGAGACCTTCTCCCGGACTGGGATCGTCACATCATCTGCGCTCGCTGCCTGGGCCGTGACCACGCAGAAGCTGCATTGACCAAGGGCGGATGCCCGGAATGTGATGACCTGGGTCTCTCCGCACTACGGGCTCGCCTCGCCGCTTTCGCCGTGAGCGAGCCCATCGCCACCCCTCTGTTTGAGCAGCGCACTAAGAAAAAGCGCCGCTCACAGAGGCTTCCTGAACCTGAGCTCAGTGACGTCACGCCGAGCCAGTCTCCGCGTGCTTCACCGCCGCTCTTGCCTTCCCCACCGCCGGTTCAGTTCACCCAGCCGGACCCACACCCCTCTAGCAGAGCGGTGGGCCTTGTGACTTTCGGCGCGTCCGAGGACGACGGGGGAATGGACGACAGCTTGTCCATCGACGCTGCATCAGACGACTGGCCGGGCTCCACTCTCGACCCCGCCCCGTCGACGCTAGCTAGCACGAGCGGGGGCTCCACTATGGATACTGAGATTATCCGCATCCTCTCTAAGGCCGTGGAAGACCTCGGGCTCGATTGGTCTTCTCCCGAAGAACCAACCTGGAGCCGACTGGATGAGTGGTTTCTGCAGGGGCGCCAGCAGGCCCCTCGGCAAAGGCCTTCTCCCTTCTTCCCGGAAGTTCACGACGAACTCACCAAGTCGTGGAAAGCTCCCCACTCTGCGCGCCTAAAGCCTTCTTTTTCTTCTTCGCTTTCCTCAGTGGACGGCGCGAAGGAAAGAGGCTACGAGGGAACGCCGGCCCTCGAGGAGGCCGTGGCCAATCATCTCTGCCCGTCCTCCACCACCGGATGGAAAGCCAAAGCTTCCCACCCCTCGAAGCCCTGCCGCACTACCTCTGCTCTCGCCGGTCGCGCCTACGCCACCGCCGGCCAAGCTGCATCAGCGCTTCACTCAATGGCGGTACTTCAAGTGTTCCAAGCCAAGCTTCTCCGCTCTATGGACGAGTCTGGCCCCGAACCCGAAGCCTTCAGGGACTTACGCAGCGCGACTGATATAGCTCTGCGAGCCACGAAGGCCACCGCCCAGTCCATCGGCCGTGCTATGGCTAATTTGACTGTTCTCGAGCGGCATCTGTGGCTGACTCTGACTGAAATGAAGGACGCGGATAAGGCGCCATTTCTCGATGCGCCTATCTCCACCAGCGGGCTGTTTGGACCGGCGGTTAAAGGTTTCGCCGAACGCTTCACTGAGGCCCAGAACGCTTCACAAGCTATGCGTCATTTCCTGCCAAAGCGCTCCAGCTCATCGCAGAGCAGACAGAGACCGCCACAGCCGCAGCGGGCTAAAACAGCTCCCACCGCCTCTCAGCCCGCGCCTCAGGCTGACGCTCGACGCCGCTCGCGCTCTCACAACCGCAAGCCGCCTCCTGAGCGACGGGGTCCTCGGCCCAAGATTGTGCTGAACCCTGAGCCTCGAAAGCCGTCCTAGCCACAGAAATGAGAAGAGAGAGTGCGTGTCTCGCAAAAGCCGGACCACTCTCTCTGCAAAAGCTCAAACATTACCCAGTCCCCTTACAGGCGGCTGGATATGTCCATACAGCAGTCAATGGGCCAGTCACAGAGCTCGCTCACCTGCAAACAAACGCCGTTTTTACGGCGACGCACAGAAAACACAAAAAGAGTCTTTTTCTGCCTGCATCACTAAGGGTTCACATGTCCACAAAGTGTGCATTCCCAGATACTGTCAAAACAGTGCCAAATTCATTCCCAGCTCAGGCTGCGCTTCCCATGAATGTAGATCACGTGCCTACGGTCATGTACGCACCACTACACACAAGCACTGTTCACACAGTTATAAATTCATCCCCAGTAAAAGCGGGAAACATTATAAAAGTGACGCGTGTGCCTACCACGGTTTATGCACCCTCACTTATAAACACTGCCCTTACAGTGTCAAACACAACCTCAGCTCAGGCTGCGAGTTTTACAAACACAGCGCGCGCTGTTGTAATCACACACGCGCCCATTCACTCAGATGCTCAGCGCGCGCGCGCGCCTCTGAGAGCTACGAGCTCAGGCGATTCGCTAGCCGGGTCCCTACGTCACAGCGGCCCGCCCCTAGCCTGTATTCAGCCCATATCTGTACACGCAGCGGCATGGGAAAACATTCCAGATATGCCGAAATGGGTATTGAATATAGTAAAGCACGGATACTCGCTCCAGTTCGCTCGCAGACCACCACGTTTTACGACTGTGGTCGAGACGAAAGTGAGAAAAGAGAGTTCACATGTTCTACGCACCGAGGTGCGCAAACTAATAGAAAAGGGCGCTGTGGAAACTGTTTCCCCCTCTCTGAGCGGGACAGGTTTTTACAGCCGCTATTTTCTCGTCCCGAAAAAGGATGGCGGTCTCCACCCCATCCTAGATCTCAGACACCTGAACAAAGCACTAATGATTCGCTCGTTCAGAATGTTAACAACCAAGCATATCCTCGCGCAAGTGCGCCCAGGAGATTGGTTTCTTTCAGTGGATCTGAAAGATGCTTACTTTCACATTCCAATACCGCCTCATCACAGGCCGTTTCTGAGATTCGCTTTCGAGGGACAGTCATACCAGTACACAGTACTCCCGTTCGGCCTGTCCCTGGCTCCCCGTACATTCACGAAATGTATGGATGCAGCACTTTCCCCCCTAAGACGAAGGGGAGTGCGAATACTGAATTATCTCTACGATTGGCTGGTTCTAGCACAATCAGAGAGTCGGCTAATAACACACAGATCTTGGATTATCAGCCATTTAGAATGCCTGGGTCTAAGAATCAATTTTGCAAAAAGCATACTATCTCCCAGCCAGAGAATTTCTTTCCTGGGAATAGTTCTAGACTCGATGCAAATGACAGCGCGTCTCTCATCGGAGCGCGCGCTCACCGTCCGGCGCCTTGCAACATCATTCAGAGCGGGCGCGCGCGCCCCCGTCAAACGGTTTCAGGGGATGCTCGGTCTCATGGCCTCAGCATCGGCCGTACTCCAGCTAGGATTGTTGCATATGCGCCCTCTCCAACGCTGGCTCAAGAGCCGCGTCCCTACTCACGCGTGGCGTTCGGGCCACTTTTTAATCAGAGCGAACCACGGCTGTATAAAAGCCCTGACGCACTGGAAAGCCGCCGACTGGTACCAGTCAGGCGTGAGTCTGGGTGTGAACACAAGGAGAAAGATGATAACGACAGATGCCTCCAAAATAGGTTGGGGGGCCCTTTACGAGGGCAGGCCTGTCTCCGGCTTTTGGTCAAACCCGGAGAAGCGTCTACACATAAACTGTCTGGAAATGAAAGCGGTCGCTTTGGCTCTCAGAGCCCTGCTCCCACATCTAAAAAACGAACACGTCCTGGTCCGAACGGACAACATGACGGTAGTGTCGTACATAAATCGCCAGGGTGGACTCAGGTCGAGCTCCATGCATTCAATGGCCAGGAGACTCATTTTATGGTCCCAGCACAACTTGCGCTCGCTGAGAGCAGCGCATGTGCCAGGCGCCCTGAACCAGGGGGCAGACATGCTATCCAGAGACAAGATTCTCCCAGGAGAATGGGCTCTCAACCCTCTGACGATTCAGTGGTTATGGAAAACCTTTGGCAAAGCGGAGATCGACCTCTTCGCCTCCAAGGAGAACGCGCACTGCTCTCTTTTCTTCACGAAAAGCAGAGCTGGCCGAGCCGCCCCTTATATGCCTTTCCCCCGATCGCGATGCTGCCACAGGTCATCAGTCGGGTCAGAGAGGAGGGAAACGCAGTGCTGCTGATAGCCCCACTCTGGAAGAACCAAACATGGTTTCCAGATCTGATGCAAATGCAATCTGCACCACGGCCGATTCCACTGAGGCCAGACCTCCTCAGTCAGGCCAGCGGGATGATATTTCATCCCCGCCCCGATCTGTGGGCCCTTCATGCATGGCCCCTCAACGGGTTCCCAGGAACCTCGCGAGCGGAGCACTAAAAACCATCGCTGAGGCGCGGGCGCCCTCCACGAGATGCTTATATGCCCAGAAATGGAAAGTGTTCAGTGACTGGTGTAATACCAAGGGCCTGAACCCTGTAACATGCGAGATTACGAGTGTACTCGTTTTCCTACAAGGGCTTCTGGAGGCGGGCCGCACCCCCTCCACGCTCAAAGTATATGTGGCTGCCATCACAGCGTCACACGACCTTGTAATGGAACGTCCATTGGGAAGAAACGACCTAATTATTCGTTTCCTAAGGGGCGCCAGGAGGATGAACCCTTCACACCCCCCCTCAGTGCCGATCTGGGACCTAGCTACGGTCCTAGACGCTCTTAAAGGGCCCCCGTTCGAACCACTCCGAACCGTGCACCTTAAACAGCTCTCGCTCAAGACGGCGCTCTTGCTGGCACTCGCCTCGGTCAAGAGAGTGGGCGACCTGCACGCGCTTTCAGCAAGCGCTGCCTGCCTAGAATTCGGACCTAACGACTGCAGGGTCGTCCTTAGACCGAAACATGGGTATATTCCTAAAGTGCTCACCACTCCCTTCAGAGCACAGGTTATCTCCCGTCTCCAGCAGACGAACACGACGCTAATCTACTCTGCCCCGTTAGGGCTCTCAGAGTGTATTTGGAGCGTTCTGCCCTATTCAGAAAGACAGAACAACTGTTTGTATGCTTTGGCGGCCGTACGAAAGGTTCCGCCATTTCAAAGCAGAGAATCTCTCACTGGATAGTCGAAGCTATAGCGCTGGCTTATGAAGCTAAGGGACTTCAATGCCCCTGGGGAGTCAAAGCACACTCCACCAGGAGTGTGGCTTCTTCCTGGGCATGGTCGAGCGGGATACCGATCGAGGATATTTGTGCGGCGGCAGGCTGGGCCTCACCGTCCACATTTATCAGATTCTACAACCTACAGGTCCCGACATTGCATTCCAATGTGCTATCAGCATAATGCTAGTTGAACTGCGAGTTCGTATCTAGATTATGTATGTGCTTGTCACACTGAGCGCCTTCTAGCCGCTCTGTATTTTTTCCCACATATAAAGCTCGCCTCTGCTGGCTAGTTGGATGATAACTTTGCTTTTTAGCTCAGGCACCTGCCTCTCGCTATCATAAGGCGAAGTTCAGCACGCACGGCGTTTTGCATGGTGTTCCCATAGCGTAAGCTACTTACGCAATAGGAGAGACCTCTCGAAAGGGAACGACTCGGTTACTAACGTAACCTCGGTTCCCTGAGAGGAGGGAACGAGTATTGCGTAAGCTGCCGTGCTTGTGCTTGTGCTTGGTTAGTTCGCTTCAGTCGTTTTAACCTAAAGAACTCTCATGACGGGGCGCCCAATATATAGCTTGGCCACGCCCATCTTGGCGGGCTCTGACGCGCGCGGGCGCGAAGCGCGCTCATTGGTCGCGCATTCAGAGTCGCCCCGTCATTGGTTCGAGCAAGTTGCCGCAGCACAGCCAATGACAGAGTTCCTTCGTTCATTGCTGTCAGCTGTGCAGCTGCAATGCGTTTTACATAAAGACTTCAATATTCTCGAGAAAAGGAGTTTTTCCCACAGCGTAAGCTACTTACGCAATACTCGTTCCCTCCTCTCAGGGAACCGAGGTTACGTTAGTAACAGAGTCGTTCTCACCCATGCATTCTCATCCTGCTTCTGGGTCAACAGCACGCATGTATTGTGCCGCTCTTGTGATTGTGCGTCAACGATCAATATTTTGTAAGAAAAGATGTAAAAAAAAGATGTAAGAAAAGATTTTTTTTCTTCACACAAAACATTTGTGCCACTTCATAAATTTGAGGTTAAACCACTGGAGTCACATGGATTACATTTGTGTCTGTATACCTTTCTGAACCTTGAAAGTGGTAGTTGCGTAAGCTGTCAATGGAAGGACAGAAATGTCTCAGATTTCCTCAAATAGATCATTTTTGTTCTGAAGATAATTGGAAATCTTGTGGGGTGTGAAACAACATGCGTGTGAGTAATGACAATTTAAATTTTAAAATTTTTGGGTGAACTAACCCTTTATGGAATATTGTGTTCTCTTACAGAAAAATGGCATCAACACTGTAACATTTCACTCTATTGACTATACGTCTAAAGCAATTTTTAATGATAAAAGCAGAAGGCCTGTCTTCATATTCCATTTGTTTTTATTTGTTTTGTTTCTGTATTGTATTGTTCTATTTGTATTGCATTTAATGTTTTGAATCTTGACTTTCAATGAAGTTTAAAAAAAAATATTTTGTGAGCTATTTGGTGCAACACCAATATTGTGCAAGTACCTGCTCATGTTTTCTTTTTTTGGCATTCTGTCCCTTGTTTGTTTAATGTCTAAATTTATTCCACAATTCAAGCACTTTTTAATGGTGCTTTGCACATTGTTTAATTGATGTCATATATAAAAATCCATCAGATCAGTGGCGAAGGACAGAAATATTGACAGGTCAACACTGCTGTTACGAACTGCTCTGAGACAAGAAGGTTGTGGATCCAAATGCAGTTTATTAGAGTAATCCAGAAAGGGGATCAAAATCCAGGTAAGGGTCATACACAGGCAGGCAGTTCATACAAACAAACAAACAAACAAATCCAGAGGGTGAGACAGGAATGGGAAAACCAGGGCACAGGCAGATATTGAACACCAGGAATTAGGGAAAAACAATGGAAGACGCTCAGAATTGCAGATGAAACTAGAATGTACATTGCCTGAAGAAACTGTGAGTGGATGCTTGTAGTGGCAAAATTTGCCACTCGGTTGCTAGGGTGTTGTACATGATTGCATAGGAGCCAACAAACATGTCCGTACGATGTTGTGGAGCTGACACATGGCTTCTATATGTTGCAATGTGGTTGGTAGGTAGCTCTAAACGGTTGCCAGGGTGTGTTTACACAGTTAACATGGTGATATTTACAGACTGTTTCCCAACCGAAACAAACAAGCCAACCCCCATCTTTATATGATGTTCTGATGCAGAGATATAGGTCTTGCTAAACGGTTGCTAGGGTACTCTGTTTAGTTGCTAGGGAGGGGCTTGAGAGCTGCCAATGATGAAACTCCAAAGGCTGCTTGTCAGTATGAATGTGATAAACCAACCCCCATGCCTCTGTGGCATTCAGAATGGAAGATATCCCTCTATGGATTTTGGTTGCTAAGGTGCTCGACAATGGTTGTTAGGGAGGGGCTAGGAAGTGTTGAGGTGATTAATGATTGGCTGTTTGCTGCCCCGAGTCAAACGAGACCACCCTTGTGTTTCTATGACAATTCAGTCTGGAGACATCCCTTTGATTTCTTTCAATGGAAGTCTATGGGAATTGTTGCTAAGCTGCTCTAAATGGTTGCTAGGGCGTGGCTTGATAGCTTCACAATGATCCCGAGAGACTGATTGGTCGTCTGAGTAAAATGAGCCCGCACCCTTCTCTCTATGACACTGTGATCCAGAGCTGTGCTCAATACAAAAATCCCTATGCAATTTACCATAGTAGGAAAAGCATGTGTTTCACGGGACGTTGCTTCCCCATAGTAAGTCAATGGGAAACTTTGGGCAGCTCCTGCCCCCCAGGGGTGCAGCTTGTATCCCATTGTGAGGTATGTTCTTACAGAGCCTGCCAGCCTCTTCAAATGTGGAAAATCACACGTTTCTGCGAAATCCTCGATCGGAGCTATGACTCGTCAAAGTTTGTGGCAATGTTAAGTCTATGGGATTTTCCGGCCGCTTTTTAGCCCCTGGTGCAAACTACCCCCGATTGCTTATAAAAGTCATAGCACACCATTTCCGAATAATCCGCACGATTTGGTGCCTCCTTCGTGGGTCTGTGACAAAAGCTGCGGGAGGAGTTGCGCGTCAAACTTTTGGCGGAATAACAAAAATAATAGTAATAGTTGGGGCTTTGCCTTTGGCAAGCACCCACTAACAACTACCAAAACTTCGCAGTGAGTGTGAAAACCAGGCTTATATGGGGTGAGCTAAACAAGATAATGACATACAGGTGAATGTGATCAGTGATGATGAGTCAGGGCAGTGAGTTATGGGAGATGGAGTTTGTGAGGGAATAACAATAGTCTGATATGGAGTGCTCTCTGGTGGCTCTCAAGGGCACTCCAGCTGATGACCGTTACAACTGGGAAGGTACATAAAAAAGGAGGTAAAGAAAGTCATAACAGTAGGGTACAGTGGAACAGCAGAAGCCAAGAAGGTCTTCACAGAAGAGGTGGAAAAGGAGCTTGCCGATCACATCAAAAAGTTGGCTAAGCAGTTCCATGGCCTCACTCCAAAGAAATGCTGTCATTCCAGTTTGCACAGAAAAACAACATCCCTGTCCCCAACAACTGGAAAGAGAAGGGTCTAAGGGGTAGGGTGTGCAGGAAATTACATTATTCATTAAGACAGGAAAGGCTGATGTCTGTGGTTTCATGCTACAGTATCTAAATAGAATTAATTATATTTTGTTAGGTCGAGATTGGTTCAAGAACTTTATGGCACACCACCATCTCTCCTGTCGTATGCCTGAAGCAACATCTTTGGGAAGAGCTACAGCCTTCAACAAAACTACAGTCGGGGAGTTCTTTGACAATCTGACCAAAGTATGAATGACCAAATAAGTGTGTGAGTGAATGGGTGAATGTGAGGCAAATATTTAAAGCGCTTTGGTGGCCATTGGGTCTGTGAAAGCGCTATGTAAACGAAGAATTTATTATCTTTATATACATGTGACGGGTAGGTCCACGGAGGCTTCCATGTCGTTCCGCCATCTTGTAAAACTATAATAACAGAGATGGTCAAAAAGTACTAGGCCAACGCGTTTCCACAACGCGTTTTCGTTCAGAGCCAGCGTCACGTGACTGAAAGCAGCAGAAACGGAGGAGCAGAGCAGTGAGAGGCGCTTCACTGCCCCAGCAAGTTTAAAAGGCTGCATTGCACTGTTATTTTTACATTCGTTTGTTCGTTGTGTCAAGTTGCAGTTTGTTTGTTAAAACAAACCTGTTCACCCGAAGGAAAACTCGACGAAGTGCTATTAGAAGACATCCTGTCATGGCTTTTTGGCACATAACAGCTACCGTAGATGCAACACGCATTTGAAAAAGTGAGGCGCTGGAGATCACAATTCGTTTGAATGCAAAATACAATTTCACCGATAGATGGGAGAAATTCCTACACAATGTCCCTTTAAAGGAGCATCTTCATTCAATGTCTTCACCTATATTCATTTAAAATTCAATATTTTAAGTTTTACTAATGTCTTCATTCTACTAGCTTATGTGTAGGCCTATGTGTGTGTATGTATGTATATATATATATATATATGTGTGTGTATATGTGTGTATATATGTGTGTGTGTATGTGTGTATGTGTATATGTGTGTGTATATATGTGTATATATGTGTGTGTATGTGTATATATGTGTGTGTATGTGTGTGTATGTGTATATGTGTATGTGTGTGTATATGTGTATGTATGTGTATGTGTATATATGTGTATGTATGTGTATATATGTGTATGTGTATATATGTGTGTGTGTGTATGTATGTGTATATATGTGTATGTGTATGTGTCTGTGTGTGTATGTGTGTGTATGTGTGTATATATATATATATATATGTGTGTGTATGTGTGGCTGTAATATATGGCTATAATACATATATTATAGCCTATATCTTCAAGTCTTTGATTAGCATATTCTGTCATGTTAATCTATAAAATTGCTTGTGTGGAACTGTTGTAAGATGTCTACAGTGATATGCTATTGCATATGTGTTGCGTACTGTATTGCATGTGAAAAGACAGATGCGACAGTTTGAGCAGATTCACAAATGTGCTCGACTACAACAACTCTTCCTCTTCTCAACATGGACTGCGTGTTCCGTGGAATGTTGTGTAGTCCTTACCAGCCGTTTGTTGTAGTCCTTAAACGATTTCTTTAAAAGAAAATGTCTTCCTTTGCTTTGAACTTTGCAGATGTTGTTTATGCTCAAACAGCAACATAACACACTAACTAAACTTAGAAAAGTGAAATCATAATCAACCACGCCTTTAAAAAAAGAGTATCAAAATTGGGGCTCAGCAGTACTGATGAAAGGCAAGAAACGCCAATTGTGACATGACTGGTCTTCATGATTAGTCTGGCTTAATTAGAACAGGAAGTTGTTCAGTGTAATGGAAAGATTTTATTTTCATCGCTCTTCAGTAGATATTACAAAGTAATGCGAGTCACATGTTTCTATTGTTTTTATTGTGGTATTTGGACAAGAGATATGTTTGTCTATCTGTGAACGTGCAGGAGTGAGACACCCTGGGAACAGCTGGGAAGGGACCTTTGGTCCTAGAGGTCAGGATACATCTAAATTTGATGGTCCTAGTGTCAGCTAGTGACGAATAGAAGCATATGTAACAGTAGGTCCCTTATTTGGCAATGTGCACCGGAAAAAGAAACCTACTGCATAAGACCTTGAAAACAGTATAAAGGCAGCCCAGCTCTTCCTGGTCTTCGTCTCACTCACTCTACAGCGTAACTTCTGTGTGGTGACTGGGCCTTCTTGCAAGAATAATTTGATTCAGAGTGTCCTACACAGTGATGATTGTTTGATAGAAAGGGTGTGAGGCGTGTTGACAAGGTCCAATGAAGTTTGGGTGCAATTGACCCTTCGCTAAGCCACGCCCGAAAACCGCCACTGGCCAATTTTGTCTTAGCAACCGTAACTAGGCGCGGGAGGTCTGGCAAGCTTTCGAGCGAGGGAAACATGCCGAAGCGTTGTGCGTATGGATTGTGCTAATCTGATACCCGGTATCCTAAAAGTTTGGACGGGGGAGTGGAATTTTTTTCCTTCCAGAAAATCTAAAAGCCAAGGGGAGAAATGATGTGCGTGGATCCAGCAGTGAGAGAGACCCCATTCACAACTACATGTCCACAGCATTAACAAAAACACCTATTGCTTGGAAATAATGACGGTTCTTTGTTCATAATGCATGTTTTAACGTAAAATAAGACGTTTAAATACAAGACGGAGGCTCACTGACATACTTTAAAATATATTTCAGCATTTTGTTAATCGACGGCCTACTAACGTTACCCCTGACTGAGTAACTTTAACCCAATCCGATCGCGGCTCTCCCAGTGTTAGTGTTATTCCATAAGATTTATAGATAAACTGTTTGATTTATAATTATTAGATTAGTTTCACATTTCACTTACCCTGCTGTGCACGAACATAGCTGTTCCTCAATTTGTGTGTTTCCCATTTGAATGGTCAGCGTATGAGACGGCGGCTGCTGCGACTATAGGCTTTAGCTTCAATTTTTATGAAATTATTCTCTAATCGGCTGCATATTATGTCGTGGATATATCCCTCGAATGCACACTGCAGTCCCTTTTGTCTTGCTCTCTCAGATATTTCACGTTCGCCAAAACTTATTAATCTCATTGGGAATGTCTGACACCGGTGCATACACACTATAATAGACGTGCTAGACGCGAAAGCTTGACAGGCGTAGCAACAGTAACTAAGGAGGGCGGGGCTTAGCGAAGGGTCAATTTCTTCTCATATGGTTTAAAGAAGTGCTGAATAATGATAAAACAAAGAAAAAGTTAAGTTTAGAGTTGCATTGTGGTCAGTCTTTTTACTTTTTTTTATATTAAATGAACTGGGGGGTTTTTTGGACTCAAGGAAGTTCTCTACAATATTCTTTACTTTAAAAGTGCGTTGAGTAAATGGTAGCGGCATCTAGTGGTGAGATTGCGAATTGCAACCAACAGAATTTACAGTGGCCGACAGGAAGTGATGTGGTCATCTGAGGCAGCAGAGAGTAGCCAGTTCAGCAATGAGGTTTCTTTACAAAATAAATTAAGAAATTGTTTACTTAAGGAGGATTCGGCAACTCTAGCCATTTCTTCGCTGATTTTCACTTTTGTTGTCAAATGTTTTCTCAGCGAGCTCCCCCTACAGCTGTGAGGCGTATTTTTCACAACACTGTCATAAAAAAATTGACTTGCGGCCCCTCCTCCCCTTTCTACCGCTGCTCATGTGCATTTGTTATTATCGGAGCCGGCCAACTTTATTGTGTGGAGTGTGTCTACCGAGGTGGGTAATACATCATACACATTGAGGGCGGCTTGTGTGTTTATGTCGAATTGCCGTAAAGCGGTTTGTGTTTCTCGCTTGTTCTCGGTTCTAACGAGACTTCCTATTTCCAACTTACCGGGACGTTAATCCTCATGTTGCAAGGTTGGTTTTCCGCCTGGGAACGCTGGGGGGAGCGGGGAAAGTCACCATTCTCACCAGAACAGGTTATTAAACCATCCAAATGATTTCTAAACAGTTTTATTAAGTTGAAATAGTTGCTGAATGCCCCTTTAATTATTCAGTAAAACTATGTTATTGCGAATATTATTGTGACTTGTTCATCATTGTGTCAGTGTTTTATTTGCTGACTTTAGCTTGCTTCTTTACATGAAGAACAGCATAGTGATGAAATGCGCTCCGACTTTGTAACACGCAATTGCGACTTTATATCACGCAATTCTGACTTTATAACACGCAATTGCGACTTTATATCATGCAATTCTGACTTTATAACACGCAATTGGCTTTATGCCCAGCTGCACTACTTCCTGAACTTCAGCCAGCTCCTTGTTTCCTGTCTGCCATTATTGGACAAATTGATTAATTCAGGTGTGCCTGACCCCAGTAGTCATGGCAACAATAATCAGACACACCTGAATTAATCAAGTTTGCCCAATAATGGCAGACAGGAAACAAGGAGCTGGCTGAAGTTCAGGAAGTAGTGCAGCTGGGCATAAAGCCAATTGTGACTTTGTATCACGCAATTCTGACTTTATAACGCAATTGCGACTTTATATCACGCAATTCTGACTTTATAACACGTAACTGCGACTTTACATCTCACAATTCTGACTTTGTAACACGCAATTGCGACTTTATATCACGCAATTCTGACTTTATAACACGTAACTGCGACTTTACATCTCACAATTCTGACTTTGTAACACGCAATTGTGACTTTATATCATGCAATATCATGCAATTCTGACTTTATCACACGCATTTGCGACTTTATATCTCACAATTCTGACTTTGTAACACGCAATTGCGACTTTACATCTCACAATTCTGACTTTGTAACACGCAATTGTGACTTTATATCATGCAATTCTGACTTTATAACACGCAATTGCGACTTTATATCTCACAATTCTGACTTTGTAACACGCAATTGCGACTTTATATCATGCAATTCTGACTTTATATCTCACAATTCTGACTTTGTAACACGCAATTGCGACTTTATATCTCACAATTCTGACTTTGTAACACGCAATTGCGACTTTATATCATGCAATTCTGACTTTATAACAAGCAATTGCGACTTTATATCTCACAATTCTGACTTTATAACACGCAATTGTGACTTTGTATCACGCAATTCTGACTTTATCTCGCAATTCTGAGAATTCTCTTTTTTATTTTTCATTCTGTGGTGGAAACAAGCTTCCATATGTTTATCTATTGTATGTTCGACTGAGTTTTAATATTTTATTAGCTCACCAAACGCAAAACTTCCATGAAGAACGTTTCTAGCAAGCGTATAGCACTGCTGACCAGTTGTTATTGGGGAGTAATGGTGCGTTCATGTGCTATGGTAATTATGGTAAATACCAAAAGTCGACGTGGAAAATGCACATGAACACCCCCTCATGTGGTATTTTCCACTGGGCAACTCGTAGAATATTTTGATGCACGAGTTGCCGAGATGAGATAACCTTTGACCTTTTCAAAATGGCGGAGAGCAACGCGAGTGTTGAATGGTAAGCATTGTACACAACGAAACGTTTTTTGCTACTGTTAGCTAGGGGTGGAACGGTACATTCATATTGAACCGAAACGGCACAGTCCGGTGCACGAATTTACACGGAGAATAAAAATAAATAAAACTCTAAATAGCGATAAATTTCGCTCTAAGTGGAAAATATCACAAAAGCACTTGAACGCAACACACTGGTAAATACCAGTTCACAAGTGAAAAATATCATATTTTCCATAGCACATGAACGCACCATAACTCATGAAATGCGCGATTGACCAATCAGAATCAAGTATTCCACAGAGCCGTGTAACAACACCAGATTATAAAACAGTCAGTTCCGGTCCTTGACTCTACGGGTTTTGAGGATAGTACTGTATCGTAAATAAGTCACGTTGAAGAGCCTTGTTAATTGGGCACGACGCGAAGCAGTTCATTCACGATACAGCACAGCCTCTCCTCTCGTACCCCAATTGCTTACATAAACATTTGCACAAACATTTCTATAAATGAGCTAAAATGGCCGTTTCCCTACTGTTCGCACCTCCTTTCACTCCCAGTCACCCACTCAGCTAAACAGGAAATAAAAAACAGAAAACCCCACATAAATATTATAAAATGCATAAGAACAGCAGAGTCAGCAGATGAAGTGTTGAAATTTAAAAAATGAGCTTATGAGTTAATTGAAAAATCTTAGCTGCATCTGTCATAGTGCAGTCAGACTTCATCTAAGTACAAATTCAACAAGTATTATACTAAGCAAAGACAATGGAAATTTGCTGCTTGGACAACCTTGAGAAAGTTTTTTTTATTAGTTCACACTCTTTCGCAACACTTCACTTTGCACACAATCACCGCCATATGATGAAGTAATTGAACATATATATTAGCTAGCTATGAAGAAAACAATACAATCATATATTCTTGAGAAGAACTCTTTTATTAAAAAAACATTTAACATTCAGGAAAAGACAGCTGTTTGTGAGTATGTTTGAATAATCTGACTTCAGAGGAGGCTGAACCCCTGGTTTTAGACTGGATGAGAGCATTTTTTACAAACTCAAGTTTTCTTATTTTGACCATGTTTAAAATTATTTGAATAATCAAATTGTGAATACATGATACAAATAATTCCTGCTTAATTTCAAACTAATTGTACTGTAAGGCATTTAAAGGTATCTAATGCTTCTTAACAGAGATTACTTAGAAGTTAACACTCTTAAGTGGAAATTTTTCACATTTGCTATATTATGATTGAGACCAAATGTTAGTGCAGGGTTCCTGAAATCCAGACCTGGAGGGCCACTGTCCTGCAGAGTTTACCTCAAACCATGATCAAACTCAAGGTCTAATCAAGACCTTGATTATGTTGTTCAGGGGCGTTTGGGTTGGAAATAAACTCTATAGAGCAGTGGTCCTCCAGGCCCGGATTTGAGGAACCCCGTGTTAGAGAAATTGTTGGGACCAATTGCTTTACTAACATCTGTAGTGTAGCGTCGTAATCTTTTTGGCAGAATATTGGGATGAAATCTATCAAAACGAACCAAATTCAAAGTGGATTTTAAAGGTCATACATAAATAAGGTCGGTATAGGTGTATTAAGTGGAATGTCACATACAGTATCTCCAAAATGCGTTGATAAAATGTCTCATATTAGGTATACATATATTCAAATGCCCCGTTTAGGAACTGGCCTTCAATTTTTCTATTTATTAGAACTGAAGTCTCTATGGGCTTCTGGAGTGAAAAAAAGGCATATTTCTCAAAGGCTGCAGTAAAAAAACAATCTTTCATATGAACCAAGTGTGTGCAGAGTGTGGGAGGTCCTGAATATGATTTGTTATTTGTGCTCAGTTCCACAGCGGGATTCAAACCTCATTATTCACAAATTTATTCAAGACTTAAATGATATTTGAGTTCAGAAAAGCAAACTCAAACAATGTAGGTATTTAGAAGGAATGTTTATTGATTTGATGACTCTTTGTAAAAAACAAAATTAATTGTAGTAAAGATTTAAAAAAGACACAAAGTATAAAATATTTCTCACTCAAATCTCAATGACAGTAACTCAGAATACAGGCTCTCATCTTTTTCAAGGATTATAGGAATAAGTGCACAATCTTTTTGACACTACTACACCCCTTGACTTGAATTGAAGTCATCTACTGACTTGATGCAGTACTATTTCCCATTGGACCTGATTCGATTGGAAGTTAATAAGGAAAAAAAAACATTACAAAGATTTAGGCAAGGCAAGTTTTATATGACAATTCAAAGTGCTTTACATAGAAGAAATAAGATTAATTATTAACAGTATAAACAGTCGGACGAACAGTGCTCATTCATTAAAAGCATTTATATAAAATTCTTTAAAAAAGAAAATCAATTTACTGGAATGTAGTCATGGGTCTCATATTCAGTAGTTTTGGAATACAGTGTTTTAATATCCAGCAGCAATACTACACTGTCACTGTGTAGAAATGTTACAGCGCACAAAGATAGGGAGATCGAGGCACAACGAAACGCGGGGCTAGTTGTAAAACTTGTTTTAAATACTTCCACACATGCTAGCATGACGAAACTTGGTGCATTTACTAGTTGCCATAACACTATATAGAAAAAAAAAATTTGCGCCAAAATTCAGAAATCTTTGGAAAATATCACTGAACATTTATTTTACAATAGCAAAAGTAAATTTCTTATGTTCATTTTTCATTTTATTTTAAACTAGACAAATCTGATATTTTAATCTCCAATATGTTATTGAACAGTTTATGGTTCTTTAATGCTTTGCTAACCAGCAGAAAACACTCGCAGGGTTTAAACCCCAGTTGTGCAGGCGGGGCATGTTGTCACATGGCGCTACAATGAGTCCCTATTAGAACTATGCTATTCTATTCTATACTTATGAATTCTATTGAGAAAACACAAGAAAAAGGTGAATAAAGACTGAGAGTCAGTGTTCAGAAATGATTAATTATTATGTTTTGAACTATGCTGTATAGCTGTGTTTTCCGGTGTTTTCGTTTTCAAACTCAAATTATTTTATTTCTAATTATTAAAAAATGCCATTATTTTATATGAAAAAGTTAATTGTATTTTATTGAGAAAATATTTGAGCTTGTCTAGTATATTTCTTTTGATTAGATCAGATAGCATTTTAAGCTGTCATATGGTCATGTTACAATGTACCCCACCTATGGGGCATCTTGTCACATTTCACTTCCATTCTTTCGGGGTATTTCGGGAAAAGATCATACTCTGTATTAATAAAACAAACCACATAATTGATCTAGACATAGGAACTCTGAACCCTAAGTAGATTTACACAAACTGAAAAGGTCAAAAAGTGTTAGGTTGTGCCCCGCTCTCCCCTATTAGTGTAAATATTCCCTGCAATACTTTTCCAGTAATCCCAAGCACCGTCTAAACATTGAGTGTATAGCTTACTAGCGTATCTAATAAGAAAAGTAGTGAAATGCATAAAGCAAACAACATAAATGAGAGTCAAGACTGACAAGAGAAAGACAGTTGAGTGACAGGAGAAATAAAGTGTGTTCCTATAATATTGTTTATATTGGTACTATTTTAGGCTAGGCAGAGTATCCAGCACCTGCATGACTCTCAGAGATAAATAGAGAGAAGTAACTCCGGCTACAGTGTTCATCAGCTACAGGTAACCAATGAAGAGACAAGTCCGAAATGGCAGTGCAGCAATCCAACCAACTCCGGTCTTACTCGAACCACCTTCAGGGGAGACAACAAGTCTATTAATCTATGTTATTAAAAACAGTACTACAGACTACAAAATAAATAATAATAAAAAAAAAGTGATATTCTGAATCATCACTTCTATTGTCTACTTACTGGTCCCTTGTTTGTTCATGGATATTTCTGTTAAGTCAGATTCTGTAAAATATATTAGAAATCATAAATTTAGTTTTAAAAGCATATCATTTAGAATAATATAAACATGTTAATATATGTGTGGTTCTATTCACACATCAGCATAGATATGGATTTGAAGAGCATTTTTGAAGACCAAAGTGAGCGGAGCCGGCCGTCATCATCTTGTTAGCTCCCGAATAAACGATACTGTGCAGCGAGGCGCATTAGCTGAGGTGTCGTTACGCTAACACACAGCAGACAAACGGCTAGTAGTGACATTAGCGGTAATTCACCTGTCACTCAAGTGGCCACGCCCTTAATAATGCAGAACTTTAAGGCTTAATATAATTTAAAGGGGACCTATTATGTTTGACCATAAATGAGTGTTGGCAGTGTGTGTGCGTACAACCACCTTATAATGATAAAAATCTGTTCGTTTTTATATCCCCATAAATCATAAGCATGGTCTCAGAACAACCCGTTCAACTGTTGTTTGTGTTTAAATATTTAATATATAATATTTATCTGTTGACAGAAATGCAATATAATTTACATTACTATGTTTTCAGTTGTGTATACCCTACATAATGAACCGTTATTTTTATTTATTATTATTATACTTTATTATCCTTTTCCTTTCCAGGAAGGTCCCATTGAGATTAAAATAAATCTTTTCTTCCAGGGAATCCTGGCCAAGATGGCCGTACAAAAAATTACACAAACATAATACGCATGAGAAATTCTAGACAGTCAAAGCAATATATTAATCATAAATCAATAAATTAAGTAAAACAACATGATTCATAAATTCATTCCACAGCCAAGGAGCATAATAAGAGAAAGATGATTTTCCATGCTCTGAGTGTACCCTAGGTACTTAGGTACTACTAATTTAATCCCATTAGATGAATACTAGTAATGTAATTTGGAAGCATACCCAACAATGCCTATACATATGTGATTTCCTTCGATATAAAGAGGACCAACCTACATAGTTGTACAGCAAACAATGATGAGTACGTGAGCAAGAATTTGTAATAAAACGCAGTGCAGCATGATAAACTTTTTCAGCCTTTTCAGTAAATATGTAGAAGCATGCATATTAATAACCATAATCTCCATAAGTTCTATTATGTTTTTATAACCTTAGAATGAGCCATTTCTACACACGCCGCGGGTCCCCTTACATTGAAATGCTATTTTGCGCCGACACGTTTCTACGGTGGCCCTAAATGGACAAACTCCTACAGAGCGCATTTCAGAATTGTGAGATATAAAGTCGCAATTGCGTGTTATAAAGTCAGAATTGCGTGTTATAAAGTCAGAATTGTGAGTTATAAAGTCAGAATTGCGTGTTATAAAGTCAGAATTGTGAGATATAAACTATTCTGAGAGGAAAAAAGTCAGTCTTTTTTTCCCCCATAGAATTGGACTTTATAACTCGCAATTGGGACTTTACTGTATATCTCACAATTCTGAGAAAATATGTCAGAATTGCGTGATATAAAGTTGCATTTGCGTGTTATAAAGTCAGAATTGCGAGAAAAAAAGTCAGAATTCTTAGTTTTCTCGCAATTCTGACTTTATATCACGCAATTGCGACTTTATATCTCACAATTCTGACTTTATAACACGCAATTCTGACTTTATATCTCGCAATTCTGACTTTATAACACGCAATTGCGACTTTATATCTCGCAATTCTGACTTTACATCTCGCAATTCTGACGTTATAACATGCAATTGCGACTTTATTTCACGCAATTCTGACTTTATATCTCGCAATTCTGAGAAATAAAGTCAGAATTGCGAGATAAAAAGTCGCTATAATTATTTATTTATTTAGTGGCGGAAACAAGCTTCCATACAAACAGGTATGATTTTAAAACGGTTTAATCTGAAATCAATATCTCTTATCCCCATAATTATTTATGCAGTGAAATGCTGTGTAAAGTGGTATAACTCTACTGTATCTCTTAAATGTCTGTCTAGTTTGAACTCGCAGCTGAAACTGTTCTCTCCACAGAAACTTTGCGTTTCAGATCAATATTTCATGTCTAATTATTTACTTATGTGGCAAGTAGACGTGTAATAAGCGGGATAATGTACATCCAGCCAGTTGTTATCCCAGAATAAACCTCCTTCAGGCTAAGTTCATCTAGATTCAGGGTTTATTCTGAGATAACAACAGGCTGGACGTATCCCTTACTTATCCGTCAATTTTTATTGTATTATTTACTTATGTTTGTTTTAACTCTTTTTGTTATTAATCATCTTATGTATTTATTTATTATTCATATGGCAAAGCAAGAGTTTTTACAGATGGTATGAGCGGGAACGTTTTAATTATTAAAGGCAGCCGTCTAGTGTTTTAGTTTTTATATTGTGTTTTTATCACTAACTTTGTTTTAATAATGATCTTAACAATATTTATGCACATTTTGCACATTCACTTTTGCATCACTCCCATGTTTACATCTTGGTGTGATTCTCCTTGCAACCGCCCATGTCCAATCACAATGAGACAAAACTCGAACTGGTTTTGGATATCAAACAAATCTTCTGACAGGATCTAGTAATGTAACTCCATATAACAATTGCTAGGTCAAGCTATGTGGAAGAGAATATTGAATTCTGACTACTGTGATATGAATGATACACACTAAAGAAAGTTGGATAGTGTGAATGGAAATAAACCAAATTGAGGTGCAAGAAAAATACATGGTTGTTTATGTGTATTGTAGCTGTTTATGTGCATAAACAACTTTGTTTGGAAAATTCTTTGTGCAGCTACATGCACATCTACAGTTAACATCTCTGTTAACAAAGCAATCTGTTGACAATTGTGTTAACAACACTTATTATAATGATTTTATTGTACACGTGTTTTTTTCTCACAGCCCACACCGGAAAAGCAGCAGGTAGAAGCTATTGCTAAAGGAAATGAAAACAGCAGTGTGGTTGTCTGCACTTTGAGCAGAAACCTGCAGAAACAAAATGGAAAAAATAATTTTCTTCTGTATAGTTTGGTTTCAAAATATGCAAATCACTTCCAGTGGTAAATTATCAAACTTTCAAACATTTCATAATATAATTATTTTAAAATGTATATAGTAATTATCAACGTCTCTCCAGATTTGTCAGTTGGAGGATCTTCTGATGTGAGAGTTCAGATTGGAGAAAACATCACTCTGAACTGCAGTATGAGAAACAGAAATGAAGTCGCCTGGTATCTTCTCAGATCTGAAGAGCTCGTTCTGCTGATTTCTGCACAGACAGACATAACAGGAATAAAACTTCTGACCACTTACAATCCAAACAGCAATCGTATGAAAATGACTGCAGACAGTTGGGTCACCAGAGTCTCTTTAACTATTTCTGGAGTAACAGAATCAGATTCAGGCCTTTATTTCTGTGGAATAAAGTCTGACGCTCCTGAGATGCACTTCGACAAACCCATCAGACTGGAGATTGAAGGTACCAGATTTCAGTTTTTCTCATCATATCTTCACAAACTTTTGCTTTTACATGCTAACACACACACACACACAAACATATATATATATATATATATATATATAGGCTATATATATACACCAGTTAATACACTACATCATATATATTCTTCATAATTGGTGCAAACTGCTGTCTCACAACCAAAAAACACATTTATAAAGTATTTATTCAAATCTTAGATAATTACTGTGGGACCATTTCGACAGAAAGAGCGACGAAGTTACTTGCTAAATATGTTACGCGGTATTAAAATACAGCAGTAGGCCTAGTGCAAGTACAATGCAATATCACTGGCGGAGCAAACATCCACAAGCAAATTAAAGGCGCTTCCCGAAGTTGGCCACTCTAGTTATCTCTGTATTCCCGGGACATCTGTGCCATCGGAGACCCGTCCCCGACTCACCCCACATCATGTAGACATGTTACTTTTTTTTAAGTAAAAAGTAGACAAGCTGTGGATTGAGGTAGGCCTGCTATTTTTATGACGAAAAAAACGTAGTCTGATGAAAAATCATGTGTTAATATCGGACCCTGTTTACACCCCTAATATGCTCTACATCTGTTAAATGTATAAGACAGGAAAGCTGAAAAAATGCTCTGGTTTAACATTTGAAGCAATCTGCATACTTACTCACCACCAATTAATCACTTATAATTAGGGCGGGGCGATAAAACATCATTGTCGGTAACAATATAAAAAATGTTCGATAAAGCACTCGATATTTTCATTAAAATGCGCGCATCGCCCGTAGATCTTAGGTGCCGTTCACATATCGCGTCTAAAAACACATGGAAAGCCCGGCTCTGGCTTGCGCTCGCGTGGCGTCTGTCGTTGCTATGCAACCATGAACCGCGCTCTACACATCATGTTGACTGAAGTTCCATTCGACCGTAAAGGCCCGTTCACACCAAGCACGATAACTATAAAGATAACGATAAAGATATAATTCTAAAAATCGTTCTCCATATTAAAGAATAACAGAGTTCACATCACAACTATAACGATAAAGATATGAGGAACGATATCGTTGGGATCACTTTCAGAACGATTTTTTTTTCCAGCTATCGAATGATAAAACACTGACAGCCAATCAGAATCCATTCTAATTTAAAGGTCTCGCGCATTTAAAATGGCAGATGACATCGCAGAGAAGTTAATCGTTGAGGTACAAAAGAAATCCTCCACCGTTTGACAAGTTAACCCCCCTTTTCAAGGATAGGCCTACGTTAAAAAAGATGGATATATGGAAAGCAATCGGTCGTATCCTGGGAATAAATGGTGAGAAGTATTAACGATGAGATATTATGCAGTTTAGCATAGTGTAACCAAATTACCTCAGGTAGGTTATCCAGCGCTAGTTTTGACAACATTGCTGAAGTTGCAGTGAAAAGGGCGTTGTATACATAAAGGTGTTGACTAGGCGATGTTTTTATCCCATCATTGACTTTGTCAGCTAAATTCACTGATCGATTACATAGACTTGCTAGATTCACTGTTTAGATGCGCTCAGAACATAGCATGCTGGCTGAGGACATCTGCTGGCAAAGACGTGTAAAGGTAATAAGAACAGCCAAAACATATTCAATGACATGTTGTAAACAACAATTATAATAAAATTCGGATTCTCCCAACTCCTCTCGTCTTTTAAGGATATCGTGAACCCAAAAGCCCCTGTTTTTCTTTTGATATTTTTTTGTAACGTAAAGCAGCAGCAGGTCATCCATTTTCACTACTTTGAAACCGCAGCGCGGGCGCGCGCGTGCTTAGACTAAAAAGACCGTTATCGGTCGTTGGTGTGGACGCATATATAGTTATCTTTATCGTTATCTTTATAGTTATCGTGCTTGGTGTGAACGGGCCTTAAGTCGACTGCGAAGTTAAAGATGTCCACCTCAACATTGCCCAACATATTTTTTATTAAACAACGTCTGTTCAAAAACTTTAGATTGTAGAAAATTTTAAAGAAAAAAAAACTATACTTAGTCTTCTTAAATCTCATTTATATGAAAAGATTCAATCAGCATTTTTGTCCATGTTGGGTTTTAATTTTTATGGGGGCCTTCCATAGCCATAATGATTTTTGCACTATAACCACATATTCTATCCTGTTGTAATGTGCTGAGGAAAACAAGGGAAGACGAAGATCTAAACACAGGGATATTTAATAAAGTAACACATAAAACAGAACACAGAATTTGAAGAACAAAGAAACAAAACCAGGGAAATCACAGAGGCAACCATTACACTTACAACAACTGACAAAGTAACGAGTGAAACACAAGGGCTATAAATACACAGGGACAAACAAGCTTAACAAAGTAATAGGAAACAAGATAACAAGGGGGCGTGGCTAATAAGAAACACCTGGGGAGAGTAATCAACATAATGGGGAACTGCTAATATGGGACAAGACAGGGGAACATGGACGTGAATTGTGACATAACCCCCCCCCCCCCCCCCCCCCCTGTAGGGTCTGGACCATTCGGACACACACTAATTATTCATATTCACTATATTTAATCAATATAAAGGTCTATGAAACTCTCCCCCAAAACTAACCTCACAAATGAAGTTACTTTGTCAGCCGGGTGTCCGGTTACAAAACACTTTAAGACTGATAACAGACTTTTACGACCTCAAAGGAATGTGGCCACATGCTCCACATGCTTAAGAGAAAGAGACAATCTTTAATTAAATAAACTTTGCGGTATTACTCTGATCTATGAAGGAACATGCCTCACAGAAACTGTGATGATTTACTGTCTCATGTACTATTAGGTATAACAACATGGTATGTTTGATTGGGGTGTATGTGGTTGCACAATGACCCAACTGTCAATATAACTTCACCTGTATCATTCTTCCTACCTAATTAATCCTCATTTAATGACACATACTTTGATGTACATACCTTCTCTTAGAATGCAATTTGAATTTGTTATGTCTACTTGAATGAACAGTCTAAGCATGCTGGGGACAAAGACCATAAATCAACTAAGAGCCGCTTCCCCTCTTGGACATGTCACCTTACTCATAGGTCCATTCAAACCTTAGGGGTGGTTCTTTTTCAGACTATATCAGAGACAGGCAACAGTGACCGCCCTCTCTCTTGGTTTTTCCATCCTGCCGCAAACACGGTCTCGGGTGATACGGGGAAACCCCCCCTTCCCCCTCCATGGGGGCCAAGAGGCCTTCCAGCAGGCCTGGATCCCAACCAGTTCCGGCCTCATGGAAAAGAGAGGAGACTCTCTCACAAAGAACCAAAGACTCCAACCAACAACGACTCCAATCACCCATCCTTCCGACTTCCTCACTTCTCCTGGGTACTCGGCGTGGCCTCAACAGAGTCCCAGGCCTTGATCAAACCAATCATGCGTTTCTTGGAGAAAGAGAACGCTCAACCAACTTCCACTTGACACTGCCGGAACCATCAACGACTTCAATTTTCAACAACTTCAAGAATTGTTCCCATTACAAATGCAAGTATTCAATTCAATGAAATGTGAAAATGAAATTCTGATGGTTCTTCTCATAGACCCTCTTCCGGTTTCCAATTTCATCCTATCACTAACCTATTTATGTATTCATGTGTGTATGTTGTTTAGTTTATTTATATTCATATAAATATCTATATTTAGTTAATAAAACTTGTACATAATATGTATTTGGTTCTGCTTTTTTTTGCAATACATTGTCACTTTATGATCACGGTTTTTGCTACTGGCTCAACGTGCGGTATATGCGAATAAATAATTATTCTTCTGTGGCCATGGAAGATACCCTTTTCTTAGAATAAATTAATAATCAAAAGAGTTTGTTGGACGAACTGATTAATTGATTGTAATTTTAATTCAGCCACATCAAGTTAATCCAATTAACTGACCCAAATATTTATAATTAATAATAACAAGATATTATTGATTATTAATATTTCCAAAAAGCTGAGTTCCTTACACCCCTTAAGAGTGGCTTCCAGACACTCCCCAGGAAAGAATAGTCCAGGAGGGTGGTGGAGCAGAGGCGGACCCGGGGGAGGGATGGAGGACCAGGGCAGAGCAAGCAACCAGGGTGGAGCAGGAAGTGCAGGCGGCCAGGGCGGAGCAGGCTGTGTAGGCGACCAGGGCGGAGACGACCCCTCGGGCGGCCAGGGCGGAGAAGACAGTCCATCGGAGGGCCAGGGCGGTGAAGACCCTTTGGGCGGCCAGGGAGGTGAAGACCCTTCGGGCGGCCAGGGAGGTGAAGACCCTTCGGGCGGCCAGGGCGGTGAAGACCCTTCGGGCGGCCAGGGCGGTGAAGACCCCTCGGGTGGCCACGGCTCAGGAACAGACACTGGCTCCGGCTCAGGAACAGACGCTGGCTCAGGAACAGACGCTGGCTCCGGCTCAGGAACAGATGCTGGCTCCGGCTCAGGAACAGACGCTGGCTCCGGCTCAGGAACAGACGCTGGCTCCGGCTCAGGAACAGACGCTGGCTCCGGCTCAGGAACAGACGCTGGCTCCGGCTCAGGAACAGACGCTGGCTCCGGCTCAGGAACAGACGCTGGCTCCGGCTCAGGAACAGACGCTGGCTCCGGCTCAGGAACAGACGCTGGCTCCGGCTCAGGAACAGACGCTGGCTCCGGCTCAGGAACAGACGCTGGCTCCGGCTCAGGAACAGACGCTGGGTCCGGCTCAGGAACAGACGCTGGCTCCGGCTCAGGAACAGACGCTGGCTCCGGCTCAGGAACAGACGCTGGCTCGGGAACAGACAACACACTCCCTGGCTCGGGAACAGACAACACACTCCCTGGCTCGGGAACAGACAACACACTCCCTGGCTCGGGAACAGACAACACACTCCCTGGCTCGGGAACAGACAACACACTCCCTGGCTTGGGAACAGACAACACACTCCCTGGCTCGGGAACAGACAACACACTCACTGGCTCGGGAACAGACAACACACACCCTGGCTCGGGAACAGACAACACACACACTGGCTCGGGAACAGACAACACACTCACTGGCTCGGGAACCGACAACACACTCACTGGCTCGGGAACAGACAACACGCACCCTGGCTCGGGCTCTGGAACAGACAACACACACACTGGCTCGGGAACAGACAACACACTCACTGGCTCGGGAACCGACAACACACTCACTGGCTCGGGAACAGACAACACACACCCTGGCTCGGGCTCGGGAACAGACAACACACACACTGGCTCGGGAACCGACAACACACTCACTGGCTCGGGAACAGACAACACACACCCTGGCTCGGGCTCGGGAACAGACAAAACACACACTGGTTCGGGAACAGACAACACACACACTGGTTCGGGAACAGACAACACACACACTGGCTCGGGAACAGACAACACACTCACTGGCTCGGGAACAGACAACACACTCACTGGCTCGGGAACAGACAACACACTCACTGGCTCGGGAACAGACAACACACTCACTGGCTCGGGAACAGACAACACACTCACTGGCTCGTGCTCAGGAATAGACAACACATACAATGGCTCGGGAACGGACAACACACACACTGACTCTGGCTCGGGAACAGTCTGGATCGGCAGACGTGACTTGAACAGTCTCTGGATCGGCAGACGTGACTTGAACAGTCTCTGGATCGGCAGACGTGACTTGAACAGACTCTGGATCGGCAGACGTTACTTGAACAGTCTCTGGAGCTGCAGACGTGACTTGAACAGTCTCTGGAGCGGCAGACGTGACTTGAACAGTCTCTGGATCGGCAGACGTGACTTGAACAGTCTCTGGATCGGCAGACGTGACTTGAACAGTCTCTGGATCGGCAGACGTGACTTGAACAGTCTCTGGATCGGCAGACGTGACTTGAACAGTCTCTGGACTGGACGGGACCAGCGGCGAGGGCTCTGGGCTGACAGGAAGTACAGGAAGGGCTTCCAGGCATTGCGGGACGCGGGAAGTCCTCTTCCTCCTCCGTCTCCGAGAGCGAGAGGGCGCTGGACTGGACGGGACCAGCGGTGAAGGCTCTGTGCTGGACGGGACCAGCGGTGAAGGCTCTGTGCTGGACTCTGTGCTGGACGGGACCAGCGGTGAAGGCTCTGTGCTGGACGGTACCAGCGGTGAAGGCTCTGTGCTGGACGGGACCAGCGGTGAAGGCTCTGTGCTGGACGGGACCAGCGGTGAAGGCTCTGTGGTATAGCCCCCCCCACAAAAGGTTAAGGGTGGATCCTCCTCTACTTCACCCACGGTGAAGGAAGATCCACTGAGCCGCAGAGCCAGATCTACATATTGGGCCAGGGTCCAGCCAGTATAATCCGCCAGCATCATTTGGGCAATGTTCTCATCCAGCCCGCTCCAAAAAAAGTCCATAAGCTGGGCATCATCTAACAATGCTAGATGACAGCAGGCCAAAAAACTCCTCCACATACCTTTCAATGGACTGGCCATCCTGACAAATGGAACAAAGCACTCTCACAAGATCCTTGTTTCTTCCTGCTAGATCCATATTTTGGTCAGTTGTTCTGTAATGTGCTGAGGAAAACAAGGGAAGACGAAGATCTAAACGCAGGGATATTTAATAAAGTAACACATAAAACAGAACACAGAATTTGAAGAACAAAGGAACACAGGGAAGTCACAGAGGCAACCATTACACTTACAACAACTGACAAATTAATGAGTGAAACACAAGGGCTATAAATACACAGGGACAAACAAGCTTAAAGTAATAGGAAACAAGATAACAAGGGGGCGTGGCTAATAAGAAACACCTGGGGAGACTAATCAACATAATGGGGAACTGCTAATATGGGACAAGACAGGGGAACACAGACGTGAATCGTGACACCTGTACACCTAAACACGACCATAACAGAAAACTGCATTTTCACATAAAAAAAAAAAATTATAATAATTTAATATAATCTCTAAGCTGTTTTGCACACACACGGTTCAATAAAATTAACTAAATCTCTATATTTATATAACTCACGGTTCAATAAAATTAACTAAATCTCTATATTTATATAACTCAATGAATAATAACAAAAGTTCCAAAAATGTATTCAAACAATTTAAACAGTTTTAGCTAAATTAATATATATAAATAAAAAAGGATATATATATAAAAATATAAAAATATCTTACATTTTCATAGAACTGAAGTAGTTCACTTATGCAATGATAAAAAACAAAAAAGCAAATAGTTTAAGTTATATCAACAAAACACTCCCAGATACTTCAGGGATAAACTACAGCGTGAAATGAATGTTTCAGACCCTCATAAGCCCCTTTCACACAGAGACTCCGGAAAATACACTGATAAAGTGACCCGGGATTTGACCCGGGTTTGTTTAATTTTGGTTAATTCACACTGCCAGTGATTTTCCGGAATCAGAGAGTGCGTTCACACACAACCCGTAAAAATCCCGTAAAGACACGTGACATCGATGTGACATGTAATGTCTCAGCAGCGTCTATTCGCCTTATTCACCTGGCGGCCATTTTGAAAACTCGAACGCCGTTGAGGGGTACACAAACCCGGAAGTTTGACTCCAACGCAGCAGCACCTGCAATGGAAACTCCAGTGTGTGGACCACCAATCTTTCCTGTCTGCCCGAACTAACAGTACAAAATGTGGAGCATTGGGCCAGTACCGACTGCAACGTCCCCCGGGTTGTGTTAATTAAGGGATACAGTAACTGCATCGAAGGTTTTATCCATGACATTGAAGGTATGAATGGAAGCTAATTTACTGATCGAACTGTGTGTGTGTGTGTGAGAGAGAGGGAGAGAGGCGCGGGCGCGATCGGTGTGTGAGAGAGAGAGAGAGAGAGAGAGAGAGAGAGAGAGAGAGACGCGGGCGCGATCGAACAGTGGAAACAGAAATATACTACGTCATTTTGATCATAGAGGACATCATTCAAACTGCAAAGTGTTTACTTATATTTGTGTACAATCGCAATAAAACACAACATTGTGATTTTGTCACACTCTAAGATTGGTGGTCCAGACTGGAGTTTCCATTGCTGGTGCTGCTGCGTCGGAGTAAAACTTCCGGCTTTGTGTACCCCTCAACGGCGTTCGAGTTTTCAAAATGGCTGCCAGGTGAATAAGGCGAATAGTTTGCTTATGAGGTGCGATTTCTCTCTCGAGAAACCACGCTTGTGCATTTTTTTCTCTGATTCGATCGTAAACTAGCGCATTACGTACCGTTTCACTAGCCTGCTTTCACTTCACTTCAGCGTCATCATTACGACACGGCATTGGTTACGGCTTTTGTTCACACAGCGCGTTCCGGGACTGAACACGGCAATGTTACTAGGTCCCCAACCCGGCATCGATCAAGGGTCGTGTTTGCGTTTACACAGAAGCTGTTCTGGCAATTTCCCGGGATCAACACGCTGTGTGAAAGGGGCTATAGAGACGAGTTTCAGACACACACATATAGGAGTTTCAGAACGGTATTCTCCCAAGATAACCCTTGTGGTGGGGTAGATACATTGATGATGTGATTCTGATGTTCACAGGCTCAGAAAGAACTTGTAGACTTCCATGTTTATGTAAATAGCTTAAATGAGAACCTTAAATTGAATCTGGATTATGATTTACATGCCATAAACCTTCTAGATCTACGGATCTCAAAAGATGAGGGATTCTTACACACGTAAATCTTCAGAAAGGCAACAGATCGTAATACCATATTGCATGCAAATAGCTTTCACCCGCCATGGCTTATTGACAACATACCCTTTGGACAGATACAGAGACTAAGGCGTATGTGATACAGACCAGGATTTCCAAAATCAATCCATGGATATACAGCAGCGTTTTCAACAGAGAGGACATCAAACCCAAACTCTCGTTCAAGCTCATAATAGAGCACAATCACTTGAAAGGAAGAGTCTGCTTAAGTCTAGACCCAAAAGAGTGTCAACTCAGAAACCCTATTTTGTCACTCATTACAGCAAGGAGGCTGTCCAGATTAAATACATTATAAAGAAAAACTGGAACATTATTGAATGTGACCCAACTTTACACCCCTACTTTTTACAGATGTTGATCTACTTCAAAGTTCGCCTTGATCGTTCTACTTTAAAATTTTACTTTGCACACATTTTGTAACATGTTATTTAAGTTCAAGTGTTTCTTTAACACTTACTTTTTTATCTTAATATAAGACATAAATAAGATATTTTGTTTTTGACTGCTAAAAGTAATATAATTTGTTGTTTGCCTTAATAATGTGGATAAATAAAAAACAGTGGTTTAAATTCAAACTTTTTTACTTGTCTTTAAAAAAAAAGGTTATAAAAATGTCATTAAATGGGTTCTTCCGGGTTCCTCCCATGACCGTTGCTGCGATACGTCAACGCGTCCGCCATTTTGCTGAGGCCAAGACTGCACTGTAAACAAATGCAAGTAAACGGGTGAGCTGCGGTTTTCCTGTTTACATTTATCAACCGATTTCAGTGGTTTGTACATGGTGTACGTTACTATTACTAATTATATAATGACCAAATACAACCAGAAAAAAATGTTAAGTCTTGTTTGTGAAAGGTAATTCCCCGAGAGCTGTTTTCAATTGTGTGGCGATTTGTACAGCCGCAAGCAGCACACAAAGCAGGCATAATTCTTCTTCACTTCAGTGGGGAAGTGCTGCTGCTGAAGTGTGTCCATAGGACGCGTAGGCCCTGTCCCAAATGGAACCCTAAGCACTCACAGTCTTCCTCTGAGTCCGCACTTTCGTAACGTAATGCCGCTTTGACTGTCAGGAAGAAGTCTGCTGTGGAGTCCACATCAGCACGGGCTCGGCAAAAGTGCGCATCAAGGGCGCAAATCGACCACACGGGGCGCTCGCAAGCACCCTTCTGAGATCTAAAAATGACAAATGGGACACACTACGGTCTCACGGACTTAAAGGACACGTGCACGCGGCAGCCATTGTAAGTCCACAAGACCGAAAGTGCACATGAAGTGTGCCATTTGTGATTGGATTTGGGCCTAAAAGAAAGGAGTAGGCTGCGTTCCAGTCCAAAATTGACATGCCCTTCACTCGCTAACTTCCCTCCGTCTCGTTCACTCGGATGTGCGTCATTGCTTACGTTGCACGAGTGTCCACTTCTGGCGGAAACTGCAATGGGCTGAACTGGAACGTCCTAAGCCCTTGATCACTTGGAATCAGCTATGGAGTTGATTTATTATTTACAATTTTTTTCCCTTTAAGAATTTGTTTAATGCAGCATCCAAATATATATAGGTGTGTTTGGGTTGTTTTATATATATAAAAAATCTAATTAATATATCAGAGTTGTTTGTGGTGGTGGTGATTAGACGAGATCGGTGGCGACGTCACAATCGTGTTGCATTGTGGTATATGGAGCTGCCTGAAGTGTATATATGAAGTAGACTCGCTCCCTCGGTCAAAATCGAGGGAACGAGTGTCTGTCCATATAACTTCCCTCGTCCACTTGACGAAGTGGAACGCACTTCAAAATGGCGACAGGGATTACCCCGAGGGGAAGTCCTTAGGGAAGTTCGCAAGTGCATGTCTAAAAGTGGACTGGAACGCAGCATAGAATGTGTCCCCCAGTGAATTGATGGTTGGGTCCCAGCTTTAGGACCCAAGCAATCCGATTGGTTCAAATCACGTTTTATGGGTAATCGCTTTAGTGGCTGGTTACAACTCAGTCAAAATCACTTTATTATACAAGTCGTATGACCTACGTTATAACGACCATTCATTTCCTTTAACTTATGTTTCATATACTAGTATAGCCTATTTTTGCACACTGTTTGTCAATCAAAAGGGCAATTTCTACAGCATTTGGATGATTTAATATGTTTAGATTGAGATTTAAATCACAAGTTCACAAGCAGTACATTTGTAATTTCGTTCTCCAATCATGATCATAACAAATATGATACAAGCTTAATTCTGTTTAAGAATTAATCATGACATATGACACGCTTGTAATTAAAAATATATATTTTATGCCTTATTGCTTAGTAACAATTAACAATGTCGCAAAACATACCTAAAAATGCAATGTCTTTCACTTTACCTATATAAATAATCAGGATAAAAATAAAAGATTATTATGAAGTATACTTACCTGTTAAAATAAATGAATGAATGAGGGCCATTCCACAGAATGGGTGACATTTGCTTGTTGTAAGAAGACTAGGAAAAAACAAAAAACAGAAGACTAGGAAAGCCTCAGGCCCAGACGGCATCTCATCTGCTTGTTTAAAAGCCTGCGCTGACCAACTGGCCCCGGTCTTCACGCAGATCTTCAATAGATCATTGGAGCAGTGTGAAGTTCCCTGCTGCTTCAAACGCTCCACTATCATTCCGGTCCCCAAAAAAACCAAAATCACTGGACTTAATGACTACAGACCTGTCGCTCTCACGTCTGTGGTCATGAAGTCGTTTGAAAGACTGGTGTTGGCCCACCTGAAGGACATCACTGGACCCCTGCTGGATCCCTTTCAGTTTGCTTACAGAGCAAACAGGTCTGTGGATGATGCAGTCAACATGGGACTGCATTATATCCTGCAACATCTCGACAGACCAGGGACTTATGCAAGGATCCTCTTTGTGGACTTCAGTTCGGCCTTCAATACCATCATGCCTGGTCTTCTCACAGCCAAACTGACCCAGCTCTCCATACCATCCTCGATCTGTCAGTGGATCACCAGCTTCCTGACGGACCGGCAGCAGCGAGTGAGACTGGGGAAACTCACATCCAGGACTCTCACCACCAGCACTGGCGCCCCTCAAGGGTGCGTTCTCTCCCCACTGCTCTTCTCCCTGTACACAAATGACTGCACTTCTAAAGACCCCTCTGTCAAGCTCCTGAAATTTGCAGACGACACCACTGTCATCGGTCTCATCCGGAACGGTGACGAGTCTGCTTACAAACTGGAGGTTGAACAGCTGGCTGTCTGGTGCAGTTATAACAACCTTGAGCTGAACACGCTCAAAACTGTGGAGATGATCGTGGACTTCAGGAGGAACAGCCCAGCACTCCCCCCACTCACCATCATGAACAGCACTGTGGAAGCAGTGGAGTCATTCAGGTTCCTGGGCACTTCCATCTCTCAGGAACTGAAGTGGGACAATCACATTGACTCCACTGTAAAAAAAAGGCCCAGCAGAGACTGTACTTCCTTCGCCAGCTGAGGAAGTTCAACTTGCCACAGGAGCTGCTGATTCAGTTCTACTCAGCCGTCATTGAGTCTGTCTTATGCACATCCATCACTGTCTGGTTTGGTTCAGCTACCAAATCAGACATCAGGAGACTACAACGGACAGTCCGGACTGCGGAGAGGATCATTGGTGCCCCCCTGCCAACCCTCCAGGACCTGTACTCTTCCAGAGTGAGGAAGAGAGCAGGTAAAATCATCACAGACTCCACTCACCCTGGACACCTCCTGTTTGAACTGTTACCGTCAAGACGGAGACTCAGATCACTGGCCACAAGAACATCTCGGCACAGGAACAGTTTCTTCCCACAGGCCATTTCCCTCCTGAACAGTTAACACTCCTCTCAAGGCATATGCCTTAAGTGCAATACTCCCACTGTTTAGTGCAATACCCTACAACTCAGGTGACACTTATATGTAGATTTATTTATTTATAATATTCAAAACACTGTAAATATGTTCATAATCTGTAAATCTGAAAATGTCTATTCTGACTAAACCCAACTGTGATACTTTTATTCTCATATATTTATATTTTAATTTTTTATTATTATAATTTGTAGTATTATGTTTCTTGTTGTATTTGTATATGTCCACTGGAAGCCTCAGTACCAAAACAAATTCCTTGTGTGTGCAAGCACACTTGGCAATAAAGCTCTTTCTGATTCTGATTCTGATTGTAACTCTTCAAAATCAAACTAATGATTCTAATACTACACATATTTAACTATTCAAAATGTGTATTGGTCAATCTCAGGCAACTTTATTTAATTTTTTACAAGGTTTCTAAGCAGAAGATGTCTGATATTTTCTCAGTCCTGTTACCGAAACTCATGTGCCATTTAAAAAGCATGTTTAAAAGTAATTAATTCCTTTGTTTCCCCCACAAGAAAGTGTTTATTTTAAATTAATTGTTGGTTATATGTTCAAATAATTGATATTTGTGACACAAAAAAAATCACTATATATTAAGGCAAGGCGTATTTTAATAAAAAACACAAAGCCATTTTTTAATTTTAATACAGCTGTGAACCAAAGACAGTCTCAAACACACGTATTGAAATCGCTGTTTTTTCTGACGTCACAAACTATCATAACCAGGGTTTTACCCGCCAAATGTGTGTAAGGAAAACTGTCATACTCATGAGTTATCATAATATATTCAATAAAGTGTATTGCACAGAATCTGCTTGAACATAAACGTCACTATGCAACAAATAACGGCACGCTTGTTCATTTGCATTGAAGCAAAAGTGAAAATTAAAAAGCATTTGGTTAAAAGAAAAGACATTCTTATGTTCCAACATCCTACATTTTTTTATGTTCTTTGTGCTGTATTGATCTGTCCACCTAAAACACAGTTGTGATGATGAGGATGAAGGAGGAAGAGAGGAGATGCTGGATGACAGGATTTTGTTTGATGACAGGAAGTTATTTGGAAATTTCTGGAAAAAAAACAAGCATTCCTTATAAATACCTTTGCTTTGTTCTTCAATGTCATTAGGTTAGTCTTGAATGCATAATGAGGGTTCAATCTTGAACACCAATGGCAAAGAAGTTGCAATAAGTAGAAAGAAAAGTGAGTAATTTGGACTATTCTATATTCAAAACTCGTCCATTCTTTGAATGAGATGTTAGAAGATGAGATGACTTTCTATAGAAATAAAAAAAAACATTGCACTTCTTATAAAGAGTAGGGGTGTATGCCTACTTCTCAAAACATTGCCTTCTAATAATCCCTACTGAATCTCTGACTTGTAACACAAAGGTCACAGGTTTGAGTCTCAGTATTGGCAGGAACTGTGGGAGAGTGAATGAATAATGATCGTAACACTGAGGTGTCATTGTTGAGCAAGACCAAAAACTGTATCGCTTCCCGGACGCCGCAGCAAAAACAGCTTCCCTTGAAATGGGTGAAATCCAGAACACGGTTTCAATTTTACAATTTCAATTTCTGAGAATGGGACGCCATACTTGACTACACGTCACTTTCACTTGTTTTGTGGCAGCCATCAGTTGTTTAGGTGTACAGTAGCACATAGTAAGGCACTATATAATCAAAATAAGCTTCATTACCAAATATTTGTACACACACAAGGGTATGGTTTGGGTGAGAGAAGAAGCTTATTTAGTAGTAGTACACTTGAATAAACATATTTTTAGTAAGTCTAGAGGAGTGTTGGGATGATAGTGTTGAAAGCCGAACTGAGGTCCACAAACAGGATCATCATGAGTCCGTGGTTTGTCCAGATGTTGAAGGATATACAGAAATGCAGTGTCATGTTGACTGCACCATCCACAGACCGGTTTGCTCCGTAAGCAAACAGTGATGTTCTTCAGGCCAGCACCAGTCTCTCAAATGACTTCAGGACCACAGATGTGAAGCCAACAGGTCTTTAGTCATTCAGTCCTGTGATTTTTACTTTTTTTGGATGGGGATGATGTGGAGCGTTTGAATCAGGAATGAACTTCGCACATCTCCAGTGATCGTAAGTTACAACTTAGCCAAGTTTTGACGTAAATGGGCACTAAGATACAACATGCACACTACTAAATATTTTTACGTTGCACCATTAAACTTAGTTGAAGCGTAAATCTATGTAAAAACTAAATATTTACGGAAGCCTCCGATCAGGGATCAAGGGCCTATACCATGAAGCCGGTTTAGGTGCCAGATATGTTTCAGTTCAGTTTAGCACCAACCCTGGGTTTTAGACACCATGAAAGTGGTTTGGCTTTTAGCAGTGTTCATCGCTATAACTCACGCTCCACAGCTAACCTGGTCCGGGTCAGGTGATGCTCCAGGTGAGAGGTTGCAAACCGAACTTGGACCAATCAGCTGTGAGCAAAGTGTCACATGTCTGATGATGCAATAAAGTCACTCCACCTTTTTCTTCTCAAAATTAAAGGTCACTTCACAGCAAATGATTTTAAAAGACAAAATCGTCTGGCTTCTAGTAATGCTTATTTAGAATAATAATTTTGTATGATTTAGATATTATTTATGCAATTATTATACCCTTAAATGATCACACATGTACAATTTTAGTTGATCAATTGGTATTGCACACAGTTTAAAGGAATAAATATACAAAGGTAATATAAATACGCTTTAGAATCAATAGATAAAGCTATAGTCAAGTCAAGTCATCTTCATTTAGCGCTTTTAACAATGTAGATTGTTCCAAAGCGGCTTTATAGTGATAATAGGTAATTAAAGTAACAGAGATTGTTTTGGTTTTATAGCAGCTCTAGAATAAAGTTAGGGGCTACGACACCGTTTTAACTAAATGACTACAGTAGGCTACATGTGAACTTAAATGTTAAATTCTATAGCTTTATCAACTGTATACTTCACAACTTTTACTTGCACTAATATAGCAAGACTTTATTTTAGTCGTCCTCTTTCATAGACAGCTATTTTCGTCTTGCTGTATGTAACTCTTCATATTTTTAAATCTCGTAATATTACAAAATTATAACAAAATTTTAAATTAAATTACTCGTTATTATAACTAAATGCAGTTCCAGGGTAAAAAGTTCCCCTCCGAAAGTCCCTGTTGCGAGGAAGTAGGGGAAAACCTCAAAATAGACTACTCGAAAACCTAGAAGAAAGTAACAAAGCAATTTTCCCAGAGCCCTGACTGACATTTGCATTTCAAGCTATGACAACACATTCAGCCAATCACTGAGCTGCCAAATTTCACGTGATTTCCTCATCGTTTCCCGTGGTGAGGTTCGGAACGCAGTTTTCGAGCTGGGTAAGTAACTTACTGAAGCTGTACTTTTTTTCCAATTACAAGTTCCAAGTGTTTTTCATTTCATGCGTCACAGTAATGATCAATCTACAGATTATTTAGTGCTAAAAAAAAACACATCTTAAAGTTTGCCTTGTCAGAGTTTTTCAGTAGCCTATACAAGTAAATCGGGCTTAAAGTTGCAGTAGGGAGTTTTGAGAAAATGTTGACTTAGCCTGAAAATTTGAACAAGCACAACTTCCAGGTCCAACCCCCTTGCTCTCTGCTGCGCTACAGCCCTCCCTCCACAGCTCTCCCTCCACAGCTCCTCCCCCACAGCGGAGCCTGCCGTGAACGCGCAGACTAGTAAACAGGACCACCGATGACGGCGGATTATAAACAGTTATGGAACATTCACTAATAGGGACGAAACATCAACAATATGCTTTACATTGACTATGGCCTGCCCATACTTTGACTACAAACTTGGTCCTCAAATCATTATGTATTTTGCAATACATGTAACTTTATAACGTTGCACTCTTTCTATAAGTTATAAATAGCAAGTAAGATAACGTTAAAGGATTAGTTCACTTTCAAAAAAAACTTTTGCTGATAATTTACTCACCCCCATGTCATCCAAGATGTCCATGTCTTTCTTTCTTCAGTCGAAAAGAAATTAAGGTTTTTGATGAAAACATTCCAGGCTTTTTCTCCATATAATGGACTTCAATAGGACACAAACGTTTCAAGGACCAAATGACAGTTTCAGTGCAGCTTCAAAGGGCTTTAAACGATACCAGACGATGAATAAGGGTCTTATCTAGCGAAACGATCGGTCATTTCAAAAATAAATAAAAAACTTTAAGTTTTATAAGCACAAATTCTCGCCTTGCTCTGTTCTGTGATGCACGTTCGTGACTCTCCTGTTTGAACTCGTTCATCAAAATGAACAAATCTTTTTCGAATCATTTCGTTCGTTGAATCAACGAAATGACTCCGAAAAAGACTCGTTCGAAATGAACGAATCTTTTTGCGAGTCATTTCGTTCGTTGAATGAACGAAATGACTTGAAAAAAGATTCGTTCATTTGGATGAACGAGTTCGAACAGGAGAGTCACGAAGGACGGTACGCGCTCGCGCTGTGCAAGAGAGGGGTGATCAGCGCATACACGAGCGTGATTGACACTGCTAAGACATTCCTCCTGGCTCTGATTGGTTGTTTCTGACCGGGAGCGGTGTATTTCTGCAAATGGCAATAGGACCACAGGGAGGAGCCAGAGGAGCTCGATCTTTCCACAGATTATCTGTCTCATATTCTACTGTGAGGACATAATGACAGTTTTAACAAATATTTGTTTACAAAAGCTACCTACTGGAGCTTTAAATGTCAGGAGTTCCAGTCAGGACGAAAGAAACACTTGTTACTTTTTCCCGCTGTTAATGTGGTAACTTTCTCTGTGTTGCAGCATTTATTAAAACATGTTTATAATGTCATATTATACCCACATAATATGCCAAGAGTGAGGGTCAGAAAGACAGACAGAGGTCTGATTCAGCCAGACAGTTATGAGAGGGCATTTCTGAGACCGAGATTTGTATATTCTTTAAATAGATTTTAAATTTTTATCCTAATTTTTAGTTTTATTGGTGTTAGATTTAATTTTCCACTGTCTGTAAAACGGCTGCAACGTGTAAAAATCCCCTGCACGATAATTTAAGTCTTATTTTATCCTAATCAAGTCATAAACAATCTCCCTCTAACCTTTTTTTTATTATTATTTTAATTTTAATTTATTATTATTATTACTGTTTTAGGTGCGCATATTTGCATGTGAGTTATCCAGCAGATATGGCTATCTTTTTGAAGCAAATGACATTTGAAACGTGGATGAAACAGGTAAAGTTTACAATTCATTAAAACTAAAAGAAAGTTACAATGATTCAGGGGTTTAAAATACATGGGACAAATCTATTGTTATATCTAATAATAAACTATAGACCTTGATAATAAATGCATAATGTAGCCTATTCAGATAAATATATACAGATTATAAAACTATGAGGTGAATAAATATGTAGTTGTAAATATGTAAATATGTAGTATATATAAAAACACTACACACGCACACATTTAATTTGGACTTCTCTGTGCATGCTCTTTGAGGAAGTGATCATAGACCTGGATTATATGACTGACAGACAAGAACGGTTTGACCTAAAAATATCAAAATTGAAAATACTGCGGAAACAAAGACACCTACATCTTGGATGCCCTTGAGGTAAGCTAAAACATATCAACAATTAATTTCAAAGTGAACTATCCCTTTAAGGACACGGACCGCATTAGGTTTATTACCACTGTCACTTTAAGACATCGGATCATGTCCAATGAGATGCGGATACACAATTGCACTGATGCTCACCCGATACACTCACAACTTTTTAAAGCAACACTAAGTAACATTTTTACCTTAAAATAATGTTTCCAAAATCTTATCAGTGGTTCATCAAGTCGTAACAGGGTGAAAAGCACTTCTGCCATAGCCTGACGGGGTCTGTATCGCTTTTACTGGCACTATGTAACTTTGGAGTTCGGGTAGTAACCCAACCACTAAAAGAACTAAAAAATTCGACTGCTTTATGTCAAGCGCTACAATAGTCATTATTTCGTTTTTCTTCATTTCTGATGTCGCAATACATCATCCTTTCATGAAATCATGTAACATACTCTACCTTGTCTGTGGACATCGTTCATTCTAAAGCCGGTGCTGGATAAACAGCGAGCGTGCGTGCGACGTTAGGCTCAATTATTTACGACAGTAATTTAGTTTCCAACCAGTAGGGCGACCGAAGAGGAAAAGTTCCATGGTGTTGCTTTAAGACATAACCGACATAGTTTACATGAATACTCTCCAAAACGGACATTTAGACATAATTTTGTGTGTATTTGTCCATTCAGACACGAAAGAGAGCTCAATTCATTACTCGCGCGCTGTATAGGTGTGTGTGTGCATGGCTGCACGCTTGGGTCGGGTGTGTGCCCACAGAAAACCGCACCGAATAGAGATCTTTTTTGCATCGGCACTCTTATTCAGATCTATATGTCTTCTCTACTCATTCTCCCAGACGTTCACATTTTTTTAACATTTCATGAGACCGCGGGGTAGATCAGCACGTTACAGTACAAATGTGCGCATCTACCACACACACAGGACATCAGGTCTGACTGGATCGCTTCCCAAATCGTCACTATCTAACATTTTCGTCTAGTTTTTATTTGTTGACGAAAATGTCAATAGATTTTCGTCATAGTTTTTGTCATTCAAAACTAGGTTTTATTTAGTTATCGTCTCGTTTTCGACTGTGAAAAAATTTAATTTTCATCAACGAAATTAACACTGCTCCTGATTGGCTCACAAGCTCATCTGATATGTCTGTGATTGGCTACAATGATCAGCGCTTAAAAAACATGTTGTAAATATTCATCAATGAGGCTCTTCAGCGAGCGCTTACACAGACACACACGGGAGCGTTTGAAAGCAGGCATCTATCAGCGGATTGGTCCTGCTTGTACTTTCAAACGCTACAATCATTGTAGCCAATCACAGACACATCCAATAAACTCGTGAACACTATGGCCAATCAGAGGTGTTAATGATTCTGCTCAACAGCGCTCAAAGCGGCACATTTTTTAAATTTCAGTACCGAATGGTACCGAAGTCTGTTCTTTTGACAACACTACTAGGTATATAAACACTTACAAATGTTCATGAAAGCTCATCAAAGTTTATAATTCAATTTCAGGTATCACGACGATCCAGGTACCAGATAAAATGATCGCCACCAAGGAGAAGAGCCAGGTCGGTGCAGTGACCTCTGGGGAGACCTCTCACACCGGTATTTAAAGGGCACCTATTATGGCATTTAAAATGTTCCTTAATATTGTTCTGGGAGTCCCCAACAACAGTTTTACATGCATGCAATGACAAAAAACACTTTTGTTATCTTATAATATGCATTTATTTTTACCTGATTTGCTCACCGACTCCCAAATGATTCGTTCAACGACTCATTTTTCCAAACCCCTCCTTTGCGTGACACTAATCAGTGGTGATTGGTCAGATGACCCAGTCAGTTGCGTTTGTAAAGCAATCGTCATTAAGTTCCCGTTCTATGCCCCTTTTCACAAGATGTAAAATAAGTTTCTGATGTCCCCAGAGTGTGTCTGTGAAGTTTCAGCTCAAAATACCCAACAGATCATTTTTTATAGCATGTTTAAATTGTCTTTTTTGAGGACTCAGAAAAACGCGCTGTTTTAGTGTGTGCCCTTTAAATGCAAATGAGCTGCTGCTGCACGACACAGGGGGCGGAGCTTCAAGAGCTCGCACTCAGACTCTTAGGACAATGTTGTCAATGTAGACTCTTGTTGTCGACATGATGTTTTCAAGTTTCCCTGGTGTCTTCGCGGCGCGCGCAATGAGTGGGCGCGGCCAATTTGATAATTTTTCGTCTTGACGTCACAAGGAAAAGGAAAATGACTCGTTGGAAAAACGATTAATTAAATTGCTTCAGAGTCGACTCATACTTTTGAGAGACAATAACTTTTTTTACGGTGAACTTTCATATATAAAACTTTGCAGGATGTTTTTGTTCACTTAGATCTATGTTACACACTACATGAAAGGTAATTTTCAAAATTCCATAATAGGTGCCCTTTTAACTGTAACTATTTCCTAGAGCTATTGGCGGAAGTTTCCGGATTTTGGTGCGTTCGCACCGCAGGAACTAGGAAGGATTTCAGTTCTAGGAACTCCTTTTGGAGGAACTAATTTACTCCTACTTCACAGTAGGGTCTATAAACCAGCACTATATGAATGAACTATCCGTGACGTTAGTGTTTTCGCTGATCGGCCGAACGCATGCGAAATACCCGCACCTGCTATTTTTAAAAAGATTAAAGATTGTAGGCTATATATTTACTAACTAACTCTACGAACATGTAAAACAGTGATAGATGGGCCTCTTAATCTTTACGCTGAGGAGAAAATACAAAGCAACTTTTGAGGGAACCAAGTGAAACATGATTATGTATTTCTGTATTATATATTTTCTGCTCACCACATGGAATGCGCTAATACCTTTTATATACTGTCTTTCTACGTAACAGTTCTATCAAATAATGTATTAGACAGGTACTGTTAGACAGATTACGTCAATTCAGAGTTTCTACTGACGTTGCGAATGCAACCAGGAAAACATCCCAGGGGAACCCTTAGTTCTCTGGGAAACACCCTGGTGGCTCGTTCCTAAAACTAAGTTCCTTGAACTATCCGGTGCAAAAGCCCCTATTGATGATGATGATGATGATAAATTGTAATAATCTCCAGGGGGAAATTTATATATCACAGCAGCACAACAATAAAATGACAAAAAAAACTTAAACAACATTCACAAGACACATTCTCGAATATAAATGTTGCATAGCATTATGATTATACACTCTATATATAGTCTTATCATCTTGTATAACGCTGGTTGTACAATCTAATTGTGGTTGGAATATTTTTTTTTTTCTAAAACGCTCCTTGTAACAGTGGGGATGAATTAATCTTGAGCTGTGAGTACTCACAGCAAGTTATATGTCTCAACTGCTAAAAGAGTTGTTCAGTGATAAGCTCCAGCTTGAGCCAGGGGTGGAGGTGGCGCATCGTGTTGGATCTAAGAGTAAATCTGGGCAATGGGTAATGATAGTAAGACTGCAGAAGCTGGTGGTGAGAGATGAGATTGTGCGGATTGCGAAAGAAGAAAGGGTACTAGAGGTTCGCGGAATGAAACTTCGCTTCTTTCCAGATACCTCGACGGAGATGGCTAAAATACGAGCGAGTTTTCGGGACGTGAGGAAGAAACTATGGAGTGCGGGAGTTAAGCATGGCATGATTCACCCTGCCACCATGATTCTGACTTTCAAAGGAGATACGAAAAAGTTTTCCAACCATCTAGCTGCAGAGACATATCTAAAGACGGTCATAGAGCCTGAGTTGGACAAACAAGACAAGGAAGAGGCTCGATAAGAGGTAGCTGGAAGAAATTTTGTGAGACTGTAGAACGGAATGTTTCATAACTAAATGATTATAAGTTGATGTATTCGTTACCGCAGAGTAATGTGAAAATCATTTATGTTTATGTCTGGAGATGGCGTGTCTGCCAATTGGTTTTGCTCATAAATGTTGACAAGTGGGGTGTGCATAAGTGTGGGTGTGGGCAGGCCCGGCTGCAGGATGAAATGACTGAGGGGGCATGTGAAATTGTTAAGGGGGCTTAACTTTTTACCATCAATACACACCTCGCTTTGGAACGACAGATTTTTAAATGCAGCGCTCACTAAAACATGCAACTGCACAGGTAACCGCGTAATGAAAATATAAGCCAGCATAATTTATTATTCATATATTAAAGGTGGGGTATGTGATTTGGAAAACGACCGGCAGATTTTGAAAATACACAATTCAAATGGTCCTACCTTCTTTCCTCCAACGCTGGCTCTGACTCCACCCATTCGAAGAACATGGACGTGCAATCATGCACGAGCGAAAAACTCAGATGCGCGAGAGATTGTAATGCCGATTTACTCCTAATCATGGAACCGGCTTTCCTGACGAGATGCGCATGCGTCACGAGCTTTGAGTATGCGCACGAAGGAGGTCACGCGCGCTGGGGGGAGGAGGGTGTGGTACGACCGTTTGATCGACGAACTTACTGTCCAATGATTCTAGGTGGTCTTGGAAATGATTGGCTGGAGCTTTTCGAGTCCTGCCCGTTCCACAGATGATTAAATTGCTTAATTTTCATTTCAGTGCTTCTAACTCAGTGGCTGTAAGTGGGTTATGAATAGGATTTCAAGTTATTTTGAAAAAATTGACAAAAAAGAGAATCACATACCCCACCTTTAAGTCTTTCACGCTTATTTAAAATATTCTAACTGACTCCCCAGAGTGAGTTTTTATTTTAGAACGTAAACATTTAATTTGTAACCATGAATATAAAAATGAAACTGAGGGGGCACAAATCAGATCTGAGTGTCACGGTATACTGATCCAATGTTTCCTTCTCGTCTCGTGTTTATGTTGTGGTATGAAAGCACGTGTGTAGTGGGCGTGATTGTGTTGTCATTCCTTGATCCGCTCCAGCTGATCATCATCATTCATCACCAGCTGATGTTAATCTCCCTCACTGCTTAAATACTCACCGTCATCTCATTCCCTTTGTCAGATCATTGTTTGATGTCCTGGGTGTCGGTGTTGAGTCTTGTTCCTGGTTTTCCCGTCATCGTGTTCCTGTGGATTGTCGTCTTGGTGTTGGATTGTTCGTCTCGTCTGGGCACTTCACTGCACAAGGATTCACCGCACTCTGACCATCGAAGTCCCTGCGTTACCTGTCCACACCCGTGTCTTTCCTAAGCCTGTTTACTGTTCCTAATAAATTCATTGATTACTGCAATTGCTTCCCGCTCTCTTTTGCCGAGCATGACACTGAGGGGGCAATGCCCCCTTTTGCCCCCTCGTGGCGCCAGGCTTGGGTGTGGGTGTGTGTGTGTGTATGCTTGTATGTTGTTTTGGTTGTTTGTATGTTTCTATGTGGTTTTGTCTGTATGCTTTTCTGTTGGATGTTATTTATTGTTGTTGTACAGCTCTACTATTGATAGATGTTCAATCAGATACAACGGTTATGGTAAATGATGGATTAAATATTAAAGGGTTACGCATAGCACATTTAAATGTCTGTAGTCTGAGAAATAAGATTCAGGATATTTCGGAAACACCAATAAATAATAATCTGCATATTCTGACAATATCAGAAACTCATTTAGATACAAATATAGACAATTCATTATTGCATATAAATAGGTACAATCTGTATAGATATGATAGAAATGCATATGGTGGTGGGGTTGCAATTTGCGTTCAAAATCAAATACCTGCAAAAATTAGAAATGATTTTGGTTGTGTGGGTGTAGAAGCTTTGTGGTTACAAGTACAGTTACCACATCTTCGGCCTGTTCTAATCGCTGTTTGTTATCGACCACCTAATGTACCTTTAGTCATTTAGATAAGATTTGTACTATGTTAGACAAAGTTTGTGATACAAATTATGAAATATATTTTTTAGGAGATTTGAATATTGATTGACATTTGAAAAACTGTTCGTTAAAAAATAAGTTGCTTTCATTAGCAGAGATCTGTAATTTATCATAAGTTGTTAAAAAATCAACTAGAGTTTCTTATAGATCTGATGGCACAAAAATAGCTACATGTATTGATCTAATTTTTACAAATGCCGCAGACTTATGTTCAAAAGCAATTTCTATGCCAGTAGGCTTTAGTGATCATAATTTAGTTTCAATTAATAGGAAAACTAAGGTTCCCCAATCAGGGCAGAAAATGATTGTTAAAAGGATATTTAAACATTTTAATGAAAATGAATATTGTGAAGAAGTTAGAAATGTTGATTGGTTAAAGATATTAGTTGAGGATGATCCTAATAGAGCCTTAGAGGCTTTTACTAGCTCAATAATGCCAATCATGGATAAATATGCGCCATTGAGACGAATAACTGTGAGAACCATTGCTGCTCCTTGGGTAGATTTACAACTTAAGGACCTCATTAAGCTGAGAAACGAATTAAAGACTGAAGCATTCGCATCAGGAAACAATATCCTGTGGAATAAGTATAGGAAATTAAGAAATTTTGTGATAATGAATAATGTAGAGCTGTTGTTTTATTGTTTTTTAGTATGTTGTTGTATTGTTATGTATGAATGTGTACACTCCTTTTTTGTCTATATAATGTATGGTTTCATGTTATAAGAATACATTTTTTTTTTTTTTTTTTGTTGAAGTCTATAGACCCCAGGAAGAATAGCTACTGCTTTTGCAGCAGCTAATGGGGATCTTAATAAACTAAACTAAACAATAGCTCGAACTGTTTCATTAAGCGGATGACAATCGTGATTCATCATAAAACAATTTCCCAATCATTCTGTCCTATCTCCTCTAGGGTGGGTAACACGATCCCCACTACAGAACCTGCCGTCTTTAAAAAATTCATTTAAGTTATTCTTGTCTTTTTAAAGTATCCTTTTCCAACAGTCCCCCTCCCATTCATGTGACCGAGTACAAGATCACAGATGAAACTACAGAGTCCTAGAAGGTCTTAAGTTGTAGATGACAAACCCCAAAGGATCTCAGTCGCCTTAACAAATAAATACGACTTTGACCCTTCTTATAGACTTGCATCGTATTGTCACACCAGTTGAGCTTGTTTTTCAAATATCACCCAAATACTTGTAAGTTGTTCTTATCTCGCTCTTAATGCACAAGACAATTGCATTCCTCCGTACTTCATCTTTCCCAGGAAGAAGTTCCAGGACCACTTCGTTATGATTGGTCCCATCGGCTCTACTGGTTCTGCAAATAGATCTATGTAGACTTTAGCCCTCTTCTCGGACTGGATTAGCTTTACCAGGGAAGATGGAGTAATGTAATTTTACCACAGGATGTCTGTATTAATAATGGCCAATTTGCACAGGATAAGAAATATCAGTAAAACTAGCAGAAGTGGGAGAGTAACTCGATTTACACACCGCCGTCACTCCTGTCGTCATGTGCGTATTACGTTTCTTCCTGATATCATGTGCACAAACACATATAACCTATATTTATATATATAAAACAGTTATGTCCAGTCGAACAATGTATTAATTAACTTCAGATTGGATTGTGTTGGTAATAGGCACTTACCTAACGCTACTGTTGTTTCGTGCCTCTTAACAAGTGCGTTCGATCTTCTTTCTGATCTGAATGGTGTGTGGAAAACACTTGAGTTTTGCCACAGATTTTTCCCATCGTCTAGAACGCAACTGAATACTTTTCCAAGCGCCTCCATACTCGGAAAAAACAGCAATGACGGATCATTTAGGTATATATTTACAGCGGGTATATTCGCACGAGACTAGTATCCACTGAGGTAATTTTTCCGGACCTTTTTACAGAAGCTAAAAGTCGCCATTATCTTTATTGACATTGTCCGTAATGATCACTGAGATGCACATTCAGACGGGAATAAAATCACTGAGAAGCTCTGGTAATAATTACTGTACCTCGTTTCCATGTTACACTAATCCCGTCCGTTGGGCTTTTCTTGCCTTTCTCCTGCACTTTGCCAGACACACCGTTTGGTTTTTGCTTTGTCCTGAGTAATTTCTTTATGCATGCTGCTACCATGTAGACAGAGGATGAGAAAAGAGTGTCTGTACATTTATAAAAATGTTGACAACAGTTTTTCTCGCACTGAATGTTGCAGGTCGACGGCGATTCCCACGGACTCTCCGGTGAGAGAGATCTGGAGGAGGAGCAACAGAAGAGGATCCAGAAGAAAACTGGAAATAACATTCATATTGTGTAGGAAATTAACATTGCATACAATTATGTGAAGAAATTTGGAACGTTTTGTGGAATTAAAACCAAACTGGGTTGGAAGAAATATAGATGGTTGTCAATGTGTACAGCAGCTGATTGTGTATATAAACGGCTTTGCTTGAAAAATTTCTTGACATTTACATTGCAGGTTTGCTAACTAAGCAAGACTGATGCAAACCACATCTAAGAGGAACTACTTGGAAAAAGCATGCTTTATGATGCCATTTCACATAAATGTTATCGCAACCAAAACCCAGAAAAAAAAGCAGCAGGTAGAAAAGCTATAAAGGAAATGAAAACAGTATTGTGGTTCAAGTCTGTGTACTATTTGCAACTGTTGAGACAAAATGGAAAAATTCATTTTCTTCTGTGTAATTTGGTTTGTAAATACGCAAACCTCTTCCAGTGGTAAATTATCAAACTTTAATACATTATAATAATGTAATTGTTTTAAACCTATATAGTAATTATTATAAACATCTCTCCAGATTTGTCAGTCCGAGGATCTTCTGATGTGAGAGTTCAGATTGGAGAAAACATCACTCTGAACTGCAGTATGAGAAACAGAAATGAAATCGCCTGGTATCTTCTCAGATCTGAAGAGCTCGTTCTGCTGATTTCTGCAGAGAAGGACAAAACCGGGAGAAGACTTCTGACCACCTACAATCAAAACCGAACTCGTATGAAAATGACAACAGACAGTTGGATAACCAGAGTCTCTTTAACTATTTCTGGAGTAACAGAATCAGATTCAGGACTTTATTTCTATGGAATAAAGTCTGACGCTCCTGAGATGTTCTTCGACAAACCCATCAGACTGGAGATTGAAGGTACCAGATTTCAGTTTTTCTTATCATATCTTTACAAACTTGTCAATGTAGGAGGGAGGGGGTAAGATGAGCCACTCAAGGTTTGGGATATAGCTATTTGTTATTGAGAGCAGGACATGGGTAGATGTAGTTTATCTCCAAAATACATACATATATATATATACACACACACACACACACAAACATAATATGTGTGTGTACTGTGTATGTTTATTTATATACAAATACACACACATTCATGCAGAGGTAGACAAACTACACAACTCCATTATTTGAGTGAATGTATAGACACTACTGGTGAAATATTACCCCGTTACAAGTAATACAAGTTAACTTCATCATTCATAATGTCTTCATATTAATTCTAAAGCAAAACAAGTGAAAAAATAGATATTAGGGAGTGATAAGCGTCCTCTGAAGCTACCTACTGTTTATAATGGTAATTTAATATTTTTGTTTTAAATAAGTGAGTTTTCCTACATCTTGAAACTTTTAATTCTATAAATGGGGAAAATCTTTGATGGATGAACAAAACATGTTTTGGTCACCACATTAAAAATAACATTTAAATATGATATTGTAGTTTTGAAGTGCTGGAAAAACATATGTAGCACTTGTAAATGTTTGACTATTTCTGTCACAATACCATAGTTACTGTTAGTTAGTGTTACTACATTAAATCCATAGTGAATGTTGCTGATTTGTGGACTTAACGCTTTCTATAACTTGTTCATTCATTGCACAATGTTTCTTCTGGTTTCCACCTCAGCGCAGTTTGATCTGATATCTATGGTTTATAACAAAACTGCGCCAAATCTGAATGTTTGTCATTGGATCCTGAGCGAGTTTTTTAATTCTGTGGTTAAAGTCTGGAGCCCTGCTACCATACGACTATCTTGAACTCATTTAATACTTGTTTAAAAGTTACAAAGCTCTTTTCAAAGTCAATATCATACTAGAAAAGAAAGGTTTCTACATTGTGTTTATTTGACAAAATTCAGCTAAAACATATATCTGAAAGGACTTCAGGTTACATTATTAGACCGAATATGTGTTTGCTCAGCACTTCAGCATGAAAACGACGCTCAGCGCCTCGTTACGCTCATGGCGTTTTAAAAACGTGGCGCTCCCATTGACAACAATTGGAAAAAAATGCTTTAGTGGACAAAGGGTCTTAATCTGAATCCTATACCGAGATGAGGCCCGTTTTATACACGGATGCATCACCCATTCTGGCGAGCTGCCCACCGATTGGTTCATGCAGATACGCTGCGTCAGCCAATAGACTTGCGCAGATTCCTGCTCTGCTATGGCTTGTGCAGTTTCACTGCGTTATTCATTAAAGGCTAGCCTAGAAATCTAGACCCACCCTAGCGGCAGCAAAAATTATTTTGCAGCAAAGTGTGGTCTAGCAACTCTCCGTTGGCATTCAAGCTGGAAAAACCAAACTCTGGTCAGGCCAATCAGATCGTGTATAGAGTTGGTGGGCGGGCTTAACATAATGACGGTAGAGATGTGACGGTTCCACTTGATTTCCATAGGTGATTTGCTTGCTACTTGAAAACAAAGAAGATGCTGCTGGTGAACAGCGGTCTTTCGAATCGGCTTTGGCCGCGACTCTGGATGACTTGGAGTTAAGAGAACGGCACTTAAGTCATTCCTAAAAAAGGAAGATGTGTTCGGAGTTTTGACTACCGGATACGGCAAAAGTTTAATATATCAACTCCGCTGGTGTGAAAACGCATGGGACTCACTCAGCCACAGCCGCTCGTTGCTCTGGTTGGTCGTAGCGCTAGCGCTATCCTATTGTGTACAGAGGGATATTGAAAGACAACCATTTATCCCGCCCCTCGGATTGAGGGATGCCAATTGTGAGTTCCCAGACCTAACATCTTGATGTAGGTCTGGCTTGCCAGGCTAATTAAAGGCTAATTAGCTTCCAAGGTGCAAGTGTTGAACAATTTTGAAAAACTTTATCATCTCCGCGTGAACTTAAAAAACGTGACTCTGTGAAAGCGCTGATTGATTCACTTCCATTGCAAAGATCATTAGTTATTAACTTAAGGGCCGCTCACACGCTAACACCGTTCTAACAAAGTTCTAACAACAGTGTTTGGTGCTCGAGAACGCAATCCTTGAAATAGCTTCCAAAGGTGCAATTGTTGAACAATTTTGAAAAACTTTATCATCTCCGCATGAACTTAAAAAACGTGACTCTGTGAAAGCGCTGACAGCGTACATGCGTATTACGTGTTCAGTCTATAGGTATGCGCGTTTGAATATACAGGTGCTGGTCATATAATTAGGATATCATCAAAAAGTTGATTTATTTCAGTAATTCCATTAAAAAAGTAAAATTTGGATATTATATTCATTTATTACACAAAGACTGATATATTTCAAGTGTTCGTTCCTTTTAATTTTGATGATTATAACTGACAACTAATGAAAACCCCAAAATCAGTATCTCGGAAAATTAGAATATTGTGAAAAGGTTCAATATTGAAGAGACCTGGTGCCACACTCTAATCAGCTAATTAACTCAAAACACCTGCAAAGGCCTTTAAATGGTCTCTCAGTCTAGTTCTGTAGGCTACACAATCATGGGGAAGACTGCTGACTTGACAGCTGTCCAAAAGACAACCACTGACATCTTGCACAAGGAGGGCAAGACACAAAAGGTCATTGCTAAAGAGACTGGCTGTTCACAGAGCTCTGTGTCCAAGCACATTAATAGAGAGGCGAAGGGAAGGAAAAGATGTGGTAGAAAAAAAGTGTACAAGCAATAGGGATAACCGCACCCTGGAGAGGATTGTGAAACAAAACCCATTCAAAAATGTGGGGGAGATTCACAAAGAGTGGACTGCAGCTGGAGTCAGTGCTTCAAGAACCACCACACACAGACGTATGCAAGACATGGGTTTCAGCTGGGTTTCATCAAGCCACTCTTGAACAAGACACAGCGTCAGAAGCGTCTCGCCTGGGCTACAGACAAAAAGGACTGGACTGCTGCTGAGTGGTCCAAAGTTATGTTCTCTGATGAAAGTAAATTTTGCATTTCCTTTGGAAATCAAGGTCCCAGAGTCTGGAGGAAGAGAGGAGAGGCACATAATCCACGTTGCTTGAAGTCCAGTGTAAAGTTTCTACAATCAGTGATGGTTTGGGGTGCCATGTCATCTGTTGGTGTTGGTCCACTGTGTTTTCTGAGGTTCAAGGTCAACGCAGCCGTCTACCAGGAAGTTTTAGAGCACTTCATGCTTCCTGCTGCTGACCAACTTTATGGAGATTCAGATTTCATTTTCCAACAGGACTTGGCACCTGCACACAGTGCCAAAGCTACCAGTACCTGGTTTAAGGACCATGGTATCCCTGTTCTTAATTGGCCAGCAAACTCGTCTGACCTTAACCCTATAGAAAATCTATGAGGTATTGTGAAGAGGAAGATGCGATACGCCAGACCCAACAATGCAGAAGAGCTGAAGGCCACTATCAGAGCAACCTGGGCTCTCATAACACCTGAGCAGTGCCACAGACTGATCGACTCCATGCCACGCCGCATTGCTGCAGTAATTCAGGCAAAAGGAGCCCCAAATAAGTATTGAGTGCTGTACATGCTTATACTTTTCATGTTCATACTTTTCAGTTGGCCAACATTTCTAAAAAATCCTTTTTTTGTATTGGTCTTAAGTAATATTCTAATTTTCGGAGATACTGAATTTGGGATTTTCATTAGTTGTCAGTTTTAATCATCAAAATTAAATGAAATAAGCATTTTAAATATATCAGTCTGTGTGTAATGAATGAATATAATATCCAAATTTCACTTTTTGAATGGAATTACTGAAATAAATCAACTTTTTGATGATATTCTAATTATATGACCAGCACCTGTATATATGCGAAGGCGTGCAGTCTTTCTTTACAAATTAACCTCTCTCGTCCAATTAGGATCGGCATTCTGATTCCCCTTCAAATCAGACTAAATTCTCGAATTATGTTGTACATTAAAATCTTGAATTAATGATATCTGCAAATACATTCATGTTGGTTCTGTTCTGTTTACCCTAAGAGGGGTTATTGCTGCTCTTATACATGCTAGGCTGCCCAGAACCATGTCGCCAATACAAACTGTATGCTAATTGTCAATCGAATTTGACGATAGTGGTCCTGACAGAAAAATGAGTTTTTCCCCCTAAGCGACGCAATACGAGTGAACCGTATCGATAGGGAGCTTGGTGGGGCATCTTACAGTGGTCGATTCAAAGCATTAAGCAAAACAAAGCATTAAGACACTTTTGAACTGGATCCTTTGGTTGAGGAGAGATCTCCTGACTGGATAGTAAAGCGCTTTGGGTGAACATTAGTACATATAAAAGACGCATCTTTTTTGGCAACACTTGATCCATTAATACACTTAATACTTTCTATTCTATTCTATTCTATTCTATATCTATTTATATACTGACAATTATAAACGCAACACTTCTGTTTTTGCCCCCATTTTTCATGAGCTGAACTCAAAGATCCAAGACTTTTTCTTTGTACACAAAAGGCCTATTTCTTTCAAATTTTGTTCACAAATCTGTCTAAATCTGTGTTAGTGAGCCGAGATAATCCATCCACCTCACAGATGTGGCATATCAAGATGCTGCACGATTATTGCACAGGTGTGCCTTAGGCTGTCCACAATAAAAGGCCACTCTAAAATGTGCAGTTTTAACACACAGCACAATGCCACAGATGTTGCACGTTTTGAGGGAGCGTGCGATTGGCATGCTGACTGCAGGAATGTCCAGCAGAGCTGTTGCCCGTAAATTAAATGTTAATTTATTACAATGAATAAATGTAAATATAAAAGCGCTATATAAATGCCTCATTCATTCATTTGTGTAAATTCAGTTATTTGTTTTGTGCACTATAAACATCTGTTTAAAAAAAACTTTTAAAATGTTTAAATAGATTTCTGTGTTTTTAATAAAGTGACACATATTTGTCTTTCTTGAACAGAACTGCCAAAGAAAGTGGTCATCACAGGTAATGTTGGTTGTTTAATTGATTTTTGAGGAAATCCAGCACTACTACTAATACTGAATATGTATATATGACTGTGAATAACTCTTCTGTCTCTGTAGACGAGGTGACGGTGACGGTGACGGAGCGCGTGTTGATGTTCGCTGGTGTTGGACTGGCTGTGTTTGTGTTTTTTCTGACTGTTTTTTCAGTCGTCACAGGAGGAATCATTTACCATCGTGGACACCAGAAAGGATGGAAAGCAGCAAAACAAGAAGCTTTGATTAATCAAAAATCAGATAAAATGTGCTTTATTTGATAATCTGAGCTTTGCACTGCCAGTAAAACCAGCATCACTGTTAGGAAACACACATTAAAAGAGAGCGCTGTGTTTCAGATGATTATCTGTTTACAAGATTTCACTATCAGTTTTGAAAACCTGAGATGATGGGGCAAATTTTGCCTTTTTCAGCACCAGTGAAAGCAATAATTAATAGTTGTGGTGATTTATTAATTTTTTTGTGGTTCATTTGTGTGTCAATGATATTTAGTTCAATATGAAAGCACTTCGTCACTACCTTTAATGCAATATTTATTAATTCAACATGTATAAACAATATTCAAGCTTAGAGTTTAAGCAGTGCGTGGTTTTTACATGTGAAGAATAAGCTCAAAAAAGATCAGCAAACTTGCTTGCGTATCGTTAGACTGTATCTTTAAACATTATATGTTTATCTAGACCGATGAGAATTAATATGTACACATAAGCTGAGTTTGAGAAAATAGAAATACAAACTGTTTTATGGCAAATAAAGCTTGCTTAAAAATGTCAACAGAAATGTGTTTTGATCAAATAAACAGCTGTAAAACAAAGAAATTTGATTTGTTTGTGCATTTTCTGGCAGGAAACGTTATCATTACTAATGCTAAGTCTCCTTAAACACTGTTTAAAGACAATGATGTCAGATTTATCATTACACTTTCGGAGACTTCTTTTGATCATCTTTTATTTGTTATTTATTTCATTGTTTTACAATTACTATTTATATGAAAACTCAGTAAGACTTCAAATCAAAAAGCGGAATAGGAGACGTTCCCTGAAGAACACTGTGTATATTACAGCTAATTTTAACATATTTATAGATGTCTATTATTAATTGAATTAAATAAAACATTTGTTTACCTCTTAAAGGTGCCTTATGTAAAAATTGAGGTAAAAATATCCAAAAAATGAGCTACACGTATCAAAAGAATGAGAAGAAATAAGTGTAATGATGTCATTAAAAAAATGACAAGTTACAGTGCTGCCGAGATATAAACCTGAATTAGCATGCTAAATTACTAGCCCCGGCCCGGCCGGTGTCTAATGGCGCTTTTCCACTGCATGGTACGGTACGGTTTGGTTCGGTACGGCACGCTTTGGCGCTTTTCCACTGCATGGTACGGTACGGTTCGGTACGGCTCACTTGTGGTGCTTTTCCACTGCATGGTACGGTACGGTTCGGTTCGGTACGGCTCACTTGTGGTGCTTTTCCACTGCATGGTACGGTACGGTTCGGTTCGGTACGGCTCACTTGTGGTGCTTTTCCACTGCATGGTACGGTACGGTTCGGTTCGGTACGGCTCACTTGTGGTGCTTTTCCACTGCATGGTACGGTACGGTACGGCTCGCTTCGGCTCGTTTTAAATGGTACCTGGTCTGTTGAGGTTCCAAGCGTACCGTACCGGTACTAAAATGTGACGTAAAAGCACTGCAGATCACTGATTGGTCAGACAGAATCGTCACTACCAGCGTCATTGGATTTGCGACACGAGACACTAAACCCGCTAGATTTAAATAACCAGTAGACAACAGCCAACGTGGTAGCATCTGTTTTTTACTTTCTTGGAAAGAAAAAAGAGATCATAACTTAAAAAAAAAAAACGGCTGAATCGTGGTCAGTGGACGAGGTGCAGACGTTCCTCTCGTTGGTTGCCGAGGAGCGGATCCAGCGAGAGCTGGATGGGGCAAAACGGAATGAAAAAGTGTTCCAAGAAGTAGCTCAGCTCTTAGCCGCACACGGCTATTACCGGACCTACAAACAGTGTAGGGACAAATTAAAAAAACTTAAGAGTGACTATAGAACCATAAAGGATCACAACGGCCGGAGTGGTGCGAACAGGAGAACGTGGAAGTGGTTCGACCAAATGGACGCTATCTACGGAAGACGACCTGCGAGCAATGGGAGAGAGGGTGCCCTGGACTCGGCCACCTCGTTGTTAGACAACACATTCGATGATGGTACGTTGTGTTATGTTAACAATATATTAAGTTTGAAAGCTTCACTTTATTGACCATCTACTGTAAAGTTTTTATTTTAATTTTTTTATACATCTATGACTATTTAATTATTTAAATGTTCTGGATTTGTTATTGTTGCTAGTTTGATTTGTGTTGCAACAATTTGTGTAACTTTTTGTTTCAGATGCATTGTCTACGATTGACTCGTTAGCACTTTCTCCGTGCAGTGATGCCTCAACGTCCCAAATGGTGATAGCAGCTTCGCCACCAGCACGACCGCCTACACCAGCAACCTCCAGCACCAGCAGGACACCAGAGCGTGTGGTACCAGGTATGAAATATGACTAAATATGACTAAAACACTTTCTGTTACAAATCATATATCTAGACTAAGCTTAGCTAATCCTTTTCTTATGTCGATTTGAATGCCTGCAATAAAATTGGATATATCATGAAATCCTGTTGCTCACCATAAATACATTATTGCTAGCTACTGTAACTTTGTGATTAGTTCACACTGTAGATCATGTAAGGGTTGTTAATGAACAGTTATTTCATAAATTAATTGATATGTGATTTTAGCTTTATTTTTACTCTCCTTTTTTTTTTTTTTTACCTTTAGAAAAAAAATCACAATTATAACTGTTCTTCCTTTGTATCTAGGCAAGAGGAAAAGGAGCATGCACCATCAGGAGCATCTAGCTGTTTTAAGAGAGATGCAGGTGGCTGATATTCAACAGCAGGAACTGAACCGGGCACAGAGGGAGCTCCATTTGCAGATGGCAATCGATGAGGCCCGGCAAGCGAGGGAGCAGGAAGCGGCCTTAAGGACAGAGGAAAATGCACAAACGGCTGCATTCAATCAAGCCTTTCTCAACGTCATGGGGATGCTTGTACAGGCGATGAGTGGCCGGCAACAACAGACCTCTCTGCCCGACTAAAACCTCTCTAGTGCATACTTCATAGAAATAGTTATTTTTTAACTTGTTTTTCTGTGAATTTTTTTGTATAATACGTTTGTGCACGACGTTTAAAGTTTGCTTAGTGTACAATTTTTTCTTTTAAATTTGTGTTTATATATGTCGTCTTTATATTTTATATATATATATTTATTTTTTTGCACTACATACATTTGCACAAAATGTCAAGTTCGCTTGGTGTACATTTTTTACTTTTAAATTTATGTTTATACATGTCTTTATATATTTTATTTTTGCAGTAAATATATTTGCACTTTGTTTGAAGTTTGATCTGTTTACATTTTTCTTCAATAAAATTTACTTGTTAAACGTGTACTTTCCTTTTTAATGCTTTAATATTTCATGAGCATGTAATATAGCTAATTATACCTTTGAAATTCAGAATAGACTATATTCAAGTGGGGCATACATGACACCCAAAATAAAAAAGGGGTTGCTGTGACTTATGAGCAGCAAACTTTTTATTCTGGGTGTCATGTATGCCCCACTTGAATATAGTCTATTCTGAATGGAGACATAACCAACATATATTAAGAAAGCCAAGTCTAGAAGTAAGAGTTTACAGTTCAAGACTCAGAATTACTCAGACTGTTATTAATATTGAGATATATAAGCTCAAGGAAGCATGGAGCAGGAAGTGGGTTCGTGCTCCATTTTAAATCTGAAGATATCTTTAAAATTATCCATACTGTGGAGTATATATGGGGAGTTTTTTTAAGAGAAGGCTGATTAGATTCTTATCAAATATTTTATTGCCCTGTAGACACCCATTTACAGTCTATTGACTAATGTCGGGTGAGGAGAACTGTCCCATTCATGCTTTATTGTAGTCAATTGACATACCTTTCACACCTCTGCCGGTATGAGACTTAATCTTCATTATTCTTTTATCGTTATTCTTTTGTTTGAATTCAGCCATTATAGCCTTTATTCTGGCATTATGCTTAGCCATCGACACCCATGTCATCCTACCATTCATGCAAAATCCACCTATTATTTTAAGTCTTGTTAAAAAACAAAATCTATACATATTTTTGGGACCTTATACATATTTTTGGGACCTTATGTGAATTCTTTTAACAAATTGAATTATGTAATAGAATAGCTTTTCCAGCAGGTGGATTAAAGCAACAGGTATCAGCAAGCTACATTTACACAATTTAAAATATTAATAATACACTTTTACTTAAAACTCACTTTAAACCACCATCGAGTATTTGTATCAGATTCCGGTCACGGTTTAAAATAGTGTTATGACATAAAACTAATAGAAATATTATTCTGTATGATAAAATATTTAAAAAAACATGTGATAATTATTTCTCCAGATGCTGTATATTGCATGTAAGTGAACACACATAAACCTGAGAAAACATGATTGACTGCATTATGAGTGATGATTCCTATTCAAAATATCAAATGTTACAAATTAATAATTTTGCACTCCTGGAATAAATTAAGAATTTAATGTCACTGCAAAGCAGATTTATCATAAAAGTGGTCAAATATCAAAGCTGGAGTCTTAAACCTTTATAATGAGGGACAGTTTTTCCAGATCAAGTAAGAGTGTAATGTTTTAACGAGTGGTGAAATGTTTTACTAAAATAATGTGTGATCTTTTCCGTGAAAGGGGTTAAGAAATATGCAAGGGAAACATTTTCAAATACTGCACAAAAGTTTATTGACCACACACTTTACAGAACAGACATAGTCAACTGTTCAAGTAACGCATCAGAGCCTCACGGACATCCCTGCCCTCCTCCTCTACAGGCTGTGGCAGTGCCAGCACAGGTTCTGCTGCTGAAGGTGGATCCCATGCACTCTCATAGGCCTCTCCATGACTCTCACAAAGGTTATGTAGAGCACAGCATGTACGCACCATAGATTTCACAAGGTCGACCGAACAGTCATTTCTTTTCATAAGGCAACGCCATCTTCCTTTTAATCTTCCAAAAGCATTTTCAACCACTACACGTGCTCTGGATATTTTCGTGTTGTAGACCCGTTGTTCCGCTGCCAGCCGTCCAGTGTCAATGAATGGTTTTAAGAGCCAGTTCTGCAAGGGATAGGCAGAGTCTCCAAGGATGTAGTAGCCAACATTCACCCCATCAATGTTTTTGGTGCTAGCTGGTATGTGGTTTCCACGGCTTGCCACCTCCCACAGCGTGGACAGTCTCAAAACCCGAGCATCATGCAGGCTTCCAGGCAGTCCTGTGAAAACATTCCAGAAAAGTCCCTTCCCATCCACAACACCTTGAAGGATGATGGAGTGCCAGCCTTTACGGTTGAAATAGTCACAGTGATAGTCTTGTGGTGCTATTATGGGTATGTGTGATCCATCAATAGCACCAATACACTGTGGGAGTCCCCATCTGTTCTCAACGTAGGCAGCCATTTCTTTAAACCTCTCCTGATCTGGAAAACGAATTTGTTCAGGTACCAACAACGTCTCTGCTGCAGCACAGAACTCCTGAACACACCGACACGCAGTTGAAATGCTTGCTCCAAAAAGATGTCCAACACTTCTGTACTCAGAGCCGGTTGCAAGCTTCCACAGTGCAATGGCTACTCTCTTCTTTAGAGGTACACAGACGCGGAAGTTTGTGTCCCGTCGCTCCATCGCAGGACGCAGTTTGTTGCACAAATGGATAAACGTTTCTTCCGACATTCTAAAGTTCTCCAACCACTGCGTGTTTGTAAAACCAGGAACAATCACATCCCACCACTCAGAAGCTCTGTTAAACGTCCAAACAGATGGTCTGTGGCGGCGACTTTGCGAAATATGATACATCTGAAATACACAGATTACACTTCTTAATACATAATATTGCCAGCTAAATTCATTATATGCTTTGTGACGATATAGCTATTGAGACCCTAAACAAGATTAGCTTACCCTAGTGCGCCGTCGGGCAAATCGAGTGATGTCGTCATCTGCGCTTCGTTGTAAGAGTTCCCAGACTCTTTTGTTTTTTTTAGCAGTATCTTGTTTTGCTGCCATCAGCCTCATTTTAAACACATTTCTCCGTCTTGCAGTTAAAAACATCCACATGCCGAGAATCAGGAACACCATCCCCTCGATAGGCTCCATTGTTCCTGTGTTGTGCGTTTGAAATGTGGCGCGTTTACGATGATGTCATGGCAGTAGAGGCGGTGCAAATAACGATCAGTCCCACCCACTTGTGGAAAAGCAACCGAGCTAAAGCGAACCGAACCGAACCGTGCCGTACCGAGTCGAGTCGTACCACGCAGTGGAAAAGCGAAGCGAGCCGAACCGTTCCACGCCGAGTCGAACCGTACCGAACCGTACCGTACCATGCAGTGGAAAAGCGCCATAATACCAGTTTCGGCCATGGGAGGCGGTATGCGGGCAACATACATAACCACCAGCCAAACTGCAACACACGAATAACTCGCACGGCTTGTATCTCTTTAATCTCTAAAAATCTCCAAATGCTCCACGTGAAACTTCGGTTTTACTATAGTGTCAATTGATTTGATTAATATGCGCGAGGGAGAGAGAGCAGGACCGCGCTCGTGTTGTTTGTAGACATGAGAGTGCGCGCGCGCGGCCGAGCTCTCTCTCTCTCTCTCTCTCTTCTCGTAATGCGCCCCGTCAAGCGCAGCGGCAGCAGTCATTCTATTCTACATCCCTCACCGATCAAAGTAGGGTTTGGCGGGACAAAGCAGACTATTTGACGGTTTTAGAAGATTAACAACCTGAAACTAAAAAACAGACTAGAGTAGGCCAACTTTCTGGAGGTATACTGCCCCCATCTGGTATGGAATATGTGGAGTATGAATTGATTTTTTGACATAAGGCACCTTTAAAGCACAAAATTGAAAATCACAAAATATTTGCGCCACCCTGTGGTCATGCGCATCACTGCAGCGCCCTGTAAAAGCTTTTACGTTTTATTATATGAATTCGCTGAAGGCTTTTTTATTCCCAAGCCAAAAATAATTTATTACTTAATCAGAATTTTGTACTATTTAAAGAAATATACGTGTACATATCAACCACATTAAAATAATGAAGAATAATTTCCACAATTCATTTAATTGTTTAATTAAAAAAAAAGTTAACAATTTTGGAGTGGGGGTTCAATCTTCAGCTGGCTGGCAGGAGCCGCCACTGGCATGTCACGTGACCTGTCAGTGGCTGGCTGGCGGTCTACCTTGGCAAGTTTCAGAAACCATTTTTTTTGGAAGTTTTTGTGCTTTGTGTTCCTCCCTCTCTAGCTCATTTAATATGCATCTGTTTATATGATTATGTTATTCTGCATGATTGATGTTTTGGGCCCGGCTATCCCAATTAAACCAGTCAATGGCTGTGATCAGACTGGTTGCTTACTGAAGCTTTGCTGGACGCTCAATCCAGTCAGCCGCGGGTAAACTGCGAGTAGTATAACGCGTTGCCTGTCACTCTCGCTGGAAATGCATTGGAAATACATTGTTTTCTTTTTATAAATGTAATCTCATGCATTTATTTTTTTGTATGATTGTCGTTTTAGAGAATTTTATCCCAATTAGAGCAGTCAAATGGCTGTGATTACGAAGAATCGCCGCAAACTACGTTTCACAAACAAGCACACGCGAGAAGTGACGAGGAAATAACGCAAGACCACGCAAGCGTGAGACCCATAGACAGTAAAAGAAATGGACACAGCGACCCCCTTGATTTCAACAGAGAAAACTGAAGCCCGATTAAAGCACTCACTTCCTGATGGCTGAGCGACTGCGCAGACTCAAACTGAGCTTGACGACAGTCTGACAGTTGTAAATCTTCTAGTAGCTGTGCCATGACAAATCTGAATCACCTAATTCCTCAAAAACGTTGTTGAAATATTTGGTCCCGTTGCTTTTATGGACTCTCTATCTATGGGCTTCTCTTATACATTGTCGTGTTTCTTTAGAAATAAATAATGGACAAATGAAGTCTTTGGACGCATCAGATGTAAAGTTATTCGCTGTCAAAGTGACGCCAAAATGAATGGGAGTCAATGGACTGCTAACAGCAGGTGAAGTTCTGCTACAATGGCGGCTCCCACGAAGCTTCAGTTTCCGGCTGATGGATTACCCTCTTGGTGGGACCGGAGTTCTCGTGCAAGACTAAAGTTGTCATTAAAAATGATAGCCTGCAAGAAGATTGCGATCCAAATTGTCTGTGTGCTGATTTGCAGCGAAAATGAGAAAAATAAACGGTTTATGCTGGAGAAAATGATTGGGAAGACGAGGGGAGCAAGGACTGTGTGTTCTGCATAGGGAGTTGGGGGTAAATAAATAATTTTGCAATGTCCTACTGTTGCTGCTGGTCAATGGTCAAGCAAATGTTGCTTTCGATTTGATATAATTGTAGATATATCTATTAAAATACTGATATTCTGGTCTATAACTCCTCCCCGAACTCCACCCTGCCCTTTATTTTGCTCTCTCATTGGCTGTAGGTCATCGCCATGGCCGGACTTACCATAGAGAGTCTAAGTCCCTCCCCTCCGCTTCCGGCTCATGGGACCTTATTTCGGAAAAAATATGTATGGTAGTCAATGGCGAGAGACAACTTGTCTTTTTATTCCGTCTGAACTGTGCCCTGAATTACACATATGATGTTTGTCAATTTAAAAGATAATTATGAAAGTCAAGAAAGTCACAGTTTGTCATAAAACAGAAGAGTAACATTTAGTTTTATGTAAAAATCGCTCAATGAACTACATCTCTCGTCTCACACTATGTACAAGCTCGTGTGTGTGCAGTCTGGTACAAAACACACAGGCATGACGGCGCAACGTTACGATTATAAGGTTAGACTATAGAAAAAATGACAGACGTTAGCTTCAGTAAAGTTAGCTTCATTCATTGAGAGAAAAGGTATGACGTCACATGCGCGCCTTTTGGGTTTGTAGTCTTCGTAATTGCGTATTTTCACAGTCTTATACCTCAACAGTATTACATCAAACTGTGACTTTCTTGACTTTAAAATGTAGGCTATCTTTTAAATTGACAAACATCATATGTGTAATTCAGGGCACAATTCAAACGGGATCCAAATATTTGTTGTCTCTCGCCATTGACTACCATACAATATTTTTCCGAAATAAGGTCCCATGGTCCACCGGAAGGGGAGGGACTTAGGCTCTCTATTGGGCTTGACTGGGCTGCAGCCCATGGGCCAGACCCAGTAGGGCGCCCCCTCCCTTACCTGTTTTCGTTTGTTTGTTTTGTTCGCTTAACTTGTATGCCAGATATCCAGAAATTTGTGTTTCCACTGTCTGGTCATGTGCGAGCGAGGGTTATAATCATCCCAAAGTAGTGACTTGAGCGCTTGAAAACAATATCCAATACACTATAAAGCGCGCTCACGCGCCGAACCCGTCTTTCCACATTCACGGAGTAGTTTGAAAGAGGAGGGGAGCACGGAATAAAATACCCGGGCCTTAATATCCTCCGACTGAGAGCTTCGAGGCCATAATCAAACGGTGCAACCTGATATTTATCTTTATTTCACAAAGAATAACGCGCGTTGGTCTGCATCTGCTCCATTGCCATCGGCTACTTTAAACAGCTTCAATTAGGCTTTTAATCCTAAAAAGCGCACATTTCAAAAAATCTTGATAAATTATCATATGTTCACGTCTAATTGCTTTGCAGAGAATGATAATTTATATACATTTTTTCATTAAATTATGTGCTCTGGAGAGTTTTGAGCGCTCTCCTCTCTCCACTGCCATCACAATATAATAGCTAGCTACATGTCATAAAAATGATTTAAAAAAAAAAACATTTAGGCCTAACGAGTTCCCGTTTTATATATTTATAACACAAGCCTATGATATCTGAGTTATCACACCAGCAAGAGTGCTGTTTTTACGAAAATCTGAATAATCGCAAATGTGACATTTCCGTCAAAGAAAACAGAACAAACAGCAGAACCTCTGCGCCTCCGAGCAACACGTTTTGTTCCTCAAAATATCTGCATTTTTGACAGAATTAGACGAGTAAATAATTCAATTAGGCTACCCATTTATAAATACAGTCGTTTGCCAGGTTAAACAAATTAGGAGTTTTGAACGAATCGGTTGAATAAAGGATTCAACTCCCTCATTGAGACTTGCCGCCACCTACTGGTTTCATAGTTAAAAAGTTAAAAAGTTTCAGTTAAAAAGTAGACTTATTTTTTTTTAAAAATCAATCATTTCATATTTCTGCATAAAGTTTTTACATTTAAAACATTAATCTCTTAACATAATCTATGCAATTATAATTTGCTGTGTAAATCCACACATGCCATGTCTAAACAGCTGTGTCAGTCCAAAAATGGATTTTTATTGATACCGACTTCCTTTTATTTGGTCATAATAGCCATACACATTGTCTTTGCATTCTGATTTAATTTGTTGACCAATTTTACAATCTCCCATTAGAGGACAGATAGCTATGACAATGAATTTAAAAATACTGTTTTCTCTTGGTTTTATTAGAGTTTTGATCTTCTCTCAACCGAGAGAGCACATTCTGCATTATATTGTATTATAATGACTATTTAATATTAGCCTACCACTAAACTTTGACTATAGGCATGTTGCATATTATTGTAGAAACCTCAAAGCACATTTTAATTTTTGTGTAATTTGTGCTCCATAATGATGTTTGTATAGCGTAAGTAGGGCCCAAACATAAACTCAAGCCCAGGGGCCCCTAGCTCCCTAAGTCCTGCCCTGGTCATCGCTGATGTGGTCAGAACACTTTCACACAGACAGCAGGATTGTGAATCACAGACAGGTCCCGATATTTAGCATGCCAAATATCTCACTGGTGTCGGCGACTCATCAGCAATTCTCTCAGATCGCGTCTTTGATCATTCACACGTGATTGTCATTAGACTTTATGTTCTCTTAGCCAATCAGAAGTAGCCAACATGTACTGATGTCATTTACGACCCTGGTGAATGGTATAACTGCTGTGATCTTTGTAACTGTAAGCGGGGCGGCCTACAAACTCCTGTGTGAGTCTTAGGGTTAGGGTCTTCTGCTGATGAAACTGCAAACTATCTTCAGTAAATCTTTTCTTTCATCTATTATAATTCTGACTCCGGGTCTTCATTCTTCATATCTGGTTCTGGGTCTTTAACTGTAAAACCCCTTACAAAATGAATAAGAAGCCTCTCTTTGATCCAGACATATCCTGTGAGGAATTGTTGAGTTGTTGACAATAAGTTCCTTTTGCTTGTTTGATATTTTGAATACATTGAATTCTAGTTTGTTTAGTTTCTTTGATCCTACATATTAATTTAATTTGTTAAAGCTGGTTTTAGATGTATGATTTAAAACATGCTAATGTATTTGTATTACATTAATTGTTTCTATTTCGTTTATGGTTTCATTAGAAAGCAACAATTACCATCACTTGTCATCAATGAGAAATGTCTATTCCAAAATGTTAAATAAACTGAGAAAATAAAGACAGATGACTGAATGAGTTTTAATGTGCACCATTCCGGTAGCAACAGCCAAATCATTTTTGAAAAGATTCCTTCTAAATTTCTACATATTGTGTATTGTATACAAAGTTGTATCTCTATACTGTTTAAAAGCATAATAATACACTTTTTTTTTTTTAAATACTCACTTTCTCCTGGAGATTAAAAACTATGTGAAATTTACACACCATCTGAGTTGCTATTTTATGTCATTTTCACAATTATTAACAACAACTTTAAAGATTAACACATAAATTCAGTAATTATAATCTATTAACATAATATTCTGGAATTTGACATTATGAGTTTTACTTTTGATATCTTAGGTATATAATGATGGAATTTTACTTACACTTGACCATACAATGGGCGAATACTAGCTCACAATATCAAACTTTATGCTATATTGTTTTCAGGTGAAGAAGGTGATGAGAGCATTTTAATAGCCTATTATTTTCAAGAAATCTACAATGACAAAATAAATGACTGAAAAATAGGCTTTTAATCACAATATATATATATATATATATATATATATATATATATATATATATATATATATATATATATATATATATATATATATATTGGTCATAAACATAGATCTAAGTGAACAATAGCCTTTGACTTAAATTCATATAACAATGAGGCAATAATAAGGTTCAAATAAAGTATCAAAAGTAATCATATTGTTTTTGTGAACAACACTATTAAAATACATTAAGACATGTTATTATTATTATAACCTTTATTTTACCAGGAAAGAAGCACATTGAGATTAAGAATCTCTTTTACAAGAGAGTCCTGGCCAAAACTGACAGACACAGCACATTTGAGTGTAACAAATAACATCCAACAATACATACACATATACACACACAAGCAACTCTAATAAAATTTCAATATCAAATACATAACTAGCTAAAACATCTACAGCCGATGTTTCATTCTCCAAATCATTTAAAACTATTTTAAAAGTGTCCAACGAGACCAGATTCCTCAGTTTCAATGTACTTTGCAAACAATTCCAGGCAGAGGGAGCAGCAAATTTAAATGCCTTTTTTCCAAATTCAGTCCGTACCACTGGAACAGACAGTAAAAATAATTCCTGTGACCGGAGGCAATAGCTAGAAGGATTCTTTTTACAGATGTATGTACAAAGATATGAAGGAAGTAAACCCAGGATAGATTTATAAATAAAAACATGCCAATGTTTTTGTCTTCGGATGGACAACGCAGACCAGCCAACCCGAGCATACAACACACAATGATGAGTGAGGGTTTTAAGATTTGTTATAAACCTCAGTGCACCATGATAAACAGTGTCTAAAGCATGTAAACATTGTGTAGATGCATGCATATATATCACATCACCATAGTCCAGTACCGACAGGCAACAAGCCTCTTTTTTGCCTCAAAGGAAAGACAGGATTTAATTCTAAAGTAAAATCCCAATTTCACTTTCAGTCTTTTCACCAGTTGCTGGACATGAGGGCCAAAGGAGAGAGCATCATCAATTAAAATACCCAGATACCTGTACTGAGACACAAACTCAATTTTTGATCCTTGTGACGTAGTAATAGGCAGAAGATTATTATGAGGGATTGATTTGGATTTAGAAAACAACATGCATTTTGTTTTATCCACATTTAAAACCAGTTTGAATTCAATTAAGTTATGCTGAACAATATCAAATGCAGACTGTAATTGAGAAAGAGCTAGATTGGGTGTGGATGCTGAACTATATATAACTGTATCATCAGCATAATAATGAAACTTTACATTATGAACATTACGATCAATATTATTTATATATAGTAAATAGGAGTGGTCCTAGGACTGACCCCTGTGGCACACCTTTAGTGACATTAAGTGAACCAGAGATAAAACCTTCTGCCTGTACACATTGAGTTCTGTTTGAAAGATATTATTAAACCAGCCAATTGTATGTTTAGTTAATCCAATACTAGATAATCGTTGTATCAGTAAAGTATGATCAACAGTATCAAATGCTTTTGATAGATCGATGAATAAAGCTGCACAGTGTTTCTTGTTTTCTACAGATTCAATAAAATCATTTAGTACCTTTAAGGCTGCCGTAGTTGTGCTATGCTGTTTTCTAAAACCAGATTGAAAATCAGACAGGGTATTATTAACAGACAGAAATTCTTTTAATCGATTGCTGACAAATGTTTCAAGAACTTTGGCCAAGACTGACTGCTTGGAAATAGGCCGGTAGTTATTTGGGTGTGTGGGATCTCCGCCTTTAAACAGGGGAAGAACAAAAGCTAATTTCCATATAAGTGGAATTTCATTTAAGTCAAGTGAAAGGTTAAAAATATAAGTCAGAGGTGGAGCAATAAAATCAGCTGCTAGCTTTAAAAAGTAAGGTTCTAGATCATCAGGACCTGCCGATTTCGAAACATCCAAAGATTTAAGGGCTTTGCACACCTCAGAGATTGCAATTGGTGAAAAGTTGAATGATTGACTAGACTCAAAGCTCTCTGATTGAACAATCAAATGGTTCACATGAGCACCATTAACTGAATCAAACAAAAAACCAGAAGCTATGAAGTGTTCATTAAAACAATTAAGCATATTTACTTTATCAATGATTGTATCAGAGCCATTATTAATACATGATGGAAGTTCTATACCTTTATTATTTTCAGTTAATGATTTAACACTTTTCCAGAATTTTTAAGAATTGTTTAGATTGTGAGATGTTCTTATTGTCACGGTTGGTAAAACCCATGTCTTCTTCTCGTCTCGTGTTTCTGTTGTTGTATGTGTGTGTGTGCTTATTGGAGGGGCGTGGCCACCCATCAGCGCTGATTCAGCAATCACTCATCACCACCTGCAGTCTATTCATTCCTGTGTATATATTCTCACCCCATTCTCATCTCCATTGTCAGATCGTTGTTTGTTGGTGTCCGGTGTCTGATCCCCTGTTTGTTCCAGTCTGCCTTCCGTGTTCCCGTCTGTTCCTGTGGATGTCTGGATTCGTCTCGTTGATCGTCACCTCTCTTCACCTCACGCACCTTCTACCACTGACCATCGAGTCCCTGCGTCGCTTGCCTGTTGCCTCTGGACTTTATCATTTATCTTTCAATAAACACTGAGTACTTGCAATTGCTTCCGTGGTTAATCGTGACACTTATAAGAAAATGTTCAGCTTTAGCTTTTCTGACTGCAACCGTGCATGCATTGCGCAATTGTCTAAAATCAAGCCAGTCTGAATTTAAATCAGTTTTTCTAGCTTTTGCCCATGCCAGGTTGCGCTCATGAAGCATATTTGCTAAATTATGAGAAAACCATGCATTATTCCGACCCTTCAACCTGTACCTTTTGCGAGGAGCATGTTTGTTTACTAAAGCAAAAAAATGTTGATAAAAAAAAATTCCCAGGCTATTTCAAGGTCAGGAATTAAATTAATTTGTTCCCACTCCAAATTATTTAAATCGTGTATAAACCCTTGTTCTGAGAAATGTTTCATGTCACGCTTGGTTATGATGATTGGTTTAGTTCTGGGAATTTTTGTGTTTCTAACTGTTGCGATGACACAGTGGTCACTGATGTCATTCGCAAATATGGATTCAATGGAGTACTTATGGGGAGTATTTGTTAAGATTAGATCTATTAATGATGATTTTTCTGGACTTTTTAGGTTCGGTCTAGTGGGCTTTTCAACAATCTGAAAAAGATTCAATGCATCACAATAGGTTTTAAATTCATCAGCTGCTGAATGCAACCAGTTCCAGTTTAAATCACCAAGAACTATCAATTCTTTAGCATCAAGAGCTGAAAAGAGTTGGAATAAAGAAGGGAGCGCACTACTATCAGCAGACGGTGTTCTATAGCAACCAACAACTGTTATGCTGAGAGATTTAGAAACCTCAAGATCGAGAGCTAAAAATTCAAATTGTTTACTCACTGATTTAAAAAGCAGTACTTTAACATGAAACCTTTTTTTAATAAATATTGCTACGCCCCCACCCCTTTTTGGTCGGTCAGACCTATATACATTATAACCATTAATACAAATATCCTTGTCTAAAACAGATTTGCTTAGCCAAGTTTCAGTTAGAACAATTACATCTGCATCAGTGGACTGTGCCCAAATACGAACCATGTCCATTTTAGAAATTAGGCTCCACACATTAAAATGACTAAAACCAAGTCTGCACCTTGATTTAAAATCTGCAGGTGTTTCTAAGCTTGAAGCACAGTCAGAAACTGGGCCTGGGTTAGGCCCAGTCTCCTCCCTTAATTAAATACATCTAAATATGGTAATGAGTCCACTTTGGCAAAAGAAAGGAGTAAGAAAATGGCTAAAGCAAGCGGCAAGAAGCGAAACTTTACAGAAAGTGAATCGGAGGTGCTACCATCGGAGGTAGAAACGAGAAAAAAAAATATTTGGAACTTTGTCCTCCGGAATTAATAACAAAAGGAAAAAATATGAGTGGGAGAGTTTGGCTGATGCCGTCAATGCGGTGGGATCTGAAAGTCGCACTGTAAATGACCTTAAAAAAAATGGTCTGATATAAAGGTGGACGTTAAATGGAGAACTGCTGCGCACCGACAAAGTGTGGGCAGAACAAGCAGTGGTAAAGGGGTCAGAGAATTGCCTCAATAATGGGTGACACTTTACTCTCTGGAGTAGTATCCGCTGCCGTTGGAGACTCGGATTTACTACAGGACTGCCACGGAGGTAACCAATATTATCTGCACATTTATTGAATGGAAATGTTTCCGATTCAAATATGCAAATTCTTCTTCAGATGGCGACTTTATAGCAATGTGTGTGCAGTCGATCGCTCCGATTACATTAGGAAAACCGGCTATCGCTGCAAATTGCGTTTTAATGTTTGGCTGGTCAACTGCATCATATGGGAATATCATATGCTTTTATATGTTCTTACTTAATTGCATAATTGATAGAATATTCCCATAAGGCTCGTGTGACAATATATGTAAATTATTTTATAAATTGCAAATGAATAGCAATGCTTCCCACAGGTGGTAGTGCGATAGACTTGTAGAACAATTCGTTGTGTAATGTTTGCAACTTAACTTCATTGCCTGTAAGAGTCGCCAACGAACAAAAACTATGAGAAATGTACGTACGCCAGACATGAAATTGGCGTGGAGGAACGCACATTCTCACGTTAATTTCACTGTTAGTACATCCGACCGTGAGCGTGAAAGCTGGCGTACGCAAAGTTTTTGTGCGTACGCAAGATTGATACATGAGGCCCCTGGTCTTCAGTGCAAAAACAGGACTGGAGTATAGAAGACAGTCTGGCACACGGCACCTCTAGTGCAAAGCCAAATGTAGACGTTCCTCTGTGTGCTGTGAACATAAGTGGAGTCCCTAAAAATGGGTTTCTCAAACCCATGAAAACCACCTTCAGTACTGTAATGACCAGAAATGCACAGTATAATGAAAAAGCACAGCATTCGAGTCAACCCCTTCATCTTTTCTTCAAAAGCACCAATAAGGCCCTCCATAGTAAAGTACCGGTAGGCGAGTGCAGCAGTGGAATCCAAATCCACTTTGTAGGTAATCCACTCCAGTTATTCGTTCTCCTAGGACGGCTGCTAAGCGGTACTTGACGTCAGATGTAAACAGGAAAATGGCCAATGTGAAATTACGCGATGCTATGGAAAATAAGATACAATTTTAAGAACAGCAAGGTCTAAAACAATAAGAATAAAAAATAAAACCACATCAGCGGCAGAAAGAAGCACTTTCCTTCAACTTGAAGGATTCATATCCATAAAGACCACACGGACAGCTTCACCAAGACAGCTTCCACAGTCCAGCCAGGTAGGATAATCCAAGTCCTCCAGACCCGAGAAAGCCGTTGTTGTGCTTAGACCATAAATTGAAGGATCTTCGATCGCACTTTGTTAGTATTAATGTTAATATTAATGTTGAACACAAGAACGAGAAGACACACGCACTCAAACGACTTAGTCTGCCATTTTGGGAAAGCAAAGATCTTTTCCAAAGACAAAGACAATTTCACCTATGTAACTGTTTTCAAACAGGTTTCTCTCTTTGTCTTCAATTAGTTGGACAAACAGATTCTGCAAAAAAAAAAAAAAAAAATGTATAAACAATAAAATTATGTATATCATGGACTATCACAAATGCCAGCAGAGAGCGCCATCGGCCTGACGATTGTTACACTTTACATCAAGAGCAAACCATTGTTTATCTAATGTTTAATTGCACTTAATCTGTAATGTTTGGCCACATCTTTATGACAGAAATGCTACAGCCACTAATTTAAGTGCTGTGCCCTATGCCCAAATATAAGTCTATAAATAATTGATTCTTCTTTTCTATTTCTCCTTGTTACTCTACCTTTACCATCATTTATTTGGATGTTATAAAGCCATCTTCCTGTTCTTTCTTCCTCCCATTGTTACTGCCATCTAGGCTACTATTCACATGTTTTATTAACTTCATATCAATCCGGATTGCATTTTCACCACCTACTAGCCTGGGAAAACCCAGACGAACTTCCGGCAAATTTAGATTTGCTCAGCAAGTTAGTCTGGCGAAGAGCCCATTCAAGCTCATTTCCAATCTTTCCAAATCGAGGCATCAATCACAAACGTTGAGGCGGGCTTTACAAGATGACGATCGATCTGATTTAAAGGGATACTCCACTTTTTTTGGAAATAGGCTCATTTTACAACTCCCCCAGAGTTAAACAGTGGAGTTTTACCGTTTTTGAATCCATTCAGCCGATTTTCTGATATTTAGAAGAATATCAGTAACCAGACAGTTTCTGGTCTCATTGACTTCCATAGTCCTATATATTTTTTCCTACTATGGAAGTCAATGAGACCAGAAACTGTCTGGTTACTGATATTCTTCTAAATATCAGAAAATCGGCTGAATGGATTCAAAAACGGTAAAACTCAACTGTTTAACTCTGGGGGAGTTGTAAAATGAGCCTATTTCCAAAAAAAGTGGAGTATCCCTTTAAGGTCTATGAAATTGCGCCCAGAGGCATTTGAGCGACGTCCGTTGGTGACGCCCCTTTGGAAGTGAGCTGTGAATGAACCTTCCCCAGACCCTAACTCAGTTACGACTGAGAAGGGTCTGGTTTTAACCAGGTTACGCATCACCGTTTCTGTTTAAAAAAACGTTGTGCAACGTTTTGTCGGGGCTGAACGCAACCCTGTTCTCGCGATTCAAACCCCTTAATTCATTCATGAGCCATTCCGAAAGGGTGACATTCCTGTCCCCAGGACATTATATGTATAAAATTGCATGAAAATTAACTCTAAAATGCATTTTATTATTAAGCAAAATGTCCTGCACATTAAGCTAACTACAAATTTTAAATGTATAATTAAAAACATTAAAGTTGCAGTAGGGAGTTTTGAGAAAATGTTGACTTAGCCTGAAAATTTGAACAAGCACAACTTCCAGGTCCAACCCCCTTGCTCTCTGCTGCGCTACAGCCCTCCCTCCACAGCTCCTCCCTCCACAGCTCCTCCCTCCACAGCTCCTCCCTCCACAGCTCCTCCCTCCACAGCTCCTCCCTCCACAGCTCCTCCCCCACAGCTCCTCCCTCCACAGCTCCTCCCTCCACAGCTCCTCCCTCCACAGCTCCTCCCCCACAGCTCCTCCCTCCACAGCTCCTCCCCCACAGCTCCTCCCTCCACAGCTCCTCCCTCCACAGCTCCTCCCTCCACAGCTCCTCCCCCACAGCTCCTCCCTCCACAGCTCCTCCCTCCACAGCTCCTCCCTCCACAGCCCTCCCTCCACAGCCCTCCCTCCACAGCTCCTCCCCCACAGCTCCTCCCTCCACAGCCCTCCCTCCACAGCTCCTCCCCCACAGCTCCTCCCTCCACAGCTCCTCCCTCCACAGCTCCTCCCTCCACAGCCCTCCCTCCACAGCTCCTCCCTCCACAGCTCCTCCCCCACAGCTCCTCCCTCCACAGCTCCTCCCTCCACAGCTCCTCCCTCCACAGCTCCTCCCCCATAGCTCCTCCCTCCACAGCTCCTCCCCCACAGCGGAGCCTGCCGTGAACGCGCAGACTAGTAAACAGGACCACCGATGACGGCAGATTATAAACAGTTATGGAACATTCACTAATAGGGACGAAACATCAACAATATGCTTTACATTGACTATGGCCTGCCCATACTTTGACTACAAACTTGGTCCTCAAATCATTATGTATTTTGCAATACATGTAACTTTATAACGTTGCACTCTTTCTATAAGTTATAAATAGCTAGTAAGATAACGTTAAAGGATTAGTTCACTTTTAAAAAAAACTTTTGCTGATAATTTACTCACCCCCATGTCATCCAAGATGTCCATGTCTTTCTTTCTTCAGTCGAAAAGAAATTAAGGTTTTTGATGAAAACATTCCAGGCTTTTTCTCCATATAATGGACTTCAGTAGGACACAAACGTTTCAAGGACCAAATGACAGTTTCAGTGCAGCTTCAAAGGGCTTTAAACGATACCAGACGATGAATAAGGGTCTTATCTAGCGAAACGATCGGTCATTTCAAAAATAAATTAAAAAACTTTAAGTTTTATAAGCACAAATGCTCGCCTTGCTCTGTTCTGTGATGCACGTTCGTGACTCTCCTGTTTGAACTCGTTCATCAAAATGAACAAATCTTTTTCGAATCATTTCGTTCGTTGAATGAACGAAATGACTCCAAAAAAGACTCGTTCGAAATGAACAAATCTTTTTGCGAGTCATTTCGTTCGTTGAATGAACGAAATGACTCGAAAAAAGATTCGTTCATTTGGATGAACGAGTTCGAACAGGAGAGTCACGAACGACGGTACGCGCTCGCGCTGTGCAAGAGAGGGGTGATCAGCGCGTACACGAGCGTGATTGACACTGCTAAGACATTCCTCCTGGCTCTGATTGGTTGTTTCTGACCGGGAGCGGTGTATTTCTGCAAATGGCAATAGGACCACAGGGAGGAGCCAGAGGAGCTCGATTTTTTCCACAGATTATCTGTCTCATATTCTACTGTGAGGACATAATGACAGTTTTAACAAATATTTGTTTACAAAAGCTACCTACTGGAGCTTTAATTAAAACTACATAGAACACTAAAAAATAGCATTTTCTGCATGTCCCCACTCTCTACCTCTAAACTTTACTATGAAATATGATTATTAAAATCCTTCAGAAATCTAATTTTTTTTGCATTGTTGTGTGACTTTTTATCCAACTATGCTGTAAAATGTTGTTGTGTTTTCATGAGAAAACCTTACCCTAACACATCCCCCCTCTGAAAAACTGGGAATATTCCACGAGACACATTTTCAACAGTAAGTTGCATCATCTGGATCTTCTGAAGGCAATGGGAAGACCATAAGTAAGTCCTCTAATTTTAATTTCTGTATATTTGATGAAATTGTAACTATGACTGAGAAGGTCAATCTCAACATACTGTCCTGTTACCTAATTATTTATTAGATTTTATTTGTTTATTTTAAAAATATTAACTTTTGGTAAGTCACTAGAAATTGCACATTATGCTATGTGGCCATATGCCATGTATTTGATAACTTTTTGCTTAAAAACTCAATCCTGTTACTTTCAGTCCTGTTACTTATATGAAAAATAACAGGAGTGAGTAGAGTCCTCTGTTTTGTTGATTTAATAATGTAAATATTAGTTGATATAATACTATTCACCTGAATTATGAGTTTTAAGGTTGCAATTACTTATATTGTAGACATTAGCATTAGTTTTACAATGTGAACACCATACTTCCAGAAGCCAGTCCACCACGAGGTAACTTAAAAGTTTTGTCTTTGTCTTATGGAGAAAACCCATACTATACAGGTGCCAGAAACACACACCTATGGCATATTGCAATGGAAGGATCGAAACACCGCAACCCTCTCTTTTCTGTTTTTTTTTTGTCTTAACTTCCCTCTTTCTCCCTCCCTTTCTCTTCTTCTCTCTCTGCTTCTTTCTCTTTACACCTCCTTCTCTGTGAAGTACTACTAGCACATAGTAGTACATCACTTCAACACAGAAATCTTATGCACACATAGTCATGTAGACTCTCTCTCTCATACACACACATATCGACACTCATTCATGTTACCAACTGTTCATTCCTGTTACTATTTTTTTTAAATAAAGTTAAACCACTGTTTTTATCAGTTTTGTTTGGTCCATTATTTATACAATTGTTTAATAAATTAAATTATAAAAAAAATTTATAAACTTGAGGGTTTGGTCTTCCTTCAATTGGTCACTGGGGTCTATATGACCCCAATCGACTTTTCCTTAGTAAAAAAAAATGGTTCCCTTCATCTCAGTGGAATAATATTTTGTGACTTTTCCTACATTATCTATCTATACACACACACACAAAAACTGGGCTTGATTCGGTTGTTCTATAGGTATGTAAAAAAATGTTTTACACTTCTGGTCTTCAAGGTCAATATGACCCCACATTGAAATGAATGGGAAAATCGAAAAAAATGTGTTTTTTATTTTTCATTTGTCAAAACAAATCAATAAATTTCCATACTGCAATGAAGTCCTGGTACTAGAGCACAAAGGCAATGTGGAACGAACATGATCACTTGCACACACACACACACACAGGTGTGACTCCAATAGAAATCATTTTTATTGAAATTGGCAAATAAAATCAATAATTCCAGCATAAATCTGAAAATTCTCACACATAAATGAAGGCCTGGTACTAGATCACTAATACAATGTGGAATGAACATTATCACACACACATGTGCGCCCACACAGACACAAATACACACACAGATAGAGAGAGGTGTGACTGCAATAGAGAGCATTTTTATAGAAATTGGGAAATAAAATCAATAATTTCTGCATAAATCTAAAAATTTTCACACTCAAATGAAGGTATGGTATGAGAGGACAAATGATTTAAAATAATAATATATAATAATTTTAAAATAATTTTAAACTTTGAAAAAATACTGATTTAATGTATGTTAAACGTTTAAATATATATATATATATATATATATATATATATATATATATATATATATATATATATATATATATATATATATATATATATATATATATATATATATATATATTCATAACACAAGCTGTTATAAGAGCAGTAAGTCACATCCAGAAAAATGAATGGATCTCTATGGGACCTCTGCTGGAAGCATATGGTAATTACACTTTTAGGCTAAAAATATATTATCTACAAAAAAACATCTAACCAGTAGATGGCAGAATTATGCATCTAACACCCATATCAGTATCCAGAAACAATTCCTATTTAAATTTGATCATCATTAATGTGTTTTTTTCATAAAAATGTAATATTCATATCATCATTCATATCATACGTATGCTAATGGTGTAGTGGAGGAATTCTGTGGTAAATAGGTAAAAAAAAAGTACTTAATATCTCCCAAAACACAGCATTAATGAATAGATGAGAAGTAAACAAAAAAATGATATATTATTTGTATGATTAAAAATGTATATTTTTTGTACAATTACTCTATCAATTGTTGGGGTCATATGGATCCCAAAGCCCTGAAGTGTAAACAGGAAACAAAGACCTTATGAAGGTTAAGGAGAAAATACTCAGCAATGGGATTTATTTATTTCCACCCATGGGTGATTTCCACTGGCCACGCCCCCTTCACCCTGACGTTTAAACCACCCACCAATCACAGCACTTTCTGAGGAACTGAACATTTAAAACAACCAACCATCTCCATCAAAACATATTTTGTAACATATTTATTGACAAATATTGTTAGAGTATAATATAGCAGCAAAAGTAAAAAAATAAAAAAATACATGAGTGCAAATTAATAGTATAAAATCTTTCAGAAAAAGTTTCTGACCCTCAAAACTGTGTTTCTTCTAGCCATGTCCTCACTTAAAACAGCAGGAGATCTTCAGGCTCTATCGGGATCTCCTTCAGGTCTTGAGTTTGCACCCGGGATGCAAATGCAGCAATAACCATCGGTGTGATCATGGTTTTCATGATCGATGTTCTCTGTCACGAACGAGTACTTCAATCCTCGATCGCTCTCGCCCATCTCTTCTTTGTAGGAATCTTATTTCTTGTTCAGATGTTGACGAGTTTTCTTGTTGATAGGCCTACATATAATTAGATGCGCCAGAGCCGCCAGAGCCGCCAGAGCCGCAATCCAAACCCAAGCAGCTGGAAGGGGAAAGAAAACTATTTATAAACGTTTTTAATAATGTTGTAACAGTCTCTGTGTTTCTGGTTTTACTTACAGTGTTGTTCAGTGTCGTCAGTTCTGTTCAGATTTCCCTCGGATTCTGTGACAGATTCTGAAGAGGATATTGAAATCTTAGTCACACAGTTTAGTCCAGTGGTTCTCAAAGTGGGGTCCGCGGACCCCTAGTGGTCCGTGAACTATAGCCAGGGGGTCCGCGAAATAATTTATAACAGCCTACCGTTTTTTTCCGGACTACAAGTCGTGTTTTCTTTATCATCTGAAAACATGCTCTTTATTCCAAAGTGACTTATATAATTCGTTTAACGTCAAATAATACATAGTAGACACTTAGGTTTCTATAGGTAGATAATCTATCTGTATTTCGTATGTCTGTGCGTCAAGTAGACTATTCACTGTGTTTTGGTTGATTTTGGGGCACGTGCGCCAAAAAGGAGACAGAGACGTGCCCCGCATCCTGTTGTTTTCTTTATTTTTAAAAGGCATGACATTTTGTAGTCATTTTTAATCTATACACAAATAAAAAATGGACACTTTACCGTTTGAATGTACTCCTCTTGTCTTATCTGAATGACCATAAATAATTAGTATTCCTTTGTTTCCACTGCTGAGGAAAGAATCCTTGCACCGTAATCGTGCCGGCGTCTCGCGTACGTGCACAATATGTCAGTTCTAACACTGCTAGATTTGACATTAGAAGCCTGATCATTATCAAACCTCTGTCATTTTTCTATGTGTGTTGTGTATATAATGAAAGTTGTGAAATAATTGCCTAATATTAACTTAATTTGGTGCTGCAAGGATATTGTACATCGCGATGATAACTGATCTTCTCGTCTGAGCTGCTTCATACGTTGCTGCTTCAACACACACTCGCTCTAGATTCCGGAAGATTTGAACTAATTTGTTGGCATCAGGGAGCCGCTAGTTCAGGGAGACTCCAGGAACTTCCAGGAGACTTGGGATGTCTAATATTTACACAACGCACACATACACTGCATATCAAATCTGCCGCCTTTTCAAACAGTAACATATTCTCCGCTATCGCAAACCTCAACTGTGCGCATGCGTCAGTGGAACCAGACGATAGGCTGAAATGTTTCCCGGCTTGACTGTTAAAAGCAGACGATTGGCTTTCCAGCGGGAGGGGCGGGACATGTGCATACAACCGCCGTCTTTGGCGTTACGAGTTTTCCATATATAGTTGTATTGAGGATTGAGGAAGTGGCATGTCTCTATATAAATTGTCCCTGGTAAGGACCTTGAGAATAGTATAAAGACTGCCCGGATCTTCCTGTCAGTGTCACACTCACTTTACAGCGTAACTTCTGTGTGGTGACTGGGCCTTCTTGCAAGAATTAATACTTTTAAAAGACTGTTGGTTTCAGAGCGCCTCTTACGCAGTGATGCCGTTTAATGATTCATTTTTGCCACAACATCATTATATTTTTAATAATCTTGAACAGAATAACTTCATCTTGCAGCATCTGTTATCTACTATTAGTATTAATTTGCTGTTCAAATTATGAAAAATAAACCTCACCTGTCCACTTTATATGTAATATTTCCAAACATTCATTGAATTTCTCTCACCTGTGACATTTGTAGTGACTAGTTCTCCTCCTGTTGAGTTCAGGACCCTGTAAATCCCAGCATCACTTGATTTGAACTCTCTGATGGTCAGACGACTATTGTTGTCGTTCAGTCGATCATTCAGGACTCCTCGTCCACTCCTCCACATCTCTGTGCAAACTGTGCCGTTACAATGCTCAACTTTATCAGCTTCAAGTGGCAGATCACCTAACAGCAGCTCTTCCCCTTTCCGTCCTGTTGAGTTGACTGAAGAGAAATGAGAGAATAATTGTGACGTGTTGATGGGTGGGAACTAGTTCAAGTTTAATTTATTTATATAGAACATTTACAACATCCACTAGGCTGACCAAAGTGCTTTACAGAACAACCAGATTAAAATAAGATATAACATGCATACTAAAATGAAAAGCCCAAATCAGTATTTAAAATCAGTTCTGAGTTCTGACCTTACCGTGGATATGGATTTCATAACTGTAGGAAATTGGATCACTGTTGTCATAAGTATTTAAAGTGTATATTCCAGCATCAGTGGTCTCCAAGCCTTTAATAATGAGGTCACCATGACCACTCTCAATCACCCGGCCCTTGTATTGTTCATGCTGTTGTCGACCATAAGCCACTTTGGATTTAAATGTTAAGCGAACGGATACATTCTCTCCGATGTTATAATTAGGGAAAGGCAGGGAAACACTGCCACCTTTCTGTCCGTGGACAGTTCGAGAAGCAGCACCTAAATATAAAAACAGTACTGAATCAATATACAATATTAATACTGATGTGGTTTTTAATGTCACTGATCCAATTTACAAATAATTTCTCTTTACATTAGACATACTCACCAGACAAATGTAACGCCAGAAAACTCAAGAGGAACCTGATTAAAAATAAACAGGGTGGTTATATATGTGTAATGTTTGGGACTCGCAAACAAAGTTGAGAGGACAACTCGTTCACAACATTGTCAACACTTTACTTTTTCACTTACTGCTTTTTAACAGCAGACAATCAATTCTCAGTCCAGTATTGCAGTCTATGAACACTTACACAGAACACAACAACATGTTGTCAAATATCACCTAAAGTAAGGTGCAGAACGTATATCACTTGAGTAAAAACCCCCAGTTAATTTAAAAGGTAAAGACACAGACCACAACACAACTCTAAACTCAATCACTTCTTGTTTTACTGTTATTCAGCACTTCTTTACACCATTAAGCGCAATTCCCGCACTATATGCAGATTTAATGGAGTGCACGTCACCGAAAGCAACAGATATGAGCAGCATTTTATTTATCATCAATATTGATTTTATTGATCATCGTCAGGAATGCCTCTCAGACTTCCTCCTGATGTGGTTTGAGCCAATCGAATTCAAATCCATCTCGAATGCGTTTCGGAGGGCATTTACACCTGGTCTTTTCACGATCAGAAAGCTGTCCCATCACAGAAAACGCATGAAGTGGCCAGGTGTAAACAGCTCCTTTGACAACCACTACTGAACAACTTCCCATTACACATTAAGGCTTCTCTCACCACATGCACAAACGGCTTACTGAACATCATCTTTGGAAATAAAAATACTTTATAAGTTCTGCAGATAAATATGAACTGAGGTGGAAGCTTGTAATGTCATGTGCTCCTTGATTTTTCAATTAAAACCAATTATTATAGTCAATCCAATAGAGGCCAACAGTTACTCAGATCTCAGCTACAGATCTGGGCTGGATTTACCAAAACCTTCTTTACTCTACGTCGTTCTTAAGTTATATCTTAACAGAAATGACTGTATACTGACCACTGTTATTGTAAAGGCACATCAGCCACAGAAGATTGAAGAGTTTAAACCTGATGAGAAAACAGAAGAGCTGTGATGTCACAGATTCATCGATAAGATAAGATGCTTTCCTTAGATAAAAAAAAAAAAATCACTTTCACTTTCATTTCTTCTGAATATTTAACATGAGGATGTTACATGATAAAAATGCCCAATAAAAAACATCAAACTATAATTCTCAGAAAAAAAGGTTCACAGGCTGTCACTATATAGGCTACTGTACACTTTCAGTAATGAATATGGGGTACATAAGGTAGAAAGGATACACTGCACTGACAGCTTTTGTGATATCCTGAGAGTGTGACATGATTCTCGTGTAATACTCAAAACTATCATTCAAAACAAAAGTCCCAAAACACAAACAACAATGTAAGACTGGAAAAACTGAAAGGAGAGAGACACTCTCTGAGAAAACAAAGGAAATTAACATTCAAACTCCCCCTGGTGCACTATTGAGACGAAGGTCTCACCTCCCTCATCCTAATCTACATTTCTCTCCCCCATTCTTCATCCTGGCAGAGATCTCCCAAACTCACACAAGAATCTAATTGGTTTAATGTGAATGATTATCATCAAATTTCATACATGTTTGATATCATTTGAAATGTCTTGGTGCGACTGGTACAAATGTCTCATTCCTAAAGTAATAAACCAGAAGGTAATAAAGTTCTTAGGAAGTTTAGAAATATCTTCCACAGCCTCCAATACTGGAGGATGTGTCTTTGAGTTAACACCTTCTGACCATTTGACTGAATGCTAATTTCTCACTGTTAGCAAATGGTGACTTACAGGTAAATTTCCACTGTGGATGAGGTTTAGATTTGAAATGAGGTCGGAGTATATAAATGAAACGCAGTGAGGGCTCGAGGCCTTTCTGTATCTCAGATCAGCCCGTGAGGCTGGGAGTTGCGAGACTCTCAGCCTCACGCATTTCTTGTTGGGTAAACTTTTTCTTCTTTGTTCTAGAGCATTTGATGTTTTACATTGATTATCTTTGAATTGATTATGAAATTGTAATGATACATTTACCTGACATATTAAATTGTGATATTTGATTTTTCTAATTGACTTTGACATTATTTTCATTCAAGAGTTAAAAGAATAGTAAAACATTCGCTCACATTTAATGATACACTGATATCATTTAAACCTTTTTCATTTATGGAGTCAGATGAAATAACGAGAAAATACATATGAGAAAATGTATTGCATTTAACCAAAAATACTTTGCTGCGAGAAAAGACAGTAACACACAGAGACCTTCACCGCTAATTCGAAAACCGCCATTGGATCGAGTTAGACGGCCTTACAACAATAATGGTCATAATCACAGTAATGGATATTCTGCATTAAGATGTTGATTAATTTTCTCATTATCATGTTTAGTTTTCCACAAAAATAAACAACTGTTCATTTAATAACATAAAAAACACACAAACTGGATTTATATTTTAAAAAGAAACAAACTTACATGGTAAATATTTTGCAGGAGTGTGCTGGGCGTCTTCATAAACCACAGCAGGTTTAGTGAGATGTGACATTAGTGTGATGTGGCATTACAGTACAAACACAACTAAAGAAAGGCACACAGCTGATTTTCCAGTTTGGTCCCTCCCACTAATGATGAGTATAGTGTATTATTTGTTTTTATTTCTCTCTACTGGTTATTCTTTCAAAGCTGATAGAGCTGAATATTATATATATATAATTTTGTGACTTATAAAATTAATTGCATATGAACTGAATATTTAACTGAATATTAAATCTGACTTTTGTTTTGAAAGGAATGCCGGTTTCCATTGACAGCTCTGTGATCATGTGACAGGATGATGTAGTGAAATCTGATCTCTGATCAGTTGTTAGACCCGCACGGGTCATGTGACTGATGTGAAATCAAAACCCCAGCATAGATTTCCTTCCTTCATTCAGCTTCTTTAAATCATTATATAATTGCTAAGAACATATAAAACCAATGCCATGGGTAAGCACAGTTACAGGTTACAAAGGAAAATATCAGAAAATATCAGAAAAAAAAAAAAAAAAAAAAAATATATATATATATATATATATAGAGATATATATAGATATATATATATATATATATATATATATATATATATATATATATATATATATATATATATATATATATATATATATATATATATATATCATGATACTGATGCTCTCTTAAATATTTTTTTTTCTCAATTTTAGTCATTAATTATAGCCATCCAACACTACTGTATGAAATAAAATCAATGTAAAAACTAAGATTAAAATACAATAAAGCAAGCTAAAAGGGTCATTTGCTGATCGTACAACTTATAGCCATCATATTTATTGAAAATGTGAAAATAAATGGAACTACCGAGTTTTGTATATTCACAATGCCAGTTATAAGTGAGCCAGTCATAAAGAGTTCATGACATGAAACTAGACAAATCATATTTACTGAAGAGCTGTGTACTAAAAAGTGAATCTGGACAGACAAAAGTATAAAGATTAGTTTTAAAGCATCTAAAAAGAAATAGGTTTTGATGGAAGGGTTGAAGAACTTCATGTATGCATGGAGAAATTAGAAGCAATATTTTTATGTGTTTTTTTCTTCCCTCCTGTTTCCTCATCCTTTCAGTGTTTCACACAGTGAAGATGGTGGCAGTAATGTGGGTTTGAGAGACAAGAAATAAACAGGAACTAAGCAGAGAAAGAACAAAGGAGAATTTTAGTTTCCTTATTCACACGTGCTACACTGTCAACATGTCATCATTTGCAAAAGCTTGTAAAATATGTAAGTCCTAATTTATTCATATATTGTCCACAGCCAGGTTGTATGTTCGGTTCCTATAGCTATGTTTATTTCCATCTAGCAACAAAATGTCAAAAACTGAAGCAACCAACAACATTTTAGTAAATTTGCTAGAGCTAGTGTGTGAGATAGCATTGTTTTTTTGTTGCTCAGAATAATATGTTTTTTATCAGTACCTCAGTGTTAATATGAAGGAATTTTCCATATTGATTTTTCACAGGTGTTCAACCTGTGTTTGGAATCATGCATTGCATTACAGTTTTTTACAATCACTATGACAATTTTTTCAATACTTTTAACAAATTTCCTAAACTCTTAACGCACCAACACACCTACAACACACAATTGGCAAAACAGTTAATTTCATGCTCAAAATCACACATTGTAAACTAAACTCCAACACTAATTTTCAAAATACAATAATACACTATCAACAATACACTATGTCTACCAAAACACTGCAAACATGTCTCAAAATCAAATCATTTTTCAAAACACTAACATTATGTTCTCGTCCAACAGGGAGATTTAGTCAATCACAGCACAATGTCATAAAAACACGAACATCAGATGGAATTACAGAAACTGCATTATTTTATATGTATCAGGTCTGACCTTATACAACAGACAGTATATTGTATTGATCGTAGATTGTGTTTTGCACTGCAGTTTCTTCTGAAGACTCTACATTTTTGTTTTGTTGGGTTTAGGTCTTTTGCTGCAGAAATTCAATAAAAAAAAGACCCATCTCAGAGTGCTTTATAATGTACGGTTACTGTAATGAAAAAATGAAGACAGAGACAGAATTGCTGCAATACAGTAAATAAAATAAATAAAAATAAATGTATATATTTGCATAATTCAATCATCTGTTTCTCAGTAACAATAGAATAAAATACAGAGGATATATTTGTGTTTCAATTCACAATATAAACAGCTGTTTACTTGACTTTAGCCTGGGTTAGGTTTAGAACATGGTGTTTCTGTTCTGACATACAGTGTTAAAGCATTGGTAAATTTGCCAGTAAAAATCCATTGTTTTGGTCTTGTTTGAGCTTGTGTGTAAAATAAATTCAAGCATTTTAAATTTGTGTTAATTGTACGCATTTTGTGTTAAAGCAACAAGAAATGTGTTAATAGTATAGCTTACACTGACAGATGTAGTGCTAACTGTGTTAAGAGTTTAGGAAATTTGTTAAAAGTATTGAAAAAATTGTCATAGCGATTGTAAAAAACTGTAATAAGGAAAATATCCGTAAACTTAACAGAAATTTGGGGATTCTCTTCAGGACATCTGATTATCTGTTTTTCTACAGACTTTTTTTCTTACAGTTTAGTACTTTTTGTATAAATATTAGTTTAGAAATATATGGATTATTAATGCAATGAGAGCATTAGTTGAGGATAGAACCATCAAATTAAAACTTTCATCTGAGGTCTCATTTATTTCATTTTTGAGCAAAAAAAACAAAACAAAAATCTATTCAGAAGAAAAGTTTATAACCAGCTAGAATTTTTAATTCTTTCTCAATAACAAGTTTTTTAAACTCTTGCACTTTCAACCACTTTCCTGATTTATTCGAGGGGAGGGTCTATGGGTGGGTAAATGAATGGGTTTTAAAGATGAACAAAACATAATTTAAACATAAACGTGATGGAGACGATGGAAAAACACACACAGAGCGTCAGCTTTAGTTTCTGCTCTGACAGCCACAAGATCAGCCGTGTGTGTTAGAAATCAGGAATGGTGAGAAAACATTGTGCTTGGAACGTTTTTCATCTTCAAACCAAACTTGGGTCTCCAGCCGATTAAGTTTATATCCCGTCTGACTAGAGCTCTTCTCATAATGTTACTCATTAGGTCAGTAGACGGAGAGAAGACAGTCTTTTGTGGCTATTTGAACACATTTGATCACATGAGCGTTTACACAGTGGCGGTTCTACATTGAATTACACCCTGGGCCACCTTCGAAAGCAAATAAATAAATAAATAAAACACACACACACACACACACACACACACACACACACACACACACACACACACACACACACACACACACACACACACACACACACATTATCCACATCCAAAAAAATGTGCACCTGATGGCTTTGACCTTTTCCTGTCCATCTCTGTTTATTTGGCACTTGACAATCAACAGATTTCCCATCCCACCCCCAACACTGTCACTCACGTCATGAGTCACGGCCAGAAGTCAAGACTAAAGCAATTCACCTTGGTGAGGTGACCCACATAATCGTTTGGTATTACTTATTTTTATTAGCCATTTCACACAATTCAGAAAAACAAAAATTTTCAGGAACTATAGGCCTATATTTATAATATTATGAATGAAATGTGCGCTATTTTGGAAGAAAGTCGAGGTGGTGTGACTGACTTTAGACCTCTAATTTCATTAGAGTATTGCTGAAACAGTGCTCCTGCTACACGCTGCCGTGCCGCCCCCCATGTGACATGAAAAATGCCGCCCCGGCCGGGCGACTGCCCGGTTCGCCCGTGCCTAAAACCGCTACTGCTTTACACTACGAAAGCACCGGTCGAATGTGTTTTCGGCTACCTCTGGAAGTGGTTGAAAGTGGACAAGCTCAAAACGTTTAAGGGTGCTTTCACATCAGCCTCATTTAGTTCGGCTGAATTGCACTCAAGTTCGTTGTCCCCCGTAGTGTGGTTTGTTTGGGCCGGTGTAAATGCAGAAATTGCACTCGGGTGCGCACCAAAAACGGACCAAACAAGTGTAGGTGGTCTCGGTTTCCTCTTCACATGAACTCTGGAGCGGTTCGTTTGTGGTGAGAACGTGATCCGACCAGAGAATGTCTAATAGAAGAGAATTGGCACTGTCTGGTTACTTCCGATTTCTGGACTGGCTGCAGTAACACGTCTCTGTCCATGCGGGGGCGCTCGCAGGCGAGTGCAGAATGAATGGGAGTCCACAGAAATCCACTTTTCTCAGGATGTAATTTTTTGTCAAGTAATTTGAAAGTTGCATTCAAAGGGGGGGGGGGGGGGGGGGGCTAAGATAATACACTCAGCTGAAAATTGCATTTTTAAGTTCACTTATCTGTTCTAAAAATCTGTTCAAAAATGTGATGACGTCACATAATAGCAGAATGCTAGCGTTTATTCCGTCCAACAACGACCTAACCTGTAAGACATCGAAAGAACATAAGTACTCGTTCATTCGACTTTTGGTCTATAATCTATATTGAAATTAGGGAATCAACAAAATCTACGCTGATTCAACGACAAGCAGGAGAAAGGGATACATTTAGCCGTCTAGCTCCATAGACTCCCATTCATTCTGCACTCGCCCGCGATCACCTCCAGTGGAATTCTAATGGAACTGCAACCAAGATGATACAATTGGGCTAATAGGAAGTGCCAAGGCTCTCCGTTAGACTGGCTCTGATCCGACCTCGAACAGACCCAACTGCCAAAGAACTGTGGATTTTTTTACTAAACCAGCTGCCGTAGCTGCGCTGTGCATTATGGAATGAGGACTAATGTTTGTTGACAGTTTGCACTTTTAGCATGGCAACTCGTGGACAAACTTGGAGTTGTGAGGAGGTGCGGAGCCTCATAGAAATTTGGTCTGATGACCATATTAGCTCCCAACTTTCAAAAACTCACAAGAACAGCGAAATCAGCTGCAAAACAGCTTTGTTTAGCAAACAGCAAAGGGAAAGGGGGTTTCATAGATCTGTGGAGCAGTGCAGGTTTGAGGTAATGAAACGTCGCCAGCAGTGCATAGAAGTGTGTGATGCACGTTAATTCTGACCAATCGAAGTGCAGTTATGGAAATACGTTCAAGACACATCTGGCCAATGAGTGATGTGGATGTTGTCACGTGACTGCATTTTGGTTCATTTCATCAACTCATCAACTGATTCGGACCAGAGTAATCAGTGTGGTGTGAAAAGGAAACAAGACGCCTGAAAAATGCTACTAAATATCATTTTTCGCCCTTGGTCCGGGCCAAATTAAACTAACTAGCACCCAACCTGTATTTAGCGTCGTCTACATGTGATCAGATCGACCAAAGCGCTTCTTAATACCAGGTGTAAACAGGGCCTAGGAAAACGGATAACTTTTTCAGATCTGTACTTTACAGTTTTTCTCCATTGGTTTGGCTCATTTCTTGAAACAGAAATTACATTCTCAAACCTCTAAGATCATTTGGCAAAACAGTCTTACAGTTCAGCACAACACTATAGCTCACTTGCAAAAGCTCATATCTCTCCCAAAACTGTTCACTCATGCTTCAAAACTAAATTCCCCTCCCATATAAAGAGTCAGTGCCACGAAAATGGCAAAGATCCTTCTCAATTGCTTTGGCTCATTTCTTGAAACAGGCCGGACGTTCTCAACACTCTTGGTGCTTTTGCCAAAATAACGTGGATGGTTCGGCACAACACCATGGTTCACCTGCAAAAGCTCATACCTCTTCCAAAACAGTTACCCCCTTGTGTCAAAACTAAATTTCCTTCTCATTTAAACAGTCAGTGCCCCCAAAATGCTTCGTCCCTTTGGCATTGTGTTATCACTGCAAGTCAAAATGTTTAGATGTTTTGTCACTATAGCAGAGGACCAGAGCCGGATTAACGCAAAGGCAAACTAGGCACGTGCCTAGGGCCCGATTGGTGGGATGGGGCCCAGACAGAAGGACAAAAATAAAAAAATGTACAAATGTCCTATCTACAATTTATTTCAATATTTATTAATTAACTAAAAATAGTGACGATGTTTATCTTAACCATAGACTGTTGCATTACGTCACATTAACGCCAGCCCCATCAGGTGCTGCGTAGCAAAAGTCTAAATAGGCACGCAAAGAAGCACAGCTCGTAATGCAGGTGTGTGCGTTGTCGTCATCTATTTTGGAGTGATTGCAATGTATTCTAAATATAAACTTGTACTGTAGATCAGCGTCATTTCTGGAAAAAATCATTCACCGCTTTATTACGAGTTTAAAAGAGCGCGAGCGTGTTTAACGTGCCCAGACGCGACGCTTTGAATTTGCGCGTACAATGAATAACATCGCGTCGGGAGCTGACTAAAAACGCTACAAAAGTAAAAGACAGGACGTTTGTATTCAAAGTTAAAAAGCCAACACACTACAACATTTTAAATGTTTCAAATAAAGGATCTCATGGGTCTATCTTCTAAATTCTGCTGATGATTAGATTATACCCTGTCTGACATCAGCCTACTTACGCCAATAATATCAGTTTAGAATTTATTTTTTCTAATCAGTAGCGATCGTGTCTTTCTCTTCCACTTGATTTGTGTATAGCATATTTAAGCTAGCAATGCAATGCATAATATCATATTACTTATATTAATAATATGACATTATCTGCAGTCAATATTGATTAAATGGGAGGGGAAAATCCTGCCCATACCGCAGCTATGAAAAAAAGATGATAAAAGCATATATCACTGAAAGTGAAGTGGTATTCTGGAACTGTGAATAAATTGAATAAAACAGCAAAATAACAATAACAATAACATCTTCATTAAACAAAAAAGAGATTACCTTAGATGAAGTTTGATTAATATGTACATACAGTAGCCTACTGGTAAAAAGTCTGGACCAATTACTATTTTTAATGTTTTTGAAATAAGTTTTTTATTATGCTCTACAAGCCTGCATTTATTTGATCAAAAATACAAACAAAAAAACAGGAATATTCAGCAAGGATGTGTTAAATATATAAAAAGTGATAGTGAAGACTTTTTTAAAACAACTTTTTAATAATAAAAAAAAAAAATCCTGAAAAAAAGTATCACAGGTTATAAAATAAATATTAAGCACCATTTCTAACATTTGATAATAAATCAGAATATTATAAAGTTTTCTGAAGGACCACATGACACTAAATTCAGCTTTGCATCACAGAAATATATTTTAAAGTATAGTAAAATAGGAAAACCGTTATTTTAAATTTTAATAATATTTCAATAGGCCTATATATTATTTTTCTGTATTTTTGATCAAATAAATCCAGGCTTGATGAGCATAAGAGACTTCTTTTTAAAAAACATTAAAAATAGTAATGTGTCCAAACTTATGTACTGTGTAAGTAAAAACATTTAAAATTAAACGTTGTATAAATTAAAAGGTTAGGAATCATATTTGTTTCAAGAGTTTTTTGTTGGGGGTGGGGGGCCTCCAACATGAATATTGCCTAGGGCCTCCAAATGTCTAGAACCGGCCCTGCAGAGGACCATTGAAATATCCCTCATGTCCACCTTTCAGTCTTAGCCCAGTCCTTCATTGACAATGGTTACTGTACTGTTTTTTGTTTAGCTAACAGAATACAATTGTGTATAAAACTGAAAAAAAAAGAAATAGGATTTTAGGGTAAGAGTAGCCTCCAAGGTTTGACATCACACATTGCACTCATACTGCCAAGGAAATTGTATCCATTATCATGCACACACATAAAGTAACTTCGATACATCAGAGTAAAAAGGAAATGTATACAGCATAATATACTGTAATATAAACACACAAACAAAAAACAATGAAAATTATATGCAGCCTACAGTGCTGTAAATAAAGCTGGAGTTTCACAACTAACAGTTCTTCACTGGTCGTCCACATAACAGTGTATATTCTCCCTTGCGATGCAACGAGGGAAGAAACGGCGTGCATTTCGCAACCATCCCCTACACTGATCTCATGTAATATCCTCACACGCAGCATCCATTGCATGGAGCAGGGACCTCTGACCTTAAGCCCGATGCTCATACACTCTCCACCTCCAAGCGGAGAAATACTCCTCAATAGGATTGAGGAAAGGAGAGTAAGGTGGTAGGAACACCATGACCATCCTTGGATGAGTAGTGAACCGGGCCCTGATGAGCGGGCCACGGTGGAAATCCACATTGTCCCATACAATGGCATATTGTGGTAGGTAAGGGCCTACGAGACCTCTCTCATTTTCAGGGATCAACTCAAAATGAAGGCAGTCCTAGAAGATGAGGAGCTTCTGTGTATTGTATGGGCCAAGACTGGGGATGTGAGTGGCCACACCATTCTCAGATATGGCAGCACACATAGTTATATTGCCCCCTTGCTGGCCTGGGACATCCACCGTGGCCCGGTGGCCAATAATATTACGGCCACGTCTTCGGCCCTTGGCCAGGTTGAAGCCAGCTTCATCCACAAACACGAGGATGTGATGGGTCTCGTTTCCTTCCAATGCCATTATTCTCTACAATGGCGTAAAAAAGAAAACATCAAATCAGTCATACAGAAGAGTCATACACTACAGTTACAGACAATTACATTGGAATGTTCTATGTTCTCCACAAGTTCAATATACTACTGGCCACTACTCCAGTGGTTCCAAACCTGGGGTACATGTACCCCTATGCAGAGGTACTACAGAGGGTATTTGACAGAAAGGGGAGGGGTAACATCATCAATGACTAGACTTACTGAAATGTAACAGTAAAACCCACAGTATTAGATAGATTTACATGGGAGGTACTAATTGCAGCTCTTTGACCACTTTTCTTATTGTATGTTATATTCTTCAAAATAAGGATTATAATGATAATTGGATCATACAGTAAGCTGAAGTTTTTAGGCAAAATGTTGAAGTCAGATAAATCAAATACTTGCAGGATAACCTGGGTACACAAATCAGGTAAAGTTGGTACTGAAGCCAAAAAAGTTTGGGAACCACTGCTTAATTGTAAAAAGGTTATAATGATGGACAACCAGTAACTGACTTACATGTACATACTGGTACTGCAGCTCTTTTACTCTATCAGAGTTCCTCTGAAATGGTACCCTGTAAATTTGCTTCATTGTCATATGATGCTTCTTCAATATCCGGTCTATTGAGATGCTTATAGAGTTGACATTTTGGAATATGGCATTGTCTTGTAGGATTGCAGCGCGGATCTGTCTCAATGTGATGGCATTATTTGCCATCACCATGTTACAGATCTCTTATTCTTGTTGTTCATTGAGAAGTTTTCCTCTGCCACCCGTGCAAGGTTGTCGTCCAATCCTAGACATAGAATTCAAAGGACAACACTTCATTCGTAATGCATACCTTATGTATTCCTTACAGAATGTGTTACCTATGTAATTGTATTGTTGTTTTACTTACATTAACTTTACAACAATTCTAATGCATCACTGCACAGTGACTGGAATACTACTGTAAACTGTATCATCAATACTGTAGAAAATAAACTATTCCATAGTTTATTTTCTCCAATGTTTTTTCTTGTCATTTTTAGTATCATAACATGATACTCATTTTTAGTAGGATATTACTGTAGTCCTATCACACACACACACACACACACACACACACACACACACACACACACACACACACACACACACACACACACACACACACACACACACACACACACACACACACACACACACACACACACACACACACACACACACACACACACACACACACACACTAAATGAATAGGTAAATGTGTAAATAAATATATTTCTTGCTCTATGCACAGTGTCCTGTCCTTTACAACATATAATTCCATCACTGACTGACCACATACCTGTTTTCCCTGCGAAAGGTTTGGATGATGGAGGAGACTGTAGAGCGAGGCACATTAGCCTGCACTCGGCGACCTGCCTCCGCCATAGTGAGGCCGTGGTTGATGACATGGTCTATAATTGTGGCCCGAATTTCATCCGGGACAGCATGGTGTCTTTGTGCTCCTCGGCCTCTTCCCCCATTCCACCACCACGCACCCTTATTCCTCCTCCTCTTCTTCTTCTTCCTCCTCTTCCTCAAGCAGGCAGTTGCCCTTTTCATATACTTGGCCAGGTGCCTCCATGTTCAGAAATTGTACTAGTCCTGCATGGTCAAGCTCTTTACATTCATGTTTGGCAGCATTCACAGTCATGGAAACTAAACATACTGTTTGATTGGTCATCTGAGATGTGTGAAACTCCTCCTTCGTAGTCAAGTTCTAGTTTCACCTGACTGTCAATTGCTGTAATAAATGTATCAAATGTTCCAAGGGATTCATATATGGTATTCATGGTATTATGTTCTTGCCTAATTTTGACAATTGAACAGACTATTGTGCATGTGATGACTTATACAATGAAATGACGCTGACATGTTTTGGAGCGAACAACCATTAGACTGAGAATCAACGATCAGTTTAGATCAACAAGATCTATTCACTTGGAAATTGTGCTAAATGTAGGCTACCTGTACTTAATCATTTGGAAAGATGTATTGAGACATTGAGACATGTACTTAGACATTGGCAATTTGATGAAATGAATGAGAAATTCAATTCTGTTGTGATCAATTGCCAAGTGGTTTGGAGGTTTGTCCATGTTGTTTTGAGAATGTAATTTCTGTTTCAAGAAATGAGCCAAACCAATGGAGAAAAACTGTAAAAAGGAAAGTACACGTTTAACAAGTAAATTTTATTGAAGAAAAATGTAAACAGATCAAACTTCAAACAAAGTGCAAATATATTTACTGCAAAAATAAAATATATAAAGACATGTATAAACATAAATTTAAAAGAAAAAATTGTACACTAAGCAAACTTTAAACGTCGTGCACAAATGTATTATACAAAAAAATTCACAGAAAAACAAGTTAAAAAATAACTATTTCTATGAAGTATGCACTAGAGAGGTTTTAGTCGGGCAGAGAGGTCTGTTGTTGCCGGCCACTCATCGCCTGTACAAGCATCCCCATGACGTTGAGAAAGGCTTGATTGAATGCAGCCGTTTGTGCATTTTCCTCTGTCCTTAAGGCCGCTTCCTGCTCCCTCGCTTGCCGGGCCTCATCGATTGCCATCTGCAAATGGAGCTCCCTCTGTGCCCGGTTCAGTTCCTGCTGTTGAATATCAGCCACCTGCATCTCTCTTAAAACAGCTAGATGCTCCTGATGGTGCATGCTCCTTTTCCTCTTGCCTAGATACAAAGGAAGAACAGTTATAATTGTGATTTTTTTTCTAAAGGTAAAAAAAAAAAAAAGGAGAGTAAAAATAAAGCTAAAATCACATATCAATTAATTTATGAAATAACTGTTCATTAACAACCCTTACATGATCTACAGTGTGAACTAATCACAAAGTTACAGTAGCTAGCAATAATGTATTTATGGTGAGCAACAGGATTTCATGATATATCCAATTTTATTGCAGGCATTCAAATCGACATAAGAAAAGGATTAGCTAAGCTTAGTCTAGATATATGATTTGTAACAGAAAGTGTTTTAGTCATATTTAGTCATATTTCATACCTGGTACCACACGCTCTGGTGTCCTGCTGGTGCTGGAGGTTGCTGGTGTAGGCGGTCGTGCTGGTGGCGAAGCTGCTATCACCATTTGGGACGTTGAGGCATCACTGCACGGAGAAAGTGCTAACGAGTCAATCGTAGACAATGCATCTGAAACAAAAAGTTACACAAATTGTTGCAACACAAATCAAACTAGCAACAATAACAAATCCAGAACATTTAAATAATTAAATAGTCATAGATGTATAAAAAAATTAAAATAAAAACTTTACAGTAGATGGTCAATAAAGTGAAGCTTTCAAACTTAATATATTGTTAACATAACACAACGTACCATCATCGAATGTGTTGTCTAACAACGAGGTGGCCGAGTCCAGGGCACCCTCTCTCCCATTGCTCGCAGGTCGTCTTCCGTAGATAGCGTCCATTTGGTCGAACCACTTCCACGTTCTCCTGTTCGCACCACTCCGGCCGTTGTGATCCTTTATGGTTCTATAGTCACTCTTAAGTTTTTTTAATTTGTCCCTACACTGTTTGTAGGTCCGGTAATAGCCGTGTGCGGCTAAGAGCTGAGCTACTTCTTGGAACACTTTTTCATTCCGTTTTGCCCCATCCAGCTCTCGCTGGATCCGCTCCTCGGCAACCAACGAGAGGAACGTCTGCACCTCGTCCACTGACCACGATTCAGCCGTTTTTTTTTTTTAAGTTATGATCTCTTTTTTCTTTCCAAGAAAGTAAAAAACAGATGCTACCACGTTGGCTGTTGTCTACTGGTTATTTAAATCTAGCGGGTTTAGTGTCTCGTGTCGCAAATCCAATGACGCTGGTAGTGACGATTCTGTCTGACCAATCAGTGATCTGCAGTGCTTTTACGTCACATTTTAGTACCGGTACGGTACGCTCGGAACCTCAACAGACCAGGTACCATTTAAAACGAGCCGAAGCGAGCCGTACCGTACCGTACCATGCAGTGGAAAAGCACCACAAGTGAGCCGTACCGAACCGAACCGTACCGTACCATGCAGTGGAAAAGCACCACAAGTGAGCCGTACCGAACCGAACCGTACCGTACCATGCAGTGGAAAAGCACCACAAGTGAGCCGTACCGAACCGAACCGTACCGTACCATGCAGTGGAAAAGCGCCAAAGCGTGCCGTACCGAACCAAACCGTACCGTACCATGCAGTGGAAAAGCGCCATTAGACACCGGCCGGGCCGGGGCTAGTAATTTAGCATGCTAATTCAGGTTTATATCTCGGCAGCACTGTAACTTGTCATTTTTTTAATGACATCATTACACTTATTTCTTCTCATTCTTTTGATACGTGTAGCTCATTTTTTGTATATTTTTACCTCAATTTTTACATAAGGCACCTTTAAGAGGTAAACAAATGTTTTATTTAATTCAATTAATAATAGACATCTATAAATATGTTAAAATTAGCTGTAATATACACAGTGTTCTTCAGGGAACGTCTCCTTAGTCCGCTTTTTGATTTGAAGTCTTACTGAGTTTTCATATAAATAGTAATTGTAAAACAATGAAATAAATAACAAATAAAAGATGATCAAAAGAAGTCTCCGAAAGTGTAATGATAAATCTGACATCATTGTCTTTAAACAGTGTTTAAGGAGACTTAGCATTAGTAATGATAACGTTTCCTGCCAGAAAATGCACAAACAAATCAAATTTCTTTGTTTTACAGCTGTTTATTTGATCAAAACACATTTCTGTTGACATTTTTAAGCAAGCTTTATTTGCCATAAAACAGTTTGTATTTCTATTTTCTCAAACTCAGCTTATGTGTACATATTAATTCTCATCGGTCTAGATAAACATATAATGTTTAAAGATACAGTCTAACGATACTCAAGCAAGTTTGCTGATCTTTTTTGAGCTTATTCTTCACATGTAAAAACCACGCACTGCTTAAACTCTAAGCTTGAATATTGTTTATACATGTTGAATTAATAAATATTGCATTAAAGGTAGTGACGAAGTGCTTTCATATTGAACTAAATATCATTGACACACAAATGAACCACAAAAAAATTAATAAATCACCACAACTATTAATTATTGCTTTCACTGGTGCTGAAAAAGGCAAAATTTGCCCCATCATCTCAGGTTTTCAAAACTGATAGTGAAATCTTGTAAACAGATAATCATCTGAAACACAGCGGTCTCTTTTAATGTGTGTTTCCTAACAGTGATGCTGGTTTTACTGGCAGTGCAAAGCTCAGATTATCAAATAAAGCACATTTTATCTGATTTTTGATTAATCAAAGCTTCTTGTTTTGCTGCTTTCCATCCTTTCTGGTGTCCACGATGGTAAATGATTCCTCCTGTGACGACTGAAAAAACAGTCAGAAAAAACACAAACACAGCCAGTCCAACACCAGCGAACATCAACACGCGCTCCGTCACCGTCACCGTCACCTCGTCTACAGAGACAGAAGAGTTACTCACAGTCATATACATATTCAGTATTAGAAGTAGTGCTGGATTTCCTCAAAAATCAATTAAACAACCAACATTACCTGTGATGACCACTTTCTTTGGCAGTTCTGTTCAAGAAAGACAAATATGTGTCACTTTATTAAAAACACAGAAATCTATTTAAACATTTAAAAAAAAATTTTTAAACAGATGTTTATAGTGCACAAAACAAATAACTGAATTTACACAAATGAATGAATGAGGCATTTATATAGCACTTTTATATTTACATTTATTCATTGTAATAAATTAACATTTAATTTACGGGCAACAGCTCTGCTGGACATTCCTGCAGTCAGCATGCCAATTGCACGCTCCCTCAAAACGTGCAACATCTGTGGCATTGTGCTGTGTGTTAAAACTGCACATTTTAGAGTGGCCTTTTATTGTGGACAGCCTAAGGCACACCTGTGCAATAATCGTGCAGCATCTTGATATGCCACACCTGTGAGGTGGATGGATTATCTCGGCTCACTAACACAGATTTAGACAGATTTGTGAACAAAATTTGAGAGAAATAGGCCTTTTGTGTACAAAGAAAAAGTCTTGGATCTTTGAGTTCAGCTCATGAAAAATGGGGGCAAAAACAGAAGTGTTGCGTTTATAATTTTGTCAGTATATAAATAGATATAGAATAGAATAGAATAGAAAGTATTAAGTGTATTAATGGATCAAGTGTTGCCAAAAAAGATGCGTCTTTTATATGTACTAATGTTCACCCAAAGCGCTTTACTATCCAGTCAGGAGATCTCTCCTCAACCAAAGGATCCAGTTCAAATGTGTCTTAATGCTTTGTTTTGCTTAATGCTTTGAATCGACCACTGTAAGATGCCCCACCAAGCTCCCTATCGATACGGTTCACTCGTATTGCGTCGCTTAGGGGGAAAAACTCATTTTTCTGTCAGGACCACTATCGTCAAATTCGATTGACAATTAGCATACAGTTTGTATTGGCGACATGGTTCTGGGCAGCCTAGCATGTATAAGAGCAGCAATAACCCCTCTTAGGGTAAACAGAACAGAACCAACATGAATGTATTTGCAGATATCATTAATTCAAGATTTTAATGTACAACATAATTCGAGAATTTAGTCTGATTTGAAGGGGAATCAAAATGCCGATCCTAATTGGACGAGAGAGGTTAATTTGTAAAGAAAGACTGCACGCCTTCGCATATATACAGGTGCTGGTCATATAATTAGAATATCATCAAAAAGTTCACAATACCTCATAGATTTTCTATAGGGTTAAGGTCAGGCGAGTTTGCTGGCCAATTAAGAACAGGGATACCATGGTCCTTAAACCAGGTACTGGTAGCTGTGGCACTGTGTGCAGGTGCCAAGTCCTGTTGGAAAATGAAATCTGAATCTCCATAAAGTTGGTCAGCAGCAGGAAGCATGAAGTGCTCTAAAACTTCCTGGTAGACGGCTGCGTTGACCTTGAACCTCAGAAAACACAGTGGACCAACACCAGCAGATGACATGGCACCCCAAACCATCACTGATTGTGGAAACTTTACACTGGACTTCAAGCAACGTGGATTATGTGCCTCTCCTCTCTTCCTCCAGACTCTGGGACCTTGATTTCCAAAGGAAATGCAAAATTTACTTTCATCAGAGAACATAACTTTGGACCACTCAGCAGCAGTCCAGTCCTTTTTGTCTGTAGCCCAGGCGAGACGCTTCTGACGCTGTGTCTTGTTCAAGAGTGGCTTGACACAAGGAATGCGACAGCTGAAACCCATGTCTTGCATACGTCTGTGTGTGGTGGTTCTTGAAGCACTGACTCCAGCTGCAGTCCACTCTTTGTGAATCTCCCCTACATTTTTGAATGGGTTTTGTTTCACAATCCTCTCCAGGGTGCGGTTATCCCTATTGCTTGTACACTTTTTTTCTACCACATCTTTTCCTTCCATTCGCCTCTCTATTAATGTGCTTGGACACAGAGTTCTGTGAAAAGCCAGCCTCTTTAGCAATGACCTTTTGTGTCTTGCCCTCCTTGTGCAAGATGTCAATGGTCGTCTTTTGGACAGCTGTCAAGTCAGCAGTCTTCCCCATGATTGTGTAGCCTACAGAACTAGACTGAGAGACCATTTAAAGGCTTTTGCAGGTGTTTTGAGTAAATTAGCTGATTAGAGTGTGGCACCAGGTGTCTTCAATATTGATCCTTTTCACAATATTCAAATTTTCTGAGATACTGATTTTGGGGTTTTCATTAGTTGTCAGTTATAATCATCAAAATGAAAGGAATGAACACTTGAAATATATCAGTCTTTGTGTAATGAATGAATATAATATCCCAATTTCACTTTTTTAATGGAATTACTGAAATAAATCAACTTTTTGATGATATTCTAATTATATGACCAGCACCTGTATATTCAAACGCGCATACCTATAGACTGAACACGTAATACACATGTGCACGCCGTCAGCGCTTTCACAGAGTCACGTTTTTTAAGTTCACGCGGAGATGATAACGTTTTTCAAAATTGTTCAACACTTGCACCTTGGAAGCTATTTCAAGGTTTGCGTTCTCGAGCACCAAACACTGTGCTTAGAACTCTGTTAGAACGGTGTTAGCGGCCACTAAGTTAATAACTAATGATCTTTGCAATGGAAGTGAATCAATCCAAACTAACTTTAGCTGGACAATAACTTTATTCTAGAGCTGCTGTAAAGCCAAAACAATCTCTGTTACTGTAATTTCCTATTATCACTGTAAAGCTGCTTTAAAACAATCTATATTGTTAAAAGCGCTGTATAAATGGTGACTTGACGACAGTAATGAGCTCCTGAGAAACGCAATAGCTGCTGGTAATACTGAAGGAGCTTATATATACTGTACTGAGATAGGCGTTGTACTCCTATAGGTAGACGTGGATCAGCTGATGTGAGCTTGAATAACGTGACCAGCCAGAACTGACGCTACGCCTGATTTCTCAGAATGTTGAAGCCTTTAATGAATAACGCAGTGAAACTGCACAAGCCATAGCAGAGCAGGAATCTGCGCGAGTCTATTAGCTGAGCAGTGGCAACTTTACGAACCAATCGCGACACAGCGTATCTGCATGAACCAATCGGTGGGCAGCTCGCCAGAATGGGTGATGCATCCGTGTATAAAACGGGCCTCATCTCGGTATAGGATTCACATTAAGGCCCTTTGTCCACTAAAGCGTTTTTTCGCGCTCCTAGCGTATTTTTCCAATTGTTGTCAATGGGAGCGCCACGTTTTTAAAACGCCATGAGTGTAACGAGGCGCTGAGCGTCTTTTTCACGCTGAAGTGCTGAGCACTCAACTTTTTTAGTCGCCGAGAGTTGAAGAATGAGTGAAGAAAAAGTGGTTTTGGTCTATATAGCTAATTTTGCCCTTCATGACGACTGTAAGGGGGGTGAATTTTTTTATACAGTAACTCATCTGTTTAAATTATGTAGAGCCTTAAAGTTCTGCATTATTAAGGGCGTGGCCACTTGAGTGACAGGTGGATTGCCGCTGATGTCACTGCTAGCCGTTTGCCTGCTGTGTGTTAGCGTAACGTCACCTCAGCTAATCCACCTTGCTGCCCAGTTTCGTTTATCCAGGAGCTAACAAGATGGCGACGGCCGTCTCCGCTCACTTTGGGCTTCAAAAATGCTCTTCAGAAAATATACTTTGGTAACACTTTACAATACGGGTGCACTAATAAGCATTAATTCATACTTAACTAATGCACAGATAATCATGAGTTAATGTATGACTTATGAAGAACTAAACCATTAATTAATTATTACTGTATCAGCAACTAATAAAGAGTCTATATGATTAATAGATTAATAAATGAATTGCTATTAATTAAACGTGGCATCATGTATTAATTCCTTAATAACATTTTATTAACTAATAGTGTAAATGAATGTGTTAATTACCACAATTAGTCAACGCTATGCACTTCAACTTCCAGTTGTCTGCTTTAATTAATCATTAGCTAATTATTTGCAAATCTATCATTATGTTATGACTTTACTTGTTGAGGCACATGACTATTAACTAATTTTTAAGTAATATGTCATTATGGTTATGGGTTTTGTCATCCCCACTAAAGGTCTGTGGGGCAGTTGCACATGCAGTGAATGTAATGTCAGAGAGTGTTTGAAGTTTGAAGTAAAGTCATAACATAATGATAGATTTGCAAATCATTAGCTAATGATTAATTAAAGCAGACAACTGGAAGTTGAAGTGCATAGCTTTGACTAATTGTGGTAATTAACACATTAATTTACACTATTAGTTAATAAAATATGTTATTAAGGAATTAATACATGATGACACGTTTAATTAATAGCAATTCATGTATTACTTAATCTATTAATCATATAGACTCTTTATTAGTTGCTGATGCAGTAATAATTAATTAATAGTTTAGTTCTTCATGAGTCATACATTAACTCATGATTATCTGTGCATTAGTTAAGTATGAATTAATGCTTATTAGTGCACCCGTATTGTAAAGTGTTACCTATACTTTTAACTCCACTACATTTCTATCAAGGTCCTCGAAACTTGTTATTATGTAGCAGCTATGAAAGTCAGTGGATGATTTTTTTTCTTCGTTAAAACGTGATTGTTTTGTTTTCTTGTAGACAGCCTATCAGTAATCGCATTAGGGTAACGTGAAGTTCAATGATTTCCCAGCATTTTCTACCGCTAAGGTTAAGTAAGTGTTCGATAATGACGTTAGTTAACAAGCAAACACATATTCGGGCTAATAATGTTACCTGAAGTCCTTTCAGATATATGTTTCAGCTGAATCTTGTCAAATAAACACAATGTAGAAACTTTTCTTTTCTAGTATGATACTGACTTTGAAAAGAGCTTTGTAACTTTTAAACACGTATTAAATGAGTTCAAGATAGTCGTATGGTAGCAGGGCTCCAGACTTTAACCCTCTGGGGACCAAGGAGTTTTTGGGGCCCTTGGGATGTTTTGACATGCACTGACATTTGTGCTTTTTTCAGTTATTTATAAACATGTTAATGGCAAAGGTGTAAATTCACTCTATATAGCACAAACGGGGCTACCATAATATGTGAGCAACATGTATGTACATGTTTGTATTTTTGAGAGAATATTATTTATGCATGGTTATTGAAAAAACTAAAAATAAAAGTTTCTGAAATAAGGCCACAAAACACATATTGATTATTTCTTCACAAGACTTTTGAAAATTGTATCACATAGTCTAGAATATTTGCTCCAAAACTATGTGAGAATCATCCTGACTACTCATTCAGATAAGTCAATAAAGTCTTTTAGAATGTGTATGACATGTTTTGTTTGAGAAAGCTTTATGCGAAGGGGCGTGATCTCTCATTAATATGTGTGGCATTTCACACCTGAGAAAGACAAAGACCCTCCCATAATGGCCCTATTAGGTGTGCTATCAGGCCATATCATTATGAGGAGCCTTGCACAAAGAATGAGGAGATTTAAAAAAGAATGGCTTTTAGATTGTTTGGATTTATTTACAACACACACACACACACACACACACACACACACACACACACACACACACACACACACACACACACACACACACACACACTGCTTAGAATAAGTGAACACACTCATGCTAAAGTTGACTAAAAAGAGGAGTAAAAAATCTTAAAATACAGGGTGCATACGTCTGGACACTTCTATCACACACCCTTCACCATATAGACATGGTTTTATTTCAGTTCAAAGTTAGAGTTGGAAACATCTTGAAAAGAAAATTGTCTTTTTCCATAAATGTCTTAGTTTGATCATACATATTTCAAAGTTGAGGATTCATTATTTTGATATAGCTTGCATTGGAACAAACACTATAACATCTTAGTTGATTAGTTTATTGACAAAACATACTATATATTTAACATATGAGCAGAAACTCCTAACAAAAGCTTATTTGATGTCTATTTTAGACTAGTCAACGAAATGTTGTCTTTTATTTCGTCTGTAACAGTGCAGTTCATTCATTCATTCACACACACACACACACACACACACACACACACACACACACACACACACACACACACACACACACACACACACACACACAGAGAAACATGATTCACATTTAAACGGTATGCTATTTTTCCGTTTACAGACACTAACGTTATTCTATATCGTGATTAGAACAAAGCACAAGCATAAAACACTTACTTCTCAGCTGAATCTGTTGCTCCTCCTTGTGGTGAAAATAAACCAGCACTTGTTCTGAGGTAGGTAAATGTCCCAGGATTGTTCCTCATATAGCCGCGCAAGACGAAAGTAGATTAATCTGACTAAAAAATATAGTGTGTTTTCAGAGTTTATGGGCGTTAACGCGTCTCAATGTGTTGCTTTTGCGTTTGAATAGCGCGTGCTCTCCGTGGGCGTGTCATATTACCAGAGATAATGAGCTGAGAGGAAGATAATTAGACCGGCTGACACGTCTCTCTTTTTATATAGATGACATAAACGGAGAATATTTATTTTAGTTTTGAATTGGATCATTTAAAAGTACAAACTCAAATGATTTAAAAGATATATTGCTTATGGCTGGGTGAATAGTATTTGCTGAGTTTTGTTGAAGATTAGAGACGTGCTCCAGAAAAAAAGTTCACGGTGACAGAGGCAGAACGCACACCCTGTTTATTTTCTTTATTTTACAAAAGCACAATATTTTATTTCGATTGTATGTGGGCACATAAAAAAGTAGACATTTAACAGATTATTTTCTCATATTTCTTAACTCTATATGAACAGAAATGATGGTAGTACTTTAAGTCTATTTTTCTGCTATGTGCGGCGTGTTTCTGGTCCCCAGAGGGTTAACCACAGAATTAAAAAACTCGCTCAGGATCCAATGAGAAACATTCAGAGTTGGCGCAGTTTTCTGTTATAAACCAGAGATATCAGATCAAACAGCGCTGAGGTGGAAACCAGGAGAAACATTGTGCAATGAATGAACAAGTTATAGAAGGCTTGAAGTCCACAAATCAGCAACATTCACTATGGATTTAATGTAGTAACACTAACTAACAGTAACTATGGTATTGTGACAGAAATAGTCAAACGCTTACAAGTGCTACATATGTTTTTCCAGCACTTCAAAACTACAATATCATATTTAAATGTTATTAATGTGGTGACCAAAAACTTTTTTGCTCATCCATCAAAGATTGTCCCCATTTATAGAACTAAAATTTTCAAGATATTAAAACAAAACAAAAATATTAAATTACCATTATAAACAGTAGGTAGCTTCAGAGGACGCTTATCACTCCGTAATATCTATTTTTTCACTTGTTTTGCTTTAGAATAAATATTAAGACATTATGAATGATGAAGTTAACTTGTATTTCTTGTAACGGAGTAATATTTCACCAGTAGTGTCTATACATTCACTCAAATAATGGAGTTGTGTAGTGTGTCTACCTCTGCATGAATGTTTGTGTATTTGTATATACATATGTGTATTTGTATATACATACGTGTATGTGTAGATATATATGTATGTGTTTTGGATATAAACTACATCTACCCATGTCCTGCTCTCAATAACAAATAGCTATATCCAAAACCTTGAGTGGCTCATCTTACCCCCTCCCTCCTACATTGACAAGTTTGTAAAGATATGATGAGAAAAACTGAAATCTGTTACCTTCAATGTCCAGTCTGATGGGTTTGTCGAAGTGCATCTCAGGAGTGTCAGACTTTATTCCATAGAAATAAAGGCCTGAATCTGATTCTGTTACTCCAGAAATAGTTAAAGAGACTCTGGTTATCCAACTGTCTGTAGTCATTTTCATACGAGTTCGGTTTTGATTGTAGGTGGTCAGGAGTTTTCTCCCGGTTTTGTCCTTCTCCGCAGAAATCAGCAGAACGAGCTCTTCAGATCTGAGAAGATACCAGGCGATTTCATTTCTGTTTCTCATGCTGCAGTTCAGAGTGATGTTTTCTCCAATCTGAACTCTCACATCAGAAGATCCTCGGACTGACAAATCTGGAGAGATGATTATAATAATTACTATATAGGTTTAAAATTATTACATTATGAAATGTATTAAAGTTTGATAATTTACCACTGGAAGAGGTTTGCATATTTACAAACCAAATTACACAGAAGACAATGAACTTTTCCATTTTGTCTCAACAGTTGCAAATAGTACACAGACTTGAACCACAATACTGTTTTCATTTCCTTTATAGCTTTTCTACCTGCTGCTTTTTTCCGGTTTTTGGTTGCGATAACATTTATGGGAAATGGCATCATAAAACATGCCTTTTCCAAGTAGTTCCTCTTAGATGTGGTTTGCATCAGATATGCTTAGTTAGCAAACCTGCAATGTAAATGTCAAGACATTTTCCAAGCAAAGCAGTTTATATACTAAATCAGCTGCTGTACACATTGACAACCATCTATATTTCTTCCAATCCACACAATCCAACTTTCTTCACATAATTGTATGTAATGTTTATTTCCTACACATTATTTCCAGTTTTCTTCTGGATCCTCTTCTGTTGCTTCTCCTCCAGATCTCTCTCACCGGAGAGTCCGTGGGAATCGCCGTCGACCTGCAACATTCAGTGTGAGAAAAACTGTTGTCAACATTTGTATAAAGTTTCAAACAGTTATTCCTCATCCTCTGTCAGCATGAATAAAGAAATTGCTCAAGACAAAGCAAAAACCAAACGGAGAGTCTGGCAAAGCGCTGGAGAAAGGCAAGAAAAGCCCTACGGACAGGACTAGTGTAACATGGAGAGGTGAGGTACAGTAATTATTACCAGAGCTTCTCGGTGATTTCAGTCCTGTCCGAATGTGCATCTCAGTAATCATTACGGACAATGTCAGTAAAGATTACGGCGACGTTTACCTTCTGTTAAAAGGTCCGGAAAAATGACCTCAGGTAATATAATCCCGTGCGAATAGACCCACTGTAAATATGTACGTAAATGATCCGTCATTTCCTGTTTAAAAGTAGTTTTCCACGGTTTTTCCAAGTATGGAGGTGCTTGAAAAAGCATTCAGTTGCGTTCTAGACGCTGGGACGAGTCTATGGCAAAACTCAAGTGTTTTCCACCAACCATTCAGATCAGAAATGCACTTTTTAGATTCTTTTAGCGTTAGATAAGTGCCTATTACCAACATATACAATCTAAGTTTCATTAAAACATCGTTCGACCGGACCTAACTATTTTATGTATATAAATATAGGTTATAAGAGTTTGTGCACATGATATCAGGAAGAAAGGTAATGCGCACATGACGACAGGAGTGACGGCGGTCTGTAAATCGAGTTACTCTCCCACTTCTGAGTTTTACTGAGATTTCTTATCCCGTGTGAATTAAACCATTATTAATAGAGACGTCCTGTGGTAAAATTACATTACTCCATCTACTCTTGTAAAGCTAATCCAGTCCGAGAATAGGGCTAAAGTTTACATCCACCCTGAGATATTTGCAGAGCCAGTAGAGCCGATGGGACCATTCATAACGAATGATCCAGTGATCCTGGAACTTCTTCCTGGGAAAGATGAAGTACGGGGGTATGCTATTGCCTTGTGCATTAGGGTAATGTTAACCAATGGTAACCAACAACTTAGAAGTATCTGAGTGTATATTTGAACAACAAGCTCAACTGGTCTGACAATACGATGCAAGTCTATAAGAAGGGTCAAAGTCGTATTTATTTGTTAAAGAGGTAGTTCACCCAAAAATGAAAATTCTGTCAGTATTTACTCTCCCTCATGTTGTTCAACCCCGTAAGACCTTCGTTCATCTTCGGAACACAAATTAAGATATTTTTGATGACATCTGAGAGCTGGATCACTCCTCCAAATAACGACTTTATTTCAACTATTAATTTCCTTCTCTCTGGGCCTCGAGTCAGTTTCAGAATCAGAATCAGAATCAGAAAGAGCTTTATTGCCAAGTGTGCTTGCACACACAAGGAATTTGTTTTGGTACTGAGGCTTCCAGTGGACATATACAAATACAACAAGAAACATAATACTACAAATTATAAGAATAAAAAATAAAAATATATGAGAATAAAAGTATCACAGTTGGGTTTAGTCAGAATAGACATTTTCAGATTTACAGATTATGAACATAGTTACAGTGTTTTGAATATTATAAATAAATAAATCTACATATAAGTATCACCTGAGTTGTTGGATATTGCACTAAACAGTGGGAGTATTGCACTTAAGGCATATGCCTTGGGAGGAGTGTTAACTGTTCAGGAGGGAAATGGCCTGTGGGAAGAAACTGTTCCTGTGCCGAGATGTTCTTGTGGCCAGTGATCTGAGTCGCCGTCTTGACGGTAACAGTTCAAACAGGTGGTGTCCAGGGTGAGTGGAGTCTGTGATGATTTTACCTGCTCTCTTCCTCACTCTGGAAGAGTACAGGTCCTGGAGGGTTGGCAGGGGGGCACCAATGATCCTCTCCACAGTCCGGACTGTCCGTTGTAGTCTCCTGATGTCTGATTTGGTAGCTGAACCAAACCAGACAGTGATGGAAGTGCATAAGACAGACTCAATGACGGCTGAGTAGAACTGAATCAGCAGCTCCTGTGGCAAGTTGAACTTCCTCAGCTGGCGAAGGAAGTACAGTCTCTGCTGGGCTTTTTTCACAATGGAGTCAATGTGATTGTCCCACTTCAGGTCCTGAGAGATGGAAGTGCCCAGGAACCTGAATGACTCCACTGCTTCCACAGTGCTGTTCATGATGGTGAGTGGGGGGAGTGCTGAGCTGTTCCTCCTGAAGTCCACGATCATCTCCACAGTTTTGAGCGTGTTCAGCTCAAGGTTGTTATAACTGCACCAGACAGCCAGCTGTTCAACCTCCAGTCTGTAAGCAGACTCGTCACCATTTCAGATGAGACCGATGACAGTGGTGTCGTCTGCAAATTTCAGGAGCTTGACAGTGGGGTCTTTAGAAGTGCAGTCATTAGTGTACAGGGAGAAGAGCAGTGGGGAGAGAACGCACCCTTGAGGGGCGCCAGTGCTGGTGGTGAGAGTCCTGGATGTGAGTTTCCCCAGTCTCACTCGCTGCTGCCGGTCCGTCAGGAAGCTGGTGATCCACTGACAGATCGAGGATGGTAAGGAGAGCTGGGTCAGTTTGGCTGTGAGAAGACCAGGCATGATGGTATTGAAGGCCGAACTGAAGTCCACAAAGAGGATCCTTGCATAAGTCCCTGGTTCGTCGAGATGTAGAAGGATATAATGCAGTCCCATGTTGACTGCATCATCCAGGTTACTAGTTTAACAGCGTATGATCTGTTGTTGTATGTCACACGCATCACCCACATGACCAGCGTCGGCCAATAGTGAGCCTACGTGTGACGTAGCTCTACGCAATCACACTAGTTTAACTGACTAGAGGCCCACAGAGAAGGAAATGAATAGTTGAAATAAAGTCGTTATTTATGTTTGTTTTTGCGCACAAAAAGTATTCTCGTCGCTTGATAAACTTAAGATTGAGCCACTGTAGTCACTTGGACTATTTTAACGATGTCTTTAATAACTTTTCGAGGCCGGCAAGTTTCAGTCCCTCAAGAAGCCTATGGAGGAGTGATCCAGCTCTCAGATTTAATCAAAAATATCTTAATTCGTGTTCCGAAGATAAACGAAGGTCTTACGGGGTTAAACAACATGAGGGAGAGTAAATACTGACAGAATTTTCATTTTTGGGTGAACTATCCCTATAAGGCGACTGAGATCCTTTGGGGTTTGTCATCTACAACTTAAGAGCTTCTATGACTCTGTAGTCTCGTCTGTGATCTTGTACTCTGTCACATGATGGGGAGGGGGACTGTTGGAAAAGGAGAAGAATAAGTTAAATGAACTTATAAAGGAGGCAGGTTCTGTAGTGGGGATTGTGTAACCCACCCTAGATGGGATAGTGCAGGACAGAATGATTGGGAAATTGTTTTTTATGATGAATCATGATTGTCATCCGCTTAATTAAACAGTTTGAGCTCTTGAGAATACTCACAGCTCAAGATTAATTAATCCCTGCTGTTACAAAGAGTGTTTTAGGAAGTATTTTTTTCCAACCGATTGTATAACCAACATTATACAAGATGATAGAATATATATAGTAATTGATACTGGAGAATAAGTCTTGTTGCCTTTGAGAACGTTGTTAAAGTTTTTTTAGTCATTTTATTGTTGTGCTGCTGTGACATGTAAATGTCCACCTGGGGATTAATAAAGTTTATCATCATCATAATCAATAGGGGCTTTTGCACCGGATAGTTATAGGAATGAGCCACGAGGATAGTTCCCCGAGAACTAATGGTTCCCATTGGAACGTTTTCCTGGTTGCATTCGCACCGCCAGCAGGAACTCTGAAGTGACGTAAGACGCGCTTGCTGGGGTGACTTTTATTTTGACGCTGCTGAGAACGCCAGAGCCGTTAAAACACAATGCTCACATTCTCAGTGTTCATTAGTTTGCCATCTGTCTAACAGTCCCGTCTAATACCTTATTTGATAGAACTGTTATACATAGAAAGACAGTAATGAAAAGTTATTAGCGTATGCCGTGTGGTTCGTGTCCAGTGTTGCTGAGCAGAAATACATAATCATGTTTCTCTTGGTCCCCTCAAAATTTGCATTGAATCCGTAATCTTTTTAAAAATGGCGTGTGCCGGTGTTTCGCGTGCGTTCGGCCAATCAGTGAACACTAACGTCACGGATAGTTCCTATAGCGCTGGTTTAGACCGACTCTGAAGTAGGAGTAAATTAATTCCTCCAAAAGGAGTTCCTAGAACTCAAATCTAAAACTAAAAGTTCAAGAGGAACGAGGAAAAGGTTGAAGTCTGTTCCTCCTCTCCCAAGAGTTCACTGCACTGATCGGGCACCAGAAATTGGATTATAAACTTTGATGAGCTTTCATGAACATTTGTAAGCATTTATATACCTAGATGTGTGTGTATAGTTAGTGTTTTATATATTTACATATTTTATTTTATTATCTCTATATTTGTATTAATAATTTTGTTTATTTGTATGTTTTTATTATAGCTAAAGTTGTGTGTGTGTGTGTGTGTGCATGTGCATAGCTGTGTGTGTGTAGTGTTTTTATATAGCTACATATTTATTCACCTCATAGTTTTATAATCTATATTTATCTGTATAGGCTACAGTATGTATTTATTATCAAGGTTTATAGTTTATTAAATTTGATATAACTATAAAATTTGTCCAATGTACATTTGTCCCATGTATTTTAAACCACTGAATCATTGTAACTTTTTTTTAGTTTTAATGAATTGTAAACTTTACCCGTTTCATCCACGTTCCAAATGTCCTTTGCTTTAAAAAGGCAGCGGGCAATAACTGCATGCAGGTTGTTAAAAAAATAGGCTTCATTTGTTTTGTTGAAGCTAGTGGAGCGAGACATGCTGGAGGCTTGAGGTCTGCGGATAGATCATGTTTGTTTCGTTTGATGAAGGAGGAGAGCCAGTCCTTTCCCGGCATCCTATCCACTCGGATATTTACAGCCATATCTGCTGGATAACTCAAATGCACATCTGCACACCTAAAACATTAACAAAGTAAAAGAAAAAACAAAGAATGAAAAAGGTTAGAGGGAGATTGTTTATGACTTGATTAGGATAAAATAAGACTTTTACAACAAGATTTTTACATGTTGCAGCAGCTTTACAGATGGTGGAAAAATTAAATGTAATGTCAATAAAAATAAAAATTAGGTTAAAAATTAAAAATCTATTTAAAGAATATACAAATCTCGGTCTAGTCTTCTCCATAAGACTCATGTTCCTGACAGATATGTCCAGAAATGCCCTCTCATAAATATCTGGCTGAATCAGACCTCTGTCTGTCTTTATGACCCTCACTCTTGGCATATTATATGGGTATAATGTGGCATAAACATGTTTAAATAAATGCTGCAGCACAGAGAAAGTTACCACATTAACAGCGGGACAAAAGTAACAAGTTTATTTCGTCCTGACTGGAACTCCTGACATTTAAACCCGATTTACTTGTAACTTAGCCTATACTGAAAAACTTTAAGATGTGTTTCAGCACTAAATAATCTGTAGATTGATCATTACTGTGACGCATGAAAGGAAAAAACACAACTTGTGATTAGAAAAAAAGTACAGCTTCAGTAAGTTATTACCCTGCTCGAAAACTGCTTTCCGAACCTCACCACCGGAAACGATGAGAAAATCGCGTGATATTTGGCAGCTCAGTGATTAATTTAAAGTGTTGTCATAGCTTGAAATGCACATGTAGGGCTCTGAGAAAATTGCTTTGTTTCTTTCTTCCAGGTTTTCCCCTACTTCCTCACAGGAAGGGACTTTCGGAGGGGAAATATTTACACTGATTACCAGTGCAAGATTACCAGAGCAAACTCCCTAGTCCCTGACTGAGGAAAGTTCCTGCGGTAACCAGTGCGCAGTGCGGTTGAAACGCAGTGCGACACGCGTCATAATCTGAAAACCACGCCCATCGACAGACACACACACACACACACACACACACACACACACACACACACACACACACAATACAACTTTTAAATATTTTTTCCAAAAAAAAAAAAAATGTTCCCCCCATTGACTTTGCATTGCGCGAAGCTGCCTCGTTGTCTTTTCTAACAAAAAACAAAACAATGTCTTAAAGCTGCTATGTGAAAAGGTGTACGTCCTACAGCAAACAAGATAAAAAAAACAAAAAAACAGAAAGAAGTTTTTATAAGCTGTCGACCCAAAAATGACGAGCTTTTAAGGACACAAATGTCACTCCACCTGTTTCTACTCCAAATTAAAGGTCAGTACATCGCAAATTATTTTTAAAGACAAAATCATCTGGCTTTTAGTAATGCTTATTTAGAATAATAATTTTGTATAAACTAGGCTAGGTTGTAACTTACAATCACTGGAGCTGTGCGAAGTTCATTCCTGCTTCAAACGCTCCCCCATCATCCCCATCCAAAATATAAATAAAAACAAATCCCAGGACTGAAGGACTACAGACCTGTGGGTTTAACATCTGTGGTCCTGAAAACATTCGAGAGAACCCCTGTAGTTTGCTTACAGAGCAAACCGGTTTCTGGATGATGCAGTCAACATGACACTGCATTATATCCTTCAACATCTGGATAAACCAGAGACTTATGATGATCCTGTTTGTGGACCTCAGTTCGACTTTCAACACCATCATCCCTACACTCCTCTAGACTTACGAAAAATAAGTTTAAGTGTGCAAAAATACAAAAGAACTACTTATGTCACCCAAACAAAGTCCTTGTGTGTGTGTGTAAAGATGGCATTAGGATAGTCTTGAATGCATTAGTATACAATGTGGTTTAAATCTTGTACACCACTGGCAAAGAAGTTGCAATAAGTAGAAAGAAAAGTGAGTAATTTGGACTGTATATTCAAGTCTCATCTGTTTTATGAATGAGATGTTATATAATGAAATGACGTTATGAAGTCATAAAAAAAAAAACATGACACTTCTGATAAAGAGTAGGGGTTTACTTATCAAACATAGCCTCTTAATAATCCCTGTCTACTGAATTGAATAAATAACTGAACGATGTGATGGCTGCCACAAAACAAGTGAAAGTGACTTGTAGTCAAGTGGTGTCCCTTTCTCAGAAATTGCTGGATTTAACCCATTTCAAGGGGAGCTATTTTTGCTGCGGCGTCCGGGAAGTAATACAGGTCCAGAAGTCCGGGAAGCGATACACCTCAGTTGACACACTCACTCCCCCACCCACAGTTTCTGCCAATACTGAGATTTGTGTTATAAGTCAGACACCTCAACCATTTGCCCACAACAATGCCACGGTATTCACCATACACCAGAGAGAGAGAGGTAAAGAGATAGAGAGGGAGAGGGAGAGAGAGAGAGAGAGAGAGAGAGAGAGAGAGAGAGAGAGAGAGAGAGAGAGAGAGAGAGAGAGAGAGAGAGGTAAAGAGAGAGAGAGAGGGGTAGAGAGAGGTAGAGAGAGAGAGAGAGAGAGAGAAAATACTAATGCATTCAAGACTAATGCCATTCAAGTACAAAGCAAAGGTATTTATAAGGAATGGGTTTTTCTTCTTCAGAAATTTCCAAACAAAATCCTGTCATCCAGCATCTCCTCCCTTCCTCTTTCATCCTCATCATGTTTTAGGTGGACAGATCAATACAGTACAAAGAACATAAAAAAATGTAGGATGTTGGAAAATAATGTTTTTTCTGTAAACAGAATACTTTTTAATCCTCGCTTTTGCTTCAATGCAAATGAACAAGCGCGCCGTTATTTGTTGCGTAGTGACGTGTGTATTCAAGATATGAGCAGATTCTGCACAATACACTGTATTTCATATATCACAATGACTCATGAGTTGAGTATTTGCGCTAAATCTGTGCAGATTTGTCTTACACGAACTTCCTCAGCAATGTGAGTAAAGATGATAAAGTAACCCGCCAAATTGGCTCGTGATTTGACAGCGTTACCCAACACAGTTGATTTTTACACGCATTAGGCGGGATGACGGGTGTTCATTTCAAACCCTGGTTACGGTAGTTTGTGACATCAGAAACACCAGCGATTTCAATACGTGTTTTTGAGACTGTCTTTGATTCACTGCAGTTTTAAGGAGAACATACTCAGTAATGGCACATAAATACAGTGTTTCCTCTAGGACAGGGGTCACCAACCCTGCTCCTGGAGAGCTACTGTCCTGCAGATTTTAGCTCCAACCCCAATCAAACACACCTGGACCAGCTAATCAAGCTGTTCAGGGTTACTTGATAATTACATCCATGTGTGTTGGAACAGGGTTGGAACTGAAGTCTGCAGGACAGAAGCTCTTCAGGAGCAGGGTTGGTGATCCCTGCTCTAGGATTTATTTCCTATTTCCACCCATGGGTGATTTCCACTGGCCACGCCCCCTTCACCCTGATGTTTAAACCACCCACCAATCACAGCACTTTCTGAGGAACTGAAAAATTAAAACAACCAACCATCTCCGTCAAAAACAAATTGCGGAAAATATTTATTTACAAGGATAAATTTATTGACAAAAATTGCATTATAAATTAGGTTTTAAATTAGGTTTTTTAACAAAAAAAATGAGTACAAAACCTCTTGATTCTGTCTCAGAAAAGTTTCTGACCCTCAAAACGGTGTTTCTTCTAGCCATCTCCTCAGTAAAGAGAGCAGGAGATCTTCAGGCTCTACCGGTCTCTCCTCCGTGGCTTGAGTGTGCACCCGGGATGCAAATGGAGCAATAACCATCGATGTGATCATCGTTTCCATGATTGATCGTCGTGGTCACGAACGAGTACTCCAATTCTTGATCGCTCTCGCCTAGGGCTGGACAATTTTGGCTAAAATCATTATCGCGATTAATCGAACAAGTTACCTCGATTACGATTATTGAACGATTATTTTAAAAAAAAAATTTTCATATGTCACTGGCAAGGCTTATACTGTAATGTTCACGGTTGTTTTTTCTAATGAAAGAGTGCATAATCCTATCTTTGTGATTGTAAAATAAGGAAACACAGATAGCTTTTAATACTTATTTATTAAATATTTCAAACAATTGAATCAAACAAAGCATACAATGCTTGAAATAAAAACGTCTTATAAAAAAGTCATTTTAATGTAAAAAGAAAGTTTCCTAAAAATGTAGAAAATAAAGAACTTTTAAAAATAGTTCTTTTTGTAAACAAAATAAATTATTGTAAATATTGCCATCTTAAAAGTAAAATATAACTTGTATAAAACTAAAAAACTAATCCTTTTCACATTGTGTAGCATTTGTAAATGCTTGTGTTATCGAAACCTGCTTTGTGGAGTGGAGGCACTTGTTGCTGGGCGTTTGTCAGTCTCTCTCTTTTTTCGCCTGTTTCTTTGGTACAAGCAGCTCCTGTTGCTGAGTTGACGCAGTGTTTGAGTTCCCTTTCACACAGAGATTCCGGAAAATACACGGATAAAGTCACCCGGGATTTGACCCGGGTTCGTTTGACTTTGGTTCATTCACACTGCCAGTGATTTTCCGGAATCAGAGAGTGCGTTCATACACAACCAGTAAAGACACATGACATGTCTCAGCAGCGTCTATAGTTTACTTATGAGCTGCGATTTCTCTCTCTCGAGAAACCACGCTTGTGCATTTTTTTTTTCTCTGATTCGATCATAAACTAGCGCATTACGTACCGTTTCACGCTGGCGAACGATCCTGGCTTAAGTGCCATCATTACGACACGGCATGGATTACGGCTTTTGTTCACACAGCGCGCGTTCCGGGACTGAACACGGCAATGTTACTATGTCCCCAACCTGGCATCAATCCCGGGTCGTGTTTGCGTTCACACAGGTGTTTGTTCTGGCAATTTCCCGGGATCAACGCACTGTGTGAAATGGGCTGTTGCTTCAATGTTGCAGACTGGACGGGGCGGAGTTACGAGACACGCGGTAATATGTTTTAAGGGGAAAGTAGGCCTACATTAAAACACAGTGGGCGGAAATATTAATAGGATTAAAAAACCGAAATGGTAAAATTACGTCGGTTATAGGCTCTGAATTTCGGTTTCGATTATTTTTCGATTAATCATCCAGCCCTACTCTCGCCCATCTCTACTATGTAGGAATCTGATCGCTTGTTCCTGTTCAGATATTGACGACTTATCAGGATAAATACAATCAAAGCCACCGGAGCCACAATCCAAACCCAAGCAGCTGGAAGGGGAAAGATAACTATTATTAAACAGTTTTAATAATGTTGTAACAGTCTCAGTGTCTCCGGTTTTACTTACAGTGTTGTTCAGTTATGTGATCATCTGTGCTGGTCAGATTTCCCTCTGATTCTGTGACAAATTCTGAAGAGGATATTGAAAGATTAGTCACACAGTTTAGTCAAATCAAGTCTTTATTTATATAGTGCTTTTTACTGTACAGAGTGTTTCAAAGCAGCTTTACAGAGATAACAGGAAAATAATACAACAAAGTTTGTTTCCAGAAGAAAATAGTTAAGTAAGTTCAGTGATGGTTCATTTTTGTTGTAAAAAGGTTATGAATTTAGTTAATTTATATATATATATACAGTCCAGCTCAGTTCAGTTCTCATATAATGATCAATGCAGGAGATCAATAATATTGTTGAATATTAGATTAAATGTCCCCAGCTAAGCAAGCCAAGTCTTGTTTTATGTTTGTATGTTGATTTATCGGTGCACACATCATTATAGTTTTAATAATCTTGAATCAGAATAACCTCCTCTTGCAGCATATCTTCTCTACTATTAATTAGCTGTTCAAATTATGAAAAATAAACCTCACCTGTCCATTTTATTTGTAATATTTCAAAACATTCATTGAATTTCTCGCACCTGTGACATATATAGTGACTAGTTCTCCTCCTGTTGAGTTCAGGACCCTGTAAATCCCAGCATCACTTGATTTGAACTCTCTGATGGCCAGACGACTATTGTTGTCGATCAGTCGATCATTCAGGATGTCTTTTTCTCTCCTCCACATCTCTGTGGAAACTGTGCCATTATAATGCTCAACTTTCTCAGCTTCAAATGGCAGATCACCTAACACCAGCTCTTCACCTTTCCGTCCTGTTAAGCTATCTGAAGAGAAATGAGAGAATAATTGTGACGTGTTGATGGCTGGAAAGTAAATGAAAGCAACAAAAAGCCCAAATCAATATTTAAAATCAGTTTTGACCTTACCATTGACAAGGATTTGGTAATGGAATATGGAAATTGGATCATCGTGTTCATAAATACTTAAAGTGTATATTCCAGCATCAGTGGTCTTCAAGTCTCGAATATTGAGGTCACAATGACCACTCTTAAACACCCGGTCCTTGTATTGGTCATTCTGATGATTGCCATAAGCGACTTTGTTTTTATTCGTTAGGCGAACGGACACATTCTCTCTGCTACAATTACAAGGCAGGGAAACACTGCCCCCTTTCTGTCCGTGGACAGTTAGAGAAGCAGCACCTAATAAAAAAGCAGTGTTGAATCACTATACAATATTAATACTGATGTGGTTTGATATCAATCTTTTTATCGTCACTGATCCAATTTACAAATAATTTCTCTTTACATTACACATACTCACCAGACAAATGTAATGCCAGCAAACTCAAGAGCCACCTGATTAAAAAAAAAAAACAGGGTGGTTATATATGTGTAATGTTTGGGACTCGTAATGAAGAGGTAAACAAAGTTGAGAGGACAACTCGTTCACAACATTGTCAACACTTTACTTTTTCACTTACTGCTTTTTAACAGCAGACAATCAATTCTCAGTCCAGTATTGTAGTCTATGAACACTTACACAGAACAACATGTTCTCAAATATCACCTAAAGTAAAGAACATGTGCAGAACAAATCACTTGAATGAAAAAACCCAGCTAATTTAAAAGGTAAAGACATAGACCACAACACAACTGTAAACTCATCCGCTTCTTGTTTTACAGTTATTCAGCACTTCTGTACACCATATAAGACGAGGCTGCACACAAACTTCATTGGACCTTTGAGTCGATCTTCATTGTGCTGTATTTAAACTTGAACGTGAACAAGATTTGCCTCACTTTGTGAACCACTACTGAACAACTTCCCATTACACATTAAGCCTTCTCTCCCCACATGCACAAAGGTCTTACTGAACATCATCTTTGGAAATAAAAGTACTTTAGAAGTTATGCAGATAAATATGAACGGCGGTGGAAGCTTGTAATGTCATGTGCTCCTTGATTTTTTAATTAAAACCAATTATTATAGTCACTCCAATAGAGGCCAACAGTTCCTCATGGATCTGAGCTACAGATCTGGGTTTACCAAAACCTTCTTAACACAACATCGTTCTTAAGTTATATCTTAAGCTGTACCTTATCATTACGTTTTTTTGTGTATCTTATCCTCGACAGTTTTTTAAAATGTGTATGAATTGGTCTTTTGGGCTTGATTGTACTTGTTTAAATTCATTGTCAAATAAATAAAATAAAAAAAAATGTCTTATCACTGTTGACCGTCTATACGAATATAATTCTGAAGTTGTAATACACCCAGTGTTTAATTAGGCCAATTCAAGTGTTTTCATGTAAAGAATAATATTGTCATTACACTGATTGTTGATAGCTTTATAATGATATTATCCAAAGGTACAACAGCTGGCAAACCATTAGCCAGTAAAGGCTTATGCATCTATTTACAGGTTGTTGTTTTTTTTATTTGCTTTGGTACTATTTTCACAAGTAAGGTGCACATTTTCAAAACTCTAAGATAAAAAAATTCAAAACTGAACACACTTGTAACAGAGCTAGTTATTCTTTCAATACCTGATTCATGCTTTCATTACAGTCATATGTAATGAAATGTATACGTAATGCTGTTCCTGCTAAACTGTTACTGCTACACACTGCCATATGACTATACTGTAGTTGAAATGTATAGATGACGGGCGAGTTACAGTAATGTGGCAGTTCCCCCACCTACCCACCATTACCTGGAAACACACACTTTGAACATAGTGGTTATAATCTTAGAAAATCAGTTATAATGTAAAAAGAATTCCTTACATTTGGATTTCTGTATCAGAAATTGCACCAAATTATTTATTGATTAACTACTAAAATCAATTGGATTAAATAATAGACAAATGTATTAAACTGAGCAAGAAGAGATGCAAATCAAAAGTTTGATAGTAATGGCATTATGAAAGGCGGGATCAGGATCAAAGCAAATGATCCTGGCGGTTTAATTACGCAATTACTACACTTGAACACATTTAACAACTCAATCCTGCAGTTGCTCATGATTTACACACAGAATATGAACACAGAGAGTTGAAAAAGACCCACCAGTGGAGCATCTTCCCTCTCTCCGTGGATTTGTCCTGGAGGAACGTTTGTCCTTTCTTCTTCCCTGACTGACTCTATAGTGTCAACCTCCACCTCTGTTCTTCTGCTCCAAATCCTCCATTCTGTGAATACAAATCTCTAGTAAAAAAAAAAATCTCACACAACAACAACACAATCATATAAGCATTAGAATTTCCCTTTATCTTCGATCTTTTTAGTAACATTGATAATAATCATAAATGTGTCTTGAGAACAAAATCATCATATTATACTGATTTCTGAAGGATCATGTGACACTGAAGACTGGAGTAATGATGCTGAAAATTCAGCTTTGATCACAGGAATAAATCACACTTTACTATATATTCATGTAATTTACGGGAGCTTATTTCGTCCATTAGATCGAAAAATCTGTAAAACCCACAGTTTTACTCACCCATAGACGAAGAAAAAGAGACAGATTAAAACACGTGTGTCCCTCGTCCCCCTATTTGTGACCCAGTTGACCATAACGCATCATCTTAATACCAGGTGGAAGCAGGACAGATGTCGATGATGTCTATGGTCGATGCACTGCTCAACACTTCCTAATGTTCTTCTTCTTCATACAACTTTTAAGCGCATTACCGACACCTGCTGGTGGACATCACCCACTATACTATTCATTTTTTATATAGGCTACATACATACATGCATACATACATTTTATATATATATACTAGATTCTAGATATGATTTATTTTGTTAGATCGTTGTAGGCTCTAAATTCATCTTAATATTCTGGTTGTAAATTAACATTTTTTTTTTATTAAAAGTAGGACATATCAATATCATGCTCTAGTTTCCTTTTGATTTAAATTTTCACACTTGTTTTCAGAAAAGTGTTTATATTATTGTTTCTTTGTTTTTTTTTATTTCTCCCTGTTATTCTGTCTTAATCTACGATTCTTTGAATGTTATAAAACCATCTTCCTGTTCGTTCTTCCTCCCACTGTTTTTGCAATCTATCCTCACGTGTTGTTTAATCAAAGTAAACATTTCATTTCAGTCTTACTATATTTCACCTTAATGTCTATATCAGCTTTATTTGTGGCTTCCTTTGCACACTCATCTGCAATCTCGTTCCTTTTACTCCTACATGAGCTGCAGAAATTGACTTCTAACCCCATCATCTGAATCCTGTGTAATGTCAGAAGGATCTCAATCAGCACTTCTGCTTTCTTATGTCATTAATGATGAGCTTAATCAGAGCATTTATGAGTGTCCTCAGTGTCTAATCTCTGCACTTCCTAATATTGTAACAACATGGAAACTTAAGCAAATTTTTTTGGTGTGGCAAAACGTACGCTTTTGTGCAATGCATTTCCGTATGGAGTGAGTGTGGAGTAAGTTTTAGGCTAGTTTGCTAAATCTGCAGTATGTCCTATTCGGACACGAGAAATCCGTATCTTCCCTGTTGTTACCACAAACCGCTCTCTTACTTCCCTTTGTTTATCCCTCCTCTTTATCCCACATTTACTGCCCTTGGATTTCAGATGTGCATAATGTCAATCGTGTTTGTGTGCATTGGCTTTACTCGTGTTTGTGTGCATTAGCTACTCACCCTTTAATCCCATGATCGCCATTCTTCTCGTTTTTAACGGAGCCATAATCCAGTTTATTCCCTTCTTCCCAATATTTACTTTACCTTTGCTGCAAATAATTTTCCTTTTATTCATACTCCCATATAACCGACTAATTTATCAAGTACTTTTTAGACACTGCGTCAAAATCGACCTGGTACCTATTTCTGGATTTAATGTTGCAAAATCCTCAATTCTGGTCTTTGCTTTTCTTTTCATTTCGACTCCTACATAAACTGATTCCTTTCCTCTGTGTAAGTTCCAATAATACTCTACCGAATCACCCATTTTGTCCAGTTCGGTTTGTTAAATCTTTCTGTTTGTCCTTTCCTGCAAAGATCCAGAGAGTGCGACGAACCCGCCCAGGTTTGCACTCAACACTCATAACGGTGTGTTTGACTGCTATTGGTTCTTCTTCTTCTCCTTCTTCTTGCTATTTTAGGGTGGTTGGCCTCCAGCTTATTGGTGCATTTCCGCCACCTTCTGCTCCGGAGTGTGAATCAGAAATAGGTTTACAGACTAAATCACTCACCCTCCTTCTCACACTCACACCTCATCCCAGTCCTTCTGGGATTTTTTTTAGAAGTCAAAACTAGAATTATGAAGATAGGCATGTGTTTGTGTGTCTTGCATTCTCAAATTTCACATTTTTCTGTTTTTTTTTTTTTTTAGTGGGTGTGGCAAAACGCTATTGTGCAATGCATTTCCGTATGGAGTGTGGAGTAAGTTAGGCTAGTTTGCTAAAAAAAAAAAAAATGACAAAAATATATAAAAACATATAAAAACTTTGCTAATACTAACTTGCATTTCTATATTTCCTTTTGTTAATGCCCTTTTTGCTAATTTATCTGCCATTTCATTCCCCCCTTATCCCTACATGTCCTGGTACCCATATAAACTTTACCTGTCTACCTTGATTTACTATTCTTGTTACTGACTGGACTACTTCAAACTAAATATCTTGACAACATTTTGATATGAATGACCTTAAGCTTGTTAAAGGATTAGTTCACCTCAAAATGAAAATTTCCTAATAATTTACTCACTCCAAGATATCCATGTCTTTCTTTCCTCAGAGGAAGAGAAAATACGTTTTTTGAGGAAAACATTTCTGGATTTTTCAGTGGTTGCCATTGAAGTCCATTATTCGAAGAAAAATCCAGAAATGTTTTCCTCAAAAAACTTAATTTCTCTTCCTCTGAGGAAAGAAAGACATGGATATCTTGGATGGCATTGGGGTGAGTAAATTATTAGGAAATTTTCATTTTGAGGTGAACTAATCCTTTAAAACTGATGACGGATCTGAGCATACCAAAACTTTGTTCTGTCCCGTCTTCAATACCCATCATAATGCAATTAATATTGCCAGCATTTCTACTGTATATAGTTTATTAGATGTTCTCCTATTGATTCCTGTTCCTTTATCTGGTACCACCACCCCCAATCCTGTTGCTTCTGTCTCTGGATTCTTCTATCTTCCATGGAGCAATCTCTTGATAAACTCATCCTCAAATTATACACTTCTAATTCTTTAGCTATATCATTTCCAATCCGTCCAAAATTTTCCTTTAAATTTTTCCCATACTCCCAGCTTTCCTGCAGTACTGCTTTAGTGAGATGCAAATTATTATGCCCTTGTAAACCAGCCCAATAGTTTGCCATTAACGGTTTCCTCCTTAACTCTAGTGGTAATTCTCCCATTTCCTTGATCCTCGATCGGCACACGAGAGGACTCGATCCTCACCGCTGTGTACCACCGTCACACCAACACCAATGAAGAGAAAGCTTCTTCCTTGAGAACTGGCTCTTTTAGATAGCACTGCTTGCAGATTTATGTTTCCATTATGTTAATAATTGCATTACATTACTAATGTTTTCCATAATGTTCCAATATGTCACAATTTAGCTGTAAATACATACTGTTCTTAACGGGTCTTCACCTATAATAATTTATTTAAAATTCAAGATTTTAAGTTTTACTAATGTTTTCATTATATTGGCATAGGTAGCCTATGTGTTGTATGTGTGTGTGTATATATATATATATATATATATATATATATATATATATATATATATATATATATATAGGCTATAGTATAGGCTAGTATATGTATATTATTAGTGTTAGTAGCCTATATTGGTTTCTTAGCATAAGTAACGTCCTTTTAGTGTCAGTGATAGTCAGTTTTTTGTGGTTTTACGTGCATCATCGTTATACAGTCAGTCAGGAAATCATTATTCTGCATCGCATGACAATGGTGTGAATCTGACATTGGCTTTAAACAGTGTTTGAACAGGTTTAGCTTTGGTAATGATGAGGTTTTCATCGAATGTAAATGCTCATAAAAACATAATTTCTTGGTTTTTCTGCTGTTTATTTGATCAGAACTCCCAACAACACATTTATCATTGACATCTGTTGACATTTTATTAAATCAACCTTTATGTGACACAGAAGAGATTTACATTTACATTTTATCTTGAAAACAGCTTATATATTAATGCTCATTTAGATAAATATATAAAGTCTAAAGATATAATCAGACACAATTATTTTGATCACGAGTCCTGCTGGTCTAATGATATTAAAGCAGATGTTGGCTTGTATTAGCTGTGACAGAAGGACATTGACTCGTTCTCTACATGTAAAAACAGCATTAGCTCTAACTCTTAATGGTTTATTATTAAATCAATAAAGACAGTGGCAACAGCAGTGCTTTGATATTTAACTAAATATTATTGCCAAGCACAAATGAACCACACAAACCTGAATAATCACCACAACTATAAATTATTTTTATTTAAAGAGATAGTTGTAACTTAAAGGGACAGTTCACCCCAAATTAAAATTATGTCATCATTTATTCACCCTCAAGTTGTTCCAATCCTGTTTGAACACAAAAGAAGATATTTTAAAGAATATTGGTTACTATACATTTGATGTACCTCATTGACTTCCATAGTATTTTTTTTCCTATATGGAAGTCAATGGGGTAAATCAGCTGTCTAGTTACTGACATTCTTTAAAATATCTTATTTTGTGTTCAACAGAAGAAAGAAACTCATACAGGTTTGTAAAAACACGAGGGTCAATAAAGGATGACAGAATTTTAATTTGGGGTGAACTGTCCCTTTAAGTTTCAATTTACTGAAAACATTTGCCACAATATCTCAGTTTCTCTGAAGTGAAAGTAAGAGCTGGAAAGCATCTGAATCGCAGTTATCTATTTGAATGCGTGTTACCCTACAGCAATGCTGATTTTACTGGTAGAGATATATTGAGAAAGATTGTGAAACAAAGCACAAAAATCGGTCATTTAGGTGATTTTTGATGAATCAGAGCTCCATGTTTCGCTGCGGCCCATCCTTTCTGCCAGCCATGATAGTGAACGATTCCTCCTGCAACGACTGTTGCCAGAAAAAACACAAACACAGCCAGTCCAACACCACCGAACATCAACACACGCTCCGTCACCGTCACCTCGTCTACAGAGACAGAAAAGCATTTTGCAGAATGAAGACAGAAATTTCCGGCACTAAATTCCGATTTACAGTTGTACTCAAAATGATTCAACCCCCATTACAAAGCAGGGTTATTGGCAAAATTTACAGACTTTTAGCGGTTTGCAATGAACAAATAGAACAAAGGTAATTGAAATAGCTCAACACAAGAAATGTTTCAAGTGCTTTCCCCAAATCTAACTTTTAATGACTTTTGCAGACTCAAAATTATTCAACCCCCTGTATAGAATCCCTCACAACAGCACAAATCTGCAAAACAGGTGTTATCTCACTAATCAAGGGCTTCATTAGTTGCACCAGGTGTACTTGAGCTAGAACACATGAAATATCTGAACTGGCTAGGTTTGTTGGGTGTCATGTTTGACTGCATGTTAGAAATATGGCAAAGTCAAAAGAATGGTCCAAAATCGCCATTCACAAACAAGGAACGGTATAAAAAGATAGCGAATGCACTAAATGTTCCTAGAGACATCGAAGCATAGTTCGCAAGTTCAAAGTTAAAGGAACAGTGGTTAGACTATCTGGACGGGGCAGAAAAAGGAAGTATTCAATGGCTGAAATCAGATTTCTGAGAATGCAGGCTCAGTACGGTTCAGCTTGGCGCAGCACGGTTCGGCTCGCTTCGCTTTTCTCCTGCGCGGTACGACTCGGCTCGGCACGGCACGCTTTAGCTCGGTTTGCTTTTCCACTGCAGTTAGTACCGCTTCAAAGTGGGTGGGATTATAGACTGATCGTTATAGTTTATCCGCCATGCAGTGGAAAAGCAACAAAGTGTGCCGTACCGAACCGAACCGTACCGTACCATGCAGTGGAAAAGCGCCATTAGTGGCAACAGGTACTGAGGTTTCAGTACTAAAACACATGCCAGAACTCCAAGACTACACCACAACTGACCCAAAAGCACAAGAAATTGCTCAAAATCTTATAAATAAGCCACATAAGCTTTGGGAATCTGTTCTGTGGAGCGATGAAAAAAACAACAACTGGAACTTATAGCCCCTATGGATCAGCGGTACGTCTGGAGGAAGAGGAATAAAGCATATGCTGAAATGAACACTGTCTACAGTTAAACATGATGGGGCTCGGTGATGCTCTGCGGCTGATTTATATCCTCTGGCACTGGAAACCTGTTGTGTGTGGAAGGCAAGATGGATTCACTGAAGTATCAGGGAATCCTAGGAGAAAACGTCATGCCGTCAGTGAGGAAGCTGAAGCTTGGACCTTCCAACAGGACAATGATCCCAAGCATACCTTAAATTACAACAAGAAGTCCTGCAAGATACAGTGGCATCACAGTCACATGACTTGAACCCCATATAAAATCTCTGGTGGGATTTGAAGAAAGCGCAAACCTACGAATATCACTGAACTGGAGGCCATTGCTCATGAGGAACGGGTTCAGATTCCTCAGACGCTTCTGTCTGGTTATACATCTCGTTTGCAGAAGGTCAGAACAGTAAAATGCTGTTCTGCTAAGATGCTCGCCATGAAGGGGTTGAATAATTTTGATTACAACTGAACATTGGCAAATCAGTACTTTTTTTAGAGTTGTGAGAAAATGAAGAATAACATCCGCTCTTACCGATCTCAACATCTTCTGGCGGTTCTGTGACAGAATTATCTTTGTCCTCTCTGTCTGTCGTGTCTGTCAGCTTGTCTGAAAATATTTTAATGTATGATCACTGTATCAATGCTACAATTTTCTATATGTCAAAAATATTTGTTAACAAACAAGTATTCATTACTTTAATGAGGACATTGTTTCTGCCTTAAATTATTACATTGTTTAAAATATTTTTTTTTAGCTAACTGTGTTTTGTATATGTACATTTCTGAAATACATAACTTAGAAGTTACCTCTGATAACAGATAATAATATGTAATATGGACTAATGCATTTTCGGTGAAGCTGCTTTGAAACGATGTGATTGTGAAAAGCGCTATATAAATAAATGTGAATTGAAACTGAATTAAATATCAAACACAAAGAGAAGTTCATCAAAAAATAAACAATATTATATAGTTTAGATTTCAATATTACTATAACAGCAGCTCTTTCCTCAACAAGAATCATTTAAACACTGCTTGAACATACTCAAATACTTAGTGGTGTTAGATACTCTAATACTTACAGGTTTGATCAGATCACTAGCAGCTGCTACTAAATAAAATTAGCAGACAAATATCTCAACATTGAAACCGTTATAAGATTTGAGTTAAAGGTGAAAGGTCACCAGTACTAACCATCATAAATCTCCAGTCTGATGGGTTTCTGGAAGTGCATCTCTGAAGACACAGATTTTGTTCCACAGAAATAAAGTCCTGAATCTGACTCTGTGACTCCAGTAATAACTAGCGTGACTGTCGTGATCTCTGTGTCTGCATCAACTTTCAGACGACTTCTGTTGAGATTGAACGTCACGAGAAGTTTTCTTCCTGCGGCACTGCTGGTTTTTGCAGATATTAGTTGGGTTAGTTGTTGAGAATACTGATGAAACCAGGAGATTTCATATCTGTCGCTCATGTTGCAGTTTAAACTGATTCTGTCCTTCAGCTCGACTCTGAACAGAATCACTTCATCTTCTGAAACATCTGGCAAAAATATAAACCAATTCTCTGAAATAGTTTTGATACAAATAACTGTTGTGTGTGAGGTTAAAATAGTGAGTTAAATGCAAGTTTAAAGAATATTCTTACCACTGGTAATTATTTGCAAATTACAGGATGAAAAAACACAGAGGAAAATTATTTTCTCCATTTTGTATGTTGGTCTGTGTCGATCAAACTTCTGGTTTCAGAACAAAGCAGAGACTTAAACCACAAAGTGTTTCCACATCCTTTCATAAATGAGTGCTGTGTTTTGTTACAGCTGTTTTTATCAGTTATGCTTCAAACTTTTATGTGCAATTACATAATGAAAATACATATTTAATCTGATGTGGTCTGTGTGTGTTTTAGTTATGAGAAACTATATATCAGCTTCATCAAATCTAAATGATAAATGAGGCTCTACTCAAAGATTCTTTCATATTTGGCAAATTTTATAAATCTTGAATTTGAAATCCAAATTTAAACATACAAAAACATTTGTCACATCAAAAGGGTTTTCATCACTGATCAAGTTATTATTACAGTACAATGACCCAATGCATAGTTCAAGAAAGAAAAAAACATAAAACATTACAGCCACTGAACTTACTACACATGTACCTTAAATTAAATTTGTGCAGTAAATTAATTTATATATATATATTTCATGTTTATACAGAAAAGTAAAGCAATAGCAGTGCAAAAAGTGATAGTGCAACATGAGAATATAGGATATAAAAGACATAAAAATAGATGTAGAATAAAACATACAGGTGCTATCACACTTGGTTCGATGGCTGTGTCTGAAACAGTCTGAGTCCTCCTGCCTCCGCTGGATTGTGTTTAGTGTATTCACATGTCTGGTTCAGAAGTGTGATATGTTTGCATGAACACAGACAGACGCTTCTCCTGCTGGTAATGATAATGCTGGAGACGATGGCAAAATCAATAGCATTGCTTGCCTCGCTTTTGTACTTGGGTTTTGAACCTTTGATTTGTTTCTAAGCGTCGACGCAGAATGGCACTCGCATCTACAGCTGCCGTGAATGAGCTGCCAATGACATCTAATTAAAACCGATGGAGAAATATAAAATTATTCATTTAAAGTTGTTGATATAAAATATATAGAGGTGTAACAATATTTTGTGTCACAATATATCGCAATACAAAAATGCAAAACCATGTATCGTGGATAATGACAATCTGTATTGTGGATAGTTCACCCAAAATAAAAATGACTGTGTGAGAACAAATTCAAGTTTTAGTGTCAGTACATTAAACTGCTATATACAGTATAATGTTGAATAAAAAGTATAATAATGCAATGGGGGGATAATTGTGGGTCCTGATAATGTTAAATGTCTGATGTTACCAGTAAAAAGTGGCCTACATTATTTTAAATATATCTAGTCAGTGACAGAGTTCAAACATATTAATCTAAAATAAATCTGTATTTTCAGCTTCAGAATCATGAATATTGTTATTCTGGTGTCTCTATTGTTCATTGGGTTTCCAGCACCAAGTCCAAGCCTATTCATTTACACACAATGTAATATAAAATGTATCATTTTAATCAACAGAACATTTTCTGTTAACCTTTTATCATATGTCTTGGAGTATCACAATAATATTGTATCGTGAGTTTAGTATCGTGATATGTATTGAATCGTGACATGAGGGTATCGTTACACACCTATATATAAATATATATATATATATATATATATATATATATATATATATATATATATATATATATATATATATATATTATATAATATTTATTGCTATATCCTATTTTGGACGATAGTGTTTAGAATATCAGCAGGAAATCCTACCGGAGATGACTTGATCTGTACGTGGACCATGTTTTTAATTTTTAAGCGGACTGGGGTTCGGTTCATCAAACGAGCTGGACTCTGAGGTCAAATGACCCAGTGTGTGCACCGAAAGTGCTAGTGTGCAAGAGTTTACAGTAGACCTCACTAAGAAGAACACCACTCCAGTTAATACTCTTCAGAAAAGTTGAGTTCTGTAGTGAATCTTGTGCTGGTCTGAGGTATAAATGATTGAGTGCAGTGTGTGATGCCGATATTGGCACCATTTCTTTGGCAGGAATTTAAAAAACAAAAACAAAACAGCAGAAAATCAGCAGGATCAGGGAGAAGTTCCTATCAGCACCACCTGGGGATTGAAATAAACACAGGCATAAAGACACATCTTTGCATGATTACCTGATCAAATTCCTGCTTATTTTTCAATGTTGGGAGAAAATATTGTATTTAATAAATACAAACTTATGTGTGTAGCTTAAGAATTGAGGCTCCTTTGGTTTACTTACTCCTCAGATTTTTCTCTGTACACTCTGTGGAAAATTTGAGAGCGTTAGCCATACAATTATTAATTCAGTAGAAATACATTTTTAAAACAACTTTAAAGGATAGTTCACCCAAATTATTTTTTTAATTCTTTAAGTATTCAATCCCAGTCAAGCTATTCAAAATGCCATGGTTCTCGCACATCATGCGACTGTTTTAAAAATGTGATTTTAAAAAAAATATTGGATATATTAAAAATATTTTTAAATACCGTCTCTCCTTTTCTGTGTCATAGAAGAAACAAATATGACTTTACTGGAATGGGGATATAGGAGGTAAATTGTTTTTGAGTGAACTAATTCTTTAAAAAAAAACAAAAAAACAATTAGGACCTTACCAGGCTTTGAATTTTTATTTTCATAGAGTTGCTCAGGCACTGGATTTTTTTCATCAGCATATATTCTTAATGCGAACTGTGTGCCCTGTAAACATTTCGGCACGACCACAGAACAGTGTCCGTCTTCTGTCAATAAACTGGAGACCTTATATATTTCATCATGAACTTCATCTGACTGATGTTCTACACGAACATGAACGCTCTTGAGTTGCTTCACGCGCTCCAGTGCTCCATCACAAGACAGAAAACACTGGCAATCGCTGGAACTCTTCTGTAGAGGAGCAGAACCTGTGGATAGAAACAATGCCATATTAATATATATTTTCTTAAAAAAATACTGACATTAAAAACATGGCATGAATATAGTTCAAGTAGTACTCACTTCCAAATGTAAAAATCTTCAGCACCATGAACACCATTATTGGCACAAAAATCAGTCCACCTGATGTGAAATACAAAATGTCTGATTATCTGGTTGTTCATACTTGTCATGTAAAATCTATTATGCTCTTTGATATACCTTTCCTTTAGCGTTATAGCTGTTATAGTTGTAAGCACAAAGTCCGTGCTATTTTATACAATTGCTGATATAATCCTGTTATAATATACATTTTATAATGAACCAAGCATAATTACAACTGAACTTGACTGTCAGCGGTCACTCAGCATTTTCATTTATGGAAAACAACAGAACTATTTGTTCCCTTTCAGTCGATAACGTCAGACGTAGTCGACGTCGACTGAATGGGGATATCGCTAGAGAGCCTATCATCTTCGAGTACTATTGAACGAGCCAATGTAATTGGCGTGCGTGATTCGCATCACACACTCCGCCCCCGCGGCGCGGGTATAAATACGGAAGTGGATGCACGTACTAGTTGCCTTTCGCTTCGGAGCCGATCGTTTGATGTCTCTGAGAGTGCTGTTGTTTACAACGAACGAGCGAGTGTGTCGGTGTTCTTCAGGAAGACTCTCCCAGTGCTGGTGTTCTACAGCGCGAGTGCAGCGGTGATCGCGAGCTTTGAGCTCTCAACTGCTGTTTTAACAGCAACAAATTTCTAAATGTTTGTGTGTGTTGACGGCTGGTTAGAGGGCGGAAAGGTGAGTGCTTCACTGTTTCAGTTCTCTGTTCAGTGTTGCCGCGGTCATTTCCCTGTGTGCTCCGGCACTGGTGACGGTCCTATTTTCTGAAAGAGCAACACAGGTGTGTTTGCGTCTTTTTCAAGACGTCATTCCACCTGTGCGTTTCTGGATGCGTTCGTTCCCTTTTCCTCTCTGACGGTCACAATTGTTGCATCACGTGTTTGGGCTGTATGTTCATATGTATATAAATGTGTATGCATGTGTGCGTATATGTTCAGCATGTTGAGGCAGCTTTTGTGGACGGTTCATGTTCTCATTGCGGGAATATGACTGTCGCGGTGTCACACCGCAGCCGATGGAATTCCTGTTGTGCATACTGGTCTCTCTGTAATGGACTGATCAGCTGTTTCAATGGGGGTCCCCCCTGAGGATAAGATGTCGATAGCAGCATCGGAGGGTGAGCTGGCCTCTGGAAATGATGACTTGACTGTGTTATCTCCCCCTGGGAGTGTAATGTTGCCAAGCCAGATCCAGAAATTTCAGCTATGCTGAAACGGGCCGCCGAGGCTGCCGGGCTCGAGTGGAACCTCCACCGTGTCCCGTTCAGTCTCGGTTGGAATCTGGAGTTTGGTATCTCGGGGCGGGCCGCGCTGGTTCTCAGCTCGCCGCCCCAGTGCCTTTCTTTCCCGAAATGCATGGAGAGCTTTTTAGGTGGTGAACGGCATCTTTCTCTGCCAGAAACCGCCTGAATAGCTTTTCCCCCTCACTACCCTTTATAGAGGAACGGTGCAGGGTTGCGAGGTGTGTCCCCTAAGGCCTGTGAGTTTTCGTCCGTTCCGACGGGTAGAGCTTACAGAGCCTCTGGGCAAGCCGCTTCCTCTTGCATGCCATGCACGAGAGTAATCCAGACTGTGCGCTCATAGGTGAGCACCGCACTGCATCCGACCTCGCCCTCCGGGGCACGAGCGTCGGAGCATGTGTGTTCGGTCTGGCGATGTCCACCTTAGTGGTCCAGGAGCGCCATCGTTGGCTCAGCCTGGTTGGTATGGCGGATGCGGACAAGGTTCGGTTCCTGGTCTCCCCAATTTCCCAGGTTGGGCTGGTCGGCGACGCGGCGGGGAACTGCATCCTACAGTTCTCTGCCGCTCGAGCGCGGACGGAGGTCATCCGGCACATCCTGCCCTGGCGGCCAGCTGCTGCCTCCACCCGCCGCCGGTGGCAGCTCCTCCGCCTGCTCGTCGCCGAGGGCGTTCTCCGGCCGCCGCTCCTGCTGGGCCTCCGCAGCAGCCTCCACCCAGGCCTCAGCATGGAGCCGGCCACAGTAGAGACGCCCAGCCCGCTCCAGGCGCTGCCAAACCAGGTGGCAAGCGACAGCGAAAGCATTCCGGAGCGGGCCGCCCAGGGATGGATGAGGTGCTTTTGGAGCTGGCACGATCACTCCCTCCCCCCGGGTGAGGGCCGGGTGGAGTCTTTGTTTGTGTGTGTGTTTGTTCCGCCGCTGGCTCCCCAAAAAAAAAAAAAAAAAAAGCGGAGCAAGCGGTACCCGCACTTCAAAGAGAGAGCAATTTCATCCGTTCCTGGGCCCCAAGAGGGCCAGTCTGGCGGGTGTGACCCTGTATAGCCTTACACCCCTCAGCTCCCCCTTGGTCGCCAGCAGGCAGCTTGGTGCGTTCGAGGACCCGGTCATCCGCCTTCTCACGCGCCCCCTGCCGCTAGTGGAGACAGGTAAGTGTTGCACAGCACACTAACACCACTCTCTCTACTTTGCTGCCCCACCTCAGGCTCGGCTACCCCGCTCAAGTCAGTGATAATCATCACAGTAGGTGTTGAGCAGACGTGCTCCTGAAAATCCAGTGATATTCATCACACCGAGTGTTGAGCAGTGCTCCTGACTTGCGCGGGCATATCTTATCCTGCTGGCGAGGGATTTGATATAGCCGCTCCTCCAGCCGGTATGAAGGCCAGTTGTAAACTCGCTCTTCGTGCTACTAGGTGGTGGGTCGTGACCATCTTGGCCCAAGATTGGTCTGCAGCTCCGACCTGAAAGACATGCGCTTCAGATCTCTACCTTCCGCACCGCAGGCCATCCTGTGTGTTGTGTGTAAGGGTGAAGTATCAGTACAGTGTCCTTCCCTTTCGAGTGCTCCAGAGCCCGTTGGGTCTTCAGGTCAACTGGAAGAGAATAATCTCGCCCACGGGCCGAGTATCTCTTTTTCAGTTTTGGAGGTGGATTCGGTCTAACACGTCTCTCCAAGGAGAGGGTGTTCAGCTGGTGTTTGAAGTGAGAAAGGGTCCCACTGAAAGAACTTTCAGAGGCTCCTGGGGTATATGGTAGTCGCAGCCATAGGCTTCCTCCATATGTGACCGCTTCAGCGCTAGCTTCACGATCGAGTCCCGAGGTGACCGTGGCAGAGCAGCTCACCCTGTGTGACTATAGTTCATCCCGGTCTGCTGCCAAACCCTCTTCAACAGAGGGGCCATGTACAAAGGGCGTGTTGTAACGAGGGCCTGGGCGACCCTCGACTACACGGGCATTCGTGCCTCGAGTTGTTAGACATTGCGACCGTTGCGCAAGCTTCCCTTGCATGTCGCAACTCACCCGTCACCTCCTCCTGGGAGTCAGAAGCTTCTGAGGACGCTTTGTTCCACTCTTCCCGCTCTACTCAATCATGCCGCCATCGAGCCTCACGACAGTTAGAGCCAGGGCAAGTGGAGACTCCTTCCCCTGGGTCCAGCTGGGTCATGACCATTCCGGGGCCGCTTAGTTGCCTTTCCGGTTTCGTCTTCCTGCCAGTGTTTGAGTAAACCGAGCGGATTACCCTTGGGCAAACACTGGCTCTCGGCTGGCCCAGGGGCCCGCAGAAATGCGTTAAATCCCCAGTGAGCCTTCTAGAAGCGACTGCGACTCAGGATCGCCTTGCGCCGGCTCAAGTCAGTGAATTCATCACACTTCATGTTGAGCAGAAATGCTCCTGAAAGTCAGTGAAGTTCGTCGCACTCAGGTGTTGAGCAGCAATGCTCCTGTAGCTCAGTGAGTTCGTCACACTCAGGTGTTGAGCAGCAATGCTCCTGTAGCTCAGTGAATTCATCACAAGCAGTGCTGAGCAGAAATGCTCCTGAAGCTCAGTGAAGTTCTTCGCACTCAAGTGTTGAGCAGAGATGCTCCTGTAGCTCAGTGAGTTTATCACACTTAGGTGTTGAGCAGAAATGCTCCTGTAGCTCAGTGAATTCATCACACACAGTGCTGAGCAGAAATGCTCCTGTTGCTCAGTGAAGTTCTTCGCACTCAAGTGTTGAGCAGAGATGCTCCTGTAGCTCAGTGAGTTTATCACACTTAGGTGTTGAGCAGAAATGCTCCTGAAGCTCAGTGAACTTATCACACTCTAGTGCTGAGCAGGAAATGCTCCTGAAGCTCAGTGATCTTCACATGTTGTGTTGAGCAATGCTCCTGTCTCTTTTGTGCCCGTCGCTTGCACCTACGTGCCAGGTCAGGAGAGGAACAGGTCTTCATAGTTGCCCCTTATTGGCCCAACTAGACCTGGTTCCCATCGACAGCCTTCCTGACTTCCCCTGAAAACTCTTTCAGGGACGGGGCACGATGGCACCCGCGGTCTTACATCGGAACGCGGAGGTTCAGGTGGCTATCACAGGAACGGGTGATTAGTTACCATCACTTCTGCAAGCACCCCCTAGAAATGGGTAGCGTGCTTACGCCTTTTAGAAGTGGAACCTAGTCGTTGAGTGTGTCTTCTCTCCAGAGGAGATCCTGAAAGCTTTCGATCACTTCAGTGCTCTCTTTCCTGCAAAATGGGTTGGAGTAGGCTGTTTTCCTTCACCCTCAAGATGATGTTGCCTCGGTATTTAAACGACGCTCATCGTGTTGCAGAGGTGTGCAGAAGCACGTTCTGATCGTCAGGTTCCTGAGGAGCAAGGTCTTGTAAATCCTTGAGTTCCTCTTTATCCTCTTGGGCCTTGTCCCTGGTGCGACTGCACTGCAGAGACCGCCCCTGAGCCACTGCAGGCAGTGAGTTAAAAATTCTGTTGTATCAGTTCTCCTGCTCGCATGGTCTCTACTAGAGGGTAGGGACTTGCTCGCTTTCGGTCAACGTACTGTGCCTGGAGTCTGGGCCGGCTAACTCTCACAAGCTGAGACCCCGGCTCGGATTGTGCCCAAGGTTCCTACCTCTCCCGTAGTAGGAGCAGGTGGTGAGCCCGCAAGCGCTGCCCTGGAGGAGGCAGATCCAGCCCTGGCTTCTCTGTCCGTTCTCTTGGACGTGTACAGAACGCAAGCCATAGACCTCAGACCAGCTCTACAAATATCTGTTGGAATTCAGCAGAAAGGGAAGGCTGTTTCCATGCAAAGTTGCACTTAGTGCTTGCCTTCATTTCGGTAAAAATCTGAGATGCAACATGTCCACTTAGGTGCTGAGCTCCTCTATGATGAGTGTAAAGTGCTCCGCCTGGGCGTTGACGAGATGCTTTGCTAAACAGATTCTAGAGTTGGGGGCTGGACGACACATAGTTGAACCGCTGCTTCCCGTGGGCTCCCTTCTCATGAAGCCAGTTTCACCGTGAGTCCGGTTCAAGTGTCGGCTTGCTGCGCCATTCCCCTCCTATGGACTGGATGGGTGCGCCTTTTTACTCCAGTTGAGTTCCCCTAAATTGAACCCTGTTGAGTTCCTCCACACCCCTCCGACGTCGGACGTGCTGAACGTCTGGTGTTAGGCCTACCACTAGTAAGCAGTGTGGAACCTGTGTTAGGCTGGGTCCATATGTTGCGGTCCCTACGGCGACCCCATATGTGTATTCTTCCACTATACGGCTCCCTGCGGCGAGCCCGTGTCTTCCCTCGGCAGTGTCTCTCTGCCGTCACTGTTCGGTGTGTCTCCCCCCGTCTCAGGCTGGAGCCACCCCAGTGACATTCCATATGTCAGACTGCCCGGTTTCCGCCCAGTTCATATGTGTATCCTCCACGTTACCTCCCTCTGGGTTGGATGTGGCTTCCGCAGCGTCCCTTCCTTCCAATGTGCGGGGAACGCTTTCCCAGTCGTCCTGTAGGAACAGCAGTGACTTCCCTGGCCTAAGCCCTGTCCTTCCCCGCCTTAAATTTGCGGGGGCATCAGGAGGCTTTTGTTTAGGCACTGGAAGGTGGCAGCTTTAGTGGCGTTTTCAAAGGTTATCCCCATTCAGTCGACCGTCGACTACGTCTGACGTTATCGACTGAAAGGGAACGTCCTGGTTGCGTAAGCAACCCACCGTTCCCTGAAGGAGGGAACGGAGGACGTAGTCCCCTTGCCACTACCGCTGGACCACCGCTGACCCCGGGTTACTCTTGGCTCCTCAGCGAAAAGCAACTAGTGCGTGCATCCACTTCCGTATTTATACCCGCGCCGCGGGGGCGGAGTGTGTGATGCGAATCACGCACGCCAATTACATTGGCTCGTTCAATAGTACTCGAAGATGATGGGCTCTCTAGCGATATCCCCATTCAGTCGACGTCGACTACGTCCTCCGTTCCCTCCTTCAGGGAACAGTGGGTTGCATACGCAACCAGGACGTTCTTTATAATGAAACTTTTCTTTAACTTTAACTGTAATAATTATTGCAATGTCTTCAAATCAAATTATATAGTTTTAAATTATAATTTGAAGCAGAAACATACATTATCAACACATTTACTGTAGCTATTTCAGAATATTACGAATATTAGACCTATAAGTCCCCGATTCCATCTTCCACATATTTTGTAGATTATTAGCAAATTAATTTAAAATATAATCAGTGGATACCACAATGCTGGCATCTTATCTCTGCATTTGACAGCGCATTTAGCAAATCAGAGGCTGTTCTTTCAGAAAAACGTGCAGATTTTGGTCAATCTGCAAAAGTAACTTTCACAAAAAGCTTATTGCAAGCTTATTAAAGCATAATCATTAGAGGTAACTCCAAACCCAACAGTTTCCCTTTATTTTATTCCTTATTCACCATTTACATTTTGCAATTTCAAATATACATCAACAAAAAATCTGTCTAATTATAAACTTCCTTCTGAATAGATTTTTTGATGGTGAAATAAATTATATTGCAATTAAACCCTTCGGATGATGGTTCATCAAATCCTCATTGATTCTTTGAATTAAAAACCTCAAAAGACCTAGTAGATTTTAGAAATTTACAAATTAAAAATAATGCTGACTCACTCATTGCCATTTGTAATTTGACTATTTTTGGTGGTTTGCAAATTACATTTTGTTGCTAAACAGAAATAAACTTATTCCACATAGGAACCGAACACACAAACTGATTGTGGGCTATATTTAAATAAAGACTTACATGTTAATTTCTTTCTACGAAGTGCCATGCCAAAAATGAAGTGTGAATGAAACACTCTTCCTGCTTTACTTCTTCCTATATAATTTGTGTGGTTGTGAACATCCTTTGTTGCATTACCGCCACCATCTCGACTGGAGTGTGAAAGACTGAAAGGACCAGGAAATAAAACAGCCAAGAATATTACTTATAATGTTCCCATGCATACATAAAGCACCTCAACTTGCCTATCTCAACCTATTTCTTTGAAATGTTTTAATACTAATCTATAATTTTGCCAGTCCAGAATCTCGAGAATCAGTTTTTAGTAAACTAAAGGTAGGCTATAGTTACACAGCTCTGCAGTTTTGTTCTAATTCATTTTTATATTATGTTTTATATGCTTAAAGTGTAAAAGACCTTCTCAGCACAATCAAAATATACACATCTTCCTTTTGCAGAGATTCCTATTGTCAATAAAGTATAATTTAAGCCACAATGTCTTACATGATGACAAGTAATAAAAGTATTTTTATTCATGTTTTTCTAACAGCTTTCAATACTGTTTTTGCATCAAGCAAATGTAATTTGTCTAGGTTCATGTCATGACCTCCTTAAATCTACAGTGTGGTTCACTTATAACTTGCATTATGAATGCAAAACTTGCTAGGTTAATTTATTTCACATTGACAAATCGAAATATATGATGGGTTGTATTTGTTGGTAATTTTAGGGTCAGCTAATGACCCTTTTAGCTTGCATTTATTTGCTTTATTGAATTTTTTATTTTTTAGAAGTGCAGTGATTTATATTAGTCTTGAAACGTTTAAATGAGATTGTATTATTTACTAACAGTTCGTAAAAAAATAGAAATAATGAGCATTTAAAGTCATATTTTTATCTGCTGTTTATTTGATCAGATCTCCCAACAACACATTTATCATTGACATCTGTTGACATTTTATTAAATCAACCTTTCTGTGACACAGAAGAGATTTACATTTACATTTTATCTTGAAAACAGCTTATATATTAATGCTCATTTAGATAAATATATAAAGTATACAGATATAATCAGACACAATATTATTTTTATCACGAGTCCTGCTGGTCTAATGATATTAAGCATATGTTGGCTTGTATTAGCTGTGACAGAAGGACATTGACTCGTTCTCTACATGTAAAAACAGCATTAGCTCTAACTCTTAATGGTTTATTATTAAATCAATAAAGACACTGGCAACAGCAGTGCTTTGATATTTAACTAAATATTATTGACAAGCACAAATGAAACACACAAACCTGAATAATCACCACAACCATAAATTTTTTTTATTTAAAGGGATAGTTGAAACTTAAAGGGACAGTTCACCCCAAATTAAAATTATGTCATTTACTCACCCTCAAGTTGTTCCAAACCTGTATGAGTTTCTTTCTTCTGTTGAACACAAAATAAGATATTTTAAAGAATGTCGGTAACTAGACAGTTGCTGTACCCCATTAACTTCCATAGTAGAAAAAAAATACTATGGAAGTCAATGGGGTACATCAGCTGTCTAGTTACTGACATTCTTTAAAATATCTTATTTTGTGTTCAACAGAAGAAAGAAACTCATACAGGTTTGGAAAAACATGAGGATAAATAAATGATGACAGAATTTTAATTTGGGGTGAACTGTCCCTTTAAGTTTCAATTTACTGAAAACATTTGCCACAATATCTCAGTTTCTCTGAAGTGAAAGTAAGAGCTGGAAAGCATCTGAATCGCAGTTATCTATTTGAATGCGTGTTACCCTACAGCAATGCTGATTTTACTGGTAGAGATATATTGAGAAAGATTGTGAAACAAAGCACAAAAATCGGTCATTTAGGTGATTTTTGATGAATCAGAGCTCCATGTTTCGCTGCGGCCCATCCTTTCTGCCAGCCATGATAGTGAACGATTCCTCCTGCAACGACTGTTGCCAGAAAAAACACAAACACAGCCAGTCCAACACCACCGAACATCAACACACGCTCCGTCACCGTCACCTCGTCTACAGAGACAGAAAAGATGCACAGAAATTTCCAGTACTACAGTTGTTTTACATTTGTAATCAAAATTATTCAACCCACATTGCAAATCAGTTTTATTGGCAAAATCAGAATCAGAATCAGAATCAGAAAGAGCTTTATTGCCAAGTGTGGTTGCACACACAAGGAATTTGTTTTGGTGCTGAGGCTTCCAGTGGACATATACAAATACAACAAGAAACATAATACTACAAATTATAAGAATAAAAAATAAAAATAAAAATATATGAGAATAAAAGTATCACAGTTGGGTTTAGTCAGAATAGACATTTTCAGATTTACAGATTATAAACTATGAACATATTTACAGTGTTTTGAATATTATAATAAATAAATCTAAATCTACATATAAGTATCACCTGAGTTGTTGGATATTGCACTAAACAGTGGGAGTATTGCACTTAAGGCATATGCCTTGGGAGGAGTGTTAACTGTTCAGGAGGGAAATGGCCTGTAGGAAGAAACTGTTCCTGTGCCGAGATGTTCTTGTGGCCAGTGATCTGAGTCTCCGTCTTGACGGTAACAGTTCAAACAGGAGGTGTCCAGGGTTGGACAGTCTTTGGACAGACTTTTAGCTGTTTGTCATAATCATTTGTTAACAAACAAGTATTCATTACTTTAATGAGCTCATTGTTTCTGCCTTAAATTTTTACATTGTTTAAATTGATATTTTTTAGCCAAATGTGATTTGTATATGTACATTTCTGAAATATATATCTTATACAGTTTCCTCTGATAACAGATCTAAATTGTAATGTGAACTCATGCATTTTCTGTAAAGCTGCTTTGAAATGATGTATATTGTGAAAAGCGCTATACAAATAAATGTGAATTGAAATTTAATTAAATATCAAAAACAAAGAGAAGTTCATCAAAAAATAAATAATAATATAGTTTCAATATCACTATAACAGCAGCTCTTTCCTCAACAAGAATGATTCAAACACTGCACTTACACACGCAACTCTAATACTTAGTGAAAGGTTTGATCAGATCACTAGCACACTGGTGTTAAATAAAATTAGCAGTAGACAAATATCTCAGCATTGAAAGATTTGAGTTAAAGGTGAAAGGTCACCAGCACTGACCCTGAATCTCCAGTCTGATGGGTTTCTGGAAGTGCATCTCTGAAGACACAGATTTTGTTCCACAGAAATAAAGTCCTGAATCTGACTCTGTGACTCCAGTAATAACTAGCGTGACTGTCGTGATCTCTGTGTCTGCATCAACTTTCAGACGACTTCTGTTGAGATTGAACGTCACGAGAAGTTTTCTTCCTGCGGCACTGCTGGTTTTTGCAGATATTAGTTGGGTTAGTTGTTGAGAATACTGATGAAACCAGGAGATTTCATATCTGTCGCTCATGTTGCAGTTTAAACTGATTCTGTCCTTCAGCTCGACTCTGAACAGAATCACTTCATCTTCTGAAACATCTGGCAAAAATATAAACCAATTCTCTGAAATAGTTTTGATACAAATAACTGTTGTGTGTGAGGTTAAAATAGTGAGTTAAATGCAAGTTTAAAGAATATTCTTACCACTGGTAATTATTTGCAAATTACAGGATGAAAAAACACAGAGGAAAATTATTTTCTCCATTTTGTATGTTGGTCTGTGTCGATCAAGCTTCTGGTTTCAGAACAAAGCAGAGACTTAAACCACAAAGTGTTTCCACATCCTTTCATAAATGAGTGCTGTGTTTTGTTACAGCTGTTTTCATCAGTTATGCTTCAAACTTTTATGTGCAATTACATAATGAAAATACATATTTAATCTGATGTGGTCTGTGTGTGTTTTAGTTATGAGAAACTATATATCAGCTTCATCAAATCTAAATGATAAATGAGGCTCTACTCAAAGATTCTTTCATATTTGGCAAATTTTATAAATCTTGAATTTGAAATCCAAATTTAAACATACAAAAACATTTGTCACATCAAAAGGGTTTTCATCACAGATCAAGTTATTATTACAGTACAATGACCCAATGCATAGTTCAAGAAAGAAAAAAACATAAAACATTACAGCCACTGAACTAACTACACATGTACCTTAAATTAAATTTGTGCAGTAAATTAATTTATATATATATATTTCATGTTTATACAGAAAAGTAAAGCAATAGCAGTGCAAAAAATGATAGTGCAACATGAGAATATAGGATATAAAAGACATAAAAATAGATGTAGAATAAAACATACAGGTGCTATCACACTTGGTTCGATGGCTGTGTCTGAAACAGTCTGAGTCCTCCTGCCTCCGCTGGATTGTGTTTAGTGTATTCACATGTCTGGTTCAGAAGTGTGATATGTTTGCATGAACACAGACAGACGCTTCTCCTGCTGGTAATGATAATGCTGGAGACGATGGCAAAATCAATAGCATTGCTTGCCTCGCTTTTGTACTTGGGTTTTGAACCTTTGATTTGTTTCTAAGCGTCGACACAGAATGGCACTCGCATCTACAGCTGCCGTGAATGAGCTGCCAATGACATCTAATTAAAACCGATGGAGAAATATAAAATTATTCATTTAAAGTTGTTGATATAAAATATATAGAGGTGTAACAATATTTTGTGTCACAATATATCGCAATACAAAAATGCAAAACCATGTATCGTGGATAATGACAATCTGTATTGTGGATAGTTCACCCAAAATAAAAATGACTGTGTGAGAACAGATTCAAGTTTTAGTGTCAGTACATTAAACTGCTATATACAGTATAATGTTGAATAAAAAGTATAATAATGCAATGGGGGGATAATTGTGGGTCCTGATAATGTTAAATGTCTGATGTTACCAGTAAAAAGTGGCCTACATTATTTTAAATATATCTAGTCAGTGACAGAGTTCAAACATATTAATCTAAAATAAATCTGTATTTTCAGCTTCAGAATCATGAATATTGTTATTCTGGTGTCTCTATTGTTCATTGGGTTTCCAGCACCAAGTCCAAGCCTATTCATTTACACACACAATGTAATATAAAATGTATCATTTTAAACAACAGAACATTTTCTGTTAACCTTTTATCATATGTCTTGGAGTATCACAATAATATCGTATCGTGAGTTTAGTATCGTGATATGTATTGAATCGTGACATGAGGGTATCGTTACACACCTATATATATATATATATATATATATATTATATAATATTTATTGCTATATCCTATTTTGGACGATAGTGTTTAGAATATCAGCAGGAAATCCTACCGGAGATGACTTGATCCGTACGTGGACCATGTTTTTAATTTTTAAGCGGACTGGGGTTCGGTTCATCAAACGAGCTGGACTCTGAGGTCAAATGACCCAGTGTGTGCACCGAAAGTGCTAGTGTGCAAGAGTTTACAGTAGACCTCACTAAGAAGAACACCACTCCAGTTAATACTCTTCAGAAAAGTTGAGTTCTGTAGTGAATCTTGTGCTGGTCTGAGGTATAAATGATTGAGTGCAGTGTGTGATGCCGATATTGGCACCATTTCTTTGGCAGGAATTTAAAAAACAAAAACAAAACAGCAGAAAATCAGCAGGATCAGGGAGAAGTTCCTATCAGCACCACCTGGGGATTGAAATAAACACAGGCATAAAGACACATCTTTGCATGATTACCTGATCAAATTCCTGCTTATTTTTCAATGTTGGGAGAAAATATTGTATTTAATAAATACAAACTTATGTGTGTAGCTTAAGAATTGAGGCTCCTTTGGTTTACTTACTCCTCAGATTTTTCTCTGTACACTCTGTGGAAAATTTGAGAGCGTTAGCCATACAATTATTAATTCAGTAGAAATACATTTTTAAAACAACTTTAAAGGATAGTTCACCCAAATTATTTTTTTAATTCTTTAAGTATTCAATCCCAGTCAAGCTATTCAAAATGCCATGGTTCTCGCACATCATGCGACTGTTTTAAAAATGTGATTTTAAAAAAAATATTGGATATATTAAAAATATTTTTAAATACCGTCTCTCCTTTTCTGTGTCATAGAAGAAACAAATATGACTTTACTGGAATGGGGATATAGGAGGTAAATTGTTTTTGAGTGAACTAATTCTTTAAAAAAAAACAAAAAAACAATTAGGACCTTACCAGGCTTTGAATTTTTATTTTCGTAGAGTTGCTCAGGCACTGGATTTTTTTCATCAGCATATATTCTTAATGCGAACTGTGTGCCCTGTAAAAATTTCGGCACGACCACAGAACAGTGTCCGTCTTCTGTCAATAAACTGGAGACCTTATATATTTCATCATGAACTTCATCTGACTGATGTTCTACACGAACATGAACGCTCTTGAGTTGCTTCACGCGCTCCAGTGCTCCATCACAAGACAGAAAACACTGGCAATCGCTGGAACTCTTCTGTAGAGGAGCAGAACCTGTGGATAGAAACAATGCCATATTAATATATGTTTTCTTAAAAAAATACTGACATTAAAAACATGGCATGAATATAGTTCAAGTAGTACTCACTTCCAAATGTAAAAATCTTCAGCACCATGAACACCATTATTGGCACAAAAATCAGTCCACCTGATGTGAAATACAAAATGTCTGATTATCTGGTTGTTCATACTTGTCATGTAAAATCTATTATGCTCTTTGATATACCTTTCCTTTAGCGTTATAGCTGTTATAGTTGTAAGCACAAAGTCCGTGCTATTTTATACAATTGCTGATATAATCCTGTTATAATATACATTTTATAATGAACCAAGCATAATTACAACTGAACTTGACTGTCAGCGGTCACTCAGCATTTTCATTTATGGAAAACAACAGAACTATTTGTTCCCTTTCAGTCGATAACGTCAGACGTAGTCGACGTCGACTGAATGGGGATATCGCTAGAGAGCCTATCATCTTCGAGTACTATTGAACGAGCCAATGTAATTGGCGTGCGTGATTCGCATCACACACTCCGCCCCCGCGGCGCGGGTATAAATACGGAAGTGGATGCACGTACTAGTTGCCTTTCGCTTCGGAGCCGATCGTTTGATGTCTCTGAGAGTGCTGTTGTTTACAACGAACGAGCGAGTGTGTCGGTGTTCTTCAGGAAGACTCTCCCAGTGCTGGTGTTCTACAGCGCGAGTGCAGCGGTGATCGCGAGCTTTGAGCTCTCAACTGCTGTTTTAACAGCAACAAATTTCTAAATGTTTGTGTGTGTTGACGGCTGGTTAGAGGGCGGAAAGGTGAGTGCTTCACTGTTTCAGTTCTCTGTTCAGTGTTGCCGCGGTCATTTCCCTGTGTGCTCCGGCACTGGTGACGGTCCTATTTTCTGAAAGAGCAACACAGGTGTGTTTGCGTCTTTTTCAAGACGTCATTCCACCTGTGCGTTTCTGGATGCGTTCGTTCCCTTTTCCTCTCTGACGGTCACAATTGTTGCATCACGTGTTTGGGCTGTATGTTCATATGTATATAAATGTGTATGCATGTGTGCGTATATGTTCAGCATGTTGAGGCAGCTTTTGTGGACGGTTCATGTTCTCATTGCGGGAATATGACTGTCGCGGTGTCACACCGCAGCCGATGGAATTCCTGTTGTGCATACTGGTCTCTCTGTAATGGACTGATCAGCTGTTTCAATGGGGGTCCCCCCTGAGGATAAGATGTCGATAGCAGCATCGGAGGGTGAGCTGGCCTCTGGAAATGATGACTTGACTGTGTTATCTCCCCCTGGGAGTGTAATGTTGCCAAGCCAGATCCAGAAATTTCAGCTATGCTGAAACGGGCCGCCGAGGCTGCCGGGCTCGAGTGGAACCTCCACCGTGTCCCGTTCAGTCTCGGTTGGAATCTGGAGTTTGGTATCTCGGGGCGGGCCGCGCTGGTTCTCAGCTCGCCGCCCCAGTGCCTTTCTTTCCCGAAATGCATGGAGAGCTTTTTAGGTGGTGAACGGCATCTTTCTCTGCCAGAAACCGCCTGAATAGCTTTTCCCCCTCACTACCCTTTATAGAGGAACGGTGCAGGGTTGCGAGGTGTGTCCCCTAAGGCCTGTGAGTTTTCGTCCGTTCCGACGGGTAGAGCTTACAGAGCCTCTGGGCAAGCCGCTTCCTCTTGCATGCCATGCACGAGAGTAATCCAGACTGTGCGCTCATAGGTGAGCACCGCACTGCATCCGACCTCGCCCTCCGGGGCACGAGCGTCGGAGCATGTGTGTTCGGTCTGGCGATGTCCACCTTAGTGGTCCAGGAGCGCCATCGTTGGCTCAGCCTGGTTGGTATGGCGGATGCGGACAAGGTTCGGTTCCTGGTCTCCCCAATTTCCCAGGTTGGGCTGGTCGGCGACGCGGCGGGGAACTGCATCCTACAGTTCTCTGCCGCTCGAGCGCGGACGGAGGTCATCCGGCACATCCTGCCCTGGCGGCCAGCTGCTGCCTCCACCCGCCGCCGGTGGCAGCTCCTCCGCCTGCTCGTCGCCGAGGGCGTTCTCCGGCCGCCGCTCCTGCTGGGCCTCCGCAGCAGCCTCCACCCAGGCCTCAGCATGGAGCCGGCCACAGTAGAGACGCCCAGCCCGCTCCAGGCGCTGCCAAACCAGGTGGCAAGCGACAGCGAAAGCATTCCGGAGCGGGCCGCCCAGGGATGGATGAGGTGCTTTTGGAGCTGGCACGATCACTCCCTCCCCCCGGGTGAGGGCCGGGTGGAGTCTTTGTTTGTGTGTGTGTTTGTTCCGCCGCTGGCTCCCCAAAAAAAAAAAAAAAAAAAGCGGAGCAAGCGGTACCCGCACTTCAAAGAGAGAGCAATTTCATCCGTTCCTGGGCCCCAAGAGGGCCAGTCTGGCGGGTGTGACCCTGTATAGCCTTACACCCCTCAGCTCCCCCTTGGTCGCCAGCAGGCAGCTTGGTGCGTTCGAGGACCCGGTCATCCGCCTTCTCACGCGCCCCCTGCCGCTAGTGGAGACAGGTAAGTGTTGCACAGCACACTAACACCACTCTCTCTACTTTGCTGCCCCACCTCAGGCTCGGCTACCCCGCTCAAGTCAGTGATAATCATCACAGTAGGTGTTGAGCAGACGTGCTCCTGAAAATCCAGTGATATTCATCACACCGAGTGTTGAGCAGTGCTCCTGACTTGCGCGGGCATATCTTATCCTGCTGGCGAGGGATTTGATATAGCCGCTCCTCCAGCCGGTATGAAGGCCAGTTGTAAACTCGCTCTTCGTGCTACTAGGTGGTGGGTCGTGACCATCTTGGCCCAAGATTGGTCTGCAGCTCCGACCTGAAAGACATGCGCTTCAGATCTCTACCTTCCGCACCGCAGGCCATCCTGTGTGTTGTGTGTAAGGGTGAAGTATCAGTACAGTGTCCTTCCCTTTCGAGTGCTCCAGAGCCCGTTGGGTCTTCAGGTCAACTGGAAGAGAATAATCTCGCCCACGGGCCGAGTATCTCTTTTTCAGTTTTGGAGGTGGATTCGGTCTAACACGTCTCTCCAAGGAGAGGGTGTTCAGCTGGTGTTTGAAGTGAGAAAGGGTCCCACTGAAAGAACTTTCAGAGGCTCCTGGGGTATATGGTAGTCGCAGCCATAGGCTTCCTCCATATGTGACCGCTTCAGCGCTAGCTTCACGATCGAGTCCCGAGGTGACCGTGGCAGAGCAGCTCACCCTGTGTGACTATAGTTCATCCCGGTCTGCTGCCAAACCCTCTTCAACAGAGGGGCCATGTACAAAGGGCGTGTTGTAACGAGGGCCTGGGCGACCCTCGACTACACGGGCATTCGTGCCTCGAGTTGTTAGACATTGCGACCGTTGCGCAAGCTTCCCTTGCATGTCGCAACTCACCCGTCACCTCCTCCTGGGAGTCAGAAGCTTCTGAGGACGCTTTGTTCCACTCTTCCCGCTCTACTCAATCATGCCGCCATCGAGCCTCACGACAGTTAGAGCCAGGGCAAGTGGAGACTCCTTCCCCTGGGTCCAGCTGGGTCATGACCATTCCGGGGCCGCTTAGTTGCCTTTCCGGTTTCGTCTTCCTGCCAGTGTTTGAGTAAACCGAGCGGATTACCCTTGGGCAAACACTGGCTCTCGGCTGGCCCAGGGGCCCGCAGAAATGCGTTAAATCCCCAGTGAGCCTTCTAGAAGCGACTGCGACTCAGGATCGCCTTGCGCCGGCTCAAGTCAGTGAATTCATCACACTTCATGTTGAGCAGAAATGCTCCTGAAACTCAGTGAAGTTCGTCGCACTCAGGTGTTGAGCAGCAATGCTCCTGTAGCTCAGTGAGTTCGTCACACTCAGGTGTTGAGCAGCAATGCTCCTGTAGCTCAGTGAATTCATCACAAGCAGTGCTGAGCAGAAATGCTCCTGAAGCTCAGTGAAGTTCTTCGCACTCAAGTGTTGAGCAGAGATGCTCCTGTAGCTCAGTGAGTTTATCACACTTAGGTGTTGAGCAGAAATGCTCCTGTAGCTCAGTGAATTCATCACACACAGTGCTGAGCAGAAATGCTCCTGTTGCTCAGTGAAGTTCTTCGCACTCAAGTGTTGAGCAGAGATGCTCCTGTAGCTCAGTGAGTTTATCACACTTAGGTGTTGAGCAGAAATGCTCCTGAAGCTCAGTGAACTTATCACACTCTAGTGCTGAGCAGGAAATGCTCCTGAAGCTCAGTGATCTTCACATGTTGTGTTGAGCAATGCTCCTGTCTCTTTTGTGCCCGTCGCTTGCACCTACGTGCCAGGTCAGGAGAGGAACAGGTCTTCATAGTTGCCCCTTATTGGCCCAACTAGACCTGGTTCCCATCGACAGCCTTCCTGACTTCCCCTGAAAACTCTTTCAGGGACGGGGCACGATGGCACCCGCGGTCTTACATCGGAACGCGGAGGTTCAGGTGGCTATCACAGGAACGGGTGATTAGTTACCATCACTTCTGCAAGCACCCCCTAGAAATGGGTAGCGTGCTTACGCCTTTTAGAAGTGGAACCTAGTCGTTGAGTGTGTCTTCTCTCCAGAGGAGATCCTGAAAGCTTTCGATCACTTCAGTGCTCTCTTTCCTGCAAAATGGGTTGGAGTAGGCTGTTTTCCTTCACCCTCAAGATGATGTTGCCTCGGTATTCAAACGACGCTCATCGTGTTGCAGAGGTGTGCAGAAGCACGTTCTGATCGTCAGGTTCCTGAGGAGCAAGGTCTTGTAAATCCTTGAGTTCCTCTTTATCCTCTTGGGCCTTGTCCCTGGTGCGACTGCACTGCAGAGACCGCCCCTGAGCCACTGCAGGCAGTGAGTTAAAAATTCTGTTGTATCAGTTCTCCTGCTCGCATGGTCTCTACTAGAGGGTAGGGACTTGCTCGCTTTCGGTCAACGTACTGTGCCTGGAGTCTGGGCCGGCTAACTCTCACAAGCTGAGACCCCGGCTCGGATTGTGCCCAAGGTTCCTACCTCTCCCGTAGTAGGAGCAGGTGGTGAGCCCGCAAGCGCTGCCCTGGAGGAGGCAGATCCAGCCCTGGCTTCTCTGTCCGTTCTCTTGGACGTGTACAGAACGCAAGCCATAGACCTCAGACCAGCTCTACAAATATCTGTTGGAATTCAGCAGAAAGGGAAGGCTGTTTCCATGCAAAGTTGCACTTAGTGCTTGCCTTCATTTCGGTAAAAATCTGAGATGCAACATGTCCACTTAGGTGCTGAGCTCCTCTATGATGAGTGTAAAGTGCTCCGCCTGGGCGTTGACGAGATGCTTTGCTAAACAGATTCTAGAGTTGGGGGCTGGACGACACATAGTTGAACCGCTGCTTCCCGTGGGCTCCCTTCTCATGAAGCCAGTTTCACCGTGAGTCCGGTTCAAGTGTCGGCTTGCTGCGCCATTCCCCTCCTATGGACTGGATGGGTGCGCCTTTTTACTCCAGTTGAGTTCCCCTAAATTGAACCCTGTTGAGTTCCTCCACACCCCTCCGACGTCGGACGTGCTGAACGTCTGGTGTTAGGCCTACCACTAGTAAGCAGTGTGGAACCTGTGTTAGGCTGGGTCCATATGTTGCGGTCCCTACGGCGACCCCATATGTGTATTCTTCCACTATACGGCTCCCTGCGGCGAGCCCGTGTCTTCCCTCGGCAGTGTCTCTCTGCCGTCACTGTTCGGTGTGTCTCCCCCCGTCTCAGGCTGGAGCCACCCCAGTGACATTCCATATGTCAGACTGCCCGGTTTCCGCCCAGTTCATATGTGTATCCTCCACGTTACCTCCCTCTGGGTTGGATGTGGCTTCCGCAGCGTCCCTTCCTTCCAATGTGCGGGGAACGCTTTCCCAGTCGTCCTGTAGGAACAGCAGTGACTTCCCTGGCCTAAGCCCTGTCCTTCCCCGCCTTAAATTTGCGGGGGCATCAGGAGGCTTTTGTTTAGGCACTGGAAGGTGGCAGCTTTAGTGGCGTTTTCAAAGGTTATCCCCATTCAGTCGACCGTCGACTACGTCTGACGTTATCGACTGAAAGGGAACGTCCTGGTTGCGTAAGCAACCCACCGTTCCCTGAAGGAGGGAACGGAGGACGTAGTCCCCTTGCCACTACCGCTGGACCACCGCTGACCCCGGGTTACTCTTGGCTCCTCAGCGAAAAGCAACTAGTGCGTGCATCCACTTCCGTATTTATACCCGCACCGCGGGGGCGGAGTGTGTGATGCGAATCACGCACGCCAATTACATTGGCTCGTTCAATAGTACTCGAAGATGATGGGCTCTCTAGCGATATCCCCATTCAGTCGACGTCGACTACGTCCTCCGTTCCCTCCTTCAGGGAACAGTGGGTTGCATACGCAACCAGGACGTTCTTTATAATGAAACTTTTCTTTAACTTTAACTGTAATAATTATTGCAATGTCTTCAAATCAAATTATATAGTTTTAAATTATAATTTGAAGCAGAAACATACATTATCAACACATTTACTGTAGCTATTTCAGAATATTACGAATATTAGACCTATAAGTCCCCGATTCCATCTTCCACATATTTTGTAGATTATTAGCAAATTAATTTAAAATATAATCAGTGGATACCACAATGCTGGCATCTTATCTCTGCATTTGACAGCGCATTTAGCAAATCAGAGGCTGTTCTTTCAGAAAAACGTGCAGATTTTGGTCAATCTGCAAAAGTAACTTTCACAAAAAGCTTATTGCAAGCTTATTAAAGCATAATCATTAGAGGTAACTCCAAACCCAACAGTTTCCCTTTATTTTATTCCTTATTCACCATTTACATTTTGCAATTTCAAATATACATCAACAAAAAATCTGTCTAATTATAAACTTCCTTCTGAATAGATTTTTTGATGGTGAAATAAATTATATTGCAATTAAACCCTTCGGATGATGGTTCATCAAATCCTCATTGATTCTTTGAATTAAAAACCTCAAAAGACCTAGTAGATTTTAGAAATTTACAAATTAAAAATAATGCTGACTCACTCATTGCCATTTGTAATTTGACTATTTTTGGTGGTTTGCAAATTACATTTTGTTGCTAAACAGAAATAAACTTATTCCACATAGGAACCGAACACACAAACTGATTGTGGGCTATATTTAAATAAAGACTTACATGTTAATTTCTTTCTACGAAGTGCCATGCCAAAAATGAAGTGTGAATGAAACACTCTTCCTGCTTTACTTCTTCCTATATAATTTGTGTGGTTGTGAACATCCTTTGTTGCATTACCGCCACCATCTCGACTGGAGTGTGAAAGACTGAAAGGACCAGGAAATAAAACAGCCAAGAATATTACTTATAATGTTCCCATGCATACATAAAGCACCTCAACTTGCCTATCTCAACCTATTTCTTTGAAATGTTTTAATACTAATCTATAATTTTGCCAGTCCAGAATCTCGAGAATCAGTTTTTAGTAAACTAAAGGTAGGCTATAGTTACACAGCTCTGCAGTTTTGTTCTAATTCATTTTTATATTATGTTTTATATGCTTAAAGTGTAAAAGACCTTCTCAGCACAATCAAAATATACACATCTTCCTTTTGCAGAGATTCCTATTGTCAATAAAGTATAATTTAAGCCACAATGTCTTACATGATGACAAGTAATAAAAGTATTTTTATTCATGTTTTTCTAACAGCTTTCAATACTGTTTTTGCATCAAGCAAATGTAATTTGTCTAGGTTCATGTCATGACCTCCTTAAATCTACAGTGTGGTTCACTTATAACTTGCATTATGAATGCAAAACTTGCTAGGTTAATTTATTTCACATTGACAAATCGAAATATATGATGGGTTATATTTGTTGGTAATTTTAGGGTCAGCTAATGACCCTTTTAGCTTGCATTTATTTGCTTTATTGAATTTTTTATTTTTTAGAAGTGCAGTGATTTATATTAGTCTTGAAACGTTTAAATGAGATTGTATTATTTACTAACAGTTCGTAAAAAAATAGAAATAATGAGCATTTAAAGTCATATTTTTATCTGCTGTTTATTTGATCAGATCTCCCAACAACACATTTATCATTGACATCTGTTGACATTTTATTAAATCAACCTTTCTGTGACACAGAAGAGATTTACATTTACATTTTATCTTGAAAACAGCTTATATATTAATGCTCATTTAGATAAATATATAAAGTATACAGATATAATCAGACACAATATTATTTTTATCACGAGTCCTGCTGGTCTAATGATATTAAGCATATGTTGGCTTGTATTAGCTGTGACAGAAGGACATTGACTCGTTCTCTACATGTAAAAACAGCATTAGCTCTAACTCTTAATGGTTTATTATTAAATCAATAAAGACACTGGCAACAGCAGTGCTTTGATATTTAACTAAATATTATTGACAAGCACAAATGAAACACACAAACCTGAATAATCACCACAACCATAAATTTTTTTTTATTTAAAGGGATAGTTGAAACTTAAAGGGACAGTTCACCCCAAATTAAAATTATGTCATTTACTCACCCTCAAGTTGTTCCAAACCTGTATGAGTTTCTTTCTTCTGTTGAACACAAAATAAGATATTTTAAAGAATGTCGGTAACTAGACAGTTGCTGTACCCCATTAACTTCCATAGTAGAAAAAAAAATACTATGGAAGTCAATGGGGTACATCAGCTGTCTAGTTACTGACATTCTTTAAAATATCTTATTTTGTGTTCAACAGAAGAAAGAAACTCATACAGGTTTGGAAAAACATGAGGATAAATAAATGATGACAGAATTTTAATTTGGGGTGAACTGTCCCTTTAAGTTTCAATTTACTGAAAACATTTGCCACAATATCTCAGTTTCTCTGAAGTGAAAGTAAGAGCTGGAAAGCATCTGAATCGCAGTTATCTATTTGAATGCGTGTTACCCTACAGCAATGCTGATTTTACTGGTAGAGATATATTGAGAAAGATTGTGAAACAAAGCACAAAAATCGGTCATTTAGGTGATTTTTGATGAATCAGAGCTCCATGTTTCGCTGCGGCCCATCCTTTCTGCCAGCCATGATAGTGAACGATTCCTCCTGCAACGACTGTTGCCAGAAAAAACACAAACACAGCCAGTCCAACACCACCGAACATCAACACACGCTCCGTCACCGTCACCTCGTCTACAGAGACAGAAAAGATGCACAGAAATTTCCAGTACTACAGTTGTTTTACATTTGTAATCAAAATTATTCAACCCACATTGCAAATCAGTTTTATTGGCAAAATCAGAATCAGAATCAGAATCAGAAAGAGCTTTATTGCCAAGTGTGGTTGCACACACAAGGAATTTGTTTTGGTGCTGAGGCTTCCAGTGGACATATACAAATACAACAAGAAACATAATACTACAAATTATAAGAATAAAAAATAAAAATAAAAATATATGAGAATAAAAGTATCACAGTTGGGTTTAGTCAGAATAGACATTTTCAGATTTACAGATTATAAACTATGAACATATTTACAGTGTTTTGAATATTATAATAAATAAATCTAAATATAAGTATAAGTATCACCTGAGTTGTAGGGTATTGCACTAAACAGTGGGAGTATTGCACTTAAGGCATATGCCTTGGGAGGAGTGTTAACTGTTCAGGAGGGAAATGGCCTGTGGGAAGAAACTGTTCCTGTGCCGAGATGTTCTTGTGGCCAGTGATCTGAGTCGCCGTCTTGACGGTAACAGTTCAAACAGGAGGTGTCCAGGGTTGGACAGTCTTTGGACAGACTTTTAGCTGTTTGTCATAATCATTTGTTAACAAACAAGTATTCATTACTTTAATGAGCTCATTGTTTCTGCCTTAAATTTTTACATTGTTTAAATTGATATTTTTTAGCCAAATGTGATTTGTATATGTACATTTCTGAAATATATATCTTATACAGTTTCCTCTGATAACAGATCTAAATTGTAATGTGAACTCATGCATTTTCTGTAAAGCTGCTTTGAAATGATGTATATTGTGAAAAGCGCTATACAAATAAATGTGAATTGAAATTTAATTAAATATCAAAAACAAAGAGAAGTTCATCAAAAAATAAATAATAATATAGTTTCAATATCACTATAACAGCAGCTCTTTCCTCAACAAGAATGATTCAAACACTGCACTTACACACGCAACTCTAATACTTAGTGAAAGGTTTGATCAGATCACTAGCACACTGGTGTTAAATAAAATTAGCAGTAGACAAATATCTCAGCATTGAAAGATTTGAGTTAAAGGTGAAAGGTCACCAGCACTGACCCTGAATCTCCAGTCTGATGGGTTTCTGGAAGTGCATCTCTGAAGACACAGATTTTGTTCCACAGAAATAAAGTCCTGAATCTGACTCTGTGACTCCAGTAATAACTAGCGTGACTGTCGTGATCTCTGTGTCTGCATCAACTTTCAGACGACTTCTGTTGAGATTGAACGTCACGAGAAGTTTTCTTCCTGCGGCACTGCTGGTTTTTGCAGATATTAGTTGGGTTAGTTGTTGAGAATACTGATGAAACCAGGAGATTTCATATCTGTCGCTCATGTTGCAGTTTAAACTGATTCTGTCCTTCAGCTCGACTCTGAACAGAATCACTTCATCTTCTGAAACATCTGGCAAAAATGATAATCAATTCTCTGAAATAGTTTTGATACAAATAACTGTGAGGTTAAAATGGTGAGTTAAGTGCAAGTTTAAAGAATATTCTTACCACTGGTAAATATTTGCAAATTCCAGGATGAAAAAACACAGAGGAAAATTATTTTCTCCATTTTGTATGTTGGCCTGTGTCGATCAAGCTTCTGGTTTCAGAACAAAGCAGAGACTTAAACCACAAAGTGTTTCCACATCCTTTCATAAATGAGTGATGTGTTTTGTTACAGCTGTTTTCATCAGTTATGCTTCAAACGTTGATTATGAGCAAGCACATAATGAAAATACATATTTTATAGGATGTGGTCTATGTGTGTGTTTTAGTCAAATATGAAAAACTATATATCAGCTTCATCAAATCTAAATGATAAATGAGGCTCTACTCAAAGATTCTTTCATATTTGTCAAATTTTATAAACCTTGACTTTGAAATCCAAATTTAAACATACAAAACAAACATTTGTCACATCAAAAGTGTTTTCATCACTGATCAAGTTATTATTACAGTACAATGACCCAATGCATAGTTCAAGAAAGAAAAAAACATATAAAACATTACAGCCACTGAACTTACTACACATGTACCTTAAGTTAAATTTGTGCAGTAAATTAATATATAATTAATTTTATATATATATATATATATATATATATGTGTGTGTGTGTGTGTGTGTGTGTGTGTGTGTGTGTGTGTGTGTGTGTGTGTGTGTGTGTGTGTGTGTGTGTGTGTGTGTTTATATGTTTATACAGAAAAAGTAAAGCAATAGCAGTGCAAAAAAGTGATAGTGCAACATGAGAATATAGGATATAAAAGACATAAAAATAGATGTAGAATAAAACATACAGGTGCTATCACACTTGGTTCGATGGCTGTGTCTGAAACAGTCTGAGTCCTCCTGCCTCCGCTGGATTGTGTTTAGTGTATTCACATGTCTGGTTCAGAAGTGTGATATGTTTGCATGAACACAGACAGACGCTTCTCCTGCTGGTAATGATAATGCTGGAGACGATGGCAAAATCAATAGCATTGCTTGCCTCGCTTTTGTACTTGGGTTTTGAACCTTTGATTTGTTTCTAAGCGTCGACACAGAATGGCACTCGCATCTACAGCTGCCGTGAATGAGCTGCCAATGACATCTAATTAAAAACGATGGAGAAATATAAAATTATTCATTTAAAGTTGTTGATATAAAATATATAGGGGTGTAACAATATTTTGTGTCACAATATATCGCAATACAAAAATGCAACAACATGTATCGTGGATAATGACAATCTGTATTGTGGATAGTTCACCCAAAATAAAAATGACTGTGTGAGAACAGATTCAAGTTTTCAGAGTTTTAGTGTCAGTACATTAAACTGCTATATACAGTATAATGTTGAATAAAAAGTATAATAATGCAATGGGGGGATAATTGTGGGTCCTGATAATGTTAAATGTCTGATGTTACCAGTAAAAAGTGGCCCACATTATTTTATCTAGTCAGTGACAGAGTTCAAACATATTAATCTAAAATAAATCTGTATTTTCAGCTTCAGAATCATGAATATTGTTATTCTGGTGTCTCTATTGTTCATTGGGTTTCCAGCACCAAGTCCAAGCCTATTCATTTACACACAATGTAATATAAAATGTATCATTTTAATCAACAGAACATTTTCTGTTAACCTTTTATCATATGTCTTGGAGTATCACAATAATATCGTATCATGAGTTTAGTATCGTGATATGTATCGAATTGTGACATAAGGGTATCGTTACACACCTATATATATATATATATATATATATATATATATATATATATATATATATATATATATACAGGTCCTTCTCAAAAAATTAGCATATTGTGATAAAGTTCATTATTTTCCATAATGTAATGATAAAAATTAAACTTTCATATATTTTAGATTCATCGCACACCAAATGAAATATTTCAGGTCTTTTATTGTTTTAATACTCATGATTTTGGCATACAGCTCATGAAAACCCAAAATTCATATCTCAAAAAATTAGGATCAGGAGAAGAGCATGAGGACCTGAGGATAGAAACAATGCAATATTAATAAACATATGTTGATATTTCTTTTTCTTTTTTTTAAAGTAGTAAAACAAAAGTAAAAAGATTGCAGAAATAAAATACTCACCTGCAAAATAAACAATGATCAACAGCGCCGTGATTAGTCCAACTGCTGTGAAATACAGAAAGATTGATTATGTGGTTTATCATTACTACTTGTCAATTAAAGTACAGATCTGAAAAAGTTATCCGTTTTCCTAGGCCCTGTTTACACCTGGTATTAAGAAGCGCTTTGGTCGATCTGATCACATGTAGACGACGCTAAATACAGGTTGGGTGCTAGTTAGTTTAATTTGGCCCGGACCAAGGGCGAAAAATGATATTTAGTAGCATTTTTCAGGCGTCTTGTTTCCTTTTCACACCACACTGATTACTCTGGTCCGAATCAGTTGATGACTTGATGAAATGAACCAAAATGCAGTCACGTGACAACATCCACATCACTCATTGGCCAGATGTGTCTTGAACGTATTTCCATAACTGCACTTCGATTGGTCAGAATTAACGTGCATCACACACTTCTATGCACTGCTGGCGACGTTTCATTACCTCAAACCTGCACTGCTCCACAGATCTATGAAACCCCCTTTCCCTTTGCTGTTTGCTAAACAAAGCTGTTTTGCAGCTGATTTCGCTGTTCTTGTGAGTTTTTGAAAGTTGGGAGCTAATATGGTCATCAGACCAAATTTCTATGAGGCTCCGCACCTCCTCACAACTCCAAGTTTGTCCACGAGTTGCCATGCTAAAAGTGCAAACTGTCAACAAACATTAGTCCTCATTCCATAATGCACAGCGCAGCTACGGCAGCTGGTTTAGTAAAAAAATCCACAGTTCTTTGGCAGTTGGGTCTGTTCGAGGTCGGATCAGAGCCAGTCTAACGGAGAGCCTTGGCACTTCCTATTAGCCCAATTGTATCATCTTGGTTGCAGTTCCATTAGAATTCCACTGGAGGTGATCGCGGGCGAGTGCAGAATGAATGGGAGTCTATGGAGCTAGACGGCTAAATGTATCCCTTTCTCCTGCTTGTCGTTGAATCAGCGTAGATTTTGTTGATTCCCTAATTTCAATATAGATTATAGACCAAAAGTCGAATGAACGAGTACTTATGTTCTTTCGATGTCTTACAGGTTAGGTCGTTGTTGGACGGAATAAACGCTAGCATTCTGCTATTATGTGACGTCATCACATTTTTGAACAGATTTTTAGAACAGATAAGTGAACTTAAAAATGCAATTTTCAGCTGAGTGTATTATCTTAGCCCCCCCCCCCCCCCCCCCTCTTTTGAATGCAACTTTCAAATTACTTGACAAAAAATTACATCCTGAGAAAAGTGGATTTCTGTGGACTCCCATTCATTCTGCACTCGCCTGCGAGCGCCCCCGCATGGACAGAGACGTGTTACTGCAGCCAGTCCAGAAATCGGAAGTAACCAGACAGTGCCAATTCTCTTCTATTAGACATTCTCTGGTCGGATCACGTTCTCACCACAAACGAACCGCTCCAGAGTTCATGTGAAGAGGAAACCGAGACCACCTACACTTGTTTGGTCCGTTTTTGGTGCGCACCCGAGTGCAATTTCTGCATTTACACCGGCCCAAACAAACCACACTACGGGGGACAACGAACTTGAGTGCAATTCAGCCGAACTAAATGAGGCTGATGTGAAAGCACCCTTAAACGTTTTGAGCTTGTCCACTTTCAACCACTTCCAGAGGTAGCCGAAAACACATTCGACCGGTGCTTTCGTAGTGTAAACGCAGTAGCGGTTTTAGGCACGGGCGAACCGGGCAGTCGCCCGGCCGGGGCGGCATTTTTCATGTCACATGGGGGGCGGCACGGCAGCGTGTAGCAGGAGCACTGTTTCAGCAATACTCTAATGAAATTAGAGGTCTAAAGTCAGTCACACCACCTCGACTTTCTTCCAAAATAGCGCACATTTCATTCATAATATTATAAATATAGGCCTATAGTTCCTGAAAATTTTTGTTTTTCTGAATTGTGTGAAATGGCTAATAAAAATAAGTAATACCAAACGATTATGTGGGTCACCTCACCAAGGTGAATTGCTTTAGTCTTGACTTCTGGCCGTGACTCATGACGTGAGTGACAGTGTTGGGGTGGGATGGGAAATCTGTTGATTGTCAAGTGCCAAATAAACAGAGATGGACAGGAAAAGGTCAAAGCCATCAGGTGCACATTTTTTTGGATGTGGATAATGTGTGTGTGTGTGTGTGTGTGTGTGTGTGTGTGTGTGTGTGTGTGTGTGTGTGTGTGTGTGTGTGTGTGTGTGTGTGTGTGTGTGTGTTTTATTTATTTATTTATTTATTTGCTTTCGAAGGTGGCCCAGGGTGTAATTCAATGTAGAACCGCCACTGTGTAAACGCTCATGTGATCAAATGTGTTCAAATAGCCACAAAAGACTGTCTTCTCTCCGTCTACCTACCTAATGAGTAACATTATGAGAAGAGCTCTAGTCAGACGGGATATAAACTTAATCGGCTGGAGACCCAAGTTTGGTTTGAAGATGAAAAACGTTCCAAGCACAATGTTTTCTCACCATTCCTGATTTCTAACACACACGGCTGATCTTGTGTTCACGGCTGAACTAATGCTCTCATTGCATTAATAATCCATATATTTCTAAACTAATATTTATACAAAAAGTACTAAACTGTAAGAAAAAAAGTCTGTAGAAAAACAGATAATCAGATGTCCTGAAGAGAATCCCCAAATTTCTGTTAAGTTTACGGATATTTTCCTTATTACAGTTTTTTACAATCGCTATGACAATTTTTTCAATACTTTTAACAAATTTCCTAAACTCTTAACACAGTTAGCACTACATCGGTCTGTGTAAGCTATACTATTAACACATTTCTTGTTGCTTTAACACAAAATGCGTACAATTAACACAAATTTAAAATGCTTGAATTTATTTTACACACAAGCTCAAACAAGACCAAAACAATGGATTTTTACTGGCAAATTTACCAATGCTTTAACACTGTATGTCAGAACAGAAACACCATGTTCTAAACCTAACCCAGGCTAAAGTCAAGTAAACAGCTGTTTATACTGTGAATTGAAACACAAATATATCCCCTGTATTTTATTCTATTGTTACTGAGAAACAGCTGATTGAATTATGCAAATATATACATTTATTTTTATTTATTTTATTTACTGTATTGCAGCAATTCTGTCTCTGTCTTCATTTTTTCATTACAGTAACCGTACATTATAAAGCACTCTGAGATAGGTCTTTTTTTTATTGAATTTCTGCAGCAAAAGACCTAAACCCAACAAAACAAAAATGTAGAGTCTTCAGAAGAAACTGCAGTGCAAAACACAATCTACGATCAATACAATATACTGTCTGTTGTATAAGGTCAGACCTGATACATATAAAATAATGCAGTTTCTGTAATTCCATCTGATGTTAGTGTTTTTATGACATTGTGCAATGATTAACTAAATCTCCCTGTTGGACGAGAACATAATGTTAGTGTTTTGAAAAATGATTTGATTTTGAGACATGTTTGCAGTGTTTTGGTAGACATAGTGTATTGTTGATAGTGTATTATTGTATTTTGAAAATTAGTGTTGGAGTTTAGTTTACAATGTGTGATTTTGAGCATGAAATTAACTGTTTTGCCAATTGTGTGTTGTAGGTGTGTTGGTGCGTTAAGAGTTTAGGAAATTTGTTAAAAGTATTGAAAAAATTGTCATAGTGATTGTAAAAAACTGTAATGCAATGCATGATTCCAAACACAGGTTGAACACCTGTGAAAAATCAATATGGAAAATTCCTTCATATTAACACTGAGGTACTGATAAAAAACATATTATTCTGAGCAACAAAAAAACAATGCTATCTCACACACTAGCTCTAGCAAATTTACTAAAATGTTGTTGGTTGCTTCAGTTTTTGACATTTTGTTGCTAGATGGAAATAAACATAGCTATAGGAACCGAACATACAACCTGGCTGTGGACAATATATGAATAAATTAGGACTTACATATTTTACAAGCTTTTGCAAATGATGACATGTTGACAGTGTAGCACGTGTGAATAAGGAAACTAAAATTCTCCTTTGTTCTTTCTCTGCTTAGTTCCTGTTTATTTCTTGTCTCTCAAACCCACATTACTGCCACCATCTTCACTGTGTGAAACACTGAAAGGATGAGGAAACAGGAGGGAAGAAAAAAACACATAAAAATATTGCTTCTAATTTCTCCATGCATACATGAAGTTCTTCAACCCTTCCATCAAAACCTATTTCTTTTTAGATGCTTTAAAACTAATCTTTATACTTTTGTCTGTCCAGATTCACTTTTTAGTACACAGCTCTTCAGTAAATATGATTTGTCTAGTTTCATGTCATGAACTCTTTATGACTGGCTCACTTATAACTGGCATTGTGAATATACAAAACTCGGTAGTTCCATTTATTTTCACATTTTCAATAAATATGATGGCTATAAGTTGTACGATCAGCAAATGACCCTTTTAGCTTGCTTTATTGTATTTTAATCTTAGTTTTTACATTGATTTTATTTCATACAGTAGTGTTGGATGGCTATAATTAATGACTAAAATTGAGAAAAAAAAATATTTAAGAGAGCATCAGTATCATGATATATATATATATATATATTTTTTTTTTTTTTTCTGATATTTTCTGATATTTTCCTTTGTAACCTGTAACTGTGCTTACCCATGGCATTGGTTTTATATGTTCTTAGCAATTATATAATGATTTAAAGAAGCTGAATGAAGGAAGGAAATCTATGCTGGGGTTTTGATTTCACATCAGTCACATGACCCGTGCGGGTCTAACAACTGATCAGAGATCAGATTTCACTACATCATCCTGTCACATGATCACAGAGCTGTCAATGGAAACCGGCATTCCTTTCAAAACAAAAGTCAGATTTAATATTCAGTTAAATATTCAGTTCATATGCAATTAATTTTATAAGTCACAAAATTATATATATATAATATTCAGCTCTATCAGCTTTGAAAGAATAACCAGTAGAGAGAAATAAAAACAAATAATACACTATACTCATCATTAGTGGGAGGGACCAAACTGGAAAATCAGCTGTGTGCCTTTCTTTAGTTGTGTTTGTACTGTAATGCCACATCACACTAATGTCACATCTCACTAAACCTGCTGTGGTTTATGAAGACGCCCAGCACACTCCTGCAAAATATTTACCATGTAAGTTTGTTTCTTTTTAAAATATAAATCCAGTTTGTGTGTTTTTTATGTTATTAAATGAACAGTTGTTTATTTTTGTGGAAAACTAAACATGATAATGAGAAAATTAATCAACATCTTAATGCAGAATATCCATTACTGTGATTATGACCATTATTGTTGTAAGGCCGTCTAACTCGATCCAATGGCGGTTTTCGAATTAGCGGTGAAGGTCTCTGTGTGTTACTGTCTTTTCTCGCAGCAAAGTATTTTTGGTTAAATGCAATACATTTTCTCATATGTATTTTCTCGTTATTTCATCTGACTCCATAAATGAAAAAGGTTTAAATGATATCAGTGTATCATTAAATGTGAGCGAATGTTTTACTATTCTTTTAACTCTTGAATGAAAATAATGTCAAAGTCAATTAGAAAAATCAAATATCACAATTTAATATGTCAGGTAAATGTATCATTACAATTTCATAATCAATTCAAAGATAATCAATGTAAAACATCAAATGCTCTAGAACAAAGAAGAAAAAGTTTACCCAACAAGAAATGCGTGAGGCTGAGAGTCTCGCAACTCCCAGCCTCACGGGCTGATCTGAGATACAGAAAGGCCTCGAGCCCTCACTGCGTTTCATTTATATACCCAGACCTCATTTCAAATCTAAACCTCATCCACAGTGGAAATTTACCTGTAAGTCACCATTTGCTAGCAGTGAGAAATTAGCATTCAGTCAAATGGTCAGAAGGTGTTAACTCAAAGACACATCCTCCAGTATTGGAGGCTGTGGAAGATATTTCTAAACTTCCTAAGAACTTTATTACCTTCTGGTTTATTACTTTAGGAATGAGACATTTGTACCAGTCGCACCAAGACATTTCAAATGATATCAAACATGTATGAAATTTGATGATAATCATTCACATTAAACCAATTAGATTCTTGTGTGAGTTTGGGAGATCTCTGCCAGGATGAAGAATGGGGGAGAGAAATGTAGATTAGGATGAGGGAGGTGAGACCTTCGTCTCAATAGTGCACCAGGGGGAGTTTGAATGTTAATTTCCTTTGTTTTCTCAGAGAGTGTCTCTCTCCTTTCAGTTTTTCCAGTCTTACATTGTTGTTTGTGTTTTGGGACTTTTGTTTTGAATGATAGTTTTGAGTATTACACGAGAATCATGTCACACTCTCAGGATATCACAAAAGCTGTCAGTGCAGTGTATCCTTTCTACCTTATGTACCCCATATTCATTACTGAAAGTGTACAGTAGCCTATACAGTGACAGCCTGTGAACCTTTTTTTCTGAGAATTATAGTTTGATGTTTTTTATTGGGCATTTTTATCATGTAACATCCTCATGTTAAATATTCAGAAGAAATGAAAGTGAAAGTGATTTTTTTTTTTTTTTTTATCTAAGGAAAGCATCTTATCTTATCGATGAATCTGTGACATCACAGCTCTTCTGTTTTCTCATCAGGTTTAAACTCTTCAATCTTCTGTGGCTGATGTGCCTTTACAATAACAGTGGTCAGTATACAGTCATTTCTGTTAATACATTTTAACCATATTTGATTGATCATTCACTGTCAGGTACAGTTATTCTGGATGATTGTTTCTCTGCTGAGTTCAGTTATTTGTTCAGGAATTCATTACATCTGAACTGACACATCTGATACAGCTATATTCGACTGTCATCAACATTTGAAGTGTTAAAATGTGGCACAGCTACTATTGTTGGCTCATTAATACTGTACTTTCATTCACATATGGAGTGTATAAACAGTAGTCAATATTTGAAGTGGATCAAAACCTTTCATCAAGTTACACATGAATTTTGAACAGTACCTGTTCTTGTCTTTGGACAACTTTTTTGATCCACTTCAAATGTTGACTACTGTGTACATATATCAATACTAATACCTGATATATACACTGTATTAGTATTGATACTTTATTGAATAAATATTACTGTGTGTATTTGCAGGAACCGCCACTATATCTCTGTCAGGAATAAAGGGAGGCAACGTCACCCTGCGGTGTGAATATAAGGCCAAAGAAGTTTATATTGATTTAAGCAGGTTTAAAAGCATCTTTTCTTGTCAGAATGAAGAATGTAAGAGTGAGAGTCAATATGGCCGAGTATTTAAAGAAGGATCATGTTACATCATCATCAAGGATCTGAGATTCAATGACGCTGGAAAATACACTTTAAGAGTCTATTATCACAATGATGGTCAGACAGAGCTGGAGCCACAAACCCTGGAGTATCAACTCTGCATTCATGGTAAAGCCAAAACTGATCAATCAATCAGATTGTGCTTTTTGGTTTTCCTTTAATAATTGTGTTAGTATTGCACGCAGGCCTGTGACCAGCAGACACACTGAATGTGACACTAATATTCAGATTAGTTAATCCTATACATATGCTTCACAGTGGTGGATTTTTAAATTATTACATTTGGTCCCCAATCCTAAATATATGCTTATAGACTGATTGACACCATTATAATAATTATGAATGTCTTTGTTTCTCTTCAGATGAGATCTCTGTGCAGAAAGGTGAGGAGCTGAAGTTGGATGTTCTGTTGATCGATGCTGATAAAGTAGTGCACTTGGCCAAAAGAAGCACAGGGCGAAAGGAGGATTGGAGCAGAAGTCACGGGGTCAGCAGTGATCGAATGACCATCAAAAATGGAAACCTGATTATTAATAATTTTACAGCCACTGACGCTGGAACATATGAGGTTCTGGACTCTGAAGGAGAAATCTTGATCATGGTGACAGTCACAGGTGAGAGAAGATCAGTGGATGAGTAGAAATATTATATTTAAAGCATTTAAACAGGTGAAGTTACATCATGGTTCGAACAACAGATTGATGCTAAACTGAATGAGTAACCTTTCAATCTCCTCTACAGAATCTAGAACAGAATCAAAGGATGAATTGAACTACATAAATGATGACAAAACAACAACATAGTAAGTAAAATAAGATGCATTGAGAGCTTTACAAAATTGTTAAACATTGTTAAACAAACAAACAAACAAACAAACAAATAAATAAATAAATAAATAAATAAATAAATAAATAAATAAATAAATAAATAAATAAATAAATGTGCTCTCTTCCCAGCTTCCCCCCTTCCACCTGAAACATATTGGATTTTCCCAGTTGAACTATCTGTGCCCTTATTCGCTAACAGTGAAGTACACAATTTCAAAGTACCAAGAGAGTGACTCAAAAGTGTACAGCACCGTCTGCTCTCTAATCGCTGTTGCGGTAATTTGATCTCATACACCGATCAATCTGAGCAGCGCCACATGAAAACAAACACACCTATTAATGACAGAAATCAGCAGGTATTTATAGGCTGCTGTCACTTTAATAACTAATGCATGGATCCAATATACTGTTACACATTTGTTTTCTCATTCACTTAGGACATAACCAATAGTGTTTATGTAAATACTCACCAAGATGAGTATTTTGAGATTTACAGGTGTGAGTTCGGTAATAAAGTGCGGTTGGCACTACTGTAAACTCCCATATACAAAAATTATGATTTTAAAGGGGTCCTATTATTCCCTTTTATGAAGTCTTTATTTTGTTTTCAGGGTGTACTTGAATGAATATGTTTTCATGCTTAATTGTTATTTTACATTATTACAGCTCCACTCTCTCGAAAGCATAGTTTTTGATGAAGCCCCTCCTTCCGAAATACGAAATGTGTTGTGATTGGTTAGCTGGCCTAGTGTGTTGTGATTGGCAGCGCTTAGCATGTGTTCAGGAAATGTTACGCCCTTTATAACCGCGAGATCTACTCAGATGTAAATATTACAGATGGCGGCGATTTTAAACCAATTCAACCCCGATTCAGACCCTGACATTGTTAATGAACAAGAGGATCGTGCTGAACAGATTTCAGAGTTTCAGAGTGGTATGTTGTTGTTGTTTTTTTCTTATAAATATTATGTTATCCACCATTTAATCATATTTCTCGGAAAACTATGGTAATACAAACAGTAATCGATCCCAAAATCCTCGATAATTTTCCTAAGGGGCGATGAACAGTCTTACAAAAGCTCCAGTAAACACTACATCAATACTGGTATGTTAGTTAGCAGGCTAGCGGAGGCAAAGCTTTACATCATAGCTATCATGGCAACTACATCAAACTTATAATTGGAACTCTTAATAAAAAACACAACTACAAATAATAAGACATACTTACAAGTTGTGATCCATAAAAACAGATTGTCCCGACAAAATGAGAATGACTCCTTCTTTCAGGAGAAGCGTTTGTGCGTATAGCCTGCATTGTACTCTCTTCTGGAAGCTGTTCTCTGTAAAATGTGTAGCACAAATGTTAAGGTTATAATGTTCAGGAACAGTGTAAAAATAAACGTAAGTCCGTCAGCCTTTGGACAAACGTTTTCCAGGGTAGAAAAAACAGTGACAACACTCTTCATCTTCTCTAATGCAGCTCAACCAGGCCTCTGCAACTTTTTTTTTTTGTATTCTGTGGAGATTATTTAAATGAGGAACATTATGGCTTCCCCCCCCCCTTTGCCCTTTCAGCCAACATTGTTATACATGTTGTTTAGCATTGTTACCTTGTCCATCACAATTAAAATACAAATTTTAAAAATCATAACTTATTTTCTTAACAATAAGCTTTTGAATATTTATAATGTTTTAATAAAAGAACATTTTTAAAGAATGATTTTGGCACAACGGCTCTGCACAGAAGAGGGCGCCATTGTGCCGCTACATATCATGCAAACAGCATTTTTGACCAGATTAAAACAATGTGTATTGAGAAAAAAACACTACATTTTTTAAAGGAACCAGCTGCTTTATAAATCTCATAACCACTTTTTGATATACTAATATATTTTTAATGATGTATTTTGAAATGGAATTTGGTAATATTGTAATTTTGTTACTTTTTTGTGTTATTTATCTTAAAAATTTTGGAGTGGCACAATGTTTGGTTTACAGTCGCATTGTTTATGATAAACCAAATGAATTATTATGTTAAGGATAAGTCTTTTTTATTACCTCACTGTGACTGTGAAGTTGCTGATTATCAGATGTGTGTGAATGTGAGCAGTTATGTCTTATGAGGGCAGATATTGTAATTTTGACTTGAAGGAATATCGCAAATTAAGCAGTAAGCACTGTAAAAATGGATTTAATATTTACTATAAAGTATGCAGTTGTTCCATTCTATTGTCTGTATATTTAAATGTGTAACTTAATAAATAACTTTTCCTGCTTTAAAAGTTTTGAGAATCTTTCCTTTCATCACAGATGTTGTTAAAAGCCAAAAAGGTGCAGTAAAACCCGATAAGTTACGGTAACTCAAACCATTTGAGGAAACTGATTGCCTTAAACCATTTAAGTTTTTTAAACCATTTAAGAGTACTGTAAACTCATACAAGCCTACATTGAGTAAAATTCACTTATATGTTAGTGTTGGTTTAGTCAATATTTAGAGTAAACTTATTTAAGGTTAATTTTATTCATTCAGTTTGAATTCAGGTAACAAATCTAACTAAGTCTTAATAACTATATCGTTACTTAAATGGTTTGAGGAAGCCGATTGCCTTAAATGGTTTAAGTTAATCAAACTCAAAGTAATAAAGTTATATAAGACTAAGCAAAACCTATTGGTACAAAATAATGACAGAACAGGTGCGTATTAAGTATTTATTGTTTTTATTCATTAAATGCTCAGAAATGTGATGTAAACATATGATACTAAATATACTAAATACAAAACATGTTCTAAAAGTGTAAGTTTTTAGACTTAAAAGCCTTAATAAAGTTGTGAATCAAATAGAACAGAATTCTTGTGATCACAAATAAAAGACGCAACTGTGTTCTCTTTTTATGTGAAATGGAAAATACCAGTCTGATTCATCAGTACAGTACAGCTTGGAAACAAAATGTTGCTGCATCACGTCCAAAAAGTGCAGCTTTGGTCAACAATTTAGGTGACTGCGATAATTCCACCACTGTTACTTATGGGTATCAGCCATTTCTACTGGATGGCACAGTGTCTCATTCATCTGACTCTAAAGGAAAATCAGTGAAGATTCTGAGAGACACTGGATCAGTCCAGTCACTTATTCAGGAAGAAATGTTGCCTTCTCTAATTATGCGGGTGCCGACGTTTTGATATGAGTCGTCGGTATGCAATGTCTCAGCCTCTCCCTACATGACCTGTTCTTAAAGTCAGATTTCATTACAGGTCCCAGAAGACTTGGGGTTTGTTCACTTTTACCCATCGACGGAGTAGATGTTATCCTTGGAAACAATCTTGCTGGTGGAGAGGTGTTCCCGCAGCCAGTGGTAATTAGTGACCTGAACCCAAGTGATTGTTTAAAAGTACCACAATGCTTTTCTGCTGTCTTTTCTGCATGCGCAGGCACGAAAATTAACAGATGGACTTGACCTCTCTGAAACCTTTCTGGACAGTTCTAATGATCGTGACGTAACGTCAGAAGAATTTGATGTGAACGAAAACGGTAACGTAGAGACTGTGCCAAAACTGAATCCTGTCTTAGGGGTGGGCAGAGATCAATTCGTGGCTGCTCAGAAAACAGACCCCTCGTTAACCAGGTGTGTTGAGTCTATCATAGATCTCAAAAGAAAATCTAATGATAAGGTTGTGTATTTCTGGGACAATCAAGTTTTATGTGGAGATGGAGGCCAAAAGCCCGTACTGCCCTTAACTAGGTTTTCCAGATTATTCTGCCTCAACCGTATAGGGACATAGCATGTTTTGAAAATTGCTCATGAGCAACTTCTCTCCGGCCGTTTGGGTGTCACAAAGACATTTCGACGTGTGTCTCACTACTTTTTCTGGCCTGGGTTAAAATCCACCGTGTCTAACTTCTGCTGCTTTTGCGCTGCTTGCCATTTAGCTGGTAAGCTGAACCAGAAGCTGCCCATTGCTCCTTTACACACCCCATACCTGTTATGTGAGAGGTCCCGGACGAGCCCCCACTTGTTACGTTCCCCTAACCGTCTAGGAGTCGGCAGGGGAGGTAACAAAAGGAAAAAAAGATAAGAAAAAAATCAAGACAATCCTTTGTCCCAGAGTGATGACAACACCAGATGATACAGTTTTGTGACAACATATATATATATATATATATATGTTGTCACAAAACTGTATATATCAAAGAAAAGATTTTATTTACAAAAAAAGGACAGAACATAGGTTACTAGGGAGCAATGGCTCAGGGGAGAGCAAGGCCTAAAATAAACAAAACAGCCTACTAACTAATTTTGGGAGGAGTCCTAACTAACCTAAGAGGGTTAAACAAAAAGGAATAAACAACATAAACTTTCCTCAACTCCCTTGATATGCAAAAAAACAGGGACAAAAACAGTATTAAAAGAAAAAGGCACTCACCCCCTACAGCTTCCCGCACAAAAGATAACTACTTTACAGGTTAAGAGAAATACCATACCTTCTGTTTAATTTTTAGTTGAAGTGAGATCAAGAACACTTAAAACAGGTCACTACTAAACTCAGTTAGCCACCGCTAAATTCAGTTAGCCACCGTTAAACTCAGTTAGCCACCGCTAAACTCAGTTAGCCACCGCTAAACTCAGTTAGCCACCGCTAAATTCAGTTAGCCACCGTTAAACTCAGTTAGCCACCGCTAAACTCAGTTAGCCACCGCTAAACTCAGTTAGCCATCGCTAAACTCAGTTAGCCACCGCTAAACTCAGTTAGCCACCGCTAAACTCAGTTAGCCACCGCTAAATTCAGTTAGCCACCGCTAAACTCAGATAGCCACCGCTAAACTCAGTTAGCCATCGTTAAACTCAGTTAGCCACCGCTAAACTCAGTTAGCCACCGCTAAACTCAGTTAGCCACCGCTAAACTCAGTTAGCCACCGCTAAACTCAGTACGCCACTGATAAACTCAGTTAGCCACCGCTAAACTCAGTTAGCCACCGCTAAACTCAGTTAGCCACCGCTAAACTCAGTTAGCCACCGCTAAACTCAGTACGCCACTGATAAACTCAGTTAGCCACCGCTAAACTCAGTAAGCCACCACTAAACTCAGTACGCCACTGATAAACTCAGTACGCCACTGATAAACTCAGTACGCCACTGATAAACTCAGTTACTCCCAAACTCCCAACTACAGTCAATCTGAGTTCCGATTAATACAGAGTTCAATCTGGAGCAGGGGAGAAGTGCGTCTCACTCTGCAAACACTGGACTGCACCCTTGTACTGTCCGTCTCAGGCACACTCACAAACGAGTGACAGGTGCTGATGATTAGGCCTGAGAGCGAGTAGAGAGAGAGAGAGAAAGAGAGACAGCAAGCTAACAAAAACAAAGGGCACACAACTGCGCCCACACTTTTTGAGAAATAAACTAAATCAAAGAGGTTCAGGAGAAAATAATCATAATAAATAAATGAATACGTTCTTGGACGTAACAATGTCCAAATGTGAGTGAGTACTCCAGTACTACGGCAATCCCTTTAAAGGTATTTGTGAATTAAACATGTCTTCATCATTTCAGTATGCTGATGTCTACAGTATCTGTCAGAATCAATCCATCATGATGAGTATTGTTGGGATAGTTTTAGGTTTATGGTCCTTTTGTTTTCATTCGGTTGTTTTCCAGTCTGGCTCAGTATTGCTTTGCTCAGGGTATAAGAGGGAAATTAACTGTTGATATGGTCACTTGATAAAGTATATTGTTCCCTTCTACTGTCTGTGTATTTAAATTGTCTATTTTAAATTGTGTTGCTTAATAAATAACTGCCTGCTTTAAAAGTTTTGAGCATCTTTCCTTTCGTCACTGATGTTTGTCACCTTTTCAGAATTGCAGCGTAAGTTTCCTGTCTTCCATTACCTAAAAAATAAAGACGTCCTCCTTCAGTACTTCAGAAAACACATGCACAATAATGCAGTGATGACATGTGAACCGAGAAGAGACATCATTTGTGTTTGGACATTTTTGTGAAGAACTTTTTATGTAATATGGACAAATTATTCATCTCCCAGAATAGAGCTTAACTTCTACGAAACCTGTAAAATTTATGATCATGATCTCACACACTTATAGCCAAGTTTTGCTCACCAAGTGTCTTTGCAAGCTAAAGTAAACTGCATTGAGAAATCATGAGAATTTGAAGGGTCATGAAACACTGTAACACATTTTTGAGATGTTAACAGATGTATTGCACATCAATGAAAACAACAATAGCATTATGTTTGTTATTTGGGGAAAAGTGGTTATTTTGGACTTTTTTGGAGCCGTTTCATTCTTCCAGTTTAAAAACCAAAGTTGAACCAATGTAACGAAGAGTGTGTTTATTCGGAGTTGCGATTGGCTGCTTAATGTGAGGATGTAACACTTGATCTATTAAGAGACTATTATTCAATGCTTTATATTTCTCTGACGTAAGTGGAAACACTGTGGTTTAAGTGTCTCTGCATTGATCTGAAACCTATTGTTTGTTCAACACCTTTACGAACGACACACAATGGAGAAAGTCATTTTCTTCTTCTGTGTATTTTCTTGTTGGATTATGCAAATCAAATCCAGTGGTAAATATATTCTATTTCAAGCATTCATGAAATTAACTTATCAATCTCAAATACAATAGCCATTAACATAGTCTATATGTGTTTATCAATGTCTCTCCAGATTTGTCAGTTGGAGGATCTTCTGATGTGAGAGTTCAGATTGGAGAAAACATCACTCTGAACTGCAGTATGAGAAACAGAAATGAAGTCGCCTGGTATCTTCTCAGATCTGAAGAGCTCGTTCTGCTGATTTCTGCAGAGAAGGACAAAACCGGGAGAAAACTCCTGAACAACTACAATCCAAACAGCAATCGTATGAAAATGACTGCAGACAGTTGGGTCACCAGAGTCTCTTTAACTATTTCTGGAGTAACAGAATCAGATTCAGGACTTTATTTCTGTGGAATAAAGTCTGACGCTCCAGAGATGCACTTCGACAAACCCATCAGACTGGAGATTGAAGGTACCAGATTTCAGTTTTCCCCTTCATATCGTCACAAACTAGTCAATGTAGGAGGGAGTGGGTAAGATGAGCCACTCAAGCTGAGATCTGAACAAGATTTTTGTTTTAGTGTTTTGTGATTGAGAGCAGCACATGAGTATATAAACTTAACACTAGACTGCTTAACTAACCCAAATTTTACGGTTGAGGCAGTTTGAGGAGTGGTCTTAAAAAATGGTCGTAAAATCGACTTAAAAATTACAGAAGCAGGTTTTTGTGTGTGTGTTTTTCACAATGTCAGTCTGTTTTTATTTCTGTTCTTGTCTGTGTTTGGTTTGTCTGTTAAATAGTTTTCCTGCCTGTTAGTTTCTATAGTTTTTGATTGATTGTTAGTTGAGCTCAGATGTGTTCTGTTAATTTGCTCTTCAGTTCTGTCTATTTAAACCCTGTGTTCTGTCTTGTTCTCTGCCAGTTATTATTGTTGCATTAAGTTGGTTGTCCTGCTCTTGAGAATCCAGAGTTCTTTGTAAGAATTTGTTTAATTAAAGATTGCTGCAATTATCCTGCCTCCTCCATTGCTGCAACCAATTGTAACTGTTCATATGTATTTATAGATAAACAGATCATATATTCACAGGTCTTTTTGTAATAGAAGAGATGAACACAGAAGTTGGAATCACAGGTAATGTTTTGCTTGTTTAATTGATTTTTCTATTTGTTTTAACTGCTCTTCTGTGGAGATCTGGAACTGTTGTATGAGTGCGAGTAACTCTTCTGTCTCTGTAGACGAGGTGACGGTGACGGAGCGTGTGTTGATGTTCGGTGGTGTTGGACTGGCTGTGTTTGTGTTTTTTCTGACTACAGTCGTCGCAGGAGGAATTATTTACCATCGTGGACAGCAGAAAGGATGGAAAGCAGCAAAACGTGCATCTGATGAGCCACAAATCAGCTAAATGACACATTTATGTGCTTTTGACCTATTTATGACCTATTTGACAATTTGAGCTTTGCACTGCCAGTAAAATAAGCATTTCTGTAGGGAAAAACAAATGGCAACAGACAACTTTGGCTCAGATGCTTTTCCTGTTTGTCAGATTTCTTAACTTCAGAGATGCTGAGATGTTGTTGTAAAGGTCACCTTTATTCAGCACCAGTGAAACTTAAACAGTCTTTAATAGTTTGTGGTGATTATTCAGGTTTGTGTGATTGAGTAAATTTTCAGTTAAATTTCAAAGTGCCGTCTTTAATGCAGTGTTTGATAATTCAATATCAATGAACAATATGCATGCTAGTGTTAGAGCAACTGCAGTTTTACATGCATACAAAGAATGAGACAATGTCCTTATTCAAAAAGAACAGCACACAGCATCTTAATGCAAATACAAGCTTTAATATCATCAGACCAGCAGGACTCGTGATAAAAATTAACATTGTGTCTGGCTATACCTTTAAACATTATATATATATTTTTAGAGGAGCATAAACATGTACATATAAGCTGTTTTCAAGATAAAACATAAATGTAAATCTCTTCTGTGGCACATAAAGCCTGATTTAATAAAAATGTCAACAGATAACTTCAATGATAAATGAGTTTTTGAGAGATCTGATCAAATAAACAGCAGAAAAACTGAAATTTTATATGTGCATTTTCTGCCAATGCGAAACCTCTTCATCCCAAAAGAGATGTTAGAGCTGTTTTCACACTTTCAGAGAAAAGGTTTCACATTATTGTCATGCAATGCAGAATAAGGATTTCCTGTACAATGCAACTAAAACCACATGTTACGACCCCCGAGATAGTCTAGGGGTACAGGAGTTTAACATTTAAAATTGACATTTAAAAAGAGATACATACGAGTGCTGTTTCCTTTACAAAGAACCACGTGTCCATAGGAATACCTTGCAATAAGCAGATACATTTATTCAGTACAAAAAGGTTATTTAGGTCAGAATCAGAATCAGAATCAGAAAGAGCTTTATTGCCAAGTGTGCTTGCACACACAAGGAATTTGTTTTGGTACTGAGGCTTCCAGTGGACATATACAAATACAAATACAACAAGAAACATAATACTACAAATTATAAGTACTATAAAATATAAATATATGAGAATAAAAGTATCACAGTTGGGTTTAGTCAGAATAGACATTTTCAGATTTACAGATTATGAACATATTTACAGTGTTTTGAATATTATAAATAAATCTACATATAAGTATCACCTGAGTTGTAGGGTATTGCACTATAAACAGTGGGAGTATTGCACTTACAGGCATATGCCTTGGGAGGAGTGTTAACTGTTCAGGAGGGAAATGGCCTGTGGGAAGAAACTGTTCCTGTGCCGAGATGTTCTTGTGGCCAGTGATCTGAGTCGCCGTCTTGACGGTAACAGTAACAGGAGGTGTCCAGGGTGAGTGGAGTCTGTGATGATTTTACCTGCTCTCTTCCTCACTCTGGAAGAGTACAGGTCCTGGAGGGTTGGCAGGGGGGCACCAATGATCCTCTCCGCAGTCCGGACTGTCCGTTGTAGTCTCCTGATGTCTGATTTGGTAGCTGAACCAAACCAGACAGTGATGGAAGTGCATAAGACAGACTCAATGACGGCTGAGTAGAACTGAATCAGCAGCTCCTGTGGCAAGTTGAACTTCCTCAGCTGGCGAAGGAAGTACAGTCTCTGCTGGGCTTTTTTCACAATGGAGTCAATGTGATTGTCCCACTTCAGGTCCTGAGAGATGGAAGTGCCCAGGAACCTGAATGACTCCACTGCTTCCACAGTGCTGTTCATGATGGTGAGTGGGGGGAGTGCTGGGCTGTTCCTCCTGAAGTCCACGATCATCTCCACTGTTTTGAGCGTGTTCAGCTCAAGGTTGTTATAACTGCACCAGACAGCCAGCTGTTCAACCTCCAGTCTGTAAGCAGACTCGTCACCGTTTCAGATGAGACCGATGACAGTGATGTCGTCGGCAAATTTCAGGAGCTTGACAGTGGGGTCTTTAGAAGTGCAGTCATTAGTGTACAGGGAGAAGAGCAGTGGGGAGAGAACGCACCCTTGGGGGGCGCCAGTGCTGGTGGTGAGAGTCCTGGATGTGTGTTTCCCCAGTCTCACTCGCTGCTGCCGGTCCGTCAGGAAGCTGGAGATCCACTGACAGATCGAGGATGGTATGGAGAGCTGGGTCAGTTTGGCTGTGAGAAGACCAGGCATGATGGTATTGAAGGCCGAACTGAAGTCCACAAAGACGATCCTTGCATAAGTCCCTGGTCTGTCGAGATGTTGCAGGATATAATGCAGTCCCATGTTGACTGCATCATCCACAGACCTGTTTGCTCTGTAAGCAAACTGAAAGGGATCCAGCAGGGGTCCAGTGATGTCCTTCAGGTGGGCCAACACCAGTCTTTCAAACGACTTCATGACCACAGACGTGAGAGCGACAGGTCTGTAGTCATTAAGTCCAGTGATTTGTTTTTTTTGGGGGACAGGAATGATAGTGGAGCGCTTGAAGCAGCAGGGAACTTCACACTGCTCCAATGATCTATTGAAGATCTGCGTGAAGACTGAGGCTTTCCTAGTCTTCTGTTTTTTGAAGACTCTGCTCACGTCCTCCACACAGACCTTAAGCTCAGGTAGGATGGCAGGAGGGGGGAGTAATGGGAGTGCAGGAGGTGATGGTGAATGTGTGAAGTGCAGGTCAGAGCCGGTGTGTGGTGTGAATGAGGGCTTTTCAAACCTGCAATAAAATGAGTTTAAATCATCAGCCAGGTGTTGATTGTCCACAGATCGGGGGGATGGTGACTTGTAGTTGGTTATGTTCCTCAGGCCAGTCCAGACTGATGATGGGTCGTTGGATGAAAACTGTTTTTTCAGTTTTTCAGAGTAGCTTCTTTTAGCAACTCTGATCTCCTTTGTCAGTCTGTTTCTGGCCTGGTTATACAAGATTTTATCCCCACTTCTGTAGGCATGCTCTTTGGCATGACGAAGGTGTTTAAGTTTCCCAGTAAACCATGGTTTATCATTAGTAAATGATAAGAATGTCCTGATCGTTGATCATCCAGATCGTTGGTAGCAGCTTCAAAAACAGTCCAATCAGTGCAATCAAAGCAGGCCTGTAGATTCTGCTCTGCTTCATTAGTCCATCTTTTTAAAGTCCTTATTACAGGTTTAGCTGATTTCAGTTTCTGCCTGTAGGTCGGTATGAGATGAACCAAACAATGATCAGAGAGCCCCAAAGCTGCTCGTGAGACCGAGTGATACGCATTTTTTATTGTGGTGTAACAGTGGTCCAGTATATTACTGTCTCTGGTGGGACATGTAACATGCTGTCTGTATTTTGGTAGTTCACGGGAAAGATTTGCTTTGTTAAAATCCCCAAGAATGATTAAAAGAGAGTCAGGATACCTTTGTTCTGTTTCAGCTATTTGTTCAGCCAGCTGTTGTATCGCCGCGCTCACACACGCGTCTGGAGGGATGTATACATTCACGAGAATGAAAGAGGAAAACTCCCGAGGCGAGTAGAAAGGTTTACAGTTTATGAAATGTGCCTCTAAATTAGGAGAGCACATCTTCTTCAGTGTTGTTACATCTGAACACCAACTTTCGTTGATGTAGAAACACAATCCACCACCTCTTGTTTTCCCCGTTAGCTCCACGATGCGATCCGCTCGGAACAGCTGGAAGCCTGGCAGATGTATTGCGTTGTCCGGTATGGCTTCACTCAGCCAGGTTTCAGTGAAGCACAGAGCAGCAGAGTTTAAAAAATCCTTGTTAGAGCGGGTGAGGAGAAGTTCGTCCATTTTGTTAGGAAGGGATCGGAGATTCGCGAGATGAATACTGGGGAGTGCAGTGCGCAGGCCGCGCTCGCAGAGTTTAACCAGCGCGCCGGCTCGTTTCCCGCGTTTGCGTCTGACCGCGCGTTTGAGCAACACCGCTGCCCCTCCGACGAGAATGTCCTGCAAGACGTCCGAATAATCAAAAACTGTAGAAAAATGATCTGGTGTGTGTTTCACACCAGGTAAGAGTGAAGCAAAAACACACAAAGAATATAAATATATGTACAGTGGTTGCAGTGTGTGTCACGTGACATTCTTACCTCTCCGTCTCTTCCAGGCCTAGTAAAGCCTGGTTCACACGGCAGGATAATTAGGCCGATTTTAGCCCCGATTTACCCCTTCCGACAATCTTAAGTATGCTCCGATTTTGGTAAAATAATCGGATCAGATATTCCTGCCGTGTGTGGTGTGTTAAGAGTGCTCTCGTCTGCTCGGAAGGACGTCGGGACGCTCCAGTCTCAAATCGGGGATATCCAACATGTTGGATTATTTTGGCCCGATTTCTCCTCGTGTGTGGTGTCCCCCGGGGACAAACGAGCACGCAGCCTGTGGACTGGGGCGTCTAGCCAATCAGAAAGCGAGGTGACGAGGCGCACTGGAAGCACCGGGAAACAAAATCAAAACAGCCGTCCATGCTCGCGTTGTCTCCACTTCTTTGACCATAGCCTTTTCTTTTGATAACGTTTTTTTTTCGGTTAAAAATAAACTAAAAACTATCGCCACTGCATCCTCTTCGTCCGCCCTGATTATTTACTCTGAAGTCACGTTTGATCTCGAGGGATTTTTAGAGATTTTTCGTCTGACCTGGGAATGCTCGGGAGTCAAATCGGTTCGTGTGTGATGTGTTGATTTTCCCGTGTGGCTGCACACCACACACGGTACGACCAAAACTGTTAGACCCATGATTTTTTATCACCCTGTGTGGGGTCTCTCAGGTTTGGAAAATCTGCCGACAATTTTAAAATCGTCCCGTGTGAACCAGGCTTTATACAGTGTGAACACTGGACAAACTATGTTACTTACAAAGGGGAAGAAATGAATACAAGAATGGCTTTAAGTCAAGCAACACAAACAAAAGAGTTTACAACAATAAACAGCAGGATAATGTGTGAAAATAACAGACATCGACAAAAAGCAACATGTCAAGAGAGGTCAAGAGAGAGGTCAAGAGAGAGGTCTGGAGAGAGGTCTGGCGTGCTCTTTTATCTGAGATGGTCTTTTCCCATTGGCGATAGATAGGATGGATGACGTCAGCGGCTGATGAAGATTGACAGACTAGTGGACTAATCACGGGTACATTGATTATTTGTCAAATTCAAATGACATTTATGACGTTCATTTATGACAGTACACTCTCAGAAATAAAGGTACACGATGGTACAAATAATGTTCCTCAAAGAACAGTTTTGTACCTTTTCAATAATAGTACCTTTAATGGTACAGGAAAGACCTCTGATGATAAGGTTTAGTACCTTTTAAGGTACAATTGAAATTAAGGTACATAATTGTTCTCACATCAAAGGTACAATGATAGGCCAAACTACTGTTAAATTCGTGATTGGTTGCTGTGTTGAGTATTTGGCATAGCAACAAGACGCTGATTGGTGGAAATCGCTTCAGCCGTTAAGGAATTTTCCGAACTGACGGCGGGCAGCAGGCTACACGACTGCGCGTTTTATTTTAAGTATCAAACTTGAAGAAGACAAAATTAAAAGGTGAGTTCTGATAATTTATGTTTATATTTAGTTCACAAGTCGAAACTATAAATGTTTCAGCCACTTAACGTAAATTTAGCGAGTTAAATTAGCTTTGCACCAAATGCTTTTAGCCATTTGACTTGTATAACGTTACACTTTTTAATGCAATTATTGATTAGTATTAAGTCATCGCGTGTACTGTGGCGTTTGTTCTCCATTGTCCACTATAACGGTTAACTTTGCTATTAGGCACAACAACATGAAACTGATTGCCCAAGGTCGCTGCAGCCGTTACTGCATTTTCAAATAGAACGGAGCGGGAAGCAGATTTACAACGAGCACGAGCACCACTACAACCATGGCTTCGCCCGCTTCATCGTCAGAAGAACTTTAGAGGCTGGACTCGAATTATAAGAGAAAATTCAAAGGTGAGTTTAATGTTTAACCAAATAAAAAACATATTAAACGTTACAGCCACTCAACATGACATTAGCATGTAAATAGCTTAATTAGGTACGAATCCAGTCAGTGCTATTAGCGTCTGCAAATATATTTTAAAGCAATTGAGTTTCTGTGTCGTAAGTACACATTTAATACGTAATTATTGTAAATGAATGCTTAACCAGAGGTGCCATGGTGGTGAACTTTACATTAGTCCACAATACTGTATGCAGTTGTTGAACAACGCCACCGAACAGTGCACAGATAAAAATAGTTGATCACCCTCATATAGATGCCATTCATTTTATCAGAGAATTTTGTTGAAACTCAGCAAATGTGTCTTTGTTTTTTAGATCATGAAGATGATGGGGTAAACTGTCAGTACTGGTCTCACTGATCACACATCTGAAAGTCTGTCTGCATCCTCAGCTGAGGCAAGTATCAGTACAATGAGTTATTTGAGTTTATTAATCTTAAGATATTCTCTTTTTTAAAAAAAAAACCTTTAAGTGAATCATTTAAAACTGCTATTCTTTTTTTTTTGTATGTGTGTGCATGTAAAATCTAAAAATGCAGAAAGGTTTTTCTTTTTTGTGAAACTGTTTTTTTCATATCTGCATTTCCGTTATTCCAGGAAATGGACTAAATGCATGCTGTGGCTGATTTAAGGTGTTTCCAGGATTCCTTAAAGGTATAGTTCACATTAAAATTAAAATTCTGTCATTAATTACTCACCCTCATGTCGTTCCAAACCCGTAAGACCTTTGTTTATCTTCTGAAACACAAATGAAGATATTTTTGATGAACTCCAAGAGCTTTCTGTTCCTCCATTGGGAGCTTTCGCAACTAATACATTCAAGCCCCAGAAAGGTAGTCAAGACACCATTAAAGTAATCCTTGTGACTCCAGTGGTTTTACCTTAATTTTATGAAGCGATGCAAGTGCTTTGTTTTGCGGAGAAACAACAACAACATATTTACCTCTATATTTAGAAAATAATATCATCTAAAACACATTCACGGTACAACTTCCGGTCTTGAGTCAACATAATAAGCATGCGTCATAGTGCTCCCCTACTGGATTGCAGGTCAGTATTTTCCTAAATAAAGTGGTAAATTGTTGTTGTTGTTGTTGTTTTTTTTTGTTGCAAAAACAAACAAAGCACCGCTTCATAAAATTGGTTAAACATGTCACGAGTCACATGGATTACTTCAATGATGTCTTTCCTAATGTTCTGGGCCTTCAATGTGTTAGTTGCATTGCTCCCAATGGAGCGACAGAAAGCTCTCAGAATTTCATTAAAAATATCTTCATTTGTGTTCCGAAGATGAATGAAGGTCTTATGGGTGTGGAATGACATGAGGGTGAGTAATTAACAAAATAATTTTCACTTTCATTTTTTTCAAAATTGTCCAATGTGTTGAGGTTGGCTAAGCTGAAATCCGTTATAGAAGCACATTACATGGATGCCAGACGAGATGTTGCAGGATTTAGTTCACCCAAAAAATTAAACATTTGATGGGGCCCCATTGACTTCCATAGTATAAAAAAAAATACTATGGAAGTCAATGGGGCCCATCAACTGTTTCAATTATCAAAATATCTTCTTTTGTGTTCAAGTGAAGAAAGAAACTCACACAGGCTTGGAACAGCTTGAGGGCGAGTAAATGACAGAATTTTCAGTTCTAGGGGGAATTTTTAAGTCTAGAGGTCAAATTTTAGTTTGTCATTGGGAGTATAAATTTTATAAATTAACTTCTGTCTTTTCTAATACTGATTCTTCATTTTGTTCAGGAAGAACCGGCTACATCACAACCCACTGTGCAGATTTTGGGAACGCCTTGACTGGACGTGTCTTCAGTGAGAGGAGAATCTTCAGCCGTGTGAAAATGGAGGGATCTGAAACTGCCGAGCAGTTGGGGTAGAGGATAGTGTTTTTTTTTTTTTTTTTAAGTTAAATAAATGCAAGGGTATTGTGTGAAAATGGGGGGGAAAAACAAGTCTAGCTTTGTTGTAGATGAGAAAATATATTTTATGTACTGTAACATTTTTGTGTAATTGCATTTTTAATTCTTTCAAATCTTTTTAAAGAAGTGATATTCTGTTAATTTTGTGAAGTTTTTATTGTTAAGTTTTTGATTTATTTACACAAAGAAATACTTTACTGTAAGCTGGAACGAAAATATTCAAACGTTCATATGTATTTGATATGTATTTACAGTACTCATTAAATCGATTTCTTTTGGATTCAGTTGTTGAATGTGTATGTTATTCAATAGGAAATCAGCCATTAATAGTTCTCAAAGGAACATATTTGACACACTTAAGGTACAAAGGGGCTTTTTCACTGGGGTGGTACCTTAAAGGATCAAATTTGTACCTTTGATAAAGGTACAATATTGTCATAGCCTACCAACAAGTTTTAAAAAACAAAAGGTACATTTTGGTTGCCCATGGTACAAATCATGTCCTTTAAGGTACAAACTGGAATGGTGCAAATTTGTTCCTTTATATTAAGGTACAGTTTTGTACCAGTAAAAGGCACCGCCCCAGTGACAAGCGTTTGTACCTTCTTTGGTACAAAAATGTACCTTTTTTTCTGAGAGTGTATGAGTGAGTTTAATTTGTTGATTGATTGATTGATCGTTAATCTAGTAAATGTTTTAATCCACTGAACACTGCTGTGGTAATATAAAAACACTCTCCCAACAGCATACTGTTTCTTTTGAGCCTAATTCCTAGTCAAATTAAAATGATATAGTTGTATATAGCCTATCACTTGTGATGGTATTTTCTATAGATATGGCCAGACATGCAGTCTACCAATAACATTAGAGCGACAGCGCTACGAACGCCCACAAGCGACAAAGTCACGGCGGTGTGACTTTAGTGTGTGTACACACACACACACACACACAAAGGCTAATAGAATGAAAACATAAAGACTTAAAATCATGTTTTAAATAAATGAATCTAATCCATATGTGATATTCATTTAATTTATTTGACTTTTTCATATGTGCAGTTGTGCAGCAGCGCTATTAATATGTTTGATTGTAGAATATTTGATAAAATAGATCAGTATGTTATTTGTTCTGTATAGCCTATTCCTGTTGAAACATGGGTACACGACATGAAAACATGACAGAAAGGTGTTTATCTCAACACATAGTTGAAACTTTTGTCAACTGTGAAACATTTATGCGTATTATATGCTTAATAAGTCCTGGTTGTGGAAAATTAAGTTTAAGTAGGCTACTTGGGAGTTACCACATTACATACATTTATTCATTTCGCTGACGCTTTTATCCAAAGCGACTTACAATTGCTATATATGTCGGAGGTCGCACGCCTCTGGAGCAACTAGGGGTTAAGTGTCTTGCTCAGGGACACAATGGTGTCTCACAGTGGATTCAAACCCGGGTCTCTCACACCAAAGGCATGTGTCTTATCCATTGTGCCATCACCACCCCCACCACCATTACATTTATTAATTTTACAGACGCTTTTATCCAACGTGACTTACAAATGAGGAAAACAACAGAAGCAGTTAAACCAACAATAGACAAACAGTCACAGTTAGTGTAGTACAATACATGTGGAAAGGTTGTTTTCTAATAAATAGAAAAAAAGGGTAGATTTAAAATAGAATAGAAAAGCATTAGTTAGGGGTATGCAGTGGAGCTAATATTTGTATCTGTATCTTTATTCAGATAAGACTGGAAGAGGGCGGTTGATTTTTGTCTACTTTATTAAATACAAATAGTTAACAAAAAGTGAATTCAACCTGACAAATTTTGTGATGTGATCTCAAAAAGTTATTAGGCTATATCAAGCAGAACATAATCTCAATAAGTAACAAGAAATAATATGTTATTTTTAACTCTAATGGTATAAATTACAGAAATTCATTTAATAGTAGCTTGCATGGCTAAAGGCGGGCATACACTGTGCGAATTTCGTCCGATTTTGAGCCGAATTCTGACTCGTGCGACTCTTTTTCGGGTCGGGCCGATTTTCAGCTTTGTCGTGCGTCGTTTGTCGTGCAGTGTTCGTGCAGTGTACAGGGAGAGACGAGAGGCGATTAACCTCTCCCGATCCGCAATCGGATGGTCGGATGAATTTCTGGCATGTCAGAAATTTTGGTCGCTCCTCGTGACTATATCGCACAGTTGAAGCAGAGCTACGAAGCGATTGCCCTAAACTCAGTGTTTTTTCCCTCACTGCGCCTGCGCGAAAACAGATTTTAACCATTTCAATCTGCAGAAAGAAAAAAAAAAACGAAAAGAGGGAACTCTTTAAGTTCTGTAGTTCAAACTAGCTACAAATTACTGTTGTTTACCTCCAGTTTGCCCAGTTATTACCCACGTCTTCCAAGCTGCGATGTAGCACCATGACTCTTTTATTAATTTGTTAAACAATGTTTTTGAAATAAACCTGTTTTTAATTTTCATTGATGACTAATTATTGCAGTGTTCGGACATATTATAGACCGTTAATATAATTATATGCCTATAATTCATTGTAATCGACCTAAATGTTTTAGACAATTTTCAATGAGGATCCTCATTGAAAATTGTCTAAAACATTTAGGTCGATTACAATGAATTATAGGCATATAATTATATTATTATTATTTTATTATTCCTCGTGGAGTAAGCTTCTATGTAATATTTTATTATCCTCACAGCGCATTGCGGTGATGTGCTGTGAAATTATTGCGTTGCAAATTAATTATAATAGCAGATCAATTTAATAATAAAATTAGCCTTCCCTAATACAATAATACTAATATTAATTTAATACATAAATTGGAAGTGCTAAATCATCTTGATATTGATAGCTGATGCTTGTTTTGACAATATCTCTGGATACCCGATATCGTCTAGGCGCAACCCAGCACGCGGGTTTATCGCACATATTTCACACGTATAGTGTGAGCAGTCAAGTCGCAGCTCGACGTTCGGACCGTATAGTGTGAGCACATAAATCCCGAGCTTTGGCTTTACATCGCATGCGATTTACTCGTTCAGTGTGAGTAGGTACCTTGCTGAAATCGTGCAGACACCGCACAGTGTATGCCCGCCTTAAGGCGGGCGTACACGGTGCGATTTTTCAATAGTATCTGTCTGCAGTCTGCAAGACTTCAAGTTACGCCCCTTCAAGTTACGCCCGACTTCAAGTTACGTCCCTCTCTTGCAGTCCGCAGACAGACCCATCTCACTTAACCTGCCCCATTTTGACGTCAAATATTATTAAGATTTGATCAAGATGCTGCAAAGCATAATTTCAAAGTCAGATTATACATCAACTTCATCAAGTTGGTTAATTGGTGAAAATACGAGGTTTAAACCCATACTGAAATTGATAATATAAGTATAGGCCAACATGTCTGACATTGAGTTGACGTCAAATCAATGTCGTATTATAGGCGTTCAGTTGATGTCATATTGACATCACATTGATATCAATGTAAATTATAGCTTTTTTTTATTTCTACTGGGGCCTCAAAATGCATCCATTTGGCACATCTTTTGAATCATATGTTGTTGGATTTCTGCATGAAAGTGGACTTCTGTAACTTCTGTGGTTAAAAACAAATAAACAAAAAACTATTTAAAGTATGTAAATTACTGATATGAAATAAGAGGTGAACAGTAATTATTGTATTTTACAAAAAAATATACTGATTTGCTTAATTATAATTAAAAAAATGAAAAACATATGCAGCATTTTTGCTGTAACCCCATATAAAGTATATGTGTATCCTTATTTTCTATTTATAGTGATATTATATACTTTAAAATTAAAATAAATTTGCTGTAATTGATAATGAAATTGTAATACCCTATAATGTAAGTATATACAATATTACAACTACATGTTCATTAATGGAAAATTTACATTAGTCTAAATTTTTCATAGTGAACAGGCTACATATTTTAAAATTATTTAGATTTTCTTGTTTTCAACTGATAGACGCAATGCTAGGGCTCTTAAACAAATCATATTTATTTTTCACAAATTCCATTTTTTCTTAATTTTTAATTATGAAAAATGTAGGGCCTACAATGCCCAATCATATTCTCTATTCCTAATGCCACCTGTAGATGACGCCATTAGCTTTTTCACATTCTCGGGTTTCTCAGCAGCTGAAGTTAGTGAATGGACTACAACAATTAATTATTATTATTATTTTGTGTAATTTGATGCAAATCTAGTATGACATAATGTTATACATGTATACACGTAAAAACAATAAATGAAAAAAATATTTGGAGGATTTATGTTGATGACCGTTGGAACGCACGTCATCACGCCTTGCGTACACAGGCAGTGCGCGTTCTGCGGCGAAGTCGAAGCAGCTCGAGATGGTTGGTGCTTTTTATCAGTTGAGTAATAAACATCTCATGAAATAAAACATAAGTTATATTGGGTAACTTTTAAAACTTAGAAGATTGTGTTTTCATTAAATATTTGACGTTGCAATGAGTATTTTGTTCTTTTTGGTGAAATTGAAATTGAAATTTCCCGCCAGTTACTGTGAAGGTTTCTGAGGTAGAGTTAGATCCATTAAGCATGTAACTATTGTTTTTTGAAATGTCTACTATTTTGAAATGTCGCGAGTAATGTTAGTTTTACAATTTTTGTTCGTAGGCTACTAAAAATGCCCTAATTTGAATCTCTCCCCCGATGCGATGCGACAAAACGCAACATAACCCATTAATCATTTGTAACTGCAGTTGCGGCATTACGCCACACAATAGTGGCGCTGTTTCGTTCTCAGCTCAACCAGGCGCTTAAAAGAGTTGCAGAACAAGAGCTTATGTTTCACAGCTGTTTGTTTTGCATCCAAGTACGTTTCATTTATTGAAATTTCTCAAATTAACATGACGTACATCAGTGTAATGTATTTATCAGTGCAGTTGGATCGTTGAATCAGTGTATACTGTAACTTACACAGCGAGTTCGCCAGTATGAACACACATTACGAACGACTCGCACACGAATGACTCATTTGAACCGCTTCATTTAAGCTATTGAAATTGTCAGTCACTAAAGCTAATATAAGAGATAATTGAATCATTTAAACTGAACCATAGAGAATGCAAGATGTGAATGAGCTTTGATCATTTAGTAAGACTGGTTAATTCAGTTGGCCATTGTGGGCTGAAAAGTTAGTTGAAGATGATAAAAAGCTTTATTTGATTAAAAAACATTCCTGTTTGGTTGGATAAAAGTAATGTTTTATATAACTTAGAACTTAATAATTGTAATTTTCATCTAATTTTATTAAAAATAATAATAAGTTTAAGTCACTCTGGTTAAGCCACTTAAAGGTACGGGAGGCCTACGTGTGTTTGTGTAAAAGTCAAGATCAGGCCTCATTTTGAGGCAGGAAAAACCCTGAGAATATACCTTATGAATGTAATATGACTCGTCTAAGGCCAGTTTTAGAAGATGTAAGCCTTTTTAAAGCCTATCAGTAATATTTTATTTTACCACTTCACGCCACCGGTCCCAATCTCCGACCCACAGCACCCCACGCCAGCAGTTCCACACTCCACGCCACAGCTCCTCACGCCCACGGGACAGCGCTCCACATCAGCGCTCCCGCTCTCCTTATGAGTGCTCCCAAAGACCAGGTTGGGGGAACCAGCACAGAGAGGGCGGAGAGCTATTCCCATTGGATAATGGAAGTAAGTATACCACCTAATATTCTTACTGAAAGTGGTATTTTTTGCAAATGGGACAAATGTTTTTCATTCCAATTCGACTTTCAGAATTCCAAAGGTGGGTCCTCTATCTTCTGTCTGATATTCGGGCAAAGCTGTCAGAGGTGGGCCAAAACCGTGAGCCCCCAGAGTCTCAGTTCCACCTTGAGAAGATGAACGGCAGGCGTGAGCTGAAAAATCTGGAAGGGCAACTGGCCAATGAAGAAAAGAGGAATGTGATGGTCAGTATAACTATGCTAGGCCAATACTAATACTGTTTTTTTTTTCTGTGTTTCTGATGGTGAAAAAATTAAAATTTTCAAAATCTTTTCGGGTGTCTCGGTTAGTCAGGATTGGGGGTGCAAACCTTGAGGACTGTGTAAAAAATGTGATGAAAAGGTAAATGATACCAATTATACCATGCTTTGGTGCATTTCTCAGATCACTCCGCTCATGTTAATATTAAAATATATGTCAAGGAACACTTAGGTAAGATGATGTAACATAAGAACAGCCTTCTATCTGTAGCGTTTTGACTTCTTTGCTCGCCGTTTTGCTATTATTCTCGTGCACTGACTCGTTCACTAAGCTGAACAGCCAATCAGAGTTCCCTCTTTCACCGACGGCCCGACGCCGATTCAACATGTCGAATCGGCCGAAACAAAGTCGACGAGGACCAATTTCAGCCGACGGTCCGGAATACACTGAGAAAACTTAGCTCGCCGACGCACAAAAACTACCCAACGGCCGACCGTCGGCTTGGTTTGTTCCAGGCTTTAGTGACGAGCATCATTGCACAAGTTTCACCTCGGCTCGCCTAAAGTTAAACTTTATTAAAATATTAAGAGCTTTACAGCTTAAGGAACCTGACTTCTGAAATATGTGAGAATGAGCTTTGTTCATATGCACATGAAGATCCCTGGAATCGGGAATCGTTGCAGCCTGCAGCAGGTGTAAACGGGTATGTGTCTCTTTTGTCCACTTGTCATCTGATCGACCAAAACGCATCTTAATACCAGGCATAAACGGCATTATAAAGACTGCAGGGAGGCAGAAGAGCCACATCCGGCTCGAGAGCCACGGGTTGCGGACCCCTGTTCTAGATCAACTATCACATCATCTAATTCAGAGCTTACCAAACTTCAGAGGGTAAGACCCCCCAAAAACAGCAAAAGCTCCACGGCCCCCCTACCTCTTTGTTACAAAAATATATCGATTAATAGTAGATTTAATAAAGCAGATTGTCTCTTTGCACAAAATTATCAACATTTATTTACTCTTTGTAAGTGTTTTGGATAAAAGCATCTGATAAATGACTAAATGTAAATATAAATGTAAACTCATTAGAACCCATTATAATTCTAAATTTTGTGCAAATGCACCACGCAAAAAAAAAAATCAGATGTGGGGGTATAATTTGTAAATCACACAAAGTCCGTAGATAATACTAATCCGAGCAGTGCACTGTTGTAGAAATGTTGTTGATTCAGGAAATGCACCAAAGTGATGGTGAAAAACTGTAAAACTTTTCTGCTTGAAGGCTCAGCTGTTCTGGTCACTTAGTTGTATTGTTCAATAATCTTACCAATTATTGATTACTGATATTACTTGGTTGTCTTTTTTCTTTTGTCAGAGTTCTTACCAACAGATTGATGGCAACAATGAATATGGATGGCTCAGGGGTTAAGAAGGCCTTTGGAAAAACACGGCTATGCCGTGTTATAATAGGTACTACATTACTTTTTTTGTATGATTAGAGGATGTACTGTAGTATCTATCCAGTGTTACCCATTGTGTGGCAAACTTTTAGCCATCACAGATGCACAGTGGCAATACTGTAGGGGTGTAACAATTAATTGTGCAATTATTATGCAGTTTCTCAATGAGTTACGGTCAAATGCTGCCACATCCAAAAGCCAGAGGGGGCTCTCATGCATAAACTCAAAATATGCGCAGTTATTTATTCAGTTTTTAAAATGTTTTAACCTGCAATATGCACTATAAGCAATATCTAAAAAATTTCAGATAATATTAAAAGCACAGGTTTTAAATGTGTGAATTCTGTTATACCTATGCCACCTTTAGTTAAAGGGATAGTTCACCCAAAAATGAAAATGCAGCAGGAAAACAGTCCGACTTTTCATTTTTCAGATGAAAAATTAAACTGATAAGTGCTACCCATCTTAAAGGGATAGTTCACCTAAAAATGAAAATTCTGTCAGTATTTACTCTCCCTCATGTTGTTCAACCCCGTAAAACCTTCGTTCATCTTCGGACACAAATTATGATATTTTTTAGGGCTGCACGATTAATCGCACGATGTTGTTATGCGCATCTAATCAGTAAAGCCGGTTCCTTGATTAGTAGTAAATCGCCTTCACCTGCTTTCAGATGGAGCGGCATTTACTACAAAGAGCCGTAGTTCACTGACAAGCTGAGCCAAATCGCGTTAAAATCGAGGACGTATCGCCAACGATATTTAATGCGATATGGCTCAGCTTGTCAGTTAACTACGGCTCTTTGTACACAGCAAAAACTCAGTGTTAAATTAACACACCTGGGAGTGTATATGAGTCCACACTCAAGAGTGTTAAAGTTAATGAGATATTTAAGTGATTAATTGAGTGATGATTGAGCATTATTGAAGACACCTAAAGCAGAATCACTGAAGGAGAAAACCGGAATTTCAGGTCACCATTATGGAGATGAGTGTTTGCTTTAGTTGGGCTCTTGACCCTTATATTATTAACTTTAGGTTTTGTTCGGCTGTTGTATCCGAGTTATACCTGCCAGATGGACAAAGAAAAAAAATTGATCTAATGGTGTTGGTTATATTATGACATTTATCATTTGAGCTAAATGATTATGATTAATGCTGTTGGTTACAGCATAACTGAGATTTTGCATAAATATCCAGAATTTGAGATATAATTTAAAGGAGTTCGTAAAAGTTGAAAAAAAAAAATCTTTCCTTTAGGCACACACAGATATCAAGATTTAGTCTATGCATCTCAACAATGGTGACGAGCTGAATATTCAATTAGGAAAAGTAAATTACATAGACAATTCAGATCATAATTTACAATTAAAATGCATGATGGGAGCCATTAATGAGTTGTGATTGGTGGAAACAAGGATTATTATTGTCACCACGGTTGAGATTCACAGGCTGTCTGTGTTTCTAAATAAATGCATTTGATAGTGTTTTGATCAGGACAATTTTTATGAAATGTTTTGGATTATAAGAAAAATACAATTATCATATGCTGTAGAACCACTGAACTGTTGCTATCAAGTTAAACCAGATCATCTGAATGACTTTCATTTTTCAGATCACAGCAAGTTCACTAGTGTAACAGCGTACGCTTCTGTTGTTGTACGTCACACGCATCACACACATGACCAGCGTCGGCCAATAGTGAGCCTACGTGTGACGTAGCTCTACGCAATCACACTACGCTAACTGACTAGAGGCCCACAGAGAAGGAAATTAATAGGTGAAATAAAGTCGTTATTTTTGTTTGTTTTTGTGCACAAAAAGTATTCTCGTCGCTTGATAAACTTAAGATTGAGCCACTGTAGTCACTTGGACTATTTTAACGATGTCTTTAATAACTTTTCGGGGAACAAGTTTCAATCCCTTAGAAGCCTATGGAGGAGTGATCCAGCTCTCAGATTTAATCAAAAATATCATAATTTGTGTTCTGAAGATGAACGAAGGTTTTACGGGGTTGAACAACATGAGGGTGAGTAAATGCTGACAGAATTTTCATTTTTAGGTGAACTATCCCTTTAAGATGGGTAGCACTTAGTTTAATTTTTCATTTGAAAAATGCAAAGTCGGACTGTTTTCCTGCTGTTGCTGCTCACTTGAATAGAATGGTGAGGAGGATCACTGAGCCACTTGATGGTTATCCATGCTTATTTAAAAAAGTTTTAATTACTTTGTGGATTTCTATGTACAAGTGATGCTTGCTGAAAAATGTATGCTGTATTTTAATGTCTTAAAATGAGTGCTGATTGTGGCTTCATATTCATTAGGTGCTGTACAGCAGTCCAAACCTTCACCGTCAGAGGCTGAAATAAAAAAATACATGGGGAGCTATCTCCGGTCTGCTCCCGATAGATGCGGGGTATGGGACGACAAAAGGGGAAATCTGCAATTGATGTGTGTTCAGATTCTGAATAAGTAGGCCTATATAACCTGTTGTTTATCTACATTGTTTCTGTTCATTTGTGATATGATCTGGGAAAACTCATCACATGGTGAAATATAAAATACAGGTTTTGGTATCATTTCAAGCCCTTACAAAACTGGTTTTATTTTACACCTTGTTTTTAACAAATAGAAAGGTCTTGAGAGCTTTCATATGATATCAAAACCTGTAATATGTAAAATTGTCATGTGATTGGTTGCATTAAATTCATATATAAATTTGATGTGATCTTGAAAAACCTATGTTCTTAAACCCCTCATCAATTAAAAATTATCTTTGAATTACATTTTTAAATTCTTGATTTGTAGCTGATTGGATTTAATAAAACAAGTCTTACATGTAATACTGTTGTGTCATTATTCTTGTGGTCTAGAATAGGACATCAATGTGTTTAAAAAATGCAAATCAAATGAACTTCAAAACTTGACGTCAATTTAATGTCAAGTTTTGACATCGATTTGATTTGCATTTTTTACCAATTCTTTGACGATGTTTGACGTCAATTTGATGTCTATTTGACATCAATTGCCCGCTGGGAAGTTAAGCAACAGGAACGTGATACTCAGCTTCTGCGCTTTAGACAGTGCGAACTTGAGGCGCGCCGCGTTTCCACGGTGCCGCTCAGTGCACCACAACCTTCGATGGCGTCTGTCCCCAGGGTTCCTTCTATTTCTCCTGCTTCACATTCTCCTGGTACGGGTGAATTTGATATTAGTAGACAGATTCGTTTAGTTCCTCCATTTCGAGAAACGGAGATTGATTCGTACTTCAGTGCGTTTGAGCGAATCGCAGTCGTGTTGCAGTGGCCAAGAGATATTTGGTCACTCTTGCTACAGTGTAAACTAACTGGTAAAGCTCAAGAAGTCTGTGCTGCTTTGTCTATTGAGGAGAGTTTGGATTATGATGTTTTGAAGGCATCGGTGCTTAGGGCATATGAGCTTGTTCCTGAAGCATACCGTCAGAAATTTCGTGGTCATTTAAAAGCCACCAATCAGACATTTGTTGAATTTGCCCATGAAAAGGGAATTTTTTTTGATAAATGGTGCCAGTCCAGCAGGGTAAATGATTATGAGCAACTTTGCGAGCTTATGTTATTGGAAGATTTCAAAATAACCTTACCAGACAAGATTGTTGTATATCTGAATAAGCAAAAAGTAAACACGCTCGCACATGCTGCTGTTTCAGCTGACGAATTCGTATTGACTCATAAAAATGTTTTTGTTTCGTCTGTGCATCGTGAATTTTCCCAATTTGAAAAGAGTTCGAAGAATTTAACAACTGCGATGTCGAGTCAGGGTGAATTACGTGAGTGTTTTTATTGTCGTGAAATTGGCCACCTCATTGCTGGTTGTCCAGTTTTAAAAAATAAAAATCAGTCTTCAAATAGTCAGGCGCCGAAAGGTGTTGGATTTTCCCGTGTTACGAGTTCACCAGTTGGTTTAAACGGGCAGGGAATTGATTTGGGATATGGTCCGTTTGTGTCTAGTGGGCTGGTTTTTCTTGATGGGCAAGAGAGTGTTAAAGTTCCCGTTCGTATTCTCCGAGATACTGGGTCCGCCCAATCATTTGTGCTTGGCAATATTTTACCGTTTTCTAATGATTCGCATTGTGGTTCTGACGTTTTGGTTCAAGGGATTGAGTTAGGGATTGTCCGAGTTCCTTTACATTATGTAAATATTCAATCTGACTTGGTTTCTGATCTGGTTAAGATTGCGGTTTGTCCACAATTACCCATTAAAGGGATCGATTTGATTCTTGGTAATGATCTCGCTGGCGGAAGGGTACTGCCGTTTCCTAAAATAATTGAAGATCCGCTTTCTGACCTACGAAATGTAGCAGAATCTGTTTCGAACCTAACTTCTGTATTTCTGGCCTGCGTGATTACGCGAGCGCAGTCACGTATATATGGTGACGTGATTGACCTTTCAGATAGTTTTGTGGCTTTCCCTGACAGCGTTGACGTTTCTCAGGAGTTTCCTGTGGAGGAGGAGTGTACGCCCTCGGAGGCGCTGTCCCTAGGATCCAGTGCTGAAATTGATTTGACTTCTGGCATTGATAGAATTTCATTAGCAAACGCACAAAAAAATTACACTTCTCTGGCTCGGTGTAGAACTAGCGTTGTGAAGAATGAGGATATTTTTAAGAAACTGGTTGCTTACTTTTGGGATGACGGGTTGTTGATGTGAAAAAGAACGCCAGTCCTCTTCGAAAATGAAGCTGATTCAGTTTATCAGATAGTTGTGCCCAATCAATTTCGTTCGCATGTGCTGATGTTAGCTCACGATCACCGTTTCTCTGGTCATTTGGGCGTTACAAAAACATACCACCGTATTTTAAGTCATTTCTTCTGGCCGGGTTTAAGATCAGATGTTGTGAAATACTGTCGGTCATGCCATATCTGGCAAATTGTGGGAAAGCCAAATCAATTGATTTCCCCAGCACCTCTGTGCCCCATTCCGGTTATTGGTGAGCCGTTTGAGCGGGTGATTTTAGATTGCGTGGGTCCTTTGCCACGGACTAAGTCCGGACATAAATTCATACTAACTATGATGTGCTCTAACACCCGTTTCCCGGAAGCTGTGCCTTTACGCACTATAAAAAGCAAGGGAGTGTTGCAAGCCTTAATTAAATTCCTTTCAACCTTCGGCTTACCAAAGGTGGTGCAGACTGATCAGGGCACAAATTTTATGTCTCGGTTATTCAAACAAGTGTTGTCACAGCTCAATATAAAACACGAAGTTTCTAGCGCGTACCATCCCGAGTCGCAGGACGCGTTAGAACGGTTTCATCAAACCCTCAAGTCAATGTTGTGCACATTTTGTGCTCAATCAGAGAAAGAATGGGATGAGGGTTTGCCCTTATTATTGTTCACGGTGCGTGAGACTCAGCAGGAATCGCTTAGCTTCAGTCCTGCTGAACTGGTTTTCGGCCACACCGTGAACTTGCTCGTGCCTCTATGGTATCTGTCCAAGCCAAGATGAAGACTCGATTTGATAAAAAAAACTGTTTCACGTTCTTTCAGTCAGGGTGACAGGGTTTTGGTTTTGCTTCCTATTCCTGGATCAGCCCTACAGGCGAAGTTTTCTGGCCCGTATGTGATTGACGCTAAACTTAGTGAAACGGACTATATAGTTCGTACACCTGTCCGCAAGAGGAAAACTCGCATCTGTCACATTAATATGTTAAAGTTATATGTTTCGTGAGACAGACAAGAGAAATGTTCTGTTTCAGTTGCATCTGTGTCTGTTATGCCTACTTCTGATGGTTCTGATTCGGATGGCTTGATCATGCGAAGTGTTTCTGTTTCTGGTGCTCGTTTACAAAATTCGGAGATCCTTAATGATTTGCCATCTTATCTGTCATATCTCTCTGAAGTTTTTCGAGCAGATATTTGTCAGTTAATTCAGTCATATTTAACTTTGTTCTCTGATGTACCATCCAGAACGACTGCAGTGTGCCATGATATTGATGTAGGAGATCATCCGCCAATTAAGCAGCATGCTTATAGAGTGAACCCTGTTAAGCGTAAGGTTATGCAGGATGAGGTGAGGTATTGAAAACGGGTTGGCTGTACAGAGTTTCAGTGCGTGGAGTTCCCCCTGCCTCATCGTTCCGAAGAGTGATGGCACGGTTCGTTTTTGCACTGACTATAGAAAAGTTAATGCCACCACAAAGTCCGATTCGTTTCCCTTGCCCCGTATGGAGGATTGTGTGGACAGGGTGGGGTCTTTGAGTCTGTTGTGCAGTACACCGGTACTTTCTGCTCCTAACTTCTCGACGCCGTTCAAGCTGGACGTGGATGCTAGCGCTACTGGCGCTGGTGCCGTTCTTCTGCAGGAGGATTTGCAAGGAGTTGATCATCCTGTATGCTATTTTTCGAGGAAGTTTTTGAAACATCAGTTGAATTATAGTACAATCGAGAAGGAAGCTTTAGCTTTACTGTTTGCGTTACAGTATTTTGAGGTCTATGTGGGGTCCAGTTCATTAACTCTTGTAGTTTTTACCGACCATAATCCGTTGGTTTTCCTGTCCCGGATGCGTAACTCTAACCAACGTATTATGCGTTGGGCATTGATCACACAGGAGTTTAACGTAGAAATTCGCTACAAGAAGGGAAAAGAAAATGTTTTGGCAGATACTCTGTCACGTGCGGAGGAATCTGTTTAATCAACTATGTGTTGATTCTTAACGGTGGGGGTGTTACGTTATGTGTATTTGTCCTTATGTTTTGTTATGTATTTATATAAGATTTGTGTATGTGTTTTCTGTGGGTTTTAGGTTACTGTTGATTCGATAACAGCCTGCCGGCGGTAATTGGATGATCAGCTGGCGGTCCTGTTTAATAACCCCTCTTTCTCCGGTTGACAGAGAAGACTGTTGCGGCTTCGGGTCGGTCGCAATGGCGCGGACTTCCTGCCAGCCGTCAGATCAAACATAAATGTTGTCATGTTTCTTGTGGTTGCGTGCTTTTTGTAGCGAGTGGTTATGAGACCTGCTCTTTTGTTTGGGATAAATATTCTTTTCCTATGTTTTTCTCGAAGAGCGTAGGTAGGGAAGTGTTGTTGTAGTTTATTTTCTTTTTTTTTGTGTTAGGTTAGTTACATCGCCTTTTTATTTTTGTTAGATTGGGGCTTTTGTTTGTTATTTCGGGCCTTGGGTCTCTCTGATGAAAATGCCACTCTTTTGAGTTTTATTGCTTTACTCTGTCTTCTGTGGATTAATTATAACTTTATTTTATTATTATTATTTATTTATTTATTTTTGTTTGGACCAGTGGTCCCCACTGATGAATGTGGTTTATCTTTTTCTGTGATAACTCTTAAATACAATAAATCTTGTTATAATTTATGTTGTTTATCTTCTTTGGTTCTTTCCTTTGGTCTGACGGCCTGCTGGAAGCCTGTCGCATTTCTGCAGTCTTCAACTTATTGCGTCTCATCCCTAGCGGATGTAATACATGTCAAAGTAGCCTATTATCCCAGTGTGTTTCCAAGGCAACAAAAACCGCACCATTTTCCTGCTCAGTCACAGCAGGACGGGCTCACGCCACGCTCAAGAAAAATAACAGGTAACTATTTCAAACTTATTCATTCATATTTACATGTAGGGCATTTCTGTTTTATTCTGTTTCATTTCTGTACCTGTCATGATTCTGCCCTCGTGTCCTTGATTTTCTCTAGTCTTGAGGCAGGATCATGACAGACCCATGTTTTGTGTGCAAGCACATGGCCTTTTGTTTGGGCCATGTGCATGTGTTGTCTCGTTACATACCCCGCCCCCTTGTTATCCTCGTCTTGTCATTATTGTCTAGTCAGCTTCACCTGTTCTTGTCATTAGTGTCTCCCTATATCATCCCCTTGTGTTTGCTGTCCTTGGTCGGTTCATTGTGATTCTTACCTGCGTGTTACCTTACCTTATCTGTATCATTCCTTGTGAGTATCCTGTCGAGTGTATTGGCTAGAGAAAGTTCTACTGTTTGTTTTTTGTCAGTCAAGTCTTAGTCAAAGTTTAGTCTCTCCTAGTCTTGTCTGTTTTGCCCCCTCGTGGGTTTTGTTTTCCTGTTTTTGTTCCAATAAACCTTGTGTTCATTGTACACTGTCTGCATTTGGGTTCATCTCCTTACATCATCAAAACTGTCTTTGTGTCTGTGGCGATGGAGTCTTGAGAACATGCGCCGTAAACACGTTTTTTTTTAAAACACATCGAGCTCACGTCCGCACTTTGAACACAAGAGGCTTTCCAAATAGAGATATGAATGGGAAAGCAATTTAACAATTTAAAAAAACTTTCTAAAAAAAAGTTAACAATCGGTCTGTCCAATAATTTATGGTGAACGTAAGGTGAACTGCACTGTTTGCAGAGAAGCATTCTGACTTAAAGCAGTATTAATAATGCAGGCAGGTCAATAATATTGAATATTAAGTGTCTTAAACTAAGCAAGCCAGAGGAGACAGTGGCAGGAACAACTCCATCAGTGACAGAATAGAGAAGAAAACCTTGGCAGAAACCAGACTCAGTTGCTCAGATTACACAGATTATCTGATTACACTGTAAAAGAAATTAAGGTGATAATATTTTCAATAAAACATACATTATATTTTTAATTGAGAACATTTCACTAATAACACCAAGAGGTACATTTTCCTAATTTCTTTAAAGAAAAACACAATTTTGAGGCTTGAATCGAGGAACTGATAAACCTGATAAAATTAAGGAAAAAGGGCTACCTATTTATTTTAAGAGAATTAGAGATCATTCTGTAAAGTTACACAAACACATGTGTGTGTGATGATCATTGTGGGTTTGTGTCTGTTGATTCTGTTGAATGTGATTGTGTCTGTAGTGGCTATTTATTCACTATCCAACATTCAATTCAATATTCAATCCAGGGAAGTCAAGAACCTGTAAGTAAAACACAGACAGTCAAATGTGTGCGACATTATTGCATTATCCACTTTAGAAACCCTAAAAGAAACTACTTAAATGATTAAGTGAGAGATTATAATATAATAATATGATACATGATTGTTAAAGATGTTTTTAAACATTCAGATTTTGATTTTGCTTCTAAGTCACCATGAGTGATGACCCTTGACCCTTATCTATAATCCTGTATGACTGTCCTCTTTTTGTGTCACTGGGTCAGTTTTATTTATGACAAAGAATATTTTTCATTATCTTTAATTGCAATTGACATTCTCTCAAAATACATTATTTAGTGATAAAAAGCCAATGATAAAAGCAAAATATTGAATTGTTTGAAATTGTCACGGTTCATGAATTCACTGACTCTTTCTCGCGCTGTGTGTGTGTGTGTGTGTGTGTGTGTGTGTGTGTGTGGTCAGCGGCCTCTATTTAAGCTCATGGTCTTTCGTCTTGTGTTTGTCAAATCGTTGTTGGATGTTTCCCCGTGCTGTGTTGGTCTTTGTCGTGTGCTTCCTGTTCCCGTAGGATTATTCACTGAGTTCTGTCTGCCTGCCGTCTTCCGGAGGCTTCCGTTCATTTCTCATCATTCCTCAGTCTATCGGGTTGCCCATCTGCTCCCTGCGCTACCACAGAGCCTGTGTCTGCTTCTTCACTCATCTGACCATCTTATTGTTATACCTCACTAAACCTCATTATCTCACACTTGCATCTTCTGTCATCATTTCCGTAACAGAAATAAAAAGAAACTTGAAGATATTTAATTGTTGCTATAAACTATTATAAAAAAATAAATGCACCAAACTCTTATTAAACATGTTTATAGTGTGTAATTCACCATAACAAGGAAAGTAAACTAAGAAGAAACAAAATTAACTTTCAATTAAAATATGAACCGTTTTAATCATTACTACTCACTCAAGCGTCTCCAGTTTATAATGTGGATCCTTCTTCAGATCAGAGAGCAGCTTCACATCTGAGTCTCTTAGTTTATTTCCGACAGATTCAGTTCTCTCAGGTGTGAGGGGTTTGATCTCAGAGCTGAAGTCAGAGAAGCACAACCTGCATCTGTAACACCACAATCCCTCAACCTGTAGAGAACAATGACACTCTTCAGTCTCTCAGTTCAGGAAACACATAAATGATATGATATGAATTTCTCCTCAACAGATTTGTATATGAAAGCAGTTGTCACCTCTTCACATCATCCAATCATGCTTATAACTATTGTTGTGGAAAATATGCAATTGTCCTGTTACAAGTATGCATTTTCGTGAACTAGTTAACCTGTAAATAATAAAACTATATTTAATTGAAACTAAGTAACTCGCCTGCCAAAAGTCTTTGATTTCTAAAAAACTGAACAGAACAGTCCGTGAAGAAGTCTTCTGACCAATAGATTGTGAGTATGAAAATTCAGATGCTTATGATTTAGGACAGATTTGACGTACTTTACCTAACCTGAGAATAATCAAAATAAGATTAAAGGTGTCTAGAAATACGCACCATAAAACACTATCAAAAACTGTTAAAAGTAAATGACCTCAGAAGCTTAGGAAATAATCCAGTTAAGATTACATTTTCTTTTCAGTTACTTGATGGTAAACATTTTTTGTATATATTATTTTTGTATATCATTCATTATTCACCACAGGAGAAAAATCGACAACGTTGAGACTTTTATAAAATCTTACTTGAGTATCTTCAGTTTACAGTGAGGATCCTGCAGTAGATAATAAAGCTGCTTGACTCCAGAATCTCCTACTTTATTCCATGACATATCCAGTTCTCTCAGGTGCGAGGGGTTTGATCTCAGAGCTGAAGTCAGAGCAACACAACCTTCATCTGTAACACCACTATCACTCAACCTGTAGAGAACAATGACACTCTTCAATCTCTCAGTTCAGGATCTACAGCTCAGATAAGCAGAACTTCACAATCAGACACTTAATCCACAGCACCATTAACAGGTCCAGTCTAAGGTTCAGACCCGCTTCTACAAACTGCTTGAGCGGGTTTTCCATATAAGAATTGCAAGAATATTCGACACTTTATTTAACAGTGTCCTTGTTACACTGTTACATATGTTTTGTACACAGTGTGTACATACATATGTATTTATGTTTTGTACATATTTTGTATATTGCAGTATAATACTGCAGTATAATACCCTAGTACTTTTAAATGATCTAATTCATAACAAATACAAATATTCTCTGTTTATGTAATCTATATGAAAAGAGATGTCAGTCGTTCTAATTTCAGCTCATTATAGCGTATTAGGGCTGTAGCTATCGATTATTTTAGTAATCGAGTATTCTACTGATTATTCCATCGATTAATTGAGTAATCGGATAAAAATTTGTGGTAATAAAAATAGAATCCAAGTGAACAACAGCCTTTAAAATGACTTAAAAATACAAATAGGTAACACTTTACAAAACGGTTCATTAGTTAATATTAGTATACTATAACTACCTTAGTATACTAAGAATGAACAATACTTCTACAGCATTTATTAATCTTAGTTTATATTAATTTCAACATTTACTAATACATTATTAAAATCAAATGTTGTATTTGTAAACATTAATGTACTGTGAACTAACATGAACAAAAAATGAAACTAACATAAACAAAGATTAATAAATAGTTACAAATGTATTGTTCATTGTCAGTTCATGTTGGTTAATACATTAATGTTAACTAATGAACCGTTTTGTAAAGTGTTACATAAATATATAATAACAAGCAATAATTATTTGTTCAAAGAAAGTATCAAAGTAATCATATGGGTTTTATTGAACAACTCTGTTAAATACACCATGTAAAATAAATTATATAAACTATTATAAAAATGTATGTACATTACGTAAAACATTGAATTCAAATGTCATATTTGGTCACTTCTGTGTATGTGTGGTGCAGCGTTCCCTTTCAGGGGAACTCGCGTTGCGTCGAAATTGACGCCATGGGGAACGCGTCGCGTTACGATGTCCTGAAGCACATGTAAAATCAGTCCAATGGTGTGGCGGAACGTCAGATGCGGGTGACGTCACGTACCAGGAAGCTATAAAGCCTGCTTGAAAACAGAGAGCGGCAGCTTCTCTGTCTTCAGTAGCGCTCTGTGTGAATCTGTCCTGTTTATTTGGTGTTGTCTGTCTATATACATATATATATATATCAGTATGGCGAGCAAGCAGCAGTTTAAACAGTGTGTGCATCCCTGCCCGCGTTATTTAACGGGTGGGGATACTCACGAGCTGTGTGTTGCTTGTTTGGGAGAGGAGCACGCTCAGTCAGCACTCGAGGGTGCTGGCTGTGTGCATTGTGAAGCGATGCCTGTGCGCTTGCTCCGATCCCGCCTGTCGTTCTTTCGCGAGGACGTTCAGGTTAGCGTTCCCCGGGGCTCTGGTCCCGCCGCTGCCGAGGCACGGCGTCGATTGCAGTCTTGGGGTTCGCAAATGGATTGTTCAGCGGGGTTTGAGACGGGCTCTGCCCTATCTCAACCTTCACCTGATCGGTCCAGTGCCTCTTCTCGGGGTTTGGAAGCACGCACTGCGGTTCCTTCCGCCCCGGTTGAGGCACCAATACTACAACTATCCAGTTCTGAGGATCTGGATGTTGTTAGTATTGATGCTGAGTCTGAGATTTCGCCGCCTCAGTCTCATGCGTTTGAAGAGCTTTTAGAGGTTGTGACTAGAGCAGCTGAAAGACTAAACATTGAGTGGCCATCTGATAAGCAGGACGTTCATTCTAAAAGTAAGCTTGATGAACGTTTTCTGCCGTCGAGATCACGACCTCAGCGTCGGAGCCTACCGTTTTTCCCCGATCTCCACACTGAGGTGTCGAGACCGTGGGAGAAACCGGTCTCATATAGAGTTTATAATGCACAAACATCACATTATTCATCTATACACGATTATAAAGACCATGGTTATGGAGAAATGCCAAAGGTAGAAGAGACACTTGCGAGTTATCTCTCTCCAGCAACGGCATCTTCTCTTAAGGTTCCGATGTTACCCACTAAGCCCGTCAGAGTCACCTCCTCTCTGGTGGGAAAAGCTTATTCCGCTGCTGGTCAAGCCGCAGCATGTTTACACACGATGTCATTACTGCAGGCATATCAAGCGGAATTATTGGGTGATTTAGATGAGGGTGGGGGTATTGGTCCTGAGGTTGTATGTGAGTTACGTAAAGCCACAGATTTGTCTCTCAGGGCCACTAAGGAGACGGATAAATCCATCAGCCGCTCTATGGCAGCCTTGGTGGCTACTGAGAGGCATCTGTGGCTCAACCTCAGCAATATTAAAGATAAGGAGAAGAATTTTCTTATGGATGCGCCTGTTTCTACTTCAGGGCTTTTTGGTAATGCCGTGAATTCTGTAGTGGAGAAATTCCAAGAATCTTCTAAGCAGGCAGCTGCCTTCCAAAAACTCCTCCCCCGCCGCTCTTATCAGGGGGCTGCTGAGCGGGAGCAGCCTCACTCATCTAAAGCAAGCTCTTCACATCGTGCCACTCAAAAACAGAGCGTTTCCTCTCGTGCTCCCCCGCAAAAGCCACGGGGACACGGAGGGCGCTCTCAAACCCAGCAGCCTTCGAGGGGTAGAACGGATCTGCGGACCGTTATTATCGCCAAGAAGGCTGCGGGGAAAAAAGTCCTGACGCTCGAGGGCTCAGGACAATGAGGGTAGTCCCCCCCCCCAAGTAGTGCGGTCAACACCTCTTTTTACGGTGCCCGCCTATCTTCGGTGCCCTCAGGGGACCGTTCTGCCAACCCTGCCACCTCTGGTGTTTCAGGGCGCAGCGGTCTCCGGCGAGCACATATCTCAAGGACCACCCAGAAACGTAGTGGCCTCGGGATGCCCGCCCCCTCTCAGGAGGGAGTCAGAGCAGTCTGTTCAGTCGTTCCCTGCCGGTCCTCCGTTACAGGGCAACGGACTGATTACTCGACAACATCAAAATCCAGAAGCCAGTCTCGAGAGGCTGGTACCTCTAGTAGAATCTTTGACAGCGTGGAAGCTACTGCCAAATGTTTCTCGTTGGGTCCTGCAGACCATAGAAAAAGGGTATCTAATACAGTTTGGGTCTCGCCCACCCGGGTTTATGGGGGTCCTACCCACAGTGGTGGGCCCCGAGCAGGTTCTGGTTATGGAACAGGAAGTAAACACTCTGTTAGAGAAAGGGGCCATAGAACGTGTACCTCCCTCCAACAGGGAAACCGGGTTTTACAGTCGGTATTTCATAGTTCCAAAAAAAGGACGGAGGATTGCGTCCTATTCTGGATCTTCGAGTGCTGAACGACTCAGTCATGCAGCTCAAGTTCAAGATGTTAACATTGAGACAGATAGTTCCACAGATCAGGTCCGAGGACTGGTTTGTCACGATAGATCTCAAGGACGCATATTTTCATATCTCCATCCATCCTTATCACAGGAAGTTTCTGAGGTTCGCTTTCGGGGGCGAAGCTTACCAATATCGAGTACTTCCATTCGGCCTAGCCTTATCACCCCGCACTTTCACCAAATGCGTGGATGCTGCCTTGGCGCCTCTGCGTCTTCAGGGCATCCGTATCATGAACTACATCGACGATTGGTTGATTCTAGCTCAAACGCAGCAGATGGCGGTTCGGCATCGAGATGTCGTCCTCGCCCATATGGGAGAATTGGGGTTACGGTTGAACGCCAAAAAGAGTGTGCTTTCTCCACTCCAGAGGACCACTTTTCTCGGCGTGGTCTGGGATTCAGTTTCGATGCGGTCACGCCTGTCACCTCCTCGTATAGAATCTATCCTTGTAACCGTGAAGAATGTAAAGCTAGGCCAGTCACTTACTGTAAAGCAGTTTCAGAGACTGCTGGGTCTTATGGCAGCAGCTTCCAACGTGATACCTTTTGGACTGCTGCACATGAGGCCCCTACAGTGGTGGCTCAGGACCAGGGGGTTTTCCTCGAGGGGCAATCCTTTTCGCAGAATCAGGGTCACGCGGCGTTGCTTACGTGCCCTGGTTATGTGGAAGAAACCTTGGTTCCTGTCCCAGGGCCCTGTGCTGGGAGCTCCTTGTCGTCGCAAGTTGCTAACGACGGATGCGTCCCTCACAGGCTGGGGAGCGATCCTAGAGGGTCGCTCGGCTCAAGGTCTGTGGGAGTACCATCATCTCTTATGGCATATCAATCGTCTGGAGATGTTGGCTGTTCTTCTGGCTCTCAAGCACTTTGTCACAGATCTCAGGGGACACCATGTGCTAGTACACACAGACAACACATCAGTAGTCGCCTATATAAATCACCAATGGGGTCTGCGTTCACGCCAATTATGCAAGCTGGCGCGTCATATCCTTTTGTGGTCTCAGGAAAAGCTGTTGTCTCTCAGAGCAGCCTACATTCCTGGGGATCAGAACATAGGAGAAGACATTCTGTCGAGACAGGGGCTGAGGCCCGGGGAATGGAGGCTTCACCCCGAGGTGGTGGAGCAGATATGGAGGGTGTTTGGCCGAGCTCAAGTGGATCTGTTTGCGTCTCGAGAGACGTCTCACTGTCCACTCTGGTTCTCCCTCACGCATCCAGCTCCTCTTGGACTGGACGCTATGGTACAGGCGTGGCCGAGGTTGCGTCTGTATGCCTTTCCCCCAATCGCTCTGCTCCCGGGAGTTCTGGAGAGAGTTCGCAGGGACCGGGTTCACCTACTTCTTGTAGCCCCTCGCTGGCCGGGCAGAGTATGGTTCCCCGATCTGGTTTCTCTCCTTGACGGGCCTCCTTTGGAGCTACCCGTCAGGAGGGATCTTCTGTCCCAAGCAGAGGGCTTAATATTCCACCCTCGACCAGAACTGTGGAACCTATGGGCTTGGCCTCTGAGGGGGCCCAGCTCATAGAGCCAGGTCATAGAGTCATAGAGTCATACAGGTTGTTGAGACCATTCTACAATCCAGAGCTCCCTCCACGAGGAAACTCTATGCCCTGAAGTGGAAAGTTTTCACTTCCTGGTGTAGTGACCGTCAGCTGGACCCAGTTAACTGCCCGGTTGGTACAGTGCTGGAGTTCCTGCAAGAGCAGTTCACTGCGGGTCTAACCCCATCCACTTTAAAAGTTTATGTGGCGGCCATAGGTGCCTACCACATTCCTTTGGGTGGAATGTCTATAGGGAAAGACCCTTTGGTATCTCGTTTCCTCCGTGGTACGTTAAGGCTGAGGCCTGCAGCTCGTTCTAGGGTACCCACTTGGGATTTGGCCATTGCTCTGCAAGGTCTTTCCATGGCTCCCTTTGAACCTATAGAGGAGGTTCCAGAGAAGTTTTTAACATTGAAAGCTCTGTTCCTCCTCGCCGTTTCGTCTCTTAAGAGGATTGGGGATTTACAGGCTTTGTCGGTGTCTCCTTCATGCTTAGAATTTGCACCTGGCATGGTCAAGGCATTTCTTTATCCGAGACCAGGTTATATTCCTAAGGTCCCCACTAATGTGGTCAGACCTATCTCTCTGCAGGCCTTCTGTCCTCCTCCTTTTCAGAATGCGGACCAGGAAAGAAATAATTTGCTTTGCCCAGTTCAGGCATTAGATGCCTATGTCCACAGAGCTGCCCTGTGGCGTAAAACTGATCAATTGTTTGTGTGTTTTGGGGCCCCTAGGAAAGGGTCCCCTGCATCTAAGCAAAGAATGGGCAAGTGGGTGGTTGAGGCCATTTCACTTGCTTATGAGGCGGCCGGACAGCCCTCCCCTTTGGCTGTCCGGTCTCACTCTACCAAGAGTATGGCGGCCTCCAAGGCCCTTATATCAGGAGTTTCCATTCAGGACGTTTGTGATGCGGCCGGCTGGTCCTCACCGCACACCTTCGTCAGATTTTACTCTCTGGACCTGGACTCTACACCAGGGTCTCAAGTTTTGTCTTCTTAAGTGCTGCTCACTCGATTTCACACAAGACAGACATTTCGTAGCTATGGTGGCGTTGGTATAGACGTTCCCCATGGCGTCAATTTCGACGCAACGCGAGTTCCCCTGAAAGGGAACGCCTCGGTTACGACTGTAACCTCGGTTCCCTGAAGGGGGAACGAGCGTTGCGTCGCCTTGCCATATCTCCTTTGTGCCTGTCAGCGACTACTTCAGACTTTATGAAGCTGCCGCTCTCTGTTTTCAAGCAGGCTTTATAGCTTCCTGGTACGTGACGTCACCCGCATCTGACGTTCCGCCACACCATTGGACTGATTTTACATGTGCTTCAGGACATCGTAACGCGACGCGTTCCCCATGGCGTCAATTTCGACGCAACGCTCGTTCCCCCTTCAGGGAACCGAGGTTACAGTCGTAACCGAGGCGTTTACTGTGTATGGAGCTGAGGTACTTTTAACAAAATCTGCACGCATGTAAATAATTAAAGGTTCGTACTTCTCTGTGGGGGAAAAAAACAGCGCATATATTTTTTTTTTACTGATTCACAGCCTTTGTGATTTCATGATAGCACTATGCTATATTATGATTGTAAATGGTTTTAAATAAATCGCGTAGCCTTAGAAGACGGTGTAATAATGTGGTTCATGTATTCTTGTCTGTGGAATGCGCCACTTCCGGTATTTTGCTGGTTACTCGACACTGGTAAATTGCAATCGAGGATTTTTTTAAATCGAGTACAGCCCTATAGTGTATTATCTTTTAATGTGACATGCCCACGGAGAGCGCACGCTATTCAAACGCAAATGATCTGAGGCAAGCCATGCAAACGTGTCAACTCCCACATCAACTCGATAAAGCACACCAATTTTAATCAGATTACAGTACTTTTCGTCGTCCTGCGAGGCTGTGAGGAATAATCCTGGGAAATTTACCTCAAAAGGGCTGGTTTAAATTCATTTAGAGGAGCAATGGATCCATCTGAGAAGAATAGTATGTTTTTTTTATTATTGTTCTAATCGTGATATCCTAGTGTATGTAAACCGCAAAAAGACTGAATCGCCTGTATGTGTGTGTATGAATGAAGTGAACAGCATTTACCAAACTATATTGCTATACAGAGATGAGTAAAAATCGACTGAAATATGATGAAATAAAATGTCTTTGTATAAGCAACATATTAAACTGAAAATTAACATTTATATGCCCTAATATATATCATAAAAATAACAAATGATATGCCTATGTAACAGATGAAATATGAAAGACAACATTTCGTTGACTAGTTTTGGATAGATTATAAAGTTTTTACTGTAAAATAGACTACTGTCACATCAAATAAACTTTTGTTCGGCAAATTCTGCTCATATGTTAAATATATTATGTTTTGTCAAAAATAAAGTCATCAACTAAGATGTTATTATAGTGTTTGTTCCAATGTAGGCTTTATTAAAACTAATGAATCCACCTTGAATCCACCTTACAAAAGATTCTATTTCAAATAAATGCTGTTGTTCTTAACTTTCTGTTCATCTGTTTTCAACATTGATAATAATGAGAAATGTTTCTTGAGCATCAAATCATCATATTGTACTGATTTCTGAAGGATCGTGTGACATTGAAGACTGGAGTAATGATGCTGAAAATTCAGCTTTGATCACAGGAATAAATAATATTTTAAAATATATTAAAATCAAAAACAGTTATTTTAAATTGTAATAATATTTCACAATATTACTATTTTTGTTGTATTCTTAATTAAATAAATACAGCACTGGTGAGCATAAGTGACTTCTTTTAAAAACATAGAAAATCATACCGACCCCAAACTTTTGAACGGCTGTGTGTGTGTGTGTGTGTTTGTCCTTGCATTCTTGTGGCTCAGTGACACACCTGTGTGAAAGGCTCATTATGCAGCTCATTATGCAGTGTGTGTGTGTGTGTATATATACATAATGTATATATATATATATATATATATATATATATTTATTTATTTATATGTATTTCTGTTTTTTGTTTTTTTTGTCCTTGCATTCTTGTGGCTCAGTGACACTCCTGTGTGAAAGGCTCATTATGCAGCTCATTATGCGGTCATTGTCTTCTCAGGTGTGAATCAGGGCATTTATGATCCACCACGCCTCTACGCATATTGCCTTTCCAAACAAAAAGTGTCTTACAAAATTTAACCCTCTGAGGTCGACTATCACGCGGGCGCCATAGTCTCGCTTTTTTTCTTATCAGTGCAAAAGAAACTCAAAATACTCTGTTGATTTTGATCTTACATATTAAGTGTTGTACATCATTAGATCCTCATAAGTGTCTATTTTTTTTGTGGATACTCACAATAAAAACAAAGTGTTGTGCTTTTCGCCAAATAAAGAAAAACAAACATGATGCGCGTTCTGCCTTCTCTCTGTCAGTGAAGTCCATTCTGAAACACGTCCGAAAATTAACGGTAATTCCGCGAATACTTGTCATACAGGCACGAGTGTTTTTCCATAATGAAGCTTGAACTCTCTTCTTTTAAATGAATTAATTGATATAAAAAAACAAATATTCTCAGTTTATGTAATCTGTATGAAAAGAGAGAGATGTCAGTCTTTTTCTTTCCAGCTCATTATACCTTATTACGCGTTAATGTGCCACGCCCACGGAGAGCGCGTGGTATTCAAACGCAAATGATCTAAGGCAAGCCATTCAAACATGCCAACGCCCACCAGCTGGATTATAAAACACATCATGTTTAGTAAGTATCTTACTACAGCTGTGTACACAGCGTATCCCTACGCTGTGAGGAATAATACTATCTAATAACCCTGGAAAATGAAGTGTTCCAGAAGTGCTGGTAGTTTCATTTCGAGGAGCAACAGATCCAGCTGATGTAGTAAGTCATTTATTCTTAAGTGCTTTGTTCTAATCGCGATATTGAATAGTGTCTGTAAAACGCAAAAAGACTGTTTAAATATGAATTGCGTGTCTGTGTGTAGGCTAAATGATGAATGAACGGCACAGGCGCGCGCGCTTTGTTTACTACAGTTATACAGCGCGTGTCTGTGCCGTTCATTCACTCTCGCATCTACATTAGTAAACGTTATTTTTACATGAACACATCCAAATTATATTGCTATAGCCTACTAAGATGAGTAAAAATAGACCGAAATATGTTGAAATAAAATGTCTGTATAAGCAACAAACTGCAAATCAACATGTAGGGTAGACTGCACAGTTGAGACACTTTTTGCGTTTTGATTTTTCACACAAAAATAGATACTGAAAAGAAGTGAATTTCTACATGACATGCCACATGACATTTCATTAGCTTGTAGACTAAGATATTATCAATCAATATGACCCATAATTAGTTTATATTTTCCACAATTAGCTCATAAAAATAAGGTGCTTTTTGTCTCAACTTTGTCTCAACTGTACCCATATGTGGTACAGTTGAGACAGTACCATGGTACAGTTGAGACACCCATTTTTAATGAAGTAAAGGTAACTAACCATTCATTGCAAATATAATAAATAAAGAAAATAACATTTGGGCAACATGTTTGTTTATTCATCCATTTAAATTAATTAATTTTATTTAAATTAGCACTGGTTAAAATGTATAAAACAGGAACAAGATATTTCATGAACAGATATTGCAACAGTACAAATGGAAACATTCCAGTGACAACACTAACAATAACAATGTCAAAAGTAACAGTAAACAACCAACAAAGGAAAAAATGGATTCAGGTGTCACTTTCACAATGATGGCATGTGTAGCTGTCTCCGCCAAGGGTACACTCTACGTGTGACCACATGCTACACCTAGAGCAGGACACCCATTTCTCTCCCGACCGTGAACTTGAGAACCATTCGTCACACACCAGGCATTTTGTGTCTTCTGTGCTTTTCTTTCTTCTTTTTCCTCCTTCCTTTTTCTCTGTCATGATCTTCCTCTTCACCTTCATGGAGGATCTTCTTTTCTCCTCTTCAAGGGTCTCCTTTACAGGGGTATCAGTGAGAATTTCAGTGGTCCTTTTCCTCCGACGTTGACCATTGGCCTTTCTGGGGCCAGCTTTTGGATGAGGCCTGATTAGTTCAGGACTAAACTTTGGAACATGCTGGACCTGGTGAACATAAACACACACACACACACACACACACACACACACACACACACACACACACACACACACACAGGTATGAATATTTCATTTTCAGAATTGTATGTATAATACATTGCTTGAAATTAAATCAATTTCTCTTACTTCCGTGATGATTTCCTCCTCTTGTAATGAAAGAGGAAATAAAGTCAGGGTTATTTCATGAAGACCCTCAGAATTTATAGTCATTGTTGGCCCTGTAAGAGCAACAAGAGCATCATCGGCAGACGGCCCAGGTGGTGTGAGGGCGGCGTCGGACGGCCCGGTTGGTGTGAGGGCGGCGTCGGACGGCCCAGGGAGAGATTCATCTGGAGGGGGCCTGTCGGTCACTGAAGCTGGGAGAAAATCCTCTCCCTTGAAGATAAGTGGATTGAGCGGCCAGATCCCAGTACTCTTAAACCCCTTCTTTACATTCAGAGGTGACGCTACCAGCAGTAAGATGTTGTTTAGCAACTGTGACAGGTCATAGATGGTGATAGTTTGTCCAGGATTCTCACGGTGGCACTTGTCCATCTCCTCATTGAAGAACCTCTTTAACGGACCGTAGACAGACTTGTCAAGCGGCTGCAGATGGTGAGTGCAGTGTGGTGGAAATGAAAGCATAACCACACCATTGGCCCTACAGAAGTTTATAGCTTCTATTGAGATATGGGAGCTGTGATTATCCAACAGCAGCAAGACTTTGCTCTCCTCTGTTGCCCGGGTGTAATGTACAAAATGCTGCAAGAAGACAACAAAGTCCTTCTCCATCATCCAGCCACTGCCATTGGCTGTGCCAATAGACCCCTCTGGGCTACCACGAATGAAATGCGGAAGGTATTTCTTCCGGGGAAAGACGAAATGGGGGGGGAATAATGTTACCAAGAGCATTCCCTGCCAGTGCCATGGTAACAAGAATCCCCCTCTCAGCTGATGTTATGCTACCCACTCGTCTTTCCCCCTTCGTCGCAACAAGAAAGCCAGGTTTCTGGACCGTCACAAGCCCAGTCTCATCTACATTCCAGATATCTTTAGCCTGAAATCCATGTCTGCTGTAGACCGTTGTCAATTTTTGGAAGAAAGACCCCACATTCACTTCATTCAAGTTTGTTGACCTGTACAAACTTGTAGCCTGAGGCCTTCTGATGGAGAGAATGGGGTGCCTCCGCATAAAGTTGGTAAACCAACTTGCACTTACCTTGCCATTTTTAGTCCACTGCTGTGGAAAAGGCAATCTGTAAAAATCGGCCAATTCAAAAGCCAATTTGCGAATCTAACAATAAAGAAAAACAAAATTAGCTGATAATGCACTTGTACTTTTATAAGATATCCCATGTATCATTTAATTATTTAAAGTTAAAGGCTGTTAAACACATTCAGCCTACAGAAAATGTATGTGCAGCAAAACAATTGTTATGGATTTGTAAAACTGGCTTATTTGTCATTGTGCCTAACCTGGTCTCTCCCTATTGTTGGTTTTTAGTGCATTCCTACCTCTTTAGGGGGTAGCCCATAATATAAGGCTGCCGCTGTCCTGATATAAGACACCAGGCTGAGCTCCTGGTCATAAGTTAGAACTGCATTGCAGCTCTTGTTCCCTACTGAGGGCAGCAGGCCTGGGCCCTCATTAGCAAGCACTCGCCTTTTCTTCACATATCGGGACAGTGAAGCAACAGGAATCTGTAAATTCTCAGCTACCTTCCTAATTGATCTGCCTCTACCTCTTTTGAGGCCCTCTCTAATAGGGATCCTGGCACTCCCCTATTCGTTGTCCTAGCTCTGTTGTGGGGCATCCTGCAACAGGTGTAACATAAACATAAACAAAAAGTCCTCATACAGGCTATGTACACAACATAAACAGCATAACACACACACACTCTCTCTCTCTTTAAATTAACTATGTGACTGCTGCACACATCTTAAAAATGGTGTATCAACTGTACCTGTTTTACCACCTTGCCTATTTGACAACATGCTAGGTTATCCTTATAACATTCATGTTAGAAAATATTTTCATTAATAATACACAGTTTAAATATCACAAATATACAATTTTATTTTCATTTGTGTCCTATGCTGGCTAATTATGACATTTAACCTGTTATCATAACACTGAACAACTAAACAGCGTGTGACGTAATAGAACTCTCAGTTGAGTGTGTCTCAACTGTACCCTGATGGCCACCTCGCGCATTTCTCTAGATTTTGCAATGACCATGCATGACACAATACCATGAAATATGCCCCGTTTTTAGGGCACAGAATAACGTTTGTGATTATACCAGTTATGTTTAACAGTCACATAAGGATAATAAGCTATTCATTGTGGAGTGTGCATGGTGAAGTGAACGTCTTACCTTAGAAAAAAAACTTTTGCCGATATCTTCGGATCGGAGATGCGTCCATTGTTCAAATTTCCCACGATCAAAGAGGACACTAATATGCATGTGCACAGCAAAAATCACAACTTGTGCTTGCTGCGCACGCAAGTTATTTAAGGTGTCTCAACTGTACCTATGTCTCAACTGTACCCAGTCTACCCTATATGCTAATATATCATACACAATATGTTACAGACTAAATATGAATGTTTAGACAAGATTTTGTGATTAGTTTTGGATAGATTATAAAGTTTTGACTGTAAAAAAAGACTACTGTAAATAGGTATGCTTTTGTTCACCAATTTCTGCTCATATGTTAAATATACTATAGTATGATGTTTTGTCAAAAAATAAAGTAGGTATACATTTAAGCTCAAGCACTTTCATAATTACAAATTTATCAAGCATTTATCAGGCTATGTTCTGCCTTTACACTTTCGACAGGAGTTGAATTGAATGAGATACAACCCACCTGCTGGTTAAATTATGCAAAACTCTTCAGACATAATTTATAGTCCTTTAATTTTATTGGCCCTTATCTTAAAGGGATAGTTCACCCAAAAATGAAAATTCTGTCAGTATTTACTCTCCCTCATGTTGTTCCAACCCTGTAAGACCTTCGTTCATCTTCGGAACACGAATTAAGATATTTTTGATGAAATCCTCCATACTAGTCCATAGGCTTCTTCAGGGATTGAAACTTGCCGGCCTCGAAAAGTTATTAAAGACATCGTTAAAATATTCCAGTTGACTACAGTGGCTCAATCTTAAGTTCCCTTTCGAAGGGAACTCAACAATACGTCAACGACATAACAGGTGTAAACCTCTGTCAGGCGTGACAGGTGTCTGAAATCACTATCAAATCACGTCAATCATATTGACCGGCGACAGCCCGTGAATCATTAGCGTGAATGATTAATGTGCGACCTGGAAGTATAAAAGGGGGCCTTGCAAACATGACAAATCATCTCATCGTCTTCAGGGACTGTCTGTTTGAAAACGCTACTCAATGAAACGGTAAGAAAATTATATGTACAGCACACGAGTGTGCTTTTCCTGCCTGGGAGAAGAGCGCGCACGGGAGGTTCTCAAGGGAATCTTCTGTGTGAACTGTGAGCGTTTTTTCTCTTAAAACGCTCCACTCTCGTCTGGCCCTCTTCTCGAGTGAAGGGGGTTCAACGTCTGGTCCTCGTGGTCCCGCTCGTGCCGAGGCAGAGGCATCATGGGCTTCCAGATAGAGCTCGTCGATCATCTTGAGAGGGCTGTAAACCTCTCAGATGATTCGACGGCTGACGAGGGCGAACTGCAGGTCGATGATGAGGATTTTTCACCGACGGTTTCCTGCAGTTGCTGCTCTTCAGGACGAGCAGGAGATGGCCGAGGAGGTTTATAATCAGGTAGATCCTGAACCCTCTCAGCCACCCTGCCCCGTGTATGCAGGTCTGGTGGATGTTGTGGAGCGCGCCGCCAACAGGCTGTAGCTGCCATGGCAACGCACTAGAGGAGAGACCGCTCGCGGTAGGCTCGGCGATCAGTTTCTCCCCGGCCATACACCACCAGCTCAGGTGAGCCTTCCATTCCTTCTTGATCTTAACACGGAGATCGAGAGGGCATGGAAGAGCCCATACTCTGCCCGTATTCACGCTGATGTTGAGGGGATCGCAGAGCCTGGGTATGTGTCGATGCCGCCCATTTGACGGGTCGTTTGCGAACTATCTCGTGTCTGGGCAGGCGTCGACACTGAGAGCTCCAACTCTGCCATCCAAACCGCTAAAGACAATAGCGCGTTTGAATGGCAGAGCATACACGGCAGCAGTTCAGGCTGGTGCTTCCCTGCACACCATAGCGGTGCTGCAGGCATACCAGGCCGACCTGCTGCAGGATCTCGACCAGGCGGCAGGGATGTCCCCTGAGGCGGTTACTGAGCTGCGCCGAACCACGGTTCTTGCGCTCCGGGCCACCAAACAAACTGCTGCCGCGATCAGTCGGTCGATGGCAGCGTTGGTGGCCACGGAGAGACATCTTTGGTTTAACCTGGCCGACATCGAGGATAAAGAGAAGGCCTTTCTCCTCGATTCATCGGTTTCGCCCTCTGAACTCTTTGGCCCCTCCGTGGAGGCGGTGCTTGGGAAGTTCAGGGAGGCGAAGGCGCGCTCAGCTGCTTGTGAGCTGACTGGTCTTTTTAAGAGTAATTTTTGTGAATTAAAATTCCGAAATGTATCTCTCTACAGACCTCGTTCCCTGTATAGAGCTATGGGGTCATGTCATTTGCCATGTCATCAGGTAATAAGGTAAGAGAAGTTTCCTGGATTATTAGGGCCCTGAAGTTCCCCATTAGCTGGCCAGAACGATAACTATGTTAGCCTTCAGGCTGTTAGCCACCTCAGGGTAGAGTAGTTGGTCTCTCTCTTAGAATTTTTTACTTAGAGTGTTGACTGACGCTAGAGCTTCAGATAGATCTTATGTCCGGCCCACGGGTCCGTTTGACTTCTTTCTGAGTATTTCGCCCCTTGAGCTCTGTTTGGGTTTTCATTAGGCTGAGCAATCATGCAGCCCTTTGTATGGAATAATACAGACTATATTCTTTAGTAAGGCTGTGGCTCCTCCGAGCCCTCAGATAGATCTATGCCTGCAGGCTGGCCCTCACCAGGGCCGCCTCTGTAGCTGGCCTAGGCTGTGCCAGGGATAATAAAGGCGCTCTGCTAAAAATTTAGCATTTCTTCCTCTGACCCTTCACTTTGTAAATGTAGGTCTCTAGCATCCCTGTATAAACAGCCTCCTCCCATGGGAGTCGTTAGGCCAAGGCCCGCCCCCTTCTCTTCATTCTGGGGTGACTAGAGTAATGCAGCATGGTGCAGAGGATGGTTTATAAGGACATGGTAGGCCTCAAACAGGCCTCCGTGGTATATATGTCTTTATTAAGCAGGGTTAGGCCGTCTTTCGCTTCACGAAGAAGACTGGGTTCCTGCCCGACCCTGCCATGCAGAACTGGCCTACGGATTTAGGCCGCCAGTTTAGGCTTCACCCACCTCGCTGAGCTACTGCTCGAGCGCTAGGTTGTAGGTGGTTGGCTTTCATTCAAGCCCCACTCCCCTAGGTTGGGCACAGATAAATTTCTGTCACCCCTAGAGCCGCTGGCAGGCCCGCACCCTCGTAACCTCAGGGTGAGGTGTGAGTATTCCCCTGTGATACAGGGTAGGTCTGAGCACTTCACTCCCAGTTCTGTTTTATCCTACCTCGCACCACTATGGCTCGGGTCGAGTATGAAGTAAGCTTCACTTCTTCTTTGGTCGAAGTACGCTCCCCTGAAGCCAGAGCATTGCCCTGAGCTGACACCCATGCATAGATGGTAGGCCCCTGACTAACTGGGGCCTCCGTTGAGGCAGAGTGGCGTATGTTGTACTCCCCTTGTTTTAAGGGTGCTAGCTTTCTTGCGGAGTACACTGCCATGTGCAATGTGATTAGGCACCAGGATGCTATAGGCGCTGTGTAAACAGCTTTTCTGCCAACGAAGGCTGCGCCATTAGGTAGTAGGCCTCAGCAGGCCTCCTTGATTGGACAGCCCCCTAGAGGGCACTGTAGGCCAGCTCACTTTACGTGGTTGGCCTTGGTGGTTCGGGCAGTTTACTCACTGATGGGTAGTAGGCCTTAAACAGGCCTCCTCGGAGGTGAGTCCCAACATTGTGGGACATACCTTATAGCACTACTGGAAGCCCATTAGTAAATTAGGCTTGTGTAGTATGGTTCCCAACAGTGTACTTTATGGCAGAATTTGACTTGCTATTAGCTAGTAGGCCCGACCAGGCCTCCCGGATAGGCAAGGCCCCAGCTGGCTGGCCTTAGCAGGCCACCTTATACTATCACCCGGACTCAGGGCTCAAAGCTACCAGTGGTTATCAGGTAGTAGGCTCCTCCAGGCCTCCTTGAATGAGAACGGTCAGGTAGTAGGCCTCACCAGGCCTCCCTGAAGGTGAGTTCCCACAGATTGTGGTCACCAGGTAGTAGGCCTCACCAGGCCTCCCTGAAGGTGAGCTCCCCACATACTGTGGTTGTAAGGTAGCAGGCCTCACCGGGCCTCCCTGAAGATGAGTTCCCACGTACTGTGGTTATCAGGTAGTAGGCCTCTCTTGGCCTCTCTGAAGGTGAGCACCCCACATACTGTGGCTATCAGGTAGTAGGCCTCTCTGGGCCTCCCTGAAGGTCAGCTCCCCACATACTGTGGTTGTAAGGTAGCAGGCCTCACCGGGCCTCCCTGAAGATGAGTTCCCACGTACTGTGGTTATCAGGTAGTAGGCCTCTCTTGGCCTCTCTGAAGGTGAGCACCCCACATACTGTGGTTATCAGGTAGTAGGCCTCACGGGCCTCCCTGAAGGTAAATTCCCACTTACGTTGGCTATCAGGTAGTAGGCCTCTCCGGGCCTCCCTGTAACGTTCCCTAGTGGTGCTGGGTTTATGAAGCTAGTGGTCTCTTGCTATCAGATTCAGCTAGCCTTAATAGGCAGCTGCTGAAGGCGAGCTTGCGCCCTGGCTCGCTAAAGTGTTCATTCTCTGCTATTGGTTCCCTCCCGGAACCTTTTCTGCCTACAGCCTGGTTTGCCTACCAGGCAGACCTGTGCTCCCCTCACCGAGGGTCTCTATGAGCATGCGGCTTCCTGAGTCTGGTCAGACGGTCGTAGGCCTCTCGTGAGGCCTCCCAGTTAGATCAGCCCTTAGGCCTTCACAGGCCTCCTCAGTGTTTTGAAACACAGACACTGGGTTGATCCGTGGATCGAGTAGAGAAACTCCCCTCGCTAACAAGGGTTGAAAAGCACTATGCTGAGTCATACTCTCCGGGATATCCCGTCTCTGAGATCCGGGCCGAGTGGTTCTCTGCAGTCCCTCGGGTTGGATGCCTTACTTAAGGTAAGTCCAGAGGCTCTGTCTTCAGACAGACAGGATTTGGCCAGACTAAGTGTCTATGTACTGACGCCAGGTCAGGCCGTCCTGGTGGCATTTCGGGGTGAGTACGTACCCCTGAATAGTGACTGGCTGGGGTTCCTTCGGGTTCCCTAGCCACATTCCCTAGAAGGGACCCCTTCTAATTGGAAGCTGCGGTTTCAGGACCGGAGCCGGCCCAGGTAGACCTTTCATTTAACCATGTTTATGAAGGTTTTTCTGTGAGGCTGTAGCTTGGGCTATGACCGTAGGGAATGCTGTCACTGACAGCCCAGTGTGACCTGAGGGTGAGTGGTTCTAGCGTTTCATTTGAAGTTGCTGGTTCTGACAGTTGTCACTGCCACTTGGCATGCACTCCCCTTAGCATGGCGGCGTTGGTATATCGTTCCCCATAACGTCGTTGACGTATTGTTGAGTTCCCTTCGAAAGGGAACGTCTCAGGTTACGACTGTAACCTATGTTCCCTGAGAACAGGGAACGAGACAATACGTCTCCCTGCCATGCCTCGGGGCTTGCCTACCGTACAGTCCCTTCAGACGATAAGGTGATTTGTCATGTTTGCAAGGCGCCCTTTTATACTTCCAGGTCGCACGTTAATAATTCACGCTAATGATTCACGGGCTATCGCCGGTCAATATGATTGACGTGATTTGATAGTGATTTCAGACACCTGTCACGCCTGAGGCGTTCCCCATAACGTCGTTGACGTATTGTCTCGTTCCCTGTTCTCAGGGAACATAGGTTACAGTCGTAACCTGAGACGTTTATCAAGCGACGAGAATACTTTTTGTGAGAAAAACAAACAAAAATAACGACTTTATTTCAACTATTCATTTCCTTCTCTATGGGCCTCTAGTCAATTAACTTAGTGTGATTGCGTAGAGCGTACAACACAGAAGCACACGCTGTTAAACTAGTGAACTGACTCGAAGCCCACAGATAAGAAAATGAATAGTTAAAACAAAGTCGTTATTTTAGTTTTTTTTGCGCACAAAAAGTATTCTCGTCGTTTGATAAACTTAAGATTGAGCCACTGTAGTCACTTGGACTATTTTAACGATGTCTTTAATAACGTTTCGGGGCCTGCAAGTTCAATCCCTTAAGAAGCCTATGGAGGAGTGATCCAGCTCTCAGATTTCATCAAAAATATCTTAATTCGTGTTCCGAAGATGAATGAAGGTTTTACGGGGCTGGAACAACATGAGGGGGAGTAAATACTGACAGAATTTAAATTTTTGGGTGAACTATCCCTTTGAGTTAAAGACAGATAAAGTTACCTTATTTGCATGTCCCTAAAAATAACATGAGAAATAGTAACAATTTGAAACAGAGATTCCAGGGTTCCCTTTCAGTGGATAACGTCGGACGTAGTCCACGTCGACTGAAATGGGAACACGCCAGGGAGCCTGTCATCTTCGAGTACTATTGAACGAGCCAATGTAATTGGCGTGCGTGATTCGCATCACACACTCCGCCCCCGCGGCACGGGTATAAATACGGAAGTAGATGCACGCACTAGTTGCCATTCGCTTCGGAGCCGATCGTTTGATGTCTCTGAAGAGTGCTGTTGTTTACAACAAGCGAGTGTGTCGGTGTTCTTCAGGAAGCCTCTCCCAGTGCTGGTGTTCAACAGTGCGAGTGCAGCAGTGATCGCAAGCTTTGAGCTCTCAACTGCTGTTTTAACAGCAACAAATTTCTATGGGTTTGTATGTGTTAACGGCTGGTTAGAGGGCGGAAAAGTGAGTGCTTCACTGTTTCAGTTCACTGTTCAGTGTTGCCGCGGTCATTCCCCTGTGTGCTCCGGCCCTGGTGATGGGTCCTATTTCCTGAAAGAGCAACACGGGTGCGTCTGCATCTTTTTCAAGATGTCATTCCACCTGTGCGTTTCAGGATGCGGTCTTTCCCTTTTCCTCTCTGACGTCCACAATTGTTGCATCACGTGTTTGAGCTATATATATGTATATAAATATGTATATATATATATTTATATGTTCGGCATGCTGAGGCAGCTTTTGTGGATGGCTCATGTTCTCATTGCGGGAATATGACTGTCGCGGTGTTGAGATGGAGACTTGCCTTCGTCCATGAAGCGCGAGTCCCCATTACCATGCCCCACCCCCGGTTGCCGTGTGGGATGGGTGATCGGAGGATAGTGGTGGATGTCTCGCCCGGTAACCATTCCCTGTGGGCTCCTCACTCCTCCATCACACCGCAGCCGATGGCATTCCTGTTGAGCATGCTGGTCCCTCTGTAATGGACCGATCAGCTGTTTCAATGGGGGGTTCCCCCAGAGGATAAGATGTCGATAGCAGCATCGGAGGGTGAGCTGGCCTTTGGAAATGATGACTCGGCTGTGTTATCTCCCTCTGGGAGTGTAACATTGCCCGAGACAGATTTTTTTTCCTTGAGGAGGAGCGGTGAAGGGTTGTGAGGCTATCCCTCCAATGGAGCGGTCTGTCGACACAGGTGCACCCGATCCTCGTCACCCCCCCTAGGGCCTGTGAGTTTTGGTCCGTTCCGACGGGCAGAGCTTACAAAGCCTGTGGGCAAGCCGCTTCCTCTTGCTTCAGGTCTGTCAGGCCAGGGCACCCATGGACATGCACGAGGGTAGCCCACACCGTGTGCTCATAGGTGAGCACCGCACTGCATCCGACCTCGCCCTCCGGGGCACGAGTGTCGTGGCGTGCGCGATCGGTCTGGCGATGTCGACCTTAGTGGTCCAGGAGCGCTATCGATGGCTCAGCATGGTTGATACGGCGGATGCGGACAAGGTTCGGTTCCTGGTCCCCCCAATTTCCCAGGTTGGGCTGATCGGCGACTCGGCGGAGAACTGCATCCAACAGTTCTCTGCCGCTCAAGCGCAGACTGAGGTCATCCGGCACATCCTGCCCCGACAGCTATCCTCCACCCGCCGCCAGTGGTAGCTCCTCTGCCTGCCCGTCGCCGAGGGCGTTTCCCGGCTGCCGCTCCCGCTGGGCCTCCGCAGCAGCCTCCATCCAGGCCTCAGCATGGAGCCTGCCGCAGTAGAGATACCCAGCCTGCTCCGGGCGCTGCCAAGCCATGGGGCAAGCGACAGCGAAAGCATACCGGAGCGGGCCGCCCAGGGATAGATTAGATGCTCTTGGATTTGGTATTTGCTCCCTCCCCCCGGGTGAGGGCCGGGTGGAGTCTTTGTTTGTGTGTGTGTCTGTTCCGCTGCTGACTCCCCCCTCAAAAAAAAAGTGGAGCAAGCGGTACCCACACTTCAAGAAAGAGCAAATTCATCTGTTCCTGGGTCCCAAGAGGGCTAGTCTGGGGGGTGTGACCCTGTTTAGCCTTACACCCCCCTTGGTCGCCAGCAGGCAGCTTGGTGCATTCGAGGACCCAGTCATCTGCCTTCTCACGCGCCCCCTGCCGCTAGTGGAGACAGGTAAGTGTTGCACAGCACACTCACACCACTTTGCTGCCCCACCTCAGGCTCGGCTATCCCGTTCAAGTCAGTGATAATCATCACATTAGGTGTTGAGCAGACGTGCTCCTGAAAATCCAGTGATATTTATCACACCTAGTGTTGAGCATTGCTCCTGACTTGTGCGCTTTTTTCTTATCCTGCTGGCGAAGGATTTGATATAGCCGCTCCTCCAGCCGGTATGAAGGCCAGTTACAAACTCGTTCTTCATGCTACTAGGTGGTGGGTCGTGACCATCGTGGCCCAAGATTGGTCTGCAGTTCTGACCTGAATGACATGTGCTTCAGATCTCTACCTTCCACGCCGCAGGCCATCCTGTGTGTTGCGCGTGAGGGTTGAAGTATCAGTACAGAGTCCTTTCCTTCGAGTGCTCCAGAGCCCGTTGGGTCTTCGGGTCAATTGGGAGAGAGTCCCGTCTCGCCCACTGGTTGAGTATCTCTTTTTCAGTTTTGGAGGTGGACCCGGTCCAACACGTCTCTCCAATGAGAGTGTGTTCAGCTGGTGCTTATAGAAGTGAGAAAGGGTCCCACTGAAAGAACTTTCAGAGGCTCCTGGGGCATATGGAGATGCAGCCACTTGGCTTCCTCCATATGAAGACCGCTTCAGCGCTAGCTCCACGATCGAGTCCCGAGGTGACCATGGCAGAACAGCTCACCCTGTGCGACTACAGTTCATCCCGGTCTGCTGCCAAACCCTCAGCAACTGAGGGGCCATGTACAAAGGGCGTGTTTTAACGGGGACCTGGGCGACCCTCGACTACACGGGCATTCGTGCCTTGAGTAGTTAGACGTTGTGACCACTGCTTAAGCTTCCCTCGCATGTCACGACTCATTCGTCACCTCCTCCTTGGAGTCAGAAGCTTCTGAGGATGCTTTGTTCCACTTTTTCCCGCTCTACTCAATCTTGCCACCGACGAGCCTCACGACAGTTACAGCCAGGGTGAGTGAAGACTCTATCCTCTGGGGTCCAGCTGGGTCATGACCACTCCGGGGCCGCTCAGTTGCCTCTCCGTTTTCGTCTCCCTGCCAGTTGTTTCTGTCCGAGCGGACAACCCTTGGACAGACACTGGCTCTCAGCTGCCCCGGGGGCCCGCAGAAATTTGTTTCCCCAGTGAGCCTCCTAAAAGCGAGTGCGTCTCATTGTCGCCTGGCATCTGCTCAAGTCAGTGAATTCATCACACTTCATGTTGAGCAGAAATGCTCCTGAAAATCAGTGAAGTTCCTCGCACTCAGGTGTTGAGCAGCAATGATCTTGTAGCTCAGTGAATTCATCGCACTCAGGTGTTGAGCAGCAGTGCTCCTGAAGCTCAGTGAATCCTTTCACACTCAGTGTTGAGCAGAAATCCTCCTGTAGCTCAGTGAAGTTCTTTGCACTCAAGTGTTGAGCAGAAATGCTCCTGTAGCTCAGTAAATTTATCACACGCAAGTGTTGAGCAGAAATGCTCCTGAAGTTCAGTGAACTTATCAGACTAAAGTGCTGAGCAGAAATGCTCCTGAAGCTCAGTGATCTTCACATGTTGTGTTGAGCAGTGCTTCTGTCTTTTTGTGTCCGTCGCTTGCACCTACGGTGCCAAGTCAAGAGGGAACAGGTCTTCATAGTTGCCCCTTATTGGCCCAACCAGACCTGGTTCCCATCGACAGCCTTCCTGACTTTCCCTGAACACTTTTTCAGGGACGGGGCACATGGCACCCGCGTTCTACCCCTGGAGATTCCAGTCGGTCTTATGTCTGAACACGGAGGTTCAGGTGGCTATCACAGGAACATGTGATAGTTACCATCACTTCTGCGAGCACCCCCTGAAAGAGGTGGTGTGCTTACGCATTAGAAGTGGAACCTAGTCGTTGAGTGAGTCTTCTCTCCGTGAGGAGATCCTGAAAGCTTCGATCATTTCAGTGACCTCTTTCCTGCAAGATGGTTTGGAGTAGCCTGTTTCCTCCACCCTCAAAATAATGTTGCCTCTGTAGTTTTTGATGCACATCATGATGCAGAAGCGTGGGAAGCACGTCCTGATCGTCAGTTTCCTGAGGGAGCGAGGTAATGTAAATCCTTGCGTCCCTCTTTATCCTCTTGGGCCTTATCTCTGGTGCAACTGCACTGCAGAGACCGCCCCTTAGCCACTGCAGGAAGTGAGTTAAAATTATGTTAAATCAGTTCTCCTGCTCGCATGGTCTCTACTAGAGGGTAGGGACTTGCTCGCTTTCAGTCAATGAATTATGCCTGTAGTTCAGGCCGGCTAACTCTCACAAGCTGAGACCCCGGCCTGGAGCCCAAGATTCCTACCTCTCCTGTAGTAGGAGTAGGTGGTGAACCTGCAAGCGTTGCCCCGGAGGAGGCAGACCCAGCCCTGTCTTCTCTGTCCATTCGCTCATAGCGTTTAGACGTGTACAGAATGCAAGCCTTAGACCTCAGACCAGCTCTTATCTTTTAGGAATTCAGCAGAGAGGAAAGGCTGTTTCCAAGCAAAGTTGGCCCATTAATGGTGGCTGCCTTCATTTCGGTGAAAAATTCCGATATGCTCATGTCCACTGAGGTGTTGAGCTCCTCTATAATGAGTTTTTGCTTTGCCTGGGTGTTGACAGAGTGCTTTGCTGACAGATTAGAGTTGGGGGCTGGGCAACACTTATTTTGAACCGCTGCTTCCCGTGGGCTCCCTTCTCATGAAGCCAGTTTCACCGTGAGCCCGGTTCAAGTGTCGGCTTGCTGCGCCATTCCCCTCCTATTGACTGGATACATGCGCCTTCTACTCCAGTTGAGAATTGGAGGTTCTATTCAACACAGTGTGTCTAAAGAGGTAAATGGTGTAAAAAGAAAATCATGAAAGCTGGTGATGCTAAAGTCGTTTATTTCAAAAAGCAGCCCAAAAATACCCCTTTTTTTACCAAAAACTTTCAAAAATACCCTTTTTATAAGTAATACAATTTGATTTAAAGGAAAAATGTAAAAATAAAAACATAGCTGGATGATTTTGGTATAACAGATGATGACACCATTTCACTAATAATGATTAGACAAAATTAATGAGAGACCGAAAGCCATTCCATAACAAGAAAAAAAAAAAAAGAATAACTATGATTATTTTGAGTGTTTACAGTATCTTGTCTAGCATTCAGCACCAGCAGTGCATCTTTTGTGACTACAAAAATCATAAAGAAACATGAAAACACAGAGCAGCTCTCTGGTTTGAAGAAACAGAATCAGTCAGAGCATTGATTTCTCTGTAATTACAGACTGAAACCTCTACTTATTGAATTCAGTGATCTTTCTAATCAAATCCAAGCCTGGGAAGTCCATAGCTATAACCCCAAAACAAAGCTTGCGATTTTTTGTAGTTTCGTTGTTGAGATGGTTATACAGCCAGAGATTGATTTTTTCTGCCAAATTTCGGGGGGAGTTTGATACTTTCAATTTAGGCCAGCCTGTGCCACTTGAATAGATTAGAAAAACTTTATCAGCTCTATCCTGTTCGTCTCTAGCCTTAGTCAGATGGCGTTTAATCGTTTCTTTCTTTTGTTCAACATCAGTTACTATATAGTCCTTACGTTCATCAGTTTCAGTTAGACTGATACCCAGCTCAAAGGCATTTTTCTGAACAAATACAATCTTTCCTCTTACTTGCCCAATTGTTGGTATTGCTTCTTCAACCCAGATGTCATTTTCAGTCATATTTTCAATGAATTCTCCAACTTTTTTAAAAAATAAGATGACAGGCTTAACTCTGACCAACACTGTCTCAGTTTTATATTTAGATAAAAATGTCTTAATTGTGTTTAAAGCATCAGGGAAAGATGTATGTTGGGAAACCACTCCATGCATCATCTTTAATCTTAAACCAGACACTCTGAAGTCAAAGTAGCGTATCCCGGCGATTAGCTGGTCCTCTAGTGACCATGCCTGACATTCTGCTGCTGGTCCTCCATGAAGAGCCAAGGAGTCATGGGTACCAGGAATCGTGAGCTCAGAAAGTAATGTTTCATCATTCAGAGATTCCATCCAGTTAATTTTAAAATTTTGAGGGAGATTGAGTGTTTTCGCAGCATTAAACACTTCTAGTTGACTACTCTTGTGCAGTCTGTGGAACAAAATCAGAATATCAGGTCAACAATACTTATGAGTTCTTCATACACAAACCGGTTGTGTGCGTGTGTGTGTGGGACGAGGGGTAGAGCATAGTGCTAGCAACAGCAAGATTCAAAGGACATATCAATAGAATGTACTGTAATACTGTTTTTTTGGACAACTGTCTGCCAAATGAACAAATGCTATGGGAAATAACAGACTTCAGATACAGTAAGAGTCAAAAAGGAATTCAAACTGAAACTTTGGCAGACAGGCTCTACCAAAGCCAGAAAAGCTCAGAATGCATGATTAATACATTTTGGATGGCAGTCAGTGGAAAAGATGGGGATATGAGGTGGGGAAAGAAAGTTAAGAGACATGTTTTCATGTAAACGCACAGAGGCAAAAGGACAGACAGAGGGAGATTACACAGGAACAGAGGTAGCACATGCAGAATAACTGACAACAGTGGTGCACAATAGAGTTCTCAACCGGCCTGAAAATTACAACCCGATCCGACCCGGCCCGTGGCTTTTAAAGCCCGGACCCGATGTAACCCGACACATCAACATGAATTATCTGCCGAACCCGGCCCGCGGCCCGACGCGGATTTTCTTTTTTTTTTTCTTTTTTTCTCATACACGTATTATCATGACCAGGGAATTCAAATCAACCATAATGTTCACGTCTGAATAGCCTAAAAACAATACAAACAACTGAAACAAACTTTAAATATATAAATAGGCTATATACTAAATATGCCTCAAATAAAAATCTTCTGGACGACCCTGTTTTTTTGCTGTCATATTTCATCAGCACCTTGCATTTTGAGCATTGCACATAACCTGTAGAATTTCCATCAGAATCCAGCACCAGTCCAAACACTTTCCAGACCTCTGATTTTCCCTCTTCTGTAGTAGCGACGGTGAATTCACCTGCGGCAAGTTTACTTTTCACCAACTCCATCTTCTTCTCCAGGCTAAAGGCGTGCACGAGCGGCGTCAGGTCTGCCCCCGCGATGCACGTTGCACGCAGCAGCCAGACTTTCTTTACGGTGAACAGCAGCGATGATTAAGACATTTTTTTTTTTTTCACTGAGCGGAAAAGATTAAGCCCGAGGTCCGACCCGACCCGAGTCATTTGCTTATATTTTCGACCCGAACCCGGCCCGAACCTGCGGGTCCCGTCGGGTTTGTCGGGCCGACCCGGCCCGTTGAGAACTCTAGTGCACAATGACATGTTCTGTGCTATTTTCTCCATTACTTTTTACAACATTAATTGTACACACATGTCTCATAAGGACGTGTGCAGTGTGTGACCCAGGCAAAGGATAAAATGCAACCAATGTTGAAAACAATGATGTTGGATATTTAAAACAAATAATTGTTTAGAACACGTAGGTCTTTATAACATCCCAATTGCATAAGTTAAAAAGGTCAGGTAATCAACTTTTTTCTTTTGTCAAATCAACTTAGATAATTAATGTGGTTCAGATAACATAATATTTTGAGATTCTGTTGATTTAACCAATCTCCTTTATATTAACAATATTTAAAGGCAGCCAGGTTACTTTATTTTTTTAAAGTTAAACCAACAATTATTTTTTACAGTGTTGTGGTGATCAGTATTCAATGCAAATATTAAATACATTATCCAAACCCCAATAACCCACCCGATTTCATTAAAATGAAATAAATCACTTCAGGTTTTTTTAAACTCACAGCAGCATCAACATGCAGAGAATTTTGACAGGAACTCCAATTTTCTTCATTGTCTAAGAATAGTACAGAATAAAACAATACATTACAAAACTGCATTTACAAAGAGCTTTTAATGCGGTATAGAGGTGACATCAATGTATTTACACAGAAATTATAGTTGGAGGAAGCAATGGTCAAATGTTATGTTTTTTTTTTTTTACAACTGTTTGACAGATAAAATGAAAATTGCAAAATACATATAGCGTTTCTATACTTATTATGGCTTTAAATTTAAGTTTACATTAAATACAGCCAAACCTTTTAAACAATTCTTAGTGTTACAAAAGAAGGGGAAATAATACCTCAATTCTTGATGGACACCCAAAAACAAGTGTTGATCACAGCAGCGTGTTTAGTTCTGGCACAGGTAGAGTTCTGTCTGGGAGCTATAAGAACTCATTGTTATCATGTGATTGGCCATTGGCTTGAAATTTGCATGTATAAAATTTGCCCTAAATATATTTTAAGCCACACTTAAAATGTATGAATGTCTTTGCTTTACTTAACCAAAAATATCCAACAAATATCCTTTATTTTAAAGAGCACAAGCAAATCAGGCTTTACTATATAGATTGTTTTAAATGATAAAACAATAGACATACTGTTAAAATTGAAGGCAAAAGGTATATGGACACTTTATGTTTGTCAAACAATAGTGGAGCATTTTCAAAGGTAATGTAATGAAGTACTCAAAGCATTCTGACACCATGAGTGAACTTAAAGAAAACTGATTGTATTTACATATTTCATATTGTTACTTATATATAATTTAGAGTTAAGTATGTGAAATTACAATTGAGTTTTGATAGATATGGCAGAGGGGATGCTTATCAGAGAATAATTATTTGGGAAAAGTGTACAAATTATTTGGGAAATTATTGGGAATTATTTGGGAAAAGTTTTCCACTCTTTAGAACTTGGCAGTAAAAATCATTGTCCATGGAAAACTCAGAAATAAAAAAAAAAAAAAATCTTGTATACAATTGTCAAAAAAAAAATGCATACAGGTTTGGAATGACATGAGAATGATTAAATGATGATAATTTACACAAATGTATTTGATTTAATGTCTGAGTGAGAAATATAATGCAATATGATTCTGCAAACTGGGTGTCATTGCAATCGATAGTGGGAAACAATAGCCCTACTCTATTACAATATCAGCCTTTTGCAGAGTTGGACAGTAACAAAGTATATTTACTTGAGTACTGTCCTTAAATGTGCAGTGTGTGTGATTTTTAGCGGCATCTAGTGGTGAGGTAACGAATTGCAACCAACAGAAGTTACGGTGGCCGACAGGAAGTGATGTCATCGTCTGAGACAGCAGAGAGTAGCAGTTCAGCAATGAGGTTTCTTTACAAGGATAAATTAAGAAAATATGTTTACTTAATTATTCAGTAAAACTATATGTTATTGCGAATATTATTGTTACTTGCTTGTAACAATTGTAACAAGCTAAAAATACCCAGAAATACGTTTTGAAAAGATGTCGACCCCCAAAAGACGAGCGTTTAAGGACACAAAAGAGGATTCAGGCAAATTGAGACAGAGCACAACGTGTCATATTACTCTGAGAACTACGTCCACTGGAGAGGAACGTAATCGGCAACAGGGATAGCTTAGTTTACAAAAATATAACACATAAAACTGGTATTTTGATATTTGACTTACCAGTGACAAATTGTTTACTGCACACGTGTATTTTTAGTGCATACTGAGTGTCAGGATCCCACAATTTACCCATTCGTTCCAGCCTGTATCCACTTTTTTCACTATTTGTCCAAGGCCTTTTGATCTTATCTGTTAGTTCAAGGCATAATAAAAAAATACAATTGACCATACATTTGCTGTCAGGGTCATTGCTCATTGCATGCAAAAATGAAGATAATCACACCTAAGAAGACTTTTTATAGAACCACTAGACAGAAATGTCGTTGGACATAGATAACATTCCCCAGATAGCAAAATACACCCAGGCCAGTTCCAGTTAGATTCTCGCCAGAGACTTGCCCCTCTGCCGCAGTTATGTGGCATATCAGTTAGGCCTATGTCCTTCAGCATTTGGTGCAGGTTATCTGGAATGGGTAACCTGTGAGTTAGTTGGTTTAAATTTAATTCATTTCTTCATAAAATTTCCTGACAAGGAAAGCTCCACATGCTGTTTACAAAGTTTTAGAAGGATGACATGGACCCCATTAGTGTGTGTGTGTGTGTGTGTGTGTGTATACACATAAATATATACATACATAGGCCTATATATATATATATATATATATATATATATATATATATATATATATATATATATATATACACACACATTATAAACAGAATGCAAAGGGATCAATATGTATAAGTGTTTTCTCACATGATCAGGGGCTGAAGTGTGTGTGACCTTTTGTTTGGGGGTGGAGCAGCCCTTTCATGAAGCAAAGCCACATGGTAAAGCCATAAGATAAATATCCCTTTTTAACATGTTTAAGTTGAAATAACTGTATGAAAAAATATATACATGTGCACCAGTATGTAAAGAAGTATGTTTGTTTAAAGATTTATTTTGTTTTTATTTAAGTTTTTCTGTTTGTTGCCTAGGCAACATTGTGCAGTTAGACCACTTTGTTCAGGCAATATCATAGCGTTAGCACCATATGGTGCATTCAAGTTCTCCTGGGAAGTTCAAGGAATGCACATAATGTGTGTAATTTATGTTTCTTTATTATCATTGTTATTATTGTTGTTGTTGTTATTATTATTATAATTATTATTATTATTATGCTGCCACCAAGAATGATGGGAAATGTAGTTTGGTCACTCATGACTATCAGCTCATAAACTGGTTAAATGAGTAGTGTTTTCTGGCAAACTTTATCTCTCTATCAAACTACATTATACCGTCGGCATTCAGACATATTTATCATGATTGAAAACAATTTGCTTCCGCCATTGCTTCCCACTCGAAATTATGACTTTGTGGTGGCGTTCATGTGCATTCAACTCGTAAATACAATCTTTCTGACATGACTTGAACACACCAATAGTCAATGGTTTTGCGAACTACTGATGCTTGCAGGAAATGGACACAAGAACTTTTTATGGGCGGAAGGAACATGATTAGGGTCACTCCTTCTGAGAGTGAGGACAGTGCGCTTGAGGAGAGTCCGGAAAAGTGGATCCCTGAATCAGGTTTGAGAGACAGTTAGGAGGTCAGGGGTCAGTTAGGGGTCAGTCAGCAAAGTAACGTGTGTGTGTGTTGTGTGTGTGTGTGTGTGTGTGTGTGTGTTTAGTGTATATGTTTATATGAATATTATATGAATATGAACATTTATACATGAGTTGTAATTAGTAGAAGTAGTAGTTTGTTTTATTGTTTGATGTTTGTGATTGGTTGAAACCATTTGTGATTGATGTTTGTCAAAATAAAACCTTTTTTCTAATGCACATATTGCTTGTTTTACGAAAAAAAAAAATTTTGTTCAGGTGTGCTTTTAGTATACTTATATTAAACTAAAAATAAGATAGTATACATTCAGTCTACTTATGAAGGGGAAAAACACTTAAAATTGCACTTAAGTATACTTGACTTAATACTTCATGTATACTCAATCTTTTGATCGAGATATACTTAAAAGTATAATTGAGTACTCTAAGTATAATTGGCTTGTAGTAGTTTACTCTTTTGATTGAGTAGCCTATTAAATACTTTTTTCACATTGTTTTACATACTGTCTTATAAACTTACATTGTTTGAAAATATTGATTTATAAAGAAAATAGATATGTTCCTAATTATAAGTAAATACATTTTTGTGTAGGCTAGTCCACTGGTAGTGTACACATGAATTTATTTCAAATTTTATATAATTTATATCTACTTTACTCTTTCCCGTTATTAACAGAATTTTCCGGCTATCCATGTTTTCACTGTTATACGGTAGTGGGCGCTATTACGCATCTTCTGAAAGAGTACAGAATCTCCGGATTAAAAAAATAGGTGAGGAAGAAGCAGAAACAAGGGGATATGTCACAGGTGATAATGTAGGTAAATGCACAGATGCTAAACGAAGGTAAACAAAAATGAAACTTAAAGCGGTCTCAGTCTGATGTTTGCCACAATTCATTAGTCTAGAAAGTTTAAGAATGACGCATGGTGTCAGAAGTGCCAGACTCAACTTTGAGAAGATGGCAAAATTTGCATCTCCATTACAACTAAACTTTTTGAATGGCCAGATTGGAAGCAACGGTTCGCGAGGTACCGGATTGCTAGCAAACTAAACGCGGATAGCGCGGATGTCCAAGTAAATGCTCTGATCTACTGAATGGGCCCGGAGGCCGAACATATGTTTACGTCATTCATTTTCGGGGAGGACGAAGCCATAACATACAATGCAAACTTCGCAAAGTTTGACTATTTCGTGCCAAAAAGTAACGTCATATTCGAATGAGCCCGCTTCCACTCACGTGTTCAGGAGGCAAATGAAACGGTGGAAAGATATATAATACACCTGTACGAGCTATATGAGCATTGCGATTTCAGATGTAAAGATGAGGAAATTCATGATAGGCTAGTGATTGGCATATCAGATAAGAGTCTCTCTCAGAAAATGAAGATGTGCAGTGATTTAAAGGACAATTCCGGCCAAAAATGAACCTAGGGCTAAATAACACATGGTTACCGAGTCGACCGTTCTCTGGGATGCGTTTTCATGATAATCGAATGTACTTAGTTTTAACGTTAGTTTTAGTTTAACCACAGATTAGCTTATAACGCTAGTGTATGGGGCATCGAATAAGTAAAAATAAAAATCGTTAGTTAATACCACTAACAAGGCCCCACACTAACACGGTAGCATAATGAGGGTCCCTACCTGCGAACCGAAGCATTGAGATCTTTGTAAGTGTACAGACAGTTTAATAAAGATACTTTATAAAGACAGTACACTTTGCGTATACAAGCAGGAGCCATCTTTGGAAAACAGTCTCTACCAGTCGAACCACGAACGCCGTACTATGTCCTGGTCGATAGTCACAGTTCAGCTCACGTAGCACGCTGTTCGTGGTTCGACTGGTCGAGACTGTTTTCCAAAGATGGCTCCTGCTTATATACGCGAAGTGTACTGTCTTTATAAAGTATCTTCTTATTAAACTGCATTTGATCTATTAAAAGCATCTGGATCAGTTGCAGAGGTTTGACTGATCCTTGAAGGCCTGCCAAGAGAGCATTACAATAGTCCAGTCTGGATAGAACAAGCGCTTAGACAAGGAGTTGTGCAGCTCCAATAGGAAGGGTCGGATCTTTCTGATGTTGTATATGGCACATCAGCAGGATCACACAGCAAGGATGGTTTGACTGAAACCATAAGCAGTTCTGTCTTGGCAAGGCTGAGTTGAAGGTCTAGGGGTGGTGATGGCGCAGTTGATAAGACACATGCCTTTGGTGTGAGAGACCTGGGTTCGAATCCACTGTGAGACACCAATTTGTCCCTGAGCAAGACACTTTACCCCTAGTTGCGACCTCTGAAATATAGCAATTGTAAGTCGCTTTGGATAAAAGCGTCAGTAAATGTAAATGTAAATGAAGGTGAAGGTCATTCATCCAGCAAGAAATTTGCATCAGGTAGGCTGAGATGTGAGCAGCTACCGTCAGATCATCTGGCTGGAATGAAAGGTAGAGATATGTGTCATTAGAATAGTAGTGATAGGAAAAACCATGTTTCTAAATGACAGAGCCTATATATATATATATATATATTTAAAAATAGATGGGTGGAATGTAACACAATCGCGGTCTTACTGTAGCAAAACCAAACCTTGCGCAGTCACAGTGGCCTCACAAGGATCAAATGAATATCCACATGGGTAAATATACAGTATAAAACTTATTACATTTTTTGCCACTTTTAGTGCAATCATATGGAATCAAAGATTTTCCATACCTTGTTTGCCATGATCATCTGCTGTAGATCTCCAGAAAACAGTTTTGTCCTGAAATCATAAAAAAGTTTTTTTAAAACTCAGTTTTGTCAGAATATGTTCCACTGGGACAATGCAAAACCTCAACTGACCATGATCTGGAAGTTGACCAGGAAAGTAAATGTATATGATTTACTGTGAATTAGCTGCATCTGGATCAACGCAATTTTCATAACCAATGATCAAAAGTTTCCTATGAAATGGCTGCCTATGATGACCCTCAGGGCAGGCCATCCAAAATATAATTAAACATAAGTTAATTTCTTCATCATTTTATTTCATAAGCCTAATATATTCAGCTAGATGCATTCTATATGTGTTGGCAAGCAGATGCGGCCAGAATATGCAATTCATCATATTGTGTTCATATTCTAATCTCATGAAGTACATAGGTTTACTGAATTTGATTTCTTAATGGTCTTGATAGTTAGCCAAGTTAACCCTTATGAAAATTAGCCATCGTTTTACTAAGAAAAAAAGAAAAAGAAAACACATGGTAGGCCTATTTGTAGTAAAACTGTGGTTATTAAAATGGAAATAAATCGGGCAAAAACGTGGTTACTACAATTTTAATATAATGAGACCAAGGATATTTTTAAAGAGAAGAGTTTTCAGCTTCCAGACAGTGTTTCAAAATGTCCTGCCATTTAAGAGATTGGATATAAAGTACTGGCGGATACTTATACTATCATGTATAAACGAAGACTTTATATACAATTGAACGGACTTTGGTATGAATAACAACTCTACTAAAGCTTGTTTCAGGTCATATGAGATGTGGGTTCAACTGATCTTTCTTGATTTAACACAGATGGAAAATTGAAAGACGCATGCTGCATTTTCAGTATTTTGCCCTCCAGCTCTTGACGCCAGTTATGAAAAGGTGCCTGGCGAGTTTATTGGCCTCTGAGAGGTTTTATCAGTACCTGTGTGGTCTAGAGACATACAGGCTGATTACAGATCACAAGCCACTGGTAACAATGATAAATGTTATGGATTTGGATAAAGTTCCCCTTGGCTGCCAGCGACTACTCATTTGTTGGATGAAGTTAAAAACTGTGGCTGAATACATGCCTGGCAAGAACCTAGTGGTCACGTACGTTCAATCAAGACACCTGAGGATTCCTGAGTCAACTGAATGGCTTCATAAGATTCAAATAGTCATCCCTTCAAGCTTGAGAGCGGAAATCCTTGAAAGAATCCACCATGGGCACATGGGCCTGACTAAAGCCCTATTCGAACGGGATTAACTTTACAAGAGTAGATGGAGTAATGTGATTTTAGCACAGGACGTCTGTAATAATAATGGCCAATTCGCACGGGATAAGAGATCTCAGTAAAACTAGAAGTGGGAGGAGTTACTCGATTTACGCACCGCCATCACCTCATTGTCGTCATGTGCGTACTATGTTGCTTCCTGATATCACGTGCGCAAATACACATGGCGCCGACAAGAAAAACGCGAAACTGGAACGAGGAGGAAACGCTGTTTAATTTCGGTTGGGGGAGAACGTCACTTTCGGAGGCAGTTTGAGGCCATGGTGCACAACCACACCATTTGGGAACAGATTTAGCTAGAATTGGTAACTAAATCCATCCAAAAGTTGAGGAAGATTTTGAAGAGTGAGGAAAACTGAAAGAGAGAATCAACTACTATGTGTTCTCTCTTTTGTGAAATCACTTCTCAGAGATCTTCGATGCCAGAAATATTAGACTTTATTTTACAACAAAACTGAGCGGCTTCTGCAGAAGGTAGCTCCTGGTCATTGCCCAGCTTCACATATATACATACATCCTTTTCCAAAGATGGTAACACCCCCTAGTAGTGATAGGATCAAGGTTGTGTCAAAATTATTGATGGTGACCTTTGACCCTGCCCCTCCGCCTCCCTTGGGATAACCTTGTCTTTTCGCTGACCTTGCCCTAGTGGTGACTGTGTGGCCTTTGACCTAGTGTGTAATAGGAAAAATATGTCTGCCCTCATGGGTATAAGGGATGATTTAATGGAAGTTGTGAAGGTTTTATGTTTGAACTTTGACACGCCGGATCTCGTACCACATTCCAGAGCAGTGGGTATTGCTGACGACAGTGAAAGTGAGAAAAATATTTTTTTCTAATATCACATTGTGGCGAGGGGGGCGTGGTTCAGCGGACTCTGTAGCAGGAGAGCGAGGGCGGAGCCGAGCGGTGAGTAAGTGGGTCAAGTTCAAATGACGAACACCTGTTTGTGATTTCAGTAATTGGCGTGAGGAGACCGTATATAAGCGGGCTGTGCTGATAACGGGGGGAGGAAGAGAGACTGGAAGCTCGTGCACGCTGACGGTGGGGACGAAGCTGTGTACACTGGAAAGAGTGCTGTAGTCCGCGGGACGAGTATCGCCTTATATGTGCCGGTTGACTGTTTTTGTTTTTGAATTAATTTTGAGAGCGCAAGAAAGCGCTGTGAAAAGAGGACCTTTAATAAAGTGCACGAGCTCCATTACTTGCCGACCCCGAGTCTCCTTCCATCACCCACACACGAACCCTGAGCTACATCACACTGGTGCCGAAACCCGGGATGGAAGGAGAGGCCGCCGCCAGAACCACTCTGTCAACGCCATTTGCGGACATCATCAACGCGCTCGCGGGACTCCACCAACAACACCAGGAGGCTCTGCTGAAGATGGAGGATCAGCAACAGCGCCGTTTTGAGGCACTCCTCCAGACCCAGCATGAGGACCGTGAGCAGTTCCGGAGCTGGCTAGACCGGGAGGCTCGGGCGTCTACTTCGTCGACCCCGGCCACGGCCCTTCCCCTCCACAAGATGGGTCCACAGGACGACCCGGAGGCATTCCTGGACCTCTTTGAGAAGTCGGCCGAGGCCGGGTGCTGGCCGCCCGCGGACTGACCCATGCGTCTGATCCCGCTGCTCTCGGGCGAGGCGCAGATTGCCGCCCAGCAGCTGCCAGTCCGCAACCTCCTGGTCTATGAAGACCTGAAACGCGCCATTCTTCAGCGGGTCGGCCGGTCCCCGGAGCAGAGTCGTCAGCAGTTCCGCTCCATGGAGTTCGGGGAATCCGGCCGGCCCTTTATCTTTGCGCAACAGCTCCGGGACGCGTGCCGCAGATGGCTGATGGCCGAGGCCCGCGACGTCGATGGAGTCATCGAGGTGGTGGTACTGGAACAGTTCATCGCCCGTCTGCCAAAGAAGACCGCACAGTGGGTCCAGTGCCACCGCCCGACGTCGCTGGACCAGGCCATCCAATTGGCAGAGGACCAGCTGGTGGCGTGCCCAGGGGTCGGCGAACCCCTACCGACATCTCTCTCTCTCTCTCTCCCTTCTCCCTCTCTCTCTCTCTCTCGCCCTGTCCCTGCTCCCAGGTCCCGAGGTGGCTTTCCACCACGCCCGGCGCCCCGCTGGAGGACCAGCCCTGCAGCTGATCCGGCCCCTGCACCACGTGCGCCGCCCCGGGGAACCCCATCGCTGGTTGGCGGTCCGCCAACCCCGGCCCCTGCGGTCTCCTCACGTCAATCACCTGACCCACTTCCCGCCACTGGGATGGCGGGGAGGCCTGGGCCGGCCTGCTGGCGTTGCGGGGACCCTGGGCACTTCGTGGATAGGTGCCCGGTGATGGAGGTCGGAACGCTGGTCAGGGTCCCCGACGCGCCACAGGTTGCCCCCGATCAAGCTGGGGTGTACCAGATACCAGTAAGTGTAAAGGGGGGTACCTATCAAGCTTTGGTGGATTCAGGTTGTAACCAGACCTCCATCCATCAAAGTTTGATTCATCCAGTTGCATTGGATAGGAGCCGCGTGGTTAAGGTGCGGTGTGTGCACGGTGAGGTGGTGGGTTACCCCTTAGTGCCAGTCACTATCCAATTTCGGGGGAAAAAGCATAGTGTAGAGGTGGCAGTTAACCAGCACCTCCAGCACCCGTTGATTTTGGGAACCAATTGGCCGGGGTTTAAAACATTATTGACTTATTTATGTACGGGTGCTTCTGGGATTAAAAGAAGGCAGGAGAACAGAGCGGTGGTTCAGGTTGGAGAGGCTGTGCCGGGACCCTCGGGGTCTGTATCAGAGGAACGGAGCGCTTCAGAAAGGGAAATCCTTTTTGAACGCGATGATTTTCCTCTGGAACAGTCCCGAGATGATACGCTCAAAAATGCGTTTGATCAGGTCCGCGTGATCGACGGACAGCCTGTCCACCCAGACCAACCGCTCTCGTATCCTTATTTTGCCGTGATAAAAGATAAGTTGTATCGGGTGACCCAGGATACCCAGACAAAACAAGATACAACTCAGTTGTTAGTTCCAAAGAGCCGCCGGGAAATGCTGTTTCAGACGGCTCACTGTAATCCGATGGCTGGGCATTTAGGGCAAGCAGCTACACTGAATCGTCTAATGACCCGATTTTTCTGGCCAGGCATTCACGAGAATGTGCGCAGGTGGTGCGCGTCTTGTCGTGAATGTCAGTTGGTGAATCCACCGGCCAACCGAAAAGCACCTTTGTGCCCCCTTCCATTAATAGAGGTCCCCTTTGAGAGAATTGCCATGGACCTCATCGGGCCATTAGAACGATCCGCACGGGGGCATCGCTTTGCATTAGTTCTGGTGGATTATGCAACGCGATACCCCGAAGCAGTGCCGCTACGCAACATTTCTGCTAAAAGTGTTGCGAGTGCACTGTTTCAACTAATCTCCCGGGTGGGAATCCCGAAAGAGATTCTCACCGATCAGGGCACGGCGTTTATGTCACGCACAATTCGCGAACTGTACGAATTATTGGGTATTAAATCGATTCGTACCAGCGTCTATCACCCACAAACGGACGGCTTGGTAGAACGATTTAATCGCACGTTGAAGTCCATGATTCGTAAGTTCGTACAGGAAGACGCCAAAAATTGGGATAAGTGGTTAGAACCCCTCTTGTTCGCTGTACGCGAGGTCCCCCAAGCCTCCACGGGGTTTTCCCCTTTCGAGCTGCTCTTTGGTCGCCAGCCCCGCGGGGTGCTGGATGTACTTAGGGAAGCTTGGGAGGACGGACCTTCGGATAGCAAAAACGAAATTCAATACGTCCTGGACCTGAGAACAAAACTCCACACGTTGGGGCGGCTCTCTATGGAGAATTTGTTACAGGCCCAGGACAAACAAAGTCGGCTGTACAACAGGGGGGCTAAACTACGTAAATTTGCACCGGGAGATAAAGTGCTTGTATTGCTTCCCACTTCCAGCTCTAAATTACTCGCTAAGTGGCAAGGACCGTTCGTGGTCACACGGCGAGTCGGGGATCTCAACTATGAGGTCCTTCGATCAGATAGGGACGGAGCACATCAGATTTACCACCTCAACCTGTTAAAAAAGTGGAATGAGGCGGAGTCAGCGATGCTGGCGACGGTAGTGAGTGGGGAGGAGGATCTCGGGCCAGAGGCGAATGTAAAGTCTCAATCATCCGCGCTGGCCATTTGCGGAGATCACCTCTCGCCGTCCCAGATCGCTGACATTCGAAACTTACAAACAGAGTTTGCTGATGTGTTCTCGCCCCTCCCTGGTCGAACAAACCTCATACAGCACCATGTTGAGACCGAACCGGGTGTGGTGGTACGCAGCCGGCCATATAGATTGCCTGAGCATAAAAAGAAAGTAGTTCAGGCTGAATTAGAGGCTATGCTGGATATGGGAGTAATAGAAGAATCCAACAGTGACTGGGCGAGCCCGATAGTTTTAGTGCCTAAAACTGACGGCTCAGTGCGGTTCTGTGTGGATTATCGTAAGGTGAATGCTGTATCGAAGTTCGATGCATATCCAATGCCACGGGTGGACGAATTGCTTGATCGGCTCGGCACGGCTCGATTTTACTCGACACTGGATTTAACAAAGGGTTATTGGCAGATCCCCTTGTCTCCAATGACTAAAGAAAAAAACGCTTTCACGACGCCGTTTGGATTACACCAATTTGTTACCCTTCCTTTCGGTTTGTTCGGGGCACCTGCCACCTTTCAGCGCTTGATGGATAGAATCCTCCGGCCGCATGCTGCATATGCCGCGGCATACTTGGATGATATTATCATCTATAGTAATGACTGGCAGCGGCATATGCAGCACTTGCGAGCTATCCTCAGGACGCTGCGAGGGGCGGGGCTCACGGCCAACCCAAAGAAGTGTGCGATTGGGCGCGTGGAAGTCAGGTATCTGGGCTTTCACTTGGGTCATGGGCAGGTGCGTCCCCAAATTGATAAGACGGCAGCAGTTGCGACCTGTCCAAGACCTAAGACCAAAAAGGGGGTTAGACAGTTCCTGGGGCTAGCAGGATATTACAGAAGGTTTGTACCTAATTATTCGGACCTTGCTAGCCCGCTGACTGATCTAACTAAAAAGGAGGCATCAGATACCGTTCAGTGGACGGAGCAGTGTCAGCAGGCTTTCACCCAGATAAAGGCTGCCCTGTGTGGCGGGCCGCTATTACAGGCTCCTAACTTTTCTCTCCCTTTTTCCCTGCAGACTGACGCGTCGGACAGGGGGCTGGGCGCCGTCTTGTCCCAGGAGATGGGGGGTGAGGAACGGCCGGTGCTGTACATCAGCCGTAAGCTCTCAAAGAGAGAGACTATGTACAGCACCATTGAGAAAGAAGCCCTTGCCATCAAATGGGCCGTCCTCACTCTCCGCTATTATCTCCTGGGGCGAGAGTTCACCCTCTGTTCGGACCACGCTCCCCTGCAGTGGCTCCACCGCATTAAAGATACCAACGCGCGGATCACCCGTTGGTATCTAGCTTTACAGCCTTTTAAATTCAAGGTGATCCACAGGCCGGGTGCACAGATGGCTGTGGCCGATTTCCTCTCCCGCAGGGGCGGGGGGGAGGCTGCAGGCCGGACGGCTCCCCGGCCTGAGACGGGCGGTGGGGGTATGTGGCGAGGGGGGCGTGGTTCAGCGGACTCTGTAGCAGGAGAGCGAGGGCGGAGCCGAGCGGTGAGTAAGTGGGTCAAGTTCAAATGACGAACACCTGTTTGTGATTTCAGTAATTGGCGTGAGGAGACCGTATATAAGCGGGCTGTGCTGATAACGGGGGGAGGAAGAGAGACTGGAAGCTCGTGCACGCTGACGGTGGGGACGAAGCTGTGTACACTGGAAAGAGTGCTGTAGTCCGCGGGACGAGTATCGCCTTATATGTGCCGGTTGACTGTTTTTGTTTTTGAATTAATTTTGAGAGCGCAAGAAAGCGCTGTGAAAAGAGGACCTTTAATAAAGTGCACGAGCTCCATTACTTGCCGACCCCGAGTCTCCTTCCATCACCCACACACGAACCCTGAGCTACATCACACACATATTTCGCACTAAAGTTGAAAAACATTGATCTTTAAAAGTATACAAATGAAATGGTTATAAAATAAATTTCATACTAAATTACTGATTCAATTATTTTAGATAAAATAAAAAACACTTTACATTTTCACCGAGTTGAAGAAGTAAATCCTATCACATAGATATCCATACAACATATGTATGGTTTACAAAAATGCAATGAGTTTAAAGTTGAAAAGATCCCAGAGTTATTCTCTCACATGCGTCAGACAGTCTCTGTCAGGGGGCGAGTAAGATTGTTTGTTTCTGTGTGTGTGTGTGTGTGTGTGCGTGCGTGTGTGTGCGTGCGTGCGTGCGTGCGTGCGTGCGTGTGTGCGTGCGTGTGTGCGTGTGCGTGTATGTGTGTGTGTGGCAGCTTACCTCCCATAGACAAGCACTAAAATGTCAGAAACTATTCTACCTTTTATGTTGAAACTGGAGTTGGACAATGATGGAGAGACTCAAGAAGAAGTGACAACATGTAGAATGCAACATTTCTGAATGGTTAGTTGATGAATTTATGTTGCTGATGTGGAGTTAACCATCTTCTAGTCATCGATTAGCATATTCTGTCATGATAATCTCTAAAATTGCTCATGTGGAGCTGTTGTAAGATGTCTACAGAGTTAAATGCTATTGCATTTGTGTTACGTATTGCATGTGAAAAGACGGATGCGACAGTTTGAGCAGATTCACAAATGTGCTCGACTACAACAACTATTCCTCTTCTCAACACTGCTTGCGTGTTCCTGGGGGCGGGTTTATGTAAATTTTAGGGTTATTGATGTCACTAACCTGGGAGAAATGTTGTGTAGTTCCTACCCACCGTTTGTTGTAGTCCTTAAAAAACTATTTCTTTAAAAGCAAAGATCTTCCTTTGCTTTGAACTTTGAGCGTTGTAACTTTGCAGATGTTGTTTATGCTCAAACAGCAACATTACACACTAACTAAAGTTAGAAAAGTGAAATCATAATCAACCACCCCTTTAAAAAAGTAAGTTACCCTTTTGCCTTAAAATTTTGAGTTAATAGAAAGAAGGAGATTGGTTTTATCAACAGAATCTCAAAATGTTATGTTATCTGAACCACATTAATTATCTAAGTGGATTTGACTAAAAAAAGGTGTGATAAATTGCTAAAATAATTTTTTTACAGTGTGTGGATCTAAGGGGTTGGGCTTAACCTTGTTAGGTTTAGGGATAGAGATTATGATAGGATTTGGTTAGACCTCCTAACTAGTTGTGACCCAAATTCACACTATACGCTATTCACTATGTGCTCAACCATCTAGTGTATGAGATTTACAAGGTTATTTTGTCATCCAGAAATGGAGTTAATTAAGTGCCTCATCCAGGTATTTGAAGTGCACTTTGAAGTGCACTTTTTCTTATTGAATTTTCAATGTGAACACACTATTTACACTATTTATACTATACAAAATGGCTTAGTATGCAAACTGGGATGCATCATAGGAATTTGGTGCCTCCTACTAATGAAGAGTCTGATTGGTCATTATTTTTCTTTACTGGTTATTATTTCAAAGCAGATTGAGCTGTCAGAAGATTAATATAATACTGAATGATGTTCAGTGACAGACATGTGTGGCAAGCAGGGCCGGTGGCGCAAGTGTTAATGAGTGTTAATAACTGGTCTCTAGTCCCACGGAGGAGCTCCAGAAGGATAAAAGGACAACAGTGTTAGATGAGAGAGGATCAGGCCTGGGAGATTCCCGCTTCCCTGAACTTTGAATATTGCCCCATTGGTGCTAAAACCAGCAGGTAGGAAGAACGAGAAGCATCATGTGATTCAACAAAGCAGTGAATATGATCTCAGATCAGCCTTTAGAGCTAACCAGCCCACATGACTGATCTGAAACCACAACACTTTTAAATTATCATTTATTTTGTTTACTAAAATATTTGATTATGTGATTATAATTCTACATTTAGTATGCTAATGTAAATGTCTTTGTTTTACTGCTGTTTATTTGATCAGACAACATATTTAACATTGAAGACCTGTTGAAAGTTTTATTAAATCAAGGTTTATGTGCCACAGAAGAGATTTAAATGTATATTTTCACTTGAAAACAGCTTATACATACATATTAATGCTCCTCAATTGAATATATAACTTCTAAAGATTTAGCCATACACAATGTTCATCTTTAACACGGGTCACCTCAATCATTTAAGACTATTCAAGTTTCTCTGGTGCTAAAAAAAGGACAACATTTATCACAACATCTCGGTTTCTCTGAAATGAAAGTAGGTCAGACCAACAGGAAGAGCATCTGAGCCAAAGTTGATATTTTAATTAGTGGTAAACTTACAGCAATGCAAACCTCTTGGTTATATTGAGTTAGATTGTCAAATAAAGCACACAAATGTGTCATTTAGCTGATTTGTGGCTCATCAGATGCACGTTTTGCTGCTTTCCATCCTTTCTGCTGTCCACAATGGTAAATGATTCCTCCTGCGACGACTGTAGTCAGAAAAAACACAAACACAGCCAGTCCAACACCACCGAACATCAACACACGCTCCGTCACCGTCACCTCGTCTACAGAGACAGAAGAGTTACTCACATTATTACATTCATACAACCAGACAGTATTAACTCATTACCAAATTTAGTGGTGGGTTTCCATTAATTAAACAATCAAGATAATAACCAATGTGTTACCTGGGATTTCAACTTCTGCTTTTTTTGCTACAAGACCTGTAAATATATGATTAGTTTAACAAACACACACAATAAAAAAACATTGTTTTAGTTGTTAGTTGTACATGGGAGAGTGGATTAAAAAGAGCTCTCAAGTTGTGCTTTATGCAATATAAATGATGCATAATGACATTTTGTTACCAAACTTTTAATTGATAGTGTATGTTTGTGATCCATATACTCTGAAATGCAAAAAAAAAAAAAAGTATATAAAAGCTAATTAGCAAACAACTACACTTTTCCCACCCATGCATTTCTCTCAATTCCATATCTCTTAAAACAAAAATTATGTTTAGATCTCGTCTTGAGTGGCTCATCTTACCCCCTTGACTGATAAGTTTGTGAAGATATAATGAGAAAAACTGAAATCTGGTACCTTCAATCTCCAGTCTGATGGGTTTGTCGAAGTGCATCTCTGGAGCGTCAGACTTTGTTCCACAGAAATAAAGTCCTGAATCTGATTCTGTTCCTCCAGAAATAGTTAAAGAGACTCTGGTGACCCAACTGTCTGCAGTCAGAGACCAGAATCAATAGGTTGATTTTACATGAAAATAAACTCCACATGAGAACGTTGTCTTTTAACTTTATTTTTTTTTTCAGCCAGCGTTTTTGACCATTTGCACAAAATTGGCATGGCCCCCAGAATATTTTTTGTATGAATATCTGAACATGCAGTACCAACTGCTCCTGATCCAGCTTCACACTCTGAAAACGCAAGTATCACACTTTATATTTTGTGATTAAAATCGCCTTTCCAAATGTGCTTGTTAGCAAATTCCGCGACTAATGCGGCTAAAGTTACCACTAATGTCTGATTATATTCACAGAGAGTTATGTCTTAATTTATATTTTAATTCTGAAAACGCTTATTGTCTATATAATTCATAACCTCACATTTATTATGAACTATGCTGTAAGGCGATTTGAATACTGTGTACGTTTTCTGTATAGATAATGGACTAAAAATGTAATGTTTTTGCACAGACGACACGTGTCAGTAGCACGAGGGATGATGGTTGCCAGCACTAGCGTAGCCAGAAAAGAGTCTCTGGGTGTGCATAAGAAAAACTGGGTGTGCCACATTTATTGTCAGATTAATGTGCAATGAACCCCGATCACTAACTTTACAGAATAGATTGGGCTGATGTGTAAATCTATACTCAGGCTCGCCACATAATACTATATAAAATATAATGCAGGGCTCGACATTAAGCCTTTTCATGCGCTTGCCTTGCTCTTTTAACAAGTAAATCGGTCAATACACTTGTCCTATATGCTTCATCTTTCATTTTAAATTCTTAAATTCGATCAATAAATTAAATTAGAATAATAAGACACTATATGGCTGCTAACAATCAAATTGAATAATAGTCCAGTCATTTTAAGCCAAAATGGGGGTCAACCTTGAACAAATTGCAACAGAAGCAAACTCAACTGATTTTGTATTCTCAATATGTCCTGAGTAAGGGAAAAAAAGCCCCAAAGAATCCCATTAGGGGAAAGTTTTGAAAAAGACCCAAATATAGCCTACTCATACGCCTATTCATTCTCTTTCTCACGTGAATAGGGTAAAAATTTTAACCTTTAGATATCACCATGAAACTTACTGAGTTGATTACTTACATCAAGACAAACAAAAAATGGTAACACTTTACAATAAGGTTCGTTAGTTAACATTAGTTAACTACATTAGTTAACATGAACTAATAATGAACTACACTTATACAGCATTTATTAATCTTTGTTCATGTTAATTTCAACATTTACTAATACTTTATTAAAATCTTGTTAACATTAGTTCATGCTCTGTGAACTAGCATGAACAAACAATGAATAGCTCTATTTCTATTAACTAATGTTAACAAAGATTAACAAATACAGTAACAAATGTATTGCTCATGGTTAGTTAATGTTAGTTAATGCATTAACTAATGAACCTTATTGTAAAGTGTTACCCAAAAAATGTATTACAAGGTTTTTTTATGTTTTATTGTTTGTTAACATGGACAAACGGTGCATAATCTAATTACATGTGCTAATTTGCATAAATACTCAAACAGACCTAAACATTGTGTATAGCAGGTGAAAATGTCTTGTTGAATCTTGTTGACATATAACAGTAAAAGACTTAATTTTAAGGTCTGAATGGAACACATTTAGGCTACCCATGAACATTAATACACAGAGGCAGGAAGAAGTAGGTTACTTTAGAAACCAGCCTTTATTAATTATTATTGCATAGATGGGGTTTGGGCATTGAGTGCATTGTGTACATAATTAGATTTTTTGATCCAGACACTTTTTATTTTACCTACCTTTTGTCTTCTGAATTCTCCTTACCCATGTCTCCTGTTCTTCCCTCAGACCCATCCCCCAGACTCATCCCCCAGAAACAGTCCCACGGACCCAGCCCCAAACCCCATCTCTGCAATAATAATTAATAAAGGCTGGTTTCTAAAGTACTTCTTCCTGCCACTATGTATTAATGCTCATCGGTAGCCTAAATGGGTTCCATTCAGACCTTAACATTAAGCATTGTACTGTTATATGTCAACAAGATTCAACAAGACATTTTCACCTGCTATACCCAATGTTTAGATCTGTTGTGCGAACGAGAGAGAACCGAGGTTACGTTAGGAAACGAGTGTCGTTCTCTTACGAGAGTATACTTTTCTCGAGAATTCTGAAGAGGTGAATGATGCAGAGCAACCCGGTACACTACAACAACAGCTGCGGGTGTAGCCTGCCATTGTTGTTATAGCTCTAGCCGTTCGCCAGTAAGGTAAACGTTTCTATGGTAACAGCGAGTTGGACCAATCAGCAGACGTTGCTGCTACGCTTAGGATTGTGGGTAGTGTAGTTTTTTTCATAAGATCGCGGATAAAACACGTTTTTCTTAAAACAAGGTTGATTTCATACAAACTTATAGCTTCTACATGAGCATAAACCTTCGTTTCACAACCTCATAGCTCGTGGTCAGTCTACCTCGGATGGTTTAGACATTATGGCTGATAATCTAAATCCTTATCGAGAAATACTGTTGACCGGAAGTTCTGTATCCCTACTCCGCGTTCCCGAAGCAGGAAGTGTGACATCTGTAAATCTGAAAATGTCTATTCTGACTAAACCCAACTGTGATACTTTTTATTCTCATATATTTATATTTTTATTTTTTATTCTTATAATTTGTAGTATAATGTTTCTTGTTGTATTTGTATTTGTATATGTTCACTGGAAGCCTCAGTACCAAAACAAATTCCTTGTGTGTGCAAGCACTCTTGGCAATAAAGCTCTTTCTGATTCTGATTCTGATTCTGACATGGGCCTATTCATAGACATCATATAGAGATAGCGGCATATTGGCCGCTGTGGCGCAAGAAATGCGGCCGCCATCTTAAACCGGTGATACTCCTATTTGCGTTGCATAGCAGCAGTAGATGCCAGAGCACTGTTCAGCATATTCCTGCTCACATCGGCAGACCATCACTCGGGGATTACTTTTCACTAGTAAGATTTAACATTTAACATTACCGTACTATTGGTTGTATTTTGTGAATAAAATATTCAATGTGTCCTGTATCGTAGCTACATGTATGATCTTTGCAGCAAAAACCCAGTGTGAAAATCAGTTCGGTATTCAGTGAGATATGATTAATTAAATGCACTGACAGCTCACCTGCCAAACAGATTACACTGAGCGGAGCGGGTGACCGGTTTAAGATGGCGGCCCCACGGCTCATCCACGCCAGTAGGCAGTAGCGGCGTCTATCTATATAATGTCTATGGGCCTATTGAGCCATTAATTCAAACAATTCGTTCAAACGGCTGAATCGTTGAGGAATGAGGCAGTCATTGAATCTTTGACTCAACCGATTCGTTCAAAGCGCTGAATCATTTAGTAATGCGGTTGTGTTCCGGTGAGATGCGCTGTGGTTCTAATGTGATCTTGGTTTGGAACTATTTTTGCTGCTCAAATACAACAAAAACAGTCAATATTGTGTCTCAAATGTAAGGGACTTAATATGAATTACTTGTTTATTAAACTGTCATATGAAATCAGTGACACATTTTCAATCGTGATGGTATTCAGACAGCACTCGTAGTCGTGTGATGTTGCTTAACTGTATCATATTATCATATGTTAAAAATATAAGACCTCCACATACATTTTTACCGCTGTATGTGTGATCTCTTTCCATTTCTCCTCATGAGGCTGCACGAGCCTCACCTCAACAGCACAACCTTGTTACCGTCAGACAGTCAGCGGCTGCTTGCGGATTGGTTGGCAGTCCGAATGTAGGCAGATATTTTTTTTTTAACAATAATAATTAAAACATTAAATTAGATATTAAAATAACAAATTGTAAGTAAACAGCAATTTTTTATTTTATCAAGACTTAAAAAATAATTCTGCATCTATTTTTAGGTGTGGCAGCTGCAACTGTGGGTGGCACCGGCACACCCTGGCACACCAGAGAGACTCACCAGAGCTGAAAAGTATTGGTACACAACTATCAATGATTCATTCTCAAAGTTGTTGCTTCTGCCGCAGTATCTCCTAGATCAGTGTTCAACTCAGAGCTGATAAATACAGATACTGTATACAGATACAGATACTCAACTCATACATACAGAGCTGAACATGTGTGGAGAGCAGGACGAGGGAGCAGTAGCTCATTTGCATTTAAAGAAACACACACGGAAACTGCATTTTTTTTGCTCTCACCCAAATAGGGCAAATTGGACAAGCTATTGTAAATGATCTATGGGGTATTTTGAGCTGAAATTTCACAGGCCACAATAGGTCCCTTTAAGATACTGTGATGAGTCTGTCCAAGGATAATGTAATATATCATCTTGCTGTCTACTGTATCTGTGTGTCTTTGGACAGTGTTTAAAGACCCTGAGTGTCTCCAACTACTGTATATCCCAGCACCAGAATATGATAGAGACAACAGATCACTATACCAACCCTGACAAACACACACAACACCCTGTTATGTGCAGAAAATGAGTCTTCTATAACATTAAGATCATATGAAGATTGAAGTACCTGAATCCTGGAGAAACATCTCCACGTCTGAATGTTTGTGTGTCGTCCATGATTCATTCAGTCTTCATGGAGCTGCTCGAGTAAGAGATCAGAAACACTCAAATACAATACATTTATTTAAAGACACACACTCAAATACAATACATTTAATTTGACATTTTCTTCAATGTGTTTATGGAGACAAAACAAGTCAGATATTTCTAATCAATAATTATCGACATTTAATGTGATTTTCAATCATCTAAATTAATGTTCAGAACTGGTATCATCTGAATCAGCAGATTCTCTTCTTCAGTCAGATATGTAACTTTTGCATCAGTATTACATCATCTGTGTGTTTAAAACAGAATTATCTCGGCTGAACAGACTGGGAAGTTTGTAACACTAGAGTTTAATGTTCTTCCACTGAAACCTCAAATCAGAGCTGCCAACTCTCACGCTTTCGCCGTGTGACACACGGTTTTGCCTGTTTTCACAACCACTCACGCCACACATCCATTTTCTCACGCAATGACAAATCGCGGACAAAGAGGACACTGACACCGACAGACAAGACAGAGAAGGTTTCTTTTGATATGAAAAATATTCTCAGCTGTCAGATTCTGTCAATATTTTTACGAGATTCACACAATAACGTTTTGGCTCTTTTAAATGTGACAGATCGCTGTAGCACTTCAGTTAAAAACGGCACGTGATACAGAGCCTACAACTTTTTTTTGTTTCTCACTCTCCAAAATTAAATTGATGTCCCTGATTTTCAATAACTATTATTTCGACCCACAGCGTCTGATGTTACTCTCACCTGTGAGTGAAGGAGGTTTTAACAACAGGACTTTTATACTTCACAATGTCAAGCTCACATTTATTTATTCAGAAATTTGTCATGTTTTGGTTTTGTATTATGTCTGTCATGTGATCCCGTTCTAGTCATGTGATCCTGCCATGTGCTCTGTGTTGTCACGTCATGCCTTTGTTTTATGTTTGATCTTGTTTTGATTATTAAATAACTGCACTTGGGTTCTGCAAGCTCGCCTTCAGTGGACTACTCTACAAAATTATATAAAATATAACAAAGTTTGAGACATAAACATTACCAACGGTAAAGTAAAAATGTACAACCTTCCTCATTTATAATTTTTTAGTAATTCAAATATGTAAACTACACGTCATTTGTCAGTTACCGTATTTTTTAGTTGTGGCTTGTAGAAAGTTGTGATGATTCACCAATCTGTATTGATAATTAATGTCATTTTTTAATTATTGACCTTTATTTCCAACCCCACCTAAAACATCGATAAGATTAAGAAATTTATGTTTCTTGAAGTTCTTCATGATTAAGTTTTTAAATAATTCAATAAAGTATTCCTGGTTCCCTTTCGTAGTCACTCCGAGTTACGTCGAGTGACGGAGAATGGGGGGTTTCGCCTAGAAAGCCAATCATCTTCGAGTATTACAAAACGAGCCTATGGCAATGAAATGCCATGGGTCTGCGGAATTTGCATAGCGTATCTCCGCCCCACCGCGTGGGTATAAAAGGAGGAACGCCGGCAAAGGCAGATCATGTTTTCGCTTCGGAGCCAAGAAACTTCTCTTCACTCCACAAGCCAAATCCTGAGTTTCAGTGAGTTCTCTTCGAGACGAGCGAGCTCTCCGGTGTTGGTGTGACGGCGGTATCCAGCGAGTTCACATTGCCTGCGGTCTGTGCAGTGATCTGCCAGTTGGTGTGTTTCTCCCTGGTCGCCTCAGCATCGCTGAGCTTTTTTCCTCTCTAAAAGAGCTGCACGTGGCACGTCTTTTTAAAGATGTCTCGCCCGTGTTCTTCTGGGTGCGGTCGATTCCTGTCTTCCTTTGATGGGCACAATCGCTGCTTTGCGTGTCTGGGCTTAGAGCACGCTAAAGCAGCGCTTGTGGATGACTCATGTTCCTTCTGTGGGAACATGACCATCGCAACACTAAGGTCGAGACTCAATGATCTCATTCGAGAGAGAGTCCCCTCATCCACACCCCGATCTACACCCTCCTCGAGAGGTGGTACTTCGGCTGGTGGACAGGGTGACTTGAGGGTGACGGTGTGGAACAAAAATCCGACGATACGTCCTCGGACCACGCCCCCCTCTGTAGTGTTGAAACCCGCGAGCGCCGCGGTGATTTTACCGGGTCCATCCGTTGATGCCCCGCGTATTTCATTCGGCGCTCCAGAGGATGGCTCGATGTCGATCGCGGCATCACAAGGTGGGCAAGAGTCATCGGGAAGTGACGATGCGGCTGCGTTGCCTCCTTCTGGAGTTCCAGCGTTGCCCGTATCAGATCCCGAGATGACCGCCATGCTCTCCCGAGCCGCCGCGAGCATCGGGCTCGAGTGGAACCCTCCACCCTGCCCCGAGCGCTCGCGGCTGGACGATTGGTTTTTGGGCGCGGCTGCCGCCTCTCGGCCGCAGCCAACCCCAATACCTTTCTTCCCGGAAGTGCATGAGGAGCTGACGAAATCATGGAAGGCTCCCTTGACCTCCCGTGCACGTTCGTCGGCTTTCTCCGCCTTTCCCCCCCTCGATGGGGCGGTCGCCCATGGGTACACTGGGGTTCCCCCGGTTGAACGCTCTGTTGCGATGCAATTGTGTCCTCAGAGTGCTTCATATCGTGGTAATCCTAAGCACCCGTCCAAGGCCTGTAGGCTTTCGTCCTCCCTTGTGGCGAAGTCTTACAAGGCTGCAGGACAGGCGGCCGCCGCTCTGCATGCGATGAGCACCTTACAGGTCTACCAGGCCCAGCTGCTCAGAGATATGCACGAGGGCGGGACTGACCCAGGGCTCTTTGATGAGCTGCGTGCCGCCACTGACCTCGCTCTCCGAGCGACGAAAGAGGCCTCACGCTCCCTGGGTCAGGTGATGGCCACTTCGGTGGTCCAGGAGCGTCACCTGTGGCTGAACCTGGCTGATATGCGGGACGCCGAGCGCTCTCGTCTGCTCGACGCCCCCATATCCCAGGCCGGCCTCTTCGGCGGAACGGTCGAGGACTTTGCCCAGCAGTTCTCGACCGCACAGAAGCAGTCTGAGGCTATCAAGCATATTCTGCCCCGACGGCCCGCTGCTGCCTCCACCCAGCCGTCGGTTAAGAAGCCTCAGCCTGCTCGCCGCCGAGGGCGCCCTCCTGCCGCTCCCTCCCCTCCCGCACGGCCCCAGCAGCAGCCTTCACCCAGGCCGCGTCGTGGAGGAGGCCGCAGGAAGGCGCCCCAGCCCTCTCCAGCCCCGCGCCCCGCTAAACGCCAGGCTAAGCGGCGCTCCTGAGACGGGCTGCTCAGTGATGGTCCCGGTTCTTCCCCAGGAGGTGGTTGCAGGCCCCCTCCTTCCCCCGGCGGAGGGCCGGGGGAGAATCTTTTGTTTTCCCGCTGCTCACCCACGGGTGGGCAGTACCCTAAAACTGTTAAAGAAAGAACCAACACTTCCATCACTGAGCACACAGAGCCGGCTGACAGTGTGCGACGCCTCCGGGCTTCGCCGCTCTCATCCCCCTCTGTCACAGAGTTCTCGGACAGCAGTGTGCGCCGCCTCCGGGCCTCGCCACTCCTGTCCCCCTCTGTTCCAGAGGGCGCAGACGACAGTGCGTGCCGTCTTCGGACCACACCGCTCTCGTCCCCCTCTGTCGCCAGCCCCCTGGCAGAGCAGACCCCCGTGGAACGCTGGTCCTTCCCTGGTCTCCTCTGTCAGGGCGCGGAGCCTGACCACGCCCCCGCACAGGGCCGCTATGCCACCCTCGCCGGGGCCGGTCACTCCGCTTCGCTGCCCCTCCGGGGGGACGTCTGTCGTTCGCATGACCCCGCTGGTTCAGTTTCTGGCAGCTTGGTTAGAGCTCCCCAGCCTGTCCCGCTGGGTCGCCCGAACGATCAGGCGCGGCTATGCGATTCAGTTCGCTCGGTCTCCTCCCCGCTTCAGCGGAGTCCGCTTCACTATGGTCGGTGGCAATGCCCCCATCATGCGAGCGGAGGTTGCCACCCTGCTGGCGAAGGGTGCAATCGAGACTGTCCCTCCAGCCGAGATGAGGTCGGGGTTTTACAGCCCGTACTTCATCGTCCCCAAGAAAACCGGTGGGTTACGACCGATCCTGGACCTGCGCGTCCTGAACCGCTCCCTTCACAGGCTGCCGTTCAGGATGCTCACGGCCAAACGCATTTTCGAGTGCGTGCGGCCACAGGATTGGTTTGCAGCGATAGACCTGAAGGACGCCTACTTTCATGTCTCCATCTTACCTCGACACAGACCGTTCCTTCGGTTTGCTTTCGAGGGGCATGCATACCAGTACGCGGTTCTCCCATTCGGGTTGGCTCTGTCTCCTCGCGTCTTTACGAAGGTCGTCGAGGCAGCCCTTGTTCCCCTACGCGAACACGGGGTTCGCATCCTGAACTATCTCGACGACTGGCTGATTCTAGCCCACTCTCGAGCTCAGGTTTGCGAACACAGAGACCTTGTGCTCCGGCACCTAGCCCGTCTGGGCCTTCGGGTCAACTGGGAGAAGAGCAAACTCAGCCCCGTGCAGAGGATCTCTTTTCTCGGTATGGAGATCGACTCGGTCGCCATGTCCGCGCAGCTTACGAGCGAGCGCGCACACTCACTGCTGACTTGTCTTCGTCAGTTCGAGGGCAAGAGTGCGGTCCCACTGAAATTATTTCAGAGGCTCCTGGGGCATATGGCATCTGCAGCCGCGGCAACGCTGCTCGGATTGCTTCATATGAGACCGCTTCAGCTGTGGCTTCGCGATCGAGTCCCGAGGTGGGCATGGCATCACGGCACGCTCCGAGTCCCAGTGACTCCGACCTGCCGTCAGTTCTTCACCCCGTGGAGGAACCTCAGTTTTCTACGGGCCGGAGTCCCCCTAGAACGAGTTTCCAGGCATATTGTTGTCTCCACAGATGCCTCTTCCACGGGCTGGGGCGCCATGTGCAACGGACATGCTGCCGCGGGCTCCTGGACAGGACCCCAGCGCCTTCTGCATGTCAATTGCCTTGAGTTGCTGGCAGTACGCCTTGCCCTGCACCGTTTCCACACGCTGCTCAAGGGTCAACACGTGCTAGTCCGTTCAGACAATACCGCAACAGTAGTGTACATCAATCGTCAAGGTGGTCTACGCTCCCGCCGTATGTCGCAACTCGCTCGCCACCTCCTCTTATGGAGTCAGAAGCACCTGAGGTCCCTTCGTGCTATCTACATTCCGGGCGTTCGGAACCTTGCAGCCGACGAGCTGTCTCGGCTCCGTCCTTTCCCTGGCGAATGGCGACTCCATCCCCAGTCGGTCCAGCTGGTCTGGGATCAGTTCGGGGACGCACAGGTAGACCTGTTTGCCTCCCACGACTCATCCCATTGCGCCCTGTATTACTCCCTGACCGAGGGTACTCTCGGCACGGATGCACTGGCGCACAGCTGGCCGCGGGGCCTACGCAAATATGCGTTTCCCCCAGTGAGCCTTCTCGCACGAACTCTGTGCAAGATCAAGGAGGACGAGGAGCAGGTCACTCTGGTTGCGCCGTATTGGCCCACCAGGACCTGGTTCTCCGAACTAGTACTCCTCGCGACAGCACCTCCTTGGCCAATTCCTCTGAGAGAGGACCTCCTCTCTCAGAGACGGGGCACCCTTTGGCACCCTCGTCCCGATCTTTGGAGACTCCACGTGTGGCTCCTCGACGGGACGAGGCAGGTTTGAGTACCCTGTCACCTGCGGTGGCGGCTACTATCACTTCCGCTAGAGCTTCGTCCACGAGACGTCTCTATGCGTTGAAGTGGAACCTCTTCGTTAACTGGTGCTCTTCTCGCCGAGAAGACCCCAGGAGATGCTTGATCAGTGTCGTGCTTTCCTTCCTGCAAGACGGGCTGGAGCGAAGGCTGTCTCCCTCCACCCTGAAGGTGTATGTGGCCGCTATAGCTGCATATCACGAAGCAGTTGATGGTAAGTCTCTGGGAAGGCACGACCTGATCATCAGGTTCCTGAGAGGAGCGAGGAGACTGAATCCTCCTCGCCCTCCTCTCGTTCCCTCTTGGGACCTCTCAGTGGTGTTAAATGCCCTGCAGAGGGCTCCCTTTGAGCCTCTGCAATCAGTGGAGCTTAAGTTCCTGTCTATGAAGACAGCGCTCCTGGTTGCACTGGCCTCCATTAAGAGGGTAGGGGACCTGCACGCATTCTCCGTTGACGAAGCGTGCCTGGAATTCGGGCCGGCTTACTCTCACGTGATCCTGAGACCCCGGCCTGGATATGTGCCCAAGGTTCCTACCACTCCCTTCCGGGACCAGGTGGTGAACCTGCAAGCGCTGCCCCTGGAGGAGGCAGACCCAGCCTTGGCACTGCTCTGTCCAGTACGCGCTCTCCGCGCTTACGTAGACAGGACGCAGTGTTTCAGGACCTCAGACCAGCTCTTTGTCTGTTATGGTGGGAGACTGAAGGGAAAGGCTCTCTCAAAGCAGAGGTTGTCTCACTGGATAGTGGACACCATTGCTTTTGCTTACCAACAGCAAGGCCGACCGTGCCCCCTTGGTGTGACAGCCCACTCCACCCGGAGTGTGGCTTCCTCTTGGGCTCTAGCGCATGGCGCCTCGCTGGCAGACATCTGTAGAGCTGCAGGCTGGGCGACACCTAACACATTCACCAGATTCTATAATCTCCGAGTGGAGCCAGTGTCCTCCCATGTACTCGCTTCAACCAGCTAGTTCAGGACCCGCTCAGGTGTCTTCGCTTGCTCGCCATTCCACTCCACGGACTGGATACGTGCGGTTATTCTCCTCAGGTGAGCCTTCCCTTCTGAAGCCCTGAGTTCCTCCAGCACTGTTGACGCTGGCGCCAGTGTCTATTGCCTGTGCGTCGGCTAGGTGCCTCCGTGTGCATGGTTCCTCCCCTGAGTAACCCCCACATGTGTATGTCCACTGTAAGCCTCTTTGAGCATGTGTCTTTCCCTCGGCAAGCCACCTTGCCACCCCTGGAGTTGACAGTTGCCACCCCACGGGCTGGTTACTCCAGTGTTCCTCCATATGAGGCCTTCCGGCCATATGTGTATTTCTAAATCCTCCCTACGGGTAGGCATGCTGCGGCATATCTCCTCTGAGATATGCTCCCCAGTGTACCTTGGTATTCCTGTGTTAAGTAGGACTCCTTCGTCCGTGCCAGTATCACGATAGGGGGATCAGACTTCGCAGGGCACTGGAAGACAGCTGTGAAGGTGGCGTGATTACACGGGGACCCCCATTCTCCGTCACTCGACGTAACTCGGAGTGACTACGAAAGGGAACGTCTCGGTTACGGATGTAACCCTCGTTCCCTGAGTAGGGAATGGAGACGTTACGTCTCCCTGCCACTTCCGCTGTACCGCTGGGTAGACGCCTGAGTTCAGTCTCGGCTCCTCAGCGAAGACATGATCTGCCTTTGCCGGCGTTCCTCCTTTTATACCCACGCGGTGGGGCGGAGATACGCTATGCAAATTCCGCAGACCCATGGCATTTCATTGCCATAGGCTCGTTTTGTAATACTCGAAGATGATTGGCTTTCTAGGCGAAACCCCCCATTCTCCGTCACTCGACGTAACGTCTCCGTTCCCTACTCAGGGAACGAGGGTTACATCCGTAACCGAGACGTTTCTAATGCTGGAAATACTTTCACTTCTGGAGGCAAAAGTTGCCAAACCAGTTGAGTGAGTGAGTGAGAGAGAGAGAGAGAGAGAGAGAGAGAGAGAGAGAGAGAGAGAGAGTTCCATTAAATCCAGGATTTACAACACTATTTTACCTGTATCATTTACCTCAGCAACAATTCATTTAACATTAAAAAGTAAAAAATAAATCTGCATCATCAATAACACATAAAACCTCATTTATACCCCAAATTCTTAAAAAACGTTCAACATTATTGATCAACTTATAATATGAAAATTCAATTGTTATCCTTCCTTTTACCATGCACTTCAACATCATTTCTACATCTATTGAGCCAAGTTCCAACTCTTTGTTTTTCCTTGTTTTCCACATTGCAAGCTTTGCTGTACCAATTAAATAATTTAATAAGCACAATTTCCCTCTATCGAGCACTTTGTATTTAAGTCCCCCGATAAAAACTTTATGGGAGAACTCCTCACCAAAACCCTGAAATCAACCATCAAGCAACTTAAAAAGACCTCCAAGCCTCACACATCTTAAGAACAAATGTTCTATGGTTTCTTCAACACTGCAAAAACTGCAATCCCCCCCCACTGCTGGATTCAGGTGTGCTATATGTCTGTTCGTAGCTATCGCCCTGTGGATAAGCCTCCATTGCAGATCAGCGGTCCGCTTCTCGATGGGAGGCTTATACAGGACTCTCCACCTGTCCCTCACTAGGAAGTCTGGCTCCATTGTTTCTGTCCACTTTGAAAAACTCTGCCGGCTGAGTAAGTCCATGTGAATAATTAATTAAACCAAATAGAGCTTGTAGCTTAAAATCGATATTTTCAGGGACTTCAAGTTTAGGAAACAATGAGACAGATTCAATTCAAAGGATTATGGAATTTAATAAAACAAGACTAAAGATTACATAAACTACTTAATTCACGCAGGAGTAAATATGCATAGCAAAACAAACAATTACGCAATAAAGAAAATGATTGCAATACGAAATATTGGAGAGAGAAAGTTAGAGGGTGAGAGAGAGAGAGAGAGAGAGAGAGAGAGATAGAGAGAGAGAGAGAGAGAGAGAGAGAGAGAGAGAGAGAGAGAGAGAGAGAGAGAGAGAGAGAGAGAGAGAGAGACTTGGAAGACACAAACTAAATAACTGTTTATTTTTCAGTTTTTAAACTTTGAATTTAATGTTCTTCCCTTCTTTGTATTCATGTCTATAAAACCAAAACACTTTAACCTTTGATTAAAACAGTTCAACAAAATGTCTTGTATTAAATCTTGTGGTTCTGATGATAAATCCAGTGTGTTTGTGGACATGAAGCAGTAATACTGTAGTCCAGCATCTGATCTCTAAAGAGCTTCATGGGTAAAGAAAGATGGCACTAGATTACTGTTAAACAGCTTCAGGCCTGAGATCAGAACTGTGCAAAATACACGCATGCTTTCATTTAGATTTGGCACAGCAGGTTTTATCTCCATATCGGTCTCAGATGCTGATGGATTCATCATCTAGTGTCAAAGCTGCTCAGATCCTGGAGAAAACATTAGCCCTTTTCTGCTCTTCTTTACTGGAAAGATCTGCAGATGAAAAATACACACATTTGTGTAGAAGTCTTTTTAATCACTGGATATAGCTAGCTCAAGAAAATGGTTTATCTAAAATATCTAATATTTATCACATGGGATTGTAAGTAATGTGAGAGTATGTGTGTAAAGTGTGTAATATGATCTTTTCTCGTGTGAAACTGTGAGGTGTTTTGAACACGACACAGAGACAGTGCAGTCGAGCGATAGTGTCCCCCTGAACCATGTCATCCAGGCATATCGAGCCCCGGGACAAAACATCATCTACAGAAAGAGTAAACATCCCAACATCACCATCAGCATCAGAGAAGCTCAGAGCGTCAGTAGTCAGCTGATGTCACATGGTGGCGCTGTTCTACAACAAAACACATCAGCATTAAAATGCACAGTGGAGGACAGAAACACTGGAGCTGACAGCCAGTCCAGCATTACAGAAATATGATGTTTCACTCAGATATTTTTCACCAGCTTCAACTCTGTTTGAGAGCTCAAGATTGCAGGAACAGGCCAATGATGGACCTGGACAGAAAGAGAGCGAGCTGCGGTCAGTGTGTAATAGTGAAGCTTGTTCTTACCGTTATAATGGAGTCTGGGTTTGGAGAAACACATGAGGAAATCAACAAACTATGAGCATATAGGGCAGTGAAATCTAAAATAATCATATTTTTACATTTATTCTTCTATCCTGTATTTAATAATGTAGATCAGTTGAGAAAAAGCTATTTATTTGCTCTCAGTACATTAAGAGCACATTGCTATAATAACATGGACACACAAACCACATCTATGTTCCTGGTAGCAAATTCCTCTTAAACATCATTAGAAACTGAAGGAATGGAGGAGAAGATCTGGAAGACCAAGAAGATTTTCCACTAGAACTGCTTGTAAACTGTTCAGGATCACAAAACTAAAGGCCGAATCACTGCTAAGGATCTGCAGAAGATTGAACTGGCACAGGAGTCGAGCGTCACCGGTATTGATCACACAAACATCATCTGCATGTAAGAGTCATCAGAAAGAAACCTGACCTGTGATCTCATCACTAAACCCAATGTCTGAGCTCTGCAACAACACTTCGATAAGACAGAGTCCTTTTGGGATGAAGTACTATGGTCTGATGAAGTTACAACTCAACTTGTTGGCTACAATCTCCAAAGGTGTGTTTAGAGTAAAAGGGAGAAGAATGTGAAGAAAAGATCATCTTGCTGACTGTTAAACACGGCGGTGGATCTGTGACGCTTCAGGGTTTGTGCAGCTGCCAGTGGAACCTGAAATATTGTAAAGGGAGAGAGAAGAACGGATTCTACTAAACACCAACAAACCCTGGAAGCTGAAATCCCACAGTCAGTGAAGAAACTGAATCTGAAGAGAGTTGAATCTGAGTTGGGGAATTCATACGCCAAACATACTTCAAAATCTACCATCAACCTTCTCAAGAATTAAGAATTCATTTATATGACCAAAAATACAGCAAACACAGTAATGATGTGAAATATGAACTCATTCCTGTGATATCAAAGCTGAATTTTCACATGATCCTTCAGAAATCATTGTAATATGCTGAATTTCTGCTCAAGATTTCTCATTATCAATGTTGAAAACATTTGTTGCTTCAAATGTTTTTCGGTATTCTTTAATGAATAGAAAGTTCCAATGATCAGCATTTATTTAAAAATCTAAATCTTTTGTAAAATTATAAATGTCTTTCCTGTCAATTTTAATCAATTTAATACATCCTTCCTGAATAGAATTATTAATGGTTTTAAAAAGACATCTTTCTGACCCCAAACTTTTGAATGGTAGTTTTAAAAAGGATTATACACACACTAAAACTAATGCATTATAACAAAATATTGTACGTAGTTAACAATCATGTTTAATCTTGATTAGTTAGGCTGTTAAGTGTCTTCCTTTGTCTAACAACCTATTCAAGTATCCAGTGACATAATTGAAATGTTATATTTATAATTGAATTAAGTGTAGTAATATAATTCACAAATAAGATAAGATATAAGCACTGATTTGTGGGCTTGAGAATGAAACGTCAATTTAAAATCTCAGTGTAGCAGAATATTCCAGCCTGATTTAGAACATTTTATGAGAATTAAAACTGGACAAATTTTCATCATAATATATGACAAAATTTTACTTCATATCACTACTCATCATTATCTTACCACAATTGACATTAAAATGCACTATACAAACTTAAATTGTTGTAATTCAAGAATGCTTTGGAATATAGACCTAAGTCTGGTCTTGTTTTAAAGAAAACAATCAGCAGATTATTACTGAAGTGAAAGCAAAAAAAAGTATGAAAAAGTTATGGAAGTTATAATTTACAGTAAATCAAATATACTTTATTAATATATTTTTTTTTATATATAAAATAAATATTTTACAAAATATTTTTTACTATAAAATTACTATAAAATGAAAGCTATATATCTAACCAAGTTGTGTTCCAAATTTAAAGTTGATATCACAAAAATTGAAGTTCCCATGAGATTTTGTTTAGGCGTTATACCAAAAATAGCCACCGGGTGCCATTGAATTCCATTGAATTTAATTGTATGCATTCTGCCATAACAAATTAATACATTTCTATCCAAATATCACTTCTGAGGTTTTGATAATAAATTATGAAAGATGATGCCCAAAAGGGGAGGGGCCTAATAAAAAAATACCATTTCTATGGTAACGCAACGTCCAATTTCAAAACGGTTTTCACAGGATGAATTCTGAGTTCGTAAGCTTTCAAATGATACCTAATTTATGATAACTACTAAAATATGTGATATAATAATAATAAAAAAATATATATTATATATAATATATATTATACTTTTTAGAGGACTTCTTACTTTACTTTTTAAAATATAATTTTATCCTTTTTTATTGACAAATACTAGATTATGTTTTATTATGAACTTTTAGCACTAAAAACCAAAGTTTCAATTATTAAAAGTGTGTGCGTCGACTTTTTGGTCAGAAACTCCTGTAATGACGTCGATTTTTTTGAGGCACACTCTTGTCATAAATTCATATATTACTGTTCATTCGTAATTTGTAAGAAAAAAACAACGCTAAAATATCTATTTAGGAGTCTTAGACCTTTCCAACGATATATAGTTTGTCATGACTAGATTAGGATTTAATAGTAATATAGTGAAGTAAATTTAGGTTGCCCGTATACGGGCAAGTGACAGTTAAGGGGGTATTTATAGCATTTTAAATATTTAATTTCCTCCTCTGTTGTGAAAACTGATGATGAACTAGCAGAAATATAAGAAATATTGGAGGAACATTTTCTCATGTACATTGTTTTTGAGATGTTTTATTATCACATTTCATCAGATTCTCATAACAGGGATTTGCACTGGGTAAATTTTGCAAATGTTTTATTGCTTTCTGCTTGATACTCTGTGAGCAATACACCTGACGTTCAGAACGATTCTGCTGTCTCAGTCGCACTAGTGTCTTCTGTTGCTGAATGTGAGGCTGAATTGACCGTGAGAAAGTGACCGTTCTTCCCAGACTCTCGAAGTCAGAAACAGTGAAGGATACAGATGAACATTTATCTTACTTTTGTGATTCTCATCGAAGAGATAATGGTTTGTTGATAAAACGTTTTTTGTCTCTTTTCTCTGACACACTCTCAAAACAACAAATGACAACAAACAAACAAATGTTTTGATCCATGATATTGAAGTTATTGGTTCAGCTCCCATCAAACAGAACCCTATCGGGCCGATCCGAGAAAGAGGAGGGAATGGAAGAGGAACATTACATGTTGTGAAAGGGGCTGGCGGTGTCTAGCTTGAGTGTGTGGAGCTCGCCCTGTCTTCTGGAACCAAACACACACAACACATTCAGGTTTAGCACAGACTATCAGAAACTTCACAGTGTTACTAAACCTGACTCTTTTCCTCTGCCCAGGATGGAGGATTGCAGATCGTGTGGGTTCAGCGTCATATGTTAAACTGGACTTGCTGAAAGGTTATTGGCAAGTGTCTCTTATGCCTCGTGTCTCTGATCTCTCTGCATGTGTGACGTTGGATGACTTTCTGCAATATACACTTATGGCTTTCAAGAGGAGAAACGCTCCAGACACTTTCCAGCGGCTCATGCAGAGGCTCTTATCCGGCGGGACAAACTGAGAGGCAGATTTAGACGATCTGGTGGTTTATTCAAATTCATGGAGAGATCACATTAACACCTTATGTGAAGTGTTTACAAGACTTGTGAAAGCTAGCCTGGATGCCAGGCCGAACCCCGCCCACAACATTTTTAGGTCGGGAAGTTCGGTCTGGACTCGATCCGTTGAGGAGCTATTATGACCTGACCAAAATTATTCGGACTAATCAAATTGTCAGGGCGGGCTTTATACGATGATGACAGATGAGCAACCATAGACATCGTATCTATGTGAGCAACGGTGACGTAACCATCCACGTCATCAGAGCGCTTGGGTTGAATGCATGGCTGCCGCTGGAGAATTGAGTTGTGTATATTCCGCTATCGCGTGTGTTATAGAAGATATAGACAGCGCATTCATTTTAGAAGAGGAACAGAGAACTGCGATCAAGGCATTTGTCGATGGGAAAGATGTTTTTGCCGTCCTTCCTACGGGATTCGGAAAAAGTTTAATCTATAAACTTTAATCTATCTCTCAACATACGTCACTTACTCCGTTGCTCTGATTGGTTCTAGGTCTATCCAACTGAGTGCAGAGGCCTTTTATTTCCTGGTTCGGTTGACACACGCCCGATAATCACAGCCCAATGGAGCAGTTTCAGACTCACATTCTTACTAGAATCTGAGTATGACGATGTCAGGCTATGTGAAAGCCTCATTAACAGTGAACCTGGTCAAGAGTGAATTTGGCAAGGCAGAAGTAATGTACCTGGGTAAAGAAGTGGGCCATGGTCAGGTACGTCTTGTTAACGCTAAAGTGGAAGTAATTATGGATTTTCCCATACTTAAAACTAATGACTTAATGACTGGGTACTATAGATCTTTTTGCAGGAATGTTTCCACTAAAGTTTCCCCTTTCACTGATCTGTGGAGTACGGCTAGAGAGTTGAACTGAACTTGGAGTGTGATCACGCTTTTGCTGCTGCTAAAGATCTTCTTTGTAATGCGCCTGTTCCCTTACGAAGGGAACTCAACGATGCGTCGATCGACGCCATGGGAACGCCCCCAGCGTGACTGCGTCTGAAGCATCTATGTCAACTAGTCCAATGGAAAGAATGAGCGTCACGTCATGACGTCATGACCAGGAAATGATAAAAGCACATCCGGTGCAAACCGGCATTAGCTTCTGTTGCCTCAGCAAGCGATCTGTGTATATACTGTCTCTGTCTATTTATTGTTGTCTGTTGCAATTTATTCGGAAACGTTATGGCGAAACAAGTGTACAAGCAGTGTGTTCCTCCCTGCCCGCGTTATTTAACGGGTGGGGACACACACGAGCTTTGTGTCATTTGTTTGGGAGTGGAGCATGCGGTCTCAGCCTTCGAGGAGGCTGAGTGTCAACACTGTGAAATGCTACCGCTCCGCATGCTCCGCTCTCGCCTGTCACTCTTTGATGTAAAGAGTGGGCAGGCTCGCGATCCTCAGGGATCAGGACCCGCGTCTGCCGAGGCGGCGCGGAGAATGCATTCCTGGGGATCGCGGAAGGATCTTTCGGAGGGGTTGGAGACGGGTCTCTTGGCCTTTTCTCCTTCCTTACCCGGAAGATCCAGCGCTCTCCCCCCGGTGTCGGAAGCACGCTCTGCGGTTTCTTCCGCCCGGGGAGAGAGCCCTCCATTACTTCAATGCTCTTCCTCCGAGGAGGTCGATGTTATGAGTATGGAGAGTGAAAGCACACACAGGGGGGAAAAAGATTCACAATTTATTTCCTCAGCATATGATGAGCTGGTGGATGTTATGTCACGGGCTGTAGAAAAATTAAATATTGTATGGCCATCTGAGAATAAAGGCGCTCGTCCTAAAAGTAAATTAGATGAGCGCTTTTTATCATCCACTACATTATCTCCACCATGAGAGCTTCCCTTTTTTCCCGATCTTCACAATGAAATATCGAAATCGTGGAATAAACCTTACTCTTCACGACTTTTTAGCCCTCAAGTTAACACTTATTCGAGAATAAGAGGGCTAAAAGAGTATGGTTATGAGGCGATGCCCCAGGCGGAACAGAATTTAGCCAGCTATCTTTCGCCTGGTCCCGCATCGTCCCTGAAAGCCTCGGCTTTGCCCACTAGACCGCTTAAAGCCACCTCGGTTTTAGTGGGCAAAGCTTATACGGCAGCAGGTCAAGCTGGAGCATGTCTGCATACAATGGCAGTGCTACAGGCGTATCAAGCTGACCTGCTGGGGGATCTGGATAGTAGTGAGGGAATTACTCATGACGATATTCGAGAACTTCGTCGTGCTACCGATCTTTCTCTCAGGGCTACTAAGGAGACCGCCAGAGCAATTGGGCGGTCTATGGCAGCCTTGGTAGCTACTGAGAGACACTTATGGTTAAATCTGTCAGAGATTAAAGAAAAAGATCGAGCTTTTTTATTAGATGCTCCGCTTGAACCTTCTGGTCTCTTTGGCGACGCAGTCCACGCGGTCGTCGAGCGATTTCAGGAGTCTAAGAAGCAAGCTGACGCTTTTAAAAAGTTTATCCCTCGCCGTGTCCAGCCCCCTGGGGCTGCTGGGCGTGAGCAGCCCCAGCCGTCGAGCTCATCATATCATGTGCAACAGAAAGAGAGTGTTTCGTCTCGTGCACCTCCACATAAACAATGGAAACAGGCGCAACACTCTCAGTCGAAGTCTTCTAAGTCGAAGCCGGATCTGAGGACCGTTCTTCAGGCGAAGAAGACTTCGGCTCAAAAAAAAAAAATAATAATAAAAAAAAGAGGTCCTGACGTCACTGGCGTCAGACCTGTGAGGACAGCCCCGACCGAAGTGGAGCGGTGTACACCTCAGAATACGGTGCCCGTTCCACTTCGGGGTCCTCACGGGACCGTTCTGCCAACCCCGTCACCCTTGGTGCTTCGGGGCGCAGCGGTCTCCAGTGAGTCGCTGATGCTATGCTGCGGCACTGCATCGGTTTCGCGCCCTCTGAGGGGGGTTTTAGAGCAGCCAGTTCAGGTAGTTCCTGCCATTATGTTTCAGGCTCCGGGACTGGCTGTCTCGTTAACACCAGAGACCAGCCTCGAGAGGCTGGTTCCCTTAGTAAATTTTCTGGCAGCGTGGAAGCTTCTGCCGAATATTTCTCGTTGGGTCCTGCAGATTGTAGAGAAAGGATACAGAATCCTGTTTGGTTCACGTCCTCCTCGTTACAGCGGGGTGTTGCCCACAGTGGTGCATCCCGAGCAGGCTCTGGTAATGGAGCAAGAGGTAAAGGCCCTGTTAGCGAAAGAAGCTATAGAACAGGTGTACTCACCCGACCGAGGTCGGGTTTTTACAGCCGTTATTTCATTGTTCCAAAAAAGGATGGAGAGTTGCGTCCCATTTTAGATCTTCGTCTGTTAAATCGTTCAGTACAGGAACTCAAGTTCTAGATGCTGACACTCAAACAGATCGTGACTCAAATCAGATCCGAGGACTGGTTTGTCACGATAGATCTGAAGGACGCTTACTTCCATGTCTCCATCCTCCCTCAGCACAGGAGGTTCCTAAGGTTTTCTTTCGGGGGCAAAGAATACCAGTATTGGGTACTTCCTTTCGGTCTAGCTCTATCACCCCGCACGTTCACGAAATGCGTAGATGCAGCTCTAGCCCAGCTCAGGCTGCAGGGCATACGTATTCTGAACTACATTGACGACTGGCTGATTCTAGCGGAATCAGAGCAGTTGGCGGTTCGGCACCGAGGTGTCGTTCTCGCTCATATGCAGATGTTGGGGTTGAGGCTCAATACCAAGAAGAGTGTGCTTTCTCCAGTACAGAGAACCACTTTCCTTGGTGTGGTATGGGATTCAGTGACGATGCGGGCCACCCTATCGCCCGTTCGTGTAGCTGCTATCCTGTCAGCCACAAAAGAGCTGAAGCTAGGCCAGTCACACACTGTAAAACAGTTCGGGAGACTGTTGGGTCTTTTGGCAGCAGCGTCCAACGGGATACCTTTTGGCCTGCTGTACATGAGGCCTTTACAGTGGTGGCTCAGGACCAGAGGGTTCTCCCCGAGAGGAAACCCACTTCGTATGATCAAGGTCACGCGGCGTTGCTTTCGTGCCTTAGTTATATGGAGGAAGCACTGGTTCTTAACCCAAGGTCCGGTGTTTGGAGCTCTTTGCCATCGAGTTACTATCTCGACAGATGCTTCCCTCACCGGCTGGGGAGCGGTAATGGAAGGCCGCTCGGTTCAGGGTCTGTGGAAGAGTCATCATCTCTCGTGGCACATAAATTGCCTGGAGATGATGGCTGTCTTCAATGCGTTGAAGCAATTCCTCCCAGACCTGAGGGGTCATCATGTGCTCGTCCGTACAGACAACAAATCGGTGGTCTCTTATCTGAACCGTCAGGGGGGTCTGAGGATACTCCTGTGGTCTCTGGGGAAGGTACTCTCCCTGAGGGCAGTGTATATTCTTGGGGACCAAAATATTGGAGCAGACATCCTGTCGAGGCAGGAGCTGAGGCCAGGGGATTATTTGGGAGTTTTACGGCCAAGCAGAGGTGGATCCGTTTGTGTCTCAGCATACGACGCACTGTCCACTTTGGTTCTCCCTTACTCACCCAGCCCCCTGGGCTGGATGCTATGGTGCAGACGTGGCCGAGGCTAGGTCTGTACGCATTTCCCCCTGTTGCTCTGCACCCAGGAGTTCTGGAGCGAGTTCGCCAGTACGGAATAAGCCTACTGCTAGTAGCACCACGCTGGCCGAGTCGGATCTGGTTTGCGGACCTGATCCATCTCTTAGACGGTCCTCCCTTGGAGAAATCCCGATCAGGAGAGACCTTCTGTCTCAGGCCGGGGGCACAATATTTGGAGATTTGGAACCTGTGGGTTTGGCCTCTGAGGGGGCCCAACTCATAGAGAGTGGTCTCTCAACTGAGGTTGTTGAGACCATTCTAAGCTCCAGAGCTCCAGCTACTAGGAAACTATATGCGCTTAAATGGAAAGTTTTTTCTGTATGGTGTCACCGACATCAGTGGGATCCGGTTAACTGTTCTGTGAACACAGTACTCGAGTTCCTGCAGGAGCGCTTTACGTCAGGTCTATGTCCTTCCACGCTTTAGGTCTACGTGGCGGCCATTGCGGCTTACCACGCCCTGTGGGGGGTACATCGTTGGGTTGAGACCCCCTGATTTCACGTTTCCTTCGTGGCACACTGCGGACCAGGAAAGGCTGAACCTCTTGTGTCCAGTGCGAGCACTGGATACTTATGTTTATCGGACATCTTCAATGAGGAAGTCCGACCAGTTATTTATTTGCTTGGATCACCTGAGAAGGGTCTTCCTGCTTCTAAACAGACGGTTAGTAAGTGGATAGTTGAGGCTATTTCACTTGCATACGAGTACTCTGACCAGCCGTGTCCTTTGGCGGTCAGAGCTCACTCTACGAGGTGTATGGCGGCCTCTAAAGCCTTATTACTTGGAGTTTCTCTTCAAGACGTGTGTGATGCGGCAGGCTGGTCCTCACCGCTCACATTCATTAGGTTTTACTGCCTGGACCTGGATGCTGCCCCAGGTTCTCAGGTGCTTAGTGGTTAGTTACAACAGACTAACACTCAGGTACTTGGAATTCTGGCGCTTTGGGTATTCTCGTTCCCATGGCGTTGATCGACGCATCGTTGAGTTCCCTTCGTAAGGGAACGTCTCAGGTTACTATTGTAACCATAGTTCCCTGAGAACAGGGAACGAGACGATGCGTCACCCTGCCATACTTCCTGCATCCCTGTGATCGGCTTGCTTCGGCAATTTTCGAAGCTAATGTCGGTTTGCACCGGATGTGCTTTTATCATTTCCTGGTCATGACGTCACCCGCCCGTGACGGTCATTCTTTCCATTGGACTAGTTGACATAGATGCTTCAGACGCAGTCACGCTGGGGGCGTTCCCATGGCGTCGATCGACGCATCGTCTCGTTCCCTGTTCTCAGGGAACTATGGTTACAATAGTAACCTGAGACGTTCTCTCTCGCCTGACTTTACTCACCCATTCAAGCTTGAAGTGGACACAAGTGCATTAGTGTGGATCGGTGTTAATACAGGACAGTAAACTTGGCATTGACCACCTGATGTTACTTCTCTAAGAAGTTTTCAAAAGCCCAAAGACAGTATATCACTGAAAAGGAAGCTCTAGCATTACTTCTTGCTTTACTTCTTTTAGAAGTATATGTAGGAGGCAGATCAGAACCTGTCGCAGTGTTTACTGATCATAATCCACTTGTGTTTTTAGTTGAATGTCACGACTGAAAGATTAACTCTTTCCCTGCCAGCGTTTTTGTCCATTTTCCCTAAATTATCTTAATATGTAATATATCTAAAAAAAGAAGGGCAAAAAAGAACACAGCCTCTGCTTTAAAAAATATATATATATTGTATTCACGCTTAATGCATTGTTTTTCTATTAACACCTGAATGTGGGTAAGTTTCATAAAAAGCAAAGGCTACATCCAGATCAGATTCAAACACAGATGGAGTGGATCGAGTCCATCAACACCTCAAATCTTCAGTCCTGTAGCTCGTCCTGGGTCGACAGTTCATTCAGTAACAGGCAGTTTTCATTTATATGCTGTATAATGTTTGAAGGTCGATGTTATTTTACATGTGCGTCAGCAATACTTTTAAAGGCCCTGTCCCAAATGGCACACTCCATATGCACTTTTGGTCACGTGGACTTACAATGGCTGCCATGTGCATGCGTCCCTGAAGTCCATAAGACCGTAGGGTGTCCCATTTGTCATTTTAGGTTTCAGATGGGTGTTCTCCAGGGCCGGATTATCCATATGTGACACTGGGCGAGTGCCCAGGGGCACCAGCCAATGGGGGCATCAAATCATTAAAACAAATACTATACCTTTAAAATATTTGTCATATTTTATAAATGTATATGTATTCACTATATAGTTATATATTTGATACATATATATTTAATACATACATATTTATGCATTTAAAATAAAGAAATACAATTGCGATTTGGTAAGTGCCCCCCTACCCCTCCCCGATCTTGGTCCATTCCACAGTGACACACTGCCGCCCAATTAGTCAATCAGACTAATTCAAAATGGACAGGCGTCAGTTAAGCGGTTGCGCTAAGAGAAAACTTAAAAAAGAAAAACAATCACGGCACATTGCCACTATTCATAATGTACCCGCAATCGCGAGCTTTTTTATTCAGAAAAATAATGAATCCTGTTTTTTTTTATCCTGGTTTCCACGTCAGCGCTGTATGATCTGATATCTATGGTTTATAACAGAACTCTGCGCGGAATCGGAATGTTTCTCGCTGGATCTCGTTGTGATGAATGATGTTAAAATTCTGAGGCGAATTCAATTGATTTCTTAACTGGATCTCAACTGATTTCTTAACTGGATCGTGAGCGAGATCGGCCTGCGACTGGCAAGTTCGGGGCTTTATTTTACTGTCAGTGGTTCGGGGCGCTGCTGCTGCTCCACGGTCCTAATCATAGGCCTATATGAGTAGCATATTTTCGTTTCACTTTCATTTTGTTTGCATTCGCTGCTAGGTAACGACTAACGAGTCGATAGATCGCTCATTGCTCAGACGCACATAGCAGGTTGTGATTTGTCTCCGTCTCCATCCCACAGACGTCTAGGCGCGCTATTCTTGTCACGGATTTATTGAATTCCCTGCAGTATTTGTGGTGAGCCTTTGCTTTAGCTGTAAGTTCATGTACATCTATTGTCTTCATAGAAATACTGAATTTCAATTGTTCACACATTAAGTGTGAGGAGGGGGGCACTTAAACTGTGGTCACCCTAGGGCACAAAACTATGTTAATCCGGGCATGGTGTTCTCGAACACCTCCTTTGCAGTCGATATACGGCCACGATGCGCACTTTTGCCGAGCCCGCACTGACTTCTACCCGACGAAAACGATAAAGTGGAGTTACCTCACGAAAGTGCCGCAGGAAGAGCTCAAGTGCTTAGAGTGCCATTTGGGACAGGGCCAATCACTCGTTTCTGCTGCTTCTCCTGCGTTATGATCAGGAGATTTAGATTTTTAACAGGCGTTAGGCCTACTGTTACAGGTATTGATGCATATGATGAATACTCTCCAGAGGATGTGTAATAGCACCCCCTACCATATAACAATGTAATTGAGGAACAGTGTGTTAGCAATGCTCATTTTAGGTCGTATATTTGATCAACTGTGTTTGTTTGAAATTTAAGAATGTAAGTGGCAATGCATCATTCCTTTAAATAAAAAAGAAATAAAATGCAATAGTGTCATGGGCTGGTTGAAGCAGGATCTTAATTGCAGCAGTGTTTATTTAAATAAACTCTAATACTCACAAACTGGGTCAAAGAAACATGAACAGAACAACCAAACATATCTCAATGATGACACATGGGCTTAAATACACAGAACAGATAAGGGAAACGAGACACAGCTGGGACAAATGAACTCATAACGACTAATTAAAGACTAACTAAAAAAGACACATGCCTTTGGTGTGAGAGACCCGGGTTCAAATCCACTGTGAGACACCAATGTGTCCCTGAGCAAGACACTTAACCTCTAGTTGCTCCAGAGGCGTGCGACCTCTGAAATATATAGCAATTGTAAGTCGCTTTGGATAAAAGCGTCAGCTAAAATGAATAATTGTAAACACATGAGCAAACTGGGTGTCACAGGCAAACATAAACACAAACACTAAACGTGACAAATAAATGATTCACTTGTGAATGTAATCGAAGGCATTTTTAATATGTTTGTAGGGCTAAATTACTAAAATTAAGTAATTAAATGAATATTATATATGGAGATGTTTATAGTCGAGCATTTGCCGATATAAATGTCACTTCTGAAGAAGAAAAAAAAAGTCACTTTTATTTATACAGCGCTTTTTACAATACAGATTGTTTCAAAGCAGCTTCATGGTGATAAAAGACAAATAATAATAGTAATAATAATTCATTACATTTATATAGCGCTTTTCTCACCATTTAAATCGCTTTACATAGAAGGGGGAAATCTCCTCAACCACCACCAATGAAATAAGAAAAATAATGCAACAAAGTTTGTTCCGACTGTACAGCGGATCTAGAAGAAAATTATGTTGTAACACCTCCCTTAATGTAAGATGATACATCTGAGGGGTTCAACGGAATTCGACTGGTACTGATAATAAAACCACTTAAAAAAACAAATACTCCTCTATTTTGTTTTATTCCCAAGTGCACAACAAATAATCAACATAAACAACTGAGCAGTCTTTGAGCATAAAGGAGAGTCAATAATAAATCAAACATATCATGATTGATCAGAGTTAGATGAATAAGACGAAGATGTAGATGAGATGATTAAGAGCCAAATAGTTATTTGAGAGCGATGCAATGTTATAATCCAGTAAACCAGATGAGTGTAAAATGGAGATAACAGCCCTGTAGATCCGTAGCATCAAACTCACGTTGCTTATGAAAAAACAAGTGGTAAAAAGTGCTTAAATAAGGAGAACACATGCAGCATGGACCAACAAAGGTATCAAACAACCTCCACCAAAATGTCCAAAAAGTCCTTTGTTTTAGGACTCAAACAGGACTTATGAGAAAGTAGGTAGTCATGAGTTCAACCATGGGGTTTCCCTCTACCAAAACAAACTGACTTACTCGTCTGTGATCGGGCTTATATCCAGTAATAAATTATCTCTAGCGCCCTCAAGCGGCTGCTAGTGGTAACACATGTTGACCCCTATGCATCATTCTCCAGAAAACAATGAAAAACAATATACAAAACCAAGTAACGTTTTATACTGTTACAATGTCATTGTCCAGATTAAGTAAGTTTGGTGATGATTCATTTCTGTTGTAAAAAATATATTAATTTAGTTTATTTAGCTTTACATTCGCTCAGGAGAAACCAGTGATGTCATCGTCCAGCTCAGTTCAGTTCTCATTTAATGGTGTCAATGCAGTAGATCAATAATATTGTTGAATATTAAGTGTCTCCAACTAAGCAAGCCAGAGGCGACAGTGGCAGAAACTCAAACTCCATCAGTGACAGAATGGAGAAGAAAACCTTGGCAGAAACCAGACTCAGTCGCTCAGTTCTCCTCTGGCCAACAAACAAACAGTGTATGATTATGATTCAGGCATTACAGGTCAGAAGTCAGATTGGATCTAAATATTCAGAATATTTATCCAGTTTCATCTGGTTGAAGGTTTCCTGGTTTTACTTTGGATGCAGGATTGGATCATTCTGTAAAATTTCACAAACACGTGTGTGCGTGTGTGTGTGATGATCACTGTGGGTTTGTGTCTGTTGATTCTGTTGAATGTGATTGTGTCTGTAGTGGCTCTTTATTCACCATCAGCTGATCCAGAGAAGATCAGACTAACATCTAGAACCTGTAAGTAACACAGTGTGGACCGACATTATTGCATGATCAACTTTAGAACAACTAAAAGAAACTACTTAGATGATTATTTGAGAGATTATAATATAATACTGTGACACATGATTGTTAAAGCTGTTCCCTTTCAAGGAACACAGGGAACACCCCTGCATGACCCCTTGCGTCATGAAGCACGTGTATAATTAGTCCAATGGAGAGACGAGATGTCATAGGCGGGTGACGTCATCGACCAGGAAACTATAAAGCAGGCCTGAAATCAGACCGCGCTAGCTTCTGTGCCTTCAGAAATCTCTCTATGTGAATCTGTCTCGGTCTATTTATTGTTGTTTGTCCACAAGCATATATACAGGTCCTTCTCAAAAAATTTGCATATTGTGATAAAGTTCATTATTTTCCATAATATAATGATAAAAATTAAACTTTCATATATTTTAGATTCATTGCACACCAACTGAAATATTTCAGGTCTTTTATTGTTTTAATACTGATGATTTTGGCATACAGCTCATGAAAACCCAAAATTCCTATCTCAAAAAATTTGCATATCATGAAAAGGGTCTCTAAATGAGCTATTAACCTAATCATCTGAATCAACTAATTAACTCTAAACACCTGCAAAAGTTTCCTGAGGCTTTTAAAAACTCCCAGCCTGTTTCATTACTCAAAACCGCAATCATGGGTAAGACTGCCGACCTGACTGCTGTCCAGAGGGCCATCATTGACACCCTCAAGCAAGAGGGTAAGACACAGAAAGAAATTCCTTTGCAGCACTGTGAGGCGTCTGACCAAGATACTAGGAGTATGGCTGCCTCAAAGGCTTTATTATTGGGAGTTTCCCTCCATGACATCTGTGATGCGGCAGGCTGGTTCTCACCGCATACATTTTTTAGATTTTATGACTTGAATCTTGGCTCCACTCCAGGTTCTAGGCTGCTTGCTTCTTAGTGTGCTAAATGACTTCACACAGAACAGACATTTGCTATTATGGCATAGTGGGTATGGGGATCCAACCGCATCTCGATGCAGCTCGAGTTCCCTTGAAAGGGAACGTCTCAGGTTGCGTATGTAACCCTGGTTCCCTGAGAGGGAACAAGACGCTGCGTCGCCCTGCCATACTCTCTGCTTGCCTGTGATCGACTTGGTTTGGCTTTTCAGAAGTTAGCGCAGTCTGTTTTCAGGGGTGCTTTATAGTTTCCTGGTCGATGACGTCACCCGCCTATGAGGTCTCGTCTCTCCATTGGACTGATTATACACGTGCTTCACGACGCGATCACGCAGGGGCGTTCCTACCGCGTCTCAACGCAGTGTCTCGTTCCCTCTCAGGGAACCAGGGTTACATACGTAACCTGAGACATTTTTAAACATTCAGATTTTCATTTTGCTTCTAAGTCACCATGAATACTTACTGTCACTTATCTATAATCGTGCATGACTGTCCTCTTTCTGTGTCACTGGCTCAGTTTTATTGATAAAGAAACTAGTGATAAATATTTACCATTATCCTTTATTGCAGTTGACATTCTCTCAAAATACATCATTTAAGGATAAAAAGACAATGATTATATCAAAATATTGAATTGTTTGAAATAAAAATAAACTTGATATATATTTAATTGTTGTTCTAAACTATTATAAAAAAAATAATCAAACTCTTATTAAACATGTAATTCACCATCATGAGGAAAGTAAACTAAGAAGAAACAAAATTAACTTTCAATTAAAATATGAACAGTTTTAATCATTACTACTCACAGAAGCGTCTCCAGTTTATAATGTGGATCCTCCTTCAGATCAGAGAGCAGCTTCACATCTGAGTCTCTTAGTTTATTTCCAGTCAGACTCAGTTCTCTCAGGTGTGAGGGGTTTGATCTCAGAGCTGAAGTCAGAGAAGCACAACCTTCATCTGTAACACCACAATAACTCAACCTGTAGAGAACAATGACACTCTTCAGTCTCAGTTGTAGAGCTCAGATAAGCAGAACTTCACAATCAGACACTTAATCCACAGCACCATTAACAGGTCCAGTCTAAGGTTCAGACCCACTTCTACAAACTGCTTGAGCAGGTTAGTTTCCATTTGATAAGAATTGCAAAAATATAAATTTTTTAGGCAAGTACCCAAAAATCATCAACATATCTGTATATGAACACAGTTGTCACATCTTTACATCATTCAGTCATGTTTATACTCTCATTAATATTGTAAAATGATGTCAGACACATTGGAAAGAATCTAATGAAAATAAAAGCAACATTCCCATTAGTAATTTCACAGTAGTTTTTTGTATGGCAATCATTATTTACCAGTAAAATAGAGGACTATGTTGGGACATTTTATACGATCTTACCGCAGTGTTTCCAGTTTACAATGAGGATCCTGCAGTAGATCAGAAAGCTGCTTGACTCCAGAATCTCCTACTTTATTCGTTGACAGATCAAGTTCTCTCAGGTGTGAGGGGTTTGATCTCAGACCTGAAGTCAGAGCAGCACAACCTTCATCTGTAACACCACAATCCCACAACCTGTAGAGAACAATGACACTCTTCAGTCTCTCAGTTCAGGATCTACAGCTCAGATAAACAGGAACTTCACAATCAGACACTTAATCCACGGCACCATTAACAGGTCCAGTGTAAGGTTCAGACCCGCTTCTACAAACTGCTTGAGCGGGTTAGTTTCCATTTGATAAAAATTGTAAGAATATTCAAAAACACTTAATTTAAGTGTGTTTGTGTCTTTGTTACATGTGTTACATGAACTTACCATAGTAATAACAGTAAATGATGCATAATTACTTGCAACTAACCATCAATTAGACTGTAACAAAACAATGACACCCTGAAATAAAGTGTAACCGAATATTCATTTTTATGCAAGTGCCCAAAAATCATCAACATATATGTATGTGAACACGGTTGTAACATCTTCACATCATCCAGTCATGTTTACTATACTATTATTAATATTGTAAAATGATGTCTGGCACATTGGAAAGAATCTAATGAAAATAAAAGCAACATTCCCATTATTAATTTCACAGTAGATTTTTTGTATGGCAATCTATTACAGAAGCAGACTCAAGAGAAGGAGATTGACATTAATAGGAGTTTATTGAGACAACAACTGAGCGGATGAACTGAAAGCAGGTGAGTGGTAAGTGCAATGATACTTTGGAGAACGGGATGCTGACAGTGAATAATATTTTTCTTCTAACGGGTGTGATGACTGGTACAGACCCGGCGCCAGACACAAATTCACGGACGGGCATTCAATTTTTTCAGGGGGGCACAAATGAGATCAACCTCATTGCATAATAACATTAATCGATTATGATACAATGATAATTATCAATAGAGCATAATATTATATAATTTATAATGTGATGACGCTAAAGGTTGTTGCACACTGAGTCCAAAATCCTCATATAGCCTATAAATATGACCTCAAGTTGTGTCAATCACGTTTACATACTGCCTCCGAAACTTTCGTCCGTCATATCATTTTTTAGAAAATTGTGTGTGGGGGGGAATCGTTTTCCGCACCCGTAGCAAGCATTTTGAGAGGTGTTTTTACAAATTCACAGCAACCGAATGGCCAATACGAAAAAATGGATACGAAAGTTTCGATTTCGAATTCAGTGTGCAGGGACCATACAAATGCACTGTTGACGCTCGTGCAGCCTCTTGAGATAGGCTACATCGAAACAAATGAGCACAGCTCACAAAAAAGAAACTCAGTTAATATACTGCCATAAAAATTCAAAATGTGGAGTTTTTATATTTATAATATGATACAGTTAAGCAACATCACACGACCAAGAGTGCTGAATACCATCTCAATTGAAAATGTGACACTGATTTCATATGGCAGTTCAATAAACAAGTAATTAATATTAAGTCACTTAAATTTAGACAAAATATTTACTGTTTTTGTTCTATTTTAGCAGCGAAAATAGTTCCAATCCAAACAAAGATCACAGCAGAACTCACAATTGTGTTTTCATCACTGAATGATTCAGTGTTTTGAACTAAACGGTTGAGTCAAAGATTCAATTACCCATTCTTAAACAACTGCCTCATTCTTGATAAGTCAGCCGTTTAAACAAATCGTTTAAATGAATGACTCAAAGACTCGCAATAAGACTGCTTATCACATGCATTTCCGAGCTCACTATCGACAAACCAATCAAATAAGTTTACAAAAAAAAATTCAGACCAAACACATTTTTATTTTTATTCAGGAGTTATGCATTTACAAAAAGATAACTTTTGATGACAGTACCCTATTGATCAAAAAAAAATTGTGAAAACAAGGACTGGAGGGACTTGACGTGGAGTTGGTGATGGGAGACAGACTCGTCCAGGGCGGGCACTAGTGACTCACAGGGCAGGCCAGGCACCCCAATGCCCACCCATGACGCCGGGACTGGACTGGTAGATGATGCAGTGAAGGCTGAAACTCTGAACAACACTAGACTTGGAGACACGGAGGAGAATGGAGACGAGACTGGAGAAGGATCGCTGGAGATATCAAGTAGTAGTTGCTAAGGCAGTGTAAGTAGTCCTCTTCATACAAACGAGACTGGACAATGAACTGTGGTGAAGTGTGTGTCTAAATAGTGGCAGTGATGAGGGTGATGATGAGGTGCTGGTCTGTGTGATTAGAACTCAGGTGAGGGAGTGCACTGTGATTGGCTGGTGTGAGAGCATGGCAGATCTGTAAAACAATCATTATTTACCTCATGAGACATTTTATACAAATTTACCACAGTATCTCTAGTTTACAGTGAGGATCCTGCAGTAGATCTGAAAGCTGCTTGACTCCAGAATCCCCTACTTTATTCCTTGACAGACTCAGTTCTCTCAGGTGCGAGGGGTTTGATCTCAGACCTGAAGTCAGAGCAACACAACCTTCATCTGTAACACCACAATCCCACAACCTGTAGAGAACAATGACACTCTTCAGTCTCTCAGTTCAGGATCTACAGCTCAGATAAACAGGAACTTCACAATCAGACATTTAATCCACAGCACCATTAACAGGTCCAGTCTAAGGTTCAGACCCGCTTCTACAAACTGCTTGAGCGGGTTAGTTTCCATTTGATAAAAATTGCAAAAATATTCAATAATAATTTATTTGTCCTTGTTACATATGTTACATGAACTTACCATAGTAATAACAGTAAATTATGCATAATTACATGCAACTAATCCTCAACCAAGTCCTAATCCTACCCTAACCCTATAGTAAGTACATGTAGTTGCTTAATATTACTCAGTACTTAAATATATAATTACACTGTAACAATGACACCTTAAAATAAACTTTAACCGAATATTATTTTTTATGCAAGTATCCAAAAATCATTAACATATATGTATATCACCACGGTTGTCACATATTTACATCATCCAGTCACGTTTATTCTACCATTAATATTGTAAAATGTCAGACACATTGAAAGAATCTGATAAAAATAAGAGCAACACTCTCAGTAGATATTTTGTTTGAAATCATTATTTACCATATGAGACATTTTATACAATCTTACCTGAGTATCTCCAGTTTACAGTGAGGATCCTGCAGTAGATCAGAAAGCTGCTTGACTCCAGAATCTCCTACTTTATTCAATGACAGATCCAGTTCTCTCAGGTGTGAGGGGTTTGATCTCAGAGCTGAAGTCAGAGCAACACAACCTCTCTCTTTAACACCACAATCACTCAACCTGTAGAGAACAATGACACTCTTCAGTCTCTCAGCTCAGGAAACACTTATATAAATGAGTTTCTCCTATTACATTATTGATTTGATTAGAAATCACATGCTAAAATCATAAATATGATAATGTTTTATCAGTGTAATGATTGTTGTCAGTGTGACTTACTGAACTGATCTGGATTCTTTAACCACAGGCAGCAGCATCTGAAGAACTTTATCTGCTGTATTTTGTGCTCCAATAAACTGTTTCAGATCAAAGACATCCATCTTCTGCTCTGATGTCAGCAACACATAAACCAGAGCTGACCACTGTGAAGAGGAGAGTTTGGTTTCTCCTATTTCTCCAGATTTCAGATAATCATGGATCTCCTGCATCAGTGAATCATCACCCAGTTCATTCAGACAGTGGAACAGATTGATGGATCTTTCTGGAGAGTGATTCTCCCAGATTTTCTGTTTGATGTTCTGAACTGTTTCCTCTTTGTTGTAGGAGCAGCTTCTTGTCTTTGTCAGTAGTTCTCGTAAGAGAGCCTGATTGGGCTTCAATGAGAGACCCAGAAGGAAACGCAGGAAAAGGTCCAGATGTCCATTCTTACTCTGTAAAGCCTTATTTACAGCTCTCTGATGCAGCTCAGATAATGAATGATATTTCTTCTGGTTGAAGATTTTAGAAAAAAAACTTTGTTTGGTTTTGTCAAACACATTTCTCTTCTTATATGTAAAGTAATTGTGTGCATATAGAGCTGCTAGATGTTCCTGGATGGTCAGATGAACAAAGCAGAAGACTTTCCCCTGATACAAGCCCAACTCCTCTCTGAAGATCTGAGTGCACAATCCGGAGTAAACTGATGCTTCTGTCACATCAATGCCACACTCTCTCAGGTCTTCCTCATAGAAAATCAGGTTGCCTTTCACAAGCTCCAGGAAAGCCAGTTTCCCCAGTTTGAGAATCAAGTCTTCATCTTTCACTCTCTTTTTATAGTCCTTCTCATGTTTGATGTTGGTCTGAATGATCAGGAAGTGTGTGTACATTTGAGTGAGAGTCTTGGGAATCTCTCCTCTCTCTGCTTCACTCAACATCTCCTCTAGAACAGTGGCTGAGATCCAGCAGAACACTGGGATGTGGCACATGATGTGGAGGCTCCTTGATGACTTCAGGTGTGTGATGATTGTATTGGCCAGACTCTGATCACTGATTCTCTTCCTGAAGTATTCCTCCTTCTGTGGCTCATTGAAGCCTCGTACCTCTGTCACTCGATGGACACACTCAGAGGGGACGAGATCTGCTGCTGCTGGTCTGGAGGTGATCCAGATGAGAGCAGAGGGAAGCAGATTCCCCTCAATGAGGTTCATCAGCAGCTCGTCCACTGAGGATGATTCAGATATATTACACAGTTTCACTTCACTCTTAAAGTTCAGAGACAGACGACACTCATCCAGACCATCTAAGATGAACAACACTTTATATTCACCACTAGATATTTCCTTTTCTTTTGTTTCCGGTATAAAGACATGAAGAAGATCTGGAAGACTGAGTTTTTTGTCCTTCATCAAGTTGAGCTCTCTGAAAGGAAGTGGAAATATGAGCTGGATGTTCTGATTCTCTTTCTCTTCAGCCCAGTCCACAATGAACTTCTGCACAGAGACTGTTTTTCCAATGCCAGCAACTCCCTTTGTCAGCACAGTTCTGATGGGTTTGTCTTGTCCAGGTAAAAGTCTAAAGATGTCATTGCATTTGATCGGTGTGTCCTCTGTTGCTGCTCTCCTGGACTGTGTCTCAATCTGTCTCACCTCATGCTCATTATTAATCTCTCCACTTTCACTCTCTGTGATGTAGAGATCTGTGTAGATCTCATTCAGGAGTGTTGGGTTTCCCTGCTTTGCTGTTCCTTCATAGAGACACTGAAACTTCTTCAGCAGAATTGATTTAAATGTGCTTTGGATCAGTTGAGAATCATGACTGAAAGAATAAATTATTAGATTACAACAAATTAGTAAAAGTGATAGTAAAATATCTTTATGCCTAGACAGAAATGTTGTACCTCAGATTAGATGACATGTGTCTTCCCCTAAATGTTCCTCGAGTGTCCATAGACTCTTCACTAATTATGGACCAACATGGACGGAACACAGACAATACAACAGAGTCGAGAAAACACCTGTTAACACTTTAAAGGGATAGTTCACCCAAAAATGAAAATTCTGTCAGTAATTACTCACCCTCATGTTGTTCCAACCCCGTAAAACCTTGGTTCATCTTCGTGGGAGACAAATTAGGATATTTTGGATTAAATCTAAGAGCTGGATCAATCCTCCATAGGCTTCTAAGGGATTGAAACTTGACAGCCCCGAAAAGTTATTAACCCTCTGGGGTCTGAAAACGCGCCGGCGCGTTTTGCTGGATTTTCTTCACATAGTAGCACAATAGACTTAAATTACTCCGTCATTTATGGCCATACAGAAAAAAATAAATATGAAAAAATGATCTGTGATATGTCTACTTTTGTATGTGTCCACTTACAATCAAAACACAACATGGTGCTTTTGTAAAATAAAGAAAATAAACAGGGTGTGCTTTCTGCCTCTCCGTCTCTGTGAACTTTTTTTTCTTGAGCACGTCTATAAACTGAAACAAAACTCAGCGAATACTATTCACCCAGGCATGAGCTATACATCTTTATAATCATTTAAGATTGTACTTTTAAATGATCTGATTCAAAACGAAAACAAATTTTCTCTGTTTAAGTAATTTGTATAAAACCAACAAGATGTCCAGTTTCTCAAACGCTTGCTCATTAGTTTTAATTTGACCACGCCCACACGCGCAAAAGAGATTGATATGCAAATCTCCACGTGAAGGAGCGCTCATTACATCAAAAACAAAGCACCAAACTTCACCAGTCCTCTGCCAGACTAAAATTTATGAAATCGACGGAAAAATGTTGAAATATGAACTATAGACAGACAGGCTTTCAATGCGAAATTTATATACATGTACGACACGAGGATGTTTTTATGTTTGATAATAAAACGCAGCATGATATAGAAGTAATGTTAGGCTAGTAGTATCAGTGTTTACTCTAATATGGTGAATTATAATGTTTAGAACCATGTTTACTGTTAAATACTGTGTTTGTAACGAATGGAAACATTTGAAGTAACATAGGCCTATCCATATATTTTTCTCTAATGTATGTACTGAAGTGTTCTTTTTTAACGATTTATAGGCCACATGCTATAGTTATTATTATTTGGAATTAAAATATCCCACATCATCACATTCCCTTCACCATACCTAGAGATTGGCATGGGGTACTTTCCATAAGATCATCTCTCAATGCAAATCAAACCAGCTAGGCTAACTGAAATAAAACCAAGCCAATCTCTAGGTATGGTGAAGGGAATGTGATGATGTTGGGATATTTTAATTCCAAAGGCCAAGAGAACTTTATCAGGATGCATAGTATCCTGGATCTATGAAATAACTGGCCTTTAAAAATACAAATCTGCTGCCTCTATGTGAATTTAACATAGGGGTGTCCTGACTTATGCAACCTGTATTTTAAGGAAGAACATTTATTTATTTGCGATACATTATTCATTCACAAAGAAAATCGGTGTCCCTAATGGTTGGAGTTTTCCTCTTTTTTTAATTAAGGCATTAATGTTTTTTTATTCCTCTTTTTAGTCAACTTTAGCATGGGTGTGTTCACTTATTCTAGGCACTGTGTGTGTATATGTGTATATATATATATATATATATATATATATATATATATATATATATATATATATATATATAATTAAAACGTAATTTTAACCAGAAAAATCTACAATGTATGCCCAAAGTCGTGCAGCCATATAGTTTCTCTTCATATCAGCATGTTCACAGTTAGTTTTTTTTTGTTTTTGTTTTTTGTTGTTTACAGGGACCAGATGCCCCACGGATGAGTCCTGCTGACTTCAACATTCACATGAGACTCTGTACATGAACATTGTAAAATCAAAAATCAAACACCTTGGAAATGACAGGTACTATGTTTCAGGAATTGCACAAAGTTGTGTGACTGTTCAAGTCTCAGTAAGTGTGTTCAGTAATGTACTTTTTTGTCATTTGTTGTGTATCTTTGGATTATGTTGTGTTGTAAATAAATCCAAACAATCAAAAAGCCATTCTTTTTTAAGGCTCTCCTCATTCTTTGTGCAAGGCTCCTCATAATGATAGGGCCTGATAGCACCTAATAGGGCCATTAGGGAGGGTCTTTGTCTTTCTCGGGTGTGAAAAACTATATATTAATGAGTGGTTTACGCCTCCTCGCATACAGCTTTCTCACACAAAACATGTCTTGCAAATTTTAAATCAGTTTATTGTTTTATCTGAATGAGTAGGCAGGATGATTTTCACATAGTTTTGGAGCAAATATTCTAGGCTACGTGATATAATTGTCTAAACTTAAGTATTTTGAAGAAATAATTAGTATTGGTTTCATGACCTTATTTCAGTGACAATTTTTTTTTTCACAAACCACGCATAAACGTCATTATCTCAAAACTACAAACTTTTGCAAACATGCTGCTGACATATTATTGTAGCAGAGTTTGTGCTGAATACAGTTTAATCAGACTTTAGCTATGAAAATGACATAAGCAACAGAAATAAGCACAAATGTCAGAGCATGTCAGAACACCTCCAGGACCCAAAAACACCTCAGACCCCAGAGGGTTAAAGACATTGTTAAAATAGTCCAAGTGACTACAGTGGCTCAATTTAAGTTTATCAAGCGACGAGAATACTTTTTGTGCGCAAAAACCCCCCAAAATAATGACTTTATTCGACCATCTCTTCTCTTCCATGTCATTCTCCTAAGCTGTTGACGTAGTTTAACAGCGTAGTGCATCTGTGCTGTACGTCACACGTAGGCTCACTATTAGCCGACGCTGGTCATGTGTGTGATGCGTGTGATGTACAACACAGAAACACTACGATGTTAAACTACGTTAACTGACACAAACCCCACAGAGAAGGAAATTAATCGTTGAAATAAAGTCGTTATTTTTTTATTTTTTTTGCGCACAACAAGTATTCTCGTCGCTTGATAAGCTTAAGATTGAGCCACTGTAGTCACTTGGACTATTTTAACAATGTTTCTAATAACTTTTCGGGGCCGGCAAGTTTCAATCCCTTAGAAGCCTATGGAGGAGTGATCCAGCTCTCAGATTTAAAGGGGACCTATTATTCCCCTTTTCACAAGTGTGTATGTGAAGTTTTAGCTCAAAATACCCAACAGATAATTTTCTACAGCATGTTTAAATTGTCACTTTTTGAGGCTCAGAAAAACGCACCGTTTTAGTGTGTATCCCTTTAAATGCAAATGAGCAGCTGCTGCCGGCCCAGAGGGCGGAGCCTCACGAGCTCGCAGGACACTGGCTGCGTTCGGAATCGCATACTCAATGAGTAGGTACTAAATTTCAGTGAGTACTTACTTAACGAGCGCTAAAAGAGTAGGTACTTTATAGCCAAATCTCGTTGAGTATGAAATGCGTTCCGGACATCATCCGCCATGTTGACGTTATCATGTGACCTATGACGCGTTATCACAAGCGCAACAACTTAAAAGATGAACGACACGTTTAATTCATCTATCTGTAAATATCTTGATATTTATGAAACTTGCTCATTTTGTGGTATTGTTGAAGAAACAGCTGCCAATTTATTTTGTGAATACATTTAGGGTTGATTTAAGTTGTTATATTTTAAACCCTACTAATGTGACCAACAGTTTTATCCTTATGACGATATTTTTTTTAAGAAACCCCAAAATCGTCATCTCTTGAATATGTTGTTAATTTCTTTATTTTATACCCATAACGTTTCTCCTTTAAGTTTTCCTCTTTTCTTGATGAATTTACCTCTCGTTTCATCCCTCAGACTTATAACATCAAAACAATTTTTAATGTATTATGAAGAACTATTGAAAGATATTTAGCCTTGTTATTGTTATTTTTTCCTGTGTATAAATATCATATTATGATGTACACAAACCAATCATCTTTGTTTTCTGTTTTGTCATTATGATTGTTCATTGTTAGATACAACTATGGTATCTTTCCATGATCTTTATGTAATAAGTTTATAAGTTTAAATTATATGAGCGACAGATGCACTAACACTTCATAACATCAGTAACTCGACAGCACAACCTAGAACAGTTTTCCTCGGCGTTTGTAATGTCTGCACAAGGAGACGTGCAGCTGCTCGGAGATCTCTCCTTTGGAGAAAACTGTTGACTTTATACTCGGAAATTGTAAGTATCGCTCCTCAGAATGAATCGCATTGTTAGCCCACCCAAAACTTAAACAAAATAATATTAAATGCTGACCAATACTTAATTATAGGCCTACTACTTTTTTATATACTAAAAATTATATAACTTAATAAAACAAGCAAAATATATTTTTGTCATATGAGTTATTCGTGAATACACGCGTGAACATCTCAATTGTCAGTCAAGCAATGAATTAATGCATACATTAAATAATTATATTTTATATACTGACAACAATCGAAACATGTATAAATGAGTAAAAGAACAAATAAAAGTAACCATCACACAATAAGCAAATGCATATACAATTCAACAACACATGAAACAAAGCTTTATTCAAACAAGCATGTATTTACAGGCGCTGAAGCCCACATCCTACTGCCATCTCAACACAGCGGTTCCCATTCTGCGGCTTTATTCTGATGAATACACCAGAGGTGACCGTGCCTTCGTGCCGGAGCTTGCTGCTGCGCTGCGCTTCACAATCTGAGGCGATAAGGGCAGATGGAGAGATGGAGGGACACATATGGCACCGTTTCCAGGATTCAGCTCTGGGCTCCTCATCCTCAGTGCTCACACCAGTCTGAATAAAAACATGTTTTGTTACTTTATAGATTTGTTTATTTACAGCACATTTGTCTAATGTCAACAGTGTTGACAACAGTGAATTAACGTTATCTTATAATAATGCCACACATACATCACTCAGATGTCTTTTTCATGTTGTGATGTGCTCATCTGCAATATGCCAATACTTACAATATTTTCCTTTCAGATGTAAATAGACATTTTAAATAAGCGTGTTTAAGATGTATATGGTTATGTAAATCCACTTTAGAGACGTTACGTGTGCCTAGAGCTCCCCTGTTAGCTAGCTATACAAAACATGTTTTTACAGCAAAATCACAACTAACTAACTACTTTACACCTTCAACACTTAAAACGTTTACTCTATAGTAGTTTAACACATAAGGAACCGCGTTTACTCACATTTGAAAACCCCCGGCATCGCTGATCTCCGTAATGTTTGATAATGACGTATGCTCTCGCGTGGCCTCCTGGGATAGATGAGTACGAGCTGAAAAACACTCAAATGTCTGGGCGAAAGCAGGAGATCATCCGGGAACTTCTCGCCTACTCTTTTAGGAATACCGATGTTTCGAACGTACTGCTTCCCTCACGTACTGTTTTCGCCTACTATATAGTAGGAAAGTAGGCATATTCGAACGCACTATCGTCCAAATCTCGCGATAATTAGTACGTCAACCAGGTAATTCTCGCCTACTCTTTTATGAATACTGAGGATTCGAACGTACTTTTTCGCTCGCCTACTCTTTTCGCCTACTATATAGTAGGGAAGTATGCGATTCCGAACGCAGCCACTCTCTCATCTCACGGAATGATAATACCAAAACATAAACTCTCAGTAGCCGTGTTCATTTCGACCCGGAGTCGGACAATAATGCCCACAGAGCCAGATAATATATGCTGTATGGAGATTGAACAGGTATAGTCTAGTTTAATTACGGTTGTTTAATTACGGTTATAACTTGTTTTTCCATCTTTCTTGTATCCACTATTAGTACAAGCCTGTTGTAGCGGACCGCGTCCGAATGTTGTAAAAATATACTGATGAGTTCAATGAAGTTTATTGTACATCACACAAAAGATGAAGCGTCAATTTCACTCTAGAAAATCACTGTAAGAGCTGAATAAACACTGTATAAGAAGTCTGCATTAAAGTATTATCCATAAACTCTCTCCCTCTCCCTTTCATTATTATCAACATACACAGCGAAGTACAAAAAACACTCGTTACAACTAAACAGTAAACAAATATTATACACACCTTTTCAGGGGGTGCTTAATAAACTGGTAAACTGTATATCCGTAAAACAACTCCCATGAACTGTAATAATTGTGTGCGCTCTCACTTTTATTACTGCCATGATCAGTAACGTTAGGCCTATCGCTCCAGTAAATAAATAGAGCTATGTGTATTAATAAATCCAGCTACACAACACCGACAACGCTTGGGAGACATTCTCATCAGTGCTGCAATGGCGGATGTGTACAACTCTCAACTCGCTGTGAACTCGATCAGGGCGGCTCTATGTTAGAACGACAGTGTCTGTCAGCACTCGTGGGCGGGGCCTGTGTCTGTCAACACTCGTGGGCGGGGCCTGTGTCTGTCAGCACTTGTGGGCGGGGCCTGTGGCTTTAGTGACGTCACTAAAGCCGCATTCTGAAAACAGGTCGTTGGGAGACACTGCTTATGATTGATGGGGATTTCAAAAAAAGGAGTGGGTGGATTTTTTCACTGCAGGGTGGTTGTGTACACACACTGCCATCACACATTTATGTCCAAACACAATGCAAAAGTGAATTTTGCATAATAGGTCCCCTTTAATCCAAAATATCTTAATTTGTGTTCCGAAGATGAACGAAAGTCTTGAGGGGTTGGAACAACATGAGGGTGAGTAATTACTGAAAGAATTTTCATTTTTCGGTGAACTATCCCTTTAACATTGCACTGTATTTTAGCACAAGTATATTTTGCATCTGAATAGTACTATAAATAATAAATAATTTTTTAAATGTTATTAGAAAGACGACAATCAAAAACATTTAAGTTGAGTGTTTAAGTTGTAAGTGGGAATTAATGAAATGGTCAGAAATTGCCCTGTCTGTATTTAATGTTTTAATAATTTAATTGAAGTGTTTATATGTTGTCTGTGTAAAGACACAAGAGATTGTTCTGACACTGATAACAGCGGCAACGAACACTCAGCATGAGTTAAAAAACACCACATTCCAGCACCAGAATGAAATGAACACAAACTAATTAAATGAATACCCTTGTTAGTCAACTGGACATGTTTCATTTGTTTTAGGTATGTTACCTTTACAGCTTCCACGCCCGAACCGTAGTTGGGAGCGAGCTGGTCTCAGCATAATAACTTGGCTCGTGACAGGTAACTTGCATCTAGTGGTCCGGGCTAACAGAGCCGAAGCGCAAAACAGTGAGGCGTCGGTTGTTTGCAACAATGAACTCGGGCTTTATTACTTACAGTGGTAGACATTCACGGGCATAAAAGGGCACTTTGCTCGCTAGCATTCAACTGGAGCATAGCCTGCGTCACTACTACATTCGCAATCCCCTACAATAGTTACATGCATGTAACTTGAGAAAATCTATCCATCTATGAAATGTTGTACCTCAGATCAGTTGATGTGTGTTTTCTCTTAAATTTCATTGGAGCTCCCATAGACTGGTCACTCTTCATGGACACACAGCTGGACTCCGCTGAGTTTGATTTCTCCTTTTGGTTTTGACTTCAATAGAATAGAAACAAAAGAAAAAAGACAAGAATTCTTAATTATATTACAGTACATTCAGATAAACCTCACATAGAGAATCAATCCATCCACCTATCTTTAATCTGTTGTTGTGCTTGTGTTTCCCAATAAGTGATGTAGTTGTGTTTAGATTGGTTGAGTTTGTCAGTATTGTTCTGGTCCAGATTATCAGTGTTTTGTGGGTCAGTAGATGTTAGTGAAACATCAGGACTGAAGCTCTGGATCAGCTGTGAGAGGAGACCTGATCCTGTGCTCGACTCCTGCTATTGCAGCGCTTTATAATAGTGTGAGTCTCTGAGTTATACATGCTTACACAATATCATCACCCATTTCTGTATTTTGATAAGTGGATATTTTCCAAATTATACCATACATGCATTATTTGTGTGTCTGTGGTCTCTGTTGGTCTAAACAAAAATGTTGTACCTCAGATCAGTTGATGTGTGTTTTCCCTCAAATCTCACTGGCTCTATCATAGACGCGTCACTCTTCATGGACACACAACTGGACTCCGGTGAGATTGATCTGTCACCCTTAAACTGACTTAAATAGAATAGAGATAGAGACAAGAATAAATTTGGTTGATCTATGAAAATAAATCACACATGAGAAGGTTGTCTATTAAGTGTCACGACACACACACACACAAACAGGTAGATCCAAGTGCAGTATTATTTAATAGGGTAATCCGTAATCGTAAACATCCAGGCAAAGGTTCAAAAACCATACAAAGGCAGTCCAAAACAAGAAACAAACAGGAAAAAGACCTCCGAAGTGCAGTGACATTAAACAAGGAATCCACAATGAACACAGAAACAGACAGGGTATACATAGCCAGGTGCAAATGATGTGAGTGGAATGATCAGTAAGTGACAGAACAGGATGATGGGAAATGCAGTTTCAGATAAGGTGGTGATGGTAAGGGGAAGAGACCTCTAGTGGTGACCCAGGGAAACACAACCCAGACACTGTGACATTAAGACAGTGTGTTGAAGAGTGATGAGACTGTCCAAGGATAATGTCATATATCATCTAGCTGTCTACTGTATCTGTGTGTCTTTGGACAGTGTTTAAAGACCCTGAGTGGCTCCAACTACTGTATATCCCGGCACCAGAATATCATAGAGACAACAGATCACTATACCAACCCTGACAAACACACACAACACCCTGTTATGTGCAGAAAATGAGTCTTCTATAACATTAAGATCATATGAAGTTTGAAGTACCTGAATCCTGGAGAAACATCTCCATCTCTGAATGTGTGTGTGTCGTCCATGATTCATTCAGTCTTCATAGAGCTGCTCGAGTAAGAGATCAGAAACACTAATCCACACACACTCAAATACAATACATTTCATTTGACATTTTCTTCAATGCGTTTATGGAAACAAAACAAGTCAGATTTCTTATTTCTAATCAATAATTGTCAACATTTAATGTGATTTTCAATCATGTTATGAATGTTCAGAACTGTATCATCTGAATCAGCAGTTTCTCTTCATCAGTCATATATGTAACATTTGTAATATTGTAATATTTCATCTGTGTGTTTAAAACAGAAATATCTCGGCTGAACAGACTGGGAAGTTTGTAACACAAGAGTTTAATGTTCTTTCACTGAATCCTCAAATATTGTACAAATGGGACAGTTTGCTGTAAGCCCACATTTAATACATCTGTGAATCTGACATTCACAACTATCTGTTCAAGATTTTTTCCAACTGTTTTAAAATAAAAATGTTTCCTATTTGTTTAGTTTTAATTAAATGTTTAGTAAAACTGACATTACCTAAAGTGAGTTTGTAAAAACAGCACTCTTTTGATATTTGTTGTTCCCAACTCATATGTTGTTTTAAAAGCAAAAATTTTCAAATTAAAATGCATATGATTAAATACATAAATATGAAATGGAGTGAGTTTCTTAAAAGTATATATTTCAGTTGATTTTAACTACCCAGCAAACACAAAACGTTTTTACAACTTTTCACAACATTGTATTTTGGTTGCAGTTAGGTAATGTTGTAGTACAACGTTTCCAAAACGTTTTTAAAACGTTTTTTAAAAATGGATAAATAATGTAACCAAAATAAAACGTTTTAAAAACGTTGTGAAAATACCAAACTGGTATGTTTTCTTTAAGTAGTCAAAAATACGTACATATCACGTTTGTTTACTACTAAAAGGAAACTAGACCAAACTACAACTTTTTGGAGACGTTTTATTGAGGTGTTAAAATAACGTAATATGCACGTTAGAATAAGACGTTTTAAAAACGTTGTTAAAATACCAAACTGGTACGTTTTCTTTCTAGTCAAAAAACAAACAAACAAACAAAAAAACTAGATGTTTGTCTACAAAAACGAAACAAGACTAAACTAACTCACCCAGCAAAAAACGTTGTTTTTTTGTGCTAAATCAAGTAGCCTCGTCAATGAATTATAAGCACATATGTTCGCAAACCATAAATATCTACATTATAATTTTGGCAGAAATCCAGCGCTCCCTGGTGGTTTATATCTCGTTGAAAACATTTGTGCTGTATATTAGTAGGCTAACTCTATTTCTGGACAGTTATTAATAATCACTAGGCTACATTTAAATATGCCTAATGCATCCATAAAAAGAAAACATTAAACATCACAGTAGTAAACACAATACACCCCAATAAACAACAGCACTTAAATAGCATATGAATAACTGCATATTAATATTCATAGCCTGTATGAAGCACTGTTAAATATATTTGAAATATATTTGAAAAATACTTAAAGCTTAATTGTTCCTCGTGTTATCTGTAAATTTGTGTATATGAGAAAATATGTCCATGCCTTAGGCTTAGACTATATCATGTAGTTTTTGCAATTTCATTTCTACACCACGTTTACCATTACATTATATTATAGCCTAGGCTACTAGCCTACTATATACTTCAAACATTGTTTTACATTTTCAATGCTTTCATTCTCATTCCATTTACAGTTTGACGATGGCCACATACCTACGATCCACTATGAATCAAGTTTCAGGATATGTTTTCTGATTATCAAATAATTCACTCCATCATTTCTAAATGTATGTAAATGCTGCATGACTTAATGGGCGCGCGCGCTGAAAATTCGAGCCGCATCTGAACTGGAGAGGAGGGCGTTACCATGGAAACGGGACTGCAGCTCAACTGATACGCTGCAAAACTCCGTCTCTCACTGTTGTTTTAACTACTTTCAGGTAAGATTAGTCCCTGAAATTACACAACTAGTACATACAAATGGTTCTGACACGTTCTTTCATGTAAATGACTCGCTTTCGTTGAATATTTACTGTATAGAAATGGTTGTGTCTTCGAAAAAGTCCGTTAGCATCTTAACGTTAACCGTTAGGCTAACTTAACTAGCAGCTAACCTTAGAGGCAAGTTAGGTTAAGCTGTAAGTTTGGGCCTTTAATCGCATTTTAAGTGTAGATGAGAGATTTTGATAGGTTTGTAAAGGTTTTGCTGGTAAGCTAATGTATTGTAACCTAAAAGTATGCTCTGTAAGTTAGCCTACAGTTTAATTAATAGTTTTCACGTGACGTCACTCAATCAAGCAAACATTTAGCCTACAATTTATCTATGACTGAAATCTTGCACGTATATGTAGAGGGAAAACTCCACTGTACTTCACATTTTGGACAACCATTGTTTTTGTTTACATTTACATTTTCTTTCTCAATTTAGATGCTGGAGAAAAAACAGCCAGGCTAAAGCATTCAAAGTGGAAACTTCTGTCGTGGCTCAACAATCCTTGTGAGCCATGGCTAACTCTTTCACTTAAAATATAATTCAAGTAATTTTTTTATATATATATATTTGGTTGGGACGAGTCACTGAGTATTTCATTATAGAATATCGAATAGGTTGTGCGATTATTGCCTAAAAAAGATTCATGTTTTCAGTGTTTTTAAGCGCTCTGCCAATAAAGCATCTCAAATCTGTCACAAAGAATCGGCTAAAGAATTTATGATTATGAATATGTCAAATAAAGCAAGGAGACATTTTAATTATTTATTAATACGTTTTTTTTTTGTCTGTCAGTGTCGCTGCAAAGATACAGTTGACTCGTGATATTCGCAGTAGTGAACGCGCCAGTGAGAAATGCACATTTTATACGGATTACATATGCAGAGAACAGTCGTGTTTTATTTCGTTTTGAATGGTCCTCTTTAAAATTAGACATACAGGCCTTTATATTTCTCAGGTGAGTGAGGCAATATAGGCTACATTATAAGCTGAGTTTCGGTTCATTTTACGAGACGAGCTCCAGTTCAGGGCAGGCGCTGGCGCCTCCGTGTCGTTTTTATCTATTGTCTGCTATATTTAACTTACTTCTTATTTATTAAATCCAGGTAATTGGTTGATGAAACATTGATTAAAATTAAGATACAATTCATACAAAACGAAATTCACCTTAATAGGGCTGTAACGATACGCAATCGAAATATGATCAACATTGTATTTTTTTTTCATCAATACTTTTAGCATTATTTATTACAGTTGTGTATCTATGTTTTTTGCATAGTTGGTTTTGTCAACATGATTGGGAATTAACTTTTGTTATACAATGTATTTCCTTTGTTGATTACATTTATTTGGCTAAATTGGTTATAATATAGGCAAATAATACAATACAAATTCTAATATATCTATATATATTTTTTTATTTTTTATTATTATTAATAAATGTATTTTTTTGTGAGATGCGAGTTCTTTACTTTTTTGAGTATACTTTTGTTTTTTTGGACACATTTGCTTGAATGAAAAGTTGGGTTGTTACATGATGGTGAATTAATAAATCAGTCCATAACTTTTAATGTAATAAGGTAAGTAAAATCTATGTCCTAACCAAAAGGCTATGTCCAGGCTATGTCGACTACGTTTCACAATGGAATCACAAAAGACCGATGTAGGACACATGCATTTTGTGAGGAACACTTCAAGGTAATTTACATCCAAAGCACCTGGAAACCTCATTTTGGTGATTTTGGGTGAATGTGTTATAACCAAGACGACATCCAGAAAGTAAGACGTGATATTTACGTTTTAAGAACGTCGCATTAACAACGTTAAACAACGTTTATGCAACGTTTTTACGACTTTATGCAACGTTGTAAAAAATCGTATTTATAACGTAAAAAAACCCCGACATCTCTCGTATTAAATACGTCGGATAAAAACGTTATCACAACCTTTTCACAACGAGAAAAAAACGTTTTTAAAACGTTTTTGTGTTTGCTGGGTAACAAAATTAATTTCAATTGATATCACTGATTTTCAATAACTATTGTTTTGACCCACAGCGTCTGATGTTACTTTCACCTGTGAGTGAAGTTCTTCATGTTTATGTTTTTAAATACTTCAATAAAGTATTTCCTGGTTTCTGAAGTTTTGAAGTTAATGAGGAAGTAAAGCAGCTCACCTGACTAATGTTCACTCACCTGGATTAAACTGTTGGGTTACTGGTTCTCGACATGTTCATGGTTTCTCATCAACTGTTTCCCCAAAACATAAATTCCTGTAGAGGCAACTGGAAGTATTACTATTAAACACTTTAACGCTCAGCTTTTCTGAGGTAAAGAATCTTATTATGTCCTGGTGTAAAATGGCCATGGTAAAACTCTGAAAATACTTTGACTTCTGGAGGTAAAAGTTGCCAAACCAGTTTGAAGGGAGAAAAAGAGAGAGAGAGAGAGAGAGAGAGAGAGAGAGAGAGAGAGAGAGACCTCACTAGTTTGGATAATCATTTGATTGAGGACTTGATGAGATTTTTTATCTCATGAATATTAATTATGCACAAATAAGACTATTTTGGATCCAGAGATTATAGTATTTACTAATTTCAAGTAAAATGTTAATAATATAATGTTTATAATTAATGCTTTAATTTGAAAATGAGTTTTATCTATTTTTTAAAACTATAGTTTTTTGTGTCCATTATTTTGTTTGCAACTAGTATCCAGATGCACAAAGGAAGAACAAATTTACAGCACTTGGAAGACCGATGGAAAAAACACAAACTAAATATCTTTTTTATTTTAACTTTTAACTGTTTATTTTTCATTTTTTAAAATTCAAATTTAATGTTCTTCCATTCTCTGTATTCATGTCTATAAAACCAATACTCTTTAACCTTTGATTAAAACAATTCAACGATGAATCCAGTGTGTTTGTGGACATGAAGCAGTAATACTGTAGTCCAGCATCTGATCTCTAAAGAGCTTCATGGGTAAAGATGGCACTAGATTACTGTTAAACAGCTTCAGGCCTGAGATCAGAACTGTGCAAAATACACACATCATTTCATTTAGATTTGGCACAGCAGGTTTTATCTCCATATCGGTCTCAGATGGTGATGGATTCATCATCTAGTGTCAAAGCTGCTCAGATCCTGGAGAAAACATTAGCGTTCTGCTCTTCTTTACTGGAAAGATCTGCAGATGAAAAATACACACATTTGTGTAGAAGTCTTTTTTTAATCACTGGATATAGTTTTCATGCTAGCTCAAGAAAATAGTTTATCTATATCTAATATTTATCACATGGGATTGTAAGTAATGTGAGAGTATGTGTGTAAAGTGTGTAATATGATCTTTTCTCGTGTGAAACTGTGAGGTGTTCTGAACACGACACAGAGACAGTGTAGTCGAGCGATAGTGTCCCCTGAACCATGTCATTCAGGCATATCGAGGCCCGGGACAAAACATCATCTACAGAAAGAGTAAACATCCCAACATCACTATCAGCATCAGAGAAGCTCAGAGCGGCAGTAGTCAGCGGATGTCACATGGCGTTGCAAGCCAACACTAAAAACGGGTCATTCGCGCTACTGGCTGCTGGGGGCGAGTACATGGGAAGATACCGGCTCTACACGAAGGCTATAGAATCTAGCAAACATGTTTGGTGTCGTCCAGCCTGCAGCTCTACAAATATCTGTGAGCGAGCCGCCTTGAGCCAGCGCCCAGGAGGAAGCAACACTTCTAGTGGAGTGCGCTCGCAACCACGAACTGGCAAGGCATGTCTCGGGACTGGTACGCCAAGACAATAGCGTCCACTATCCAGTGGGCTAACCTCTGCTTGGAGACAGCCTTTCCCTTCTGTTGTCCTCCGTAAAAAAACTGAGGTTTTGTGTTCTGTCCACATAAAACCGCAAGGAGCGAGCGGGACAGAGCAAAGCCAGGGCTGGGTCTTCCTCTGAGGACAGCACTTGCAGGTTCATCACCTGGCCCCGAAAGGGCGTGGTAGGAGCCTTGGGCACATATCCAGGCCGGGGTCTCAGGACAATGTGAGAGTTGGCCAGCACGTATTCTAGGCACGATTCGTCGACAGAAAATGCTTGCAGGTCCCCTACCCTCCTGATGGACGCCAGAGCAGAGCAGTCAGAATAAGCCAGCGGGACGGGCTGGGGAGCGCTAGACATGCCCCCAGAAACCATATGAGGTCATAGGAACCACAGACGTTCCTGCAGTGGAGCAGCGAGCTGGAACGCATCGACCCGACTCGGGAGACTCGCTGGCGGGTGTCTGAGTGTGCGGTGTGACACTGACCTGGATCCATGGATACGCAGAGGGTGCGAGCGTGCCGCAACCCAGGAAAGCATGGCTTTCAACTCTGAATCTGACTCAGCATGAGCCCACACCATTACAATGGGAAGCTCAGCATCATCTTTATTTCCAAAACATTGAATGGCATGCATGCACTTATGATGGATGGATGCACTTTGATGGACTTCCAAAAAATATACCCATTCACTCGCATTATAAAACTTTGTAGAGACAGGACTTTTTTTTATATATATAACTCCGCTTGTATTCGTCTAAAAGAAGAAAGTCATATACACCTAGGGTGACTTGAGGGTGAGTAAATCATGGGCTAACTTTCATTTTTGGGTGAACTATCCCTTTAAGAGTTCTTAACATTTCCTGTAATTCTTTCTGCACACCCTTAATTTAGTTCTTTGGTCTGTTCTATTAGTTGTAACCGGACCTCTTCTGGCTATGAATCTCCTTATATAATTTATACAGGAATAGGTATCAAGAGAGCTTGCTATTTCAAGAGGCACAGCACGTGACACAAGGCAAGTAAAGTTTACTCCATAACGTCCTTTGACTTCACCAGGGCCGAAGTAATCAATTCCTGTGTTGTAAAGGGTGTCAGATAAGGGGTTATACGGTCATGAGGTAAATCTTTTGTTGACCTGCTTTCCCCACAACACATCTACAAAAGGTACAGTGGTGAATTATATTTCTCGCCAGAGTGTTTGCGCTGGGTAACCGGTAGTGTTTGTGTAATTCGGTCAGCATGTAATTTCTTTCTAAGTGGCCATTATTATGGTGAATATGTTTTAAAATTAGTCTGGGGATATGAGAATGTTTAGGCAGAATAGTCGGGTTTTTTAGTTCCATTATGTTACGAAGAGGTGGTTGAAGCAAGGACGAAGCAGAATCCAAATGCAGCTTACTTTATTTTTAAACAAACTCAAGCTAGACAAAACTCAAACTAGGGAACAGGACTCGGGAACAGGACAACCAACCTGGCATAACACTGAAACAAGAACTCACTAGTGATGTTACGCATGACACTGAAGCTTTGATGTGCGTATCGCACATGCGTCGCAATTTCTACTGAAGCCCCATATCGGGGGGTGTATTGGTTTCCCAGAGTCACGTGTTCGATGACAAATGAAGCTTCACTTTCTGTCCAATCACGTGTGCGTTTCACTTTGGGTGTCAGAAAGCTCAAACCCCAGATCTTACTAACGAGTCCTTGTCGGCTCAGTCTGGTTGATGGGTTTGTGAGGAGAGTGCTGTACTTTGAAAGTTAATCAATACATTACATTTAAATAACCAAAACGTCTCGGTTACGGATGTAACCCTCGTTCCCTGAGTAGGGAACGGAGACGTTACGTCGAGTGACGGAGAATGGGGATTTCGCCTAGAAAGCCAATCATCTTCGAGTATTACAAAACGAGCCTATGGCAATGAAAATGCCATGGGTCTGCGGAATTTGCATAGCGTATCTCCGCCCCACCGCGTGGGTATAAAAGGAGGAACGCCGGCAAAGGCAGATCATGTCTTCGCTGAGGAGCCGAGACTGAACTCAGGCGTCTACCCAGCGGTACAGCGGAAGTGGCAGGGAGACGTAACGTCTCCGTTCCCTACTCAGGGAACGAGGGTTACATCCGTAACCGAGACGTTCCCTTTCGTAGTCACTCCGAGTTACGTCGAGTGACGGAGAATGGGGTCCCCGTATAATCACGCCACCTTCACAGCTGTCTTCCAGTGCCCTGCGAAAGTCTGATCCCCCTGTCGTGATACTGGCACGGACGAAGGAGTCCTACTTAACACAGGAATACCAAGGTACACTGGGGAGCATATCTCAGAGGAGATAGCCGCAGCATGCCTACCCGTAGGGAGGACTTAGAAATACGCATATGGCCGGAAGGCTTCATATGGAGGAACACTGGAGTAACCAGCCCGTGGGGTGGCAACTTTCAACTCCAGGGTGGCAAGGTGGCTTGCCGAGGGAAAGACACATGCTCAAAGAGGCTTACAGTGGACATACACATGTTGGGGTTACTCAAGGGAGGAACCAAGCACACGGAGGCACCTAGCCGACGCACAGGCAATAGACACTGGCGCCAGCGTCAACAGTGCTGGAGGAACTCAGGGCTTCAGAAGGGAAGGCTCACCTGAGGAGAATAACCGCACGTATCCAGTCCGTGGAGTGGAATGGCGAGCAAGCGAAGACACCTGAGCGGGTCCTGAACTAGCTGGTTGAAGCGAGTACATGGGAGGACACTGGCTCCACTCGGAGATTATAAAATCTGGCGAATGTGTTAGGTGTCGCCCAGCCTGCAGCTCTACAGATGTCTGCCAGCGAGGCGCCATGCGCTAGAGCCCAAGAGGAAGCCACACTCCGGGTGGAGTGGGCTGTCACACCAAGGGGGCACGGTCGGCCTTGCTGTTGGTAAGCCAAAGCAATGGCGTCCACTATCCAGTGAGACAACCTCTGCTTTGAGAGAGCCTTTCCCTTCAGTCTCCCACCATAACAGACAAAGAGCTGGTCTGAGGTCCTGAAACACCGCGTCCTGTCTACGTAAGCACGGAGAGCGCGTACTGGACAGAGCAGTGCCAAGGCTGGGTCTGCCTCCTCCAGGGGCAGCGCTTGCAGGTTCACCACCTGGTCCCGAAAGGGAGTGGTAGGAACCTTGGGCACATATCCAGGCCGGGGTCTCAGGATCGCGTGAGAGTAAGCCGGCCCGAATTCCAGGCACGCTTCGTCAACGGAGAATGCGTGCAGGTCCCCTACCCTCTTAATGGAGGCCAGTGCAACCAGGAGCGCTGTCTTCATAGACAGGAACTTAAGCTCCACTGATTGCAGAGGCTCAAAGGGAGCCCTCTGCAGGGCATTTAACACCACTGAGAGGTCCCAAGAGGGAACGAGAGGAGGGCGAGGAGGATTCAGTCTCCTCGCTCCTCTCAGGAACCTGATGATCAGGTCGTGCCTTCCCAGAGACTTACCATCAACTGCTTCGTGATATGCAGCTATAGCGGCCACATACACCTTCAGGGTGGAGGGAGACAGCCTTCGCTCCAGCCCGTCTTGCAGGAAGGAAAGCACAACACTGATCAAGCATCTCCTGGGGTCTTCTCGGCGAGAAGAGCACCAGTTGACGAAGAGGTTCCACTTCAACGCATAGAGATGTCTCGTGGACGAAGCTCTAGCGGAAGTGATGGTAGCCGCCACCGCAGGTGGCAGGGTACTCAAACCTGCCTCGTCCCGTCCAGAGGCCACACGTGGAGCCTCCAGAGATCGGGACGAGGGTGCCAAAGGGTGCCCCGTCTCTGAGAGAGGAGGTCCTCTCTCAGAGGAATTGGCCAAGGAGGTGCTGTCGCGAGGAGTACTAGTTCGGAGAACCAGGTCCTGGCGGGCCAGTACGGCGCAACCAAAGTGACCTGCTCCTCGTCCTCCTTGATCTTGCACAGAGTCCGTGCGAGAAGGCTCACTGGGGGAAACGCATATTTGCGTAGGCCCCGCGGCCAGCTGTGCGCCAGTGCATCCGTGCCGAGCGTGCCCTCGGACAGGGAGTAATACAGGGCGCAATGGGATGAGTCGTGGGAGGCAAACAGGTCTATCTGTGCGTCCCCGAACTGGTCCCAAATCAGCTGGACCGACTGGGGATGGAGTCGCCATTCGCCGGGGATAGGACGGAACCGAGACAGCTCGTCGGCTGCAAGGTTCCGAACGCCCGGAATGTAGATAGCACGAAGGGACCTCAGGTGCTTCTGACTCCATAAGAGGAGGTGGCGAGCGAGTTGCGACATACGGCGGGAGCGTAGACCACCTTGACGGTTGATGTACGCTACTGTTGCGGTATTGTCTGAACGGACTAGCACGTGTTGACCCTTGAGCAGCGTGTGGAAACGGTGCAGGGCAAGGCGTACTGCCAGCAACTCGAGGCAAATGACATGCAGAAGGCGCTGGGGTCCTGTCCAGGAGCCCGCGGCAGCATGTCCGTTGCACATGGCGCCCCAGCCCGTGGAAGAGGCATCTGTGGAGACAACAACATGCCTGGAAACTCGTTCTAGGGGGACTCCGGCCCGTAGAAAACTGAGGTTCCTCCACGGGGTGAAGTACTGACGGCAGGTCGGAGTCACTGGGACTCGGAGCGTGCCGTGATGCCATGCCCACCTCGGGACTCGATCGCGAAGCCACAGCTGAAGCGGTCTCATATGAAGCAATCCGAGCGGCGTTGCCGCGGCTGCAGATGCCATATGCCCCAGGAGCCTCTGAAACAATTTCAGTGGGACCGCACTCTTGCCCTCGAACTGACGAAGACAAGTCAGCAGTGAGTGTGCGCGCTCGCTCGTAAGCTGCGCGGACATGGCGACCGAGTCGATCTCCATACCGAGAAAAGAGATCCTCTGCACGGGGCTGAGTTTGCTCTTCTCCCAGTTGACCCGAAGGCCCAGACGGGCTAGGTGCCGGAGCACAAGGTCTCTGTGTTCGCAAACCTGAGCTCGAGAGTGGGCTAGAATCAGCCAGTCGTCGAGATAGTTCAGGATGCGAACCCCGTGTTCGCGTAGGGGAACAAGGGCTGCCTCGACGACCTTCGTAAAGACGCGAGGAGACAGAGCCAACCCGAATGGGAGAACCGCGTACTGATATGCCTGCCCCTCGAAAGCAAACCGAAGGAACGGTCTGTGTCGAGGTAAGATGGAGACATGAAAGTAGGCGTCCTTCAGGTCTATCGCTGCAAACCAATCCTGTGGCCGCACGCACTCGAAAATGCGTTTGGCCGTGAGCATCCTGAACGGCAGCCTGTGAAGGGAGCGGTTCAGGACGCGCAGGTCCAGGATCGGTCGTAACCCACCGGTTTTCTTGGGGACGATGAAGTACGGGCTGTAAAACCCCGACCTCATCTCGGCTGGAGGGACAGTCTCGATTGCACCCTTCGCCAGCAGGGTGGCAACCTCCGCTCGCATGATGGGGGCATTGCCACCGACCATAGTGAAGCGGACTCCGCTGAAACGGGGAGGAGACCGAGCGAACTGAATCGCATAGCCGCGCCTGATCGTTCGGGCGACCCAGCGGGACAGGCTGGGGAGCTCTAACCAAGCTGCCAGAAACTGAGCCAGCGGGGTCATGCGAACGACAGACGTCCCCCCGGAGGGGCAGCGAAGCGGAGTGACCGGCCCCGGCGAGGGTGGCATAGCGGCCCTGTGCGGGGGCGTGGTCAGGCTCCGCGCCCTGACAGAGGAGACCAGGGAAGGACCAGCGTTCCACGGGGGTCTGCTCTGCCAGGGGGCTGGCGACAGAGGGGGACGAGAGCGGTGTGGTCCAAAGACGGCACGCACTGTCGTCTGCGCCCTCTGGAACAGAGGGGGACAGGAGTGGCGAGGCCCGGAGGCGGCGCACACTGCTGTCCGAGAACTCTGTGACAGAGGGGGATGAGAGCGGCGAGGCCCGGAGGCGTCGCACACTGTCAGCCGGCTCTGTGTGCTCAGTGATGGAAGTGTTGGTTCTTTCTTTAACAGTTTTAGGGTACTGCCCACCCGTGGGTGAGCAGCGGGAAAACAAAAGATTCTCCCCCGGCCCTCCGCCGGGGGAAGGAGGGGGCCTGCAACCACCTCCTGGGGAAGAACCGGGACCATCACTGAGCAGCCCGTCTCAGGAGCGCCGCTTAGCCTGGCGTTTAGCGGGGCGCGGGGCTGGAGAGGGCTGGGGCGCCTTCCTGCGGCCTCCTCCACGACGCGGCCTGGGTGAAGGCTGCTGCTGGGGCCGTGCGGGAGGGGAGGGAGCGGCAGGAGGGCGCCCTCGGCGGCGAGCAGGCTGAGGCTTCTGAACCGACGGCTGGGTGGAGGCAGCAGCGGGCCGTCGGGGCAGAATATGTTTGATAGCCTCAGACTGCTTCTGTGCGGTCGAGAACTGCTGGGCAAAGTCCTCGACCGTTCCGCCGAAGAGGCCGGCCTGGGATATGGGGGCGTCGAGCAGACGAGAGCGCTCGGCGTCCCGCATATCAGCCAGGTTCAGCCACAGGTGACGCTCCTGGACCACCGAAGTGGCCATCACCTGACCCAGGGAGCGTGAGGCCTCTTTCGTCGCTCGGAGAGCGAGGTCAGTGGCGGCACGCAGCTCATCAAAGAGCCCTGGGTCAGTCCCGCCCTCGTGCATATCTCTGAGCAGCTGGGCCTGGTAGACCTGTAAGGTGCTCATCGCATGCAGAGCGGCGGCCGCCTGTCCTGCAGCCTTGTAAGACTTCGCCACGAGGGAGGACGAAAGCCTACAGGCCTTGGACGGGTGCTTAGGATTACCACGATATGAAGCACTCTGAGGACACAATTGCATCGCAACAGAGCGTTCAACCGGGGGAACCCCAGTGTACCCACGGGCGACCGCCCCATCGAGGGGGGGAAAGGCGGAGAAAGCCGACGAACGTGCACGGGAGGTCAAGGGAGCCTTCCATGATTTCGTCAGCTCCTCATGCACTTCCGGGAAGAAAGGTATTGGGGTTGGCTGCGGCCGAGAGGCGGCAGCCGCACCCAAAAACCAATCGTCCAGCCGCGAGCGCTCGGGGCAGGGTGGAGGGTTCCACTCGAGCCCGATGCTCGCGGCGGCTCGGGAGAGCATGGCGGTCATCTCGGGATCTGATACGGGCAACGCTGGAACTCCAGAAGGAGGCAACGCAGCCGCATCGTCACTTCCCGATGACTCTTGCCCACCTTGTGATGCCGCGATCGACATCGAGTCATCCTCTGGAGCGCCGAATGAAATACGCGGGGCATCAACGGATGGACCCGGTAAAATCACCGCGGTGCTCGCGGGTTGCAACACTACAGAGGGGGGCGTGGTCCGAGGACGTGTCGTCGGATTTTTGTTCCACACCGTCACCCTCAAGTCACCCTGTCCACCAGCCGAAGTACCACCTCTCGAGGAGGGTGTAGATCGGGGTGTGGATGAGGGGACTCTCTCTCGAATGAGATCATTGAGTCTCGACCTTAGTGTTGCGATGGTCATGTTCCCACAGAAGGAACATGAGTCATCCACAAGCGCTGCTTTAGCGTGCTCTAAGCCCAGACACGCAAAGCAGCGATTGTGCCCATCAAAGGCAGACAGGAATCGACCGCACCCAGAAGAACACGGGCGAGACATCTTTAAAAAGACGTGCCACGTGCAGCTCTTTTAGAGAGGAAAAAAGCTCAGCGATGCTGAGGCGACCAGGGAGAAACACACCAACTGGCAGATCACTGCACAGACCGCAGGCAATGTGAACTCGCTGGATACCGCCGTCACACCAACACCGGAGAGCTCGCTCGTCTCGAAGAGAAGTCACTGATAACTCAGGATTTGGCTTGTGGAGTGAAGAGAGTTTCTTGGCTCCGAAGCGAAAACATGATCTGCCTTTGCCGGCGTTCCTCCTTTTATACCCACGCGGTGGGGCGGAGATACGCTATGCAAATTCCGCAGACCCATGGCATTTTTATTGCCATAGGCTCGTTTTGTAATACTCGAAGATGATTGGCTTTCTAGGCGAAATCCCCATTCTCCGTCACTCGACGTAACTCGGAGTGACTACGAAAGGGAACTACTTATTCTTTTTTTGTTGTTGTTGTGTCTTTTTGTTTTTGTAAAATCTTTGCACTTTTGGTGTTTTTTAGGTATTATTATTGGTTAGGGTGGGCTTGTGGAGAGGGAATAGGGTGTTTGTGTTTGGTGAAGGGTTTGTTTGGCAACCGCCAAAAAAAGGAAGACTTCCCCTATCTGGGAATATTTTTAGCTTATATCTTCCAATGTATGTATGCATTTCTAAAAAGAAGAAGAAAAATAAATATTTATCATTTAAAAATGTACTTATTTTATTGTTGTATTTTACAATTGTTGACCGTAATGTGTCTTATATTCAGTACATGTATATTCTGTACATGTACAGTCACTCCCAATCATTTTTTTTTCTCCTCACACTTCTGAGGTGGAAACTTTTATCCACTGTTGGACAGTGCTGTAGACCAGCACAAACAAAGCTCAAATGGCACTTCTGATGCGATCGTAGAAGTGGATAAATACCTTACAGGGACAAAAATACAAAGAGCTGAAGATCCACTTGAATACTGGAGAATGCAGAAACAGGTCTACCCCCATCTATAGTACAGGTCCTTCTCAAAAAATTTGCATATTGTGATAAAGTTCATTATTTTCCATAATGTAATGATAAAAATTAAACTTTCATATATTTTAGATTCATTGCACACCAACTGAGATATTTCGTTTTTTTATTGTTTTAATACTGATGATTTTGTCATACAGCTCATGAAAACCCCAAATTCCTGTCTCAAAAAATTAGCACATTTCATCCGACCAATAAAATAAGTGTTTTTAATAAAAAAAAAAAAAAATAAATAAATAAAAAAAAGTCAACCTTCAAATAATTATGTTCAGTTATGCACTCAATACTTGGTCGGGAATCCTTTTGCAGAAATGACTGCTTCAATGCGGTGTGGCATGGAGGCAATCAGCCTGTGGCACTGCTGAGGTGTTATGGAGGCCCAGGATGCTTCGATAGCGGCCTTAAGCTCATCCAGAGTGTTGGGTCTTGCGTCTCTCAACTTTCTCTTCACAACATCCCACAGATTCTCTATGGGGTTCAGGTCCAGAGAGTTGGCAGGCCAATTGAGCACAGTAATACCATGGTCAGTAAACCATTTACCAGTGGTTTTGGCACTGTGAGCAGGTGCCAGGTCGTGCTGAAAAATGAAATCAGATGGAAGCATGAAGTGCTCCAAAATCTCCTGATAGCTAGCTGCATTGACCCAGCCCTTGATAAAACACAGTGGACCAACACCAGCAGCTGACATGGCACCCCAGACCATCACTGACTGTGGGTACTTGACACTGGACTTCAGGCATTTTGGCATTTCCTTCTCCCCAGTCTTCCTCCAGACTCTGGCACCTTGATTTCTGAATGACATGCAAAACTGAGCAACAGTCCAGTGCTGCTTCTCTGTAGCCCAGGTCAGGCGCTTCTGCCGCTGTTTCTGGTTCAAAAGTGGCTTGACCTGGGGAATGCGGCACCTGTAGCCCATTTCCTGCACACGCCTGTGCACGGTGGCTCTGGATGTTTCTACTCCAGACTCAGTCCACTGCTTCCGCATATCCCTCAAGGTCTGGAATCGGTCCTTCTCCACAATCTTCCTCAGGGTCCGGTCATCTCTTCTCGTTGTGCAGCGTTTTTTGCCACACTTTTTCCTTCCCACAGACTTCCCAGTGAGGTGCCTTGATACAGCACTCTGGGAACAGCCTATTTGTTCAGAAATTTCTTTCTGTCTTACCCTCTTGCTTGAGGGTGTCAATGATGGCCTTCTGGACAGCAGTCAGGTCGGCAGTCTTACCCATGATTGCGGTTTTGAGTAATGAAACAGGCTGGGAGTTTTTAAAAGCCTCAGGAATCTTTTGCAGGTGTTTAGAGTTAATTAGTTGATTCAGATGATTAGGTTAATAGCTCGTTTAGAGACCCTTTTCATGATATGCTAATTTATTGAGATAGGAATTTTGGGTTTTCATGAGCTGTATGCCAAAATCATCAGTATTAAAACAATAAAAGACCTGAAATATTTCAGTTGGTGTGCAATGAATCTAAAATATATGAAAGTTAAATTTTTATCATTACATTATGGAAAATAATGAACTTTATCACAATATGCTAATTTTTTACCATATTATATATTTAATTATAGTGATATAATGCAAATACACCAATTTAGAACTGTACAAGACACCAAAATAGTACAGGTGGTAAATTAGAAACTGATATGGTAAATCATGGTAAATGCTGAGTACCACATGCGGCTCTGCAAAATAAAAAAAAATGCATATATATACATTAAAATGCATACCAACAAAAGAATTACTTACAAATGTTCTTTAATGTGTATAGTTAAATACAAATACATAGAGTTGTCAAAAAAATCTCAACACAATGAAATCAATTTATGGCTGGAATACACTGACTTTCGACCAGATTTACAGTCTGGATGAATGGACGGTACACTGCAAAAAAAAAAATCAACTGCAAAATGTTCTTCTATCGAAAGTAGCTTGAACAAAGTCAGTTTATTATCTTGCGTGAACTAAATAAGAATACTCTAAACATGTTGCTAACTAATATTTTGTTGACCTTACTTATGACCTTCCTTAACCTTAATCTTAAATTGACCTACCTTATGTCCAAATGTTACTTAAGTCCAAATGTTGCCCCAACTTTCAAAATGGAGTTATCTGAACAAACAATGTTATGTTTAACAATTGTGTGCCATTGCACAGCATGCACTGCAGCATGGGGAAAAAATGTGGTATTATTAAAAAAAAATGATTAGTGCTTTGCATTTACTGGCTTAATTAATGATGCAGCTGCTGTTGTTATCACTGTGGTAATGTTAATTTCATGTAGTTTGCTTTGAAAATCAGACATGGAGATGAAAGAACAAGGATTGATGCTGATTGCCAAATGCTAAATAATCTGTAGTTGCCATGACAATAACTTTTTAGTTCATAAGACTACCTGTTATTTATTAGATGAACAAAAGTATTTAAGTTGACTTTAATTGGAGTAGATTAGTTGAGTTAACTTAAAAAGTTGAATGTGATAGTTTGCCTTATTTGTTTTTAAGTTAGGTAAAAAAAAAAAAAAAATTACACAATGTAGTTGCTGAAAGTCCGAGCCAGACTGCAGGTTTGAGCTGAGAGATTTCACAGAAAATCTCATAGTGTATGATTGGCACGGAACAAGTTTGTTGTTCTTGGAACATTGTACAAAGTCTAGTGTGTGATGTCCAGTTTTTTAACCATTTACAAAAGGCAGAAAGTGTATGATTCATAGCGTTTTAAAATATGTGAAGACGTGTAGTGGATTCCAACCTTCCTCAATCCATAGTCAAGTCACATATATTTCTAGAGCTTTTTACAGTACAGATCAATAATTCTGTTGAATATTAAGCAGCTTCACAGTGATAAATAAAGGAAAGGAAAGGAAAATAAAGATCAAATAGAAATATATCTTAAATAAGAACGAATTTATATATATATATTAAATACAATCTTTATATGTAAATGCTTTCAGGGTTTGTTTTTTACTATAAATACTTTCCTAACTCTCTAGAAACAATAGTTGATATTCAATAAAAACTATAACCCTGAGTTCAAGAAATAGGATTGGTCACCCTTCAGTCCCTACAGTCCAAATCTTTAACTAGGCCACTTGAAACAAATCGAATCGTGGTGTATATAGTATATATTGGAGAAATATGTAGACAGAATCCTCTGAAGATCTGTTTACTGCTTAAAGGTGGGGTGTGTGATTCTTTTTTTTGTCCATTTTTCCAAAATAACTTGAAATCCTATTCCTAACCCACTTACGGCCACTGAGTTAGAAGCACTGAAATAAAAATTAAGCAATTTAATCATCTGTGGAACGGGCAGGACTCGAAAAGCTCCAGCCAATCATTTCCAAGACCACCTAGAATCATTGGACAGTAAGTTCATCAATCAAACGGTCGGACCACGCCCCCCTCCCCCCAGCGCGCGTGACCTCCTTCGTGCGCATACTCAAAGCTCGTGACGCATGCGCATCTCGTCAGGAAAGCCGGTTCCATGATTAGTAGTAAATCGGCATTACAATCTCCCGCGCATCAGTTTTCGCTCGTGCATGATTGCGCGACCATGTTCTTCGAATGGGTGGAGTCAGAGTCAGCGTTGGAGGAAAGAAGGCAGGACCATTTGAATTGTGTATTTTCAAAATCCACCGGTCGTTTTCCAAATCACATACCCCACCTTTAAGGAAAATTACAAGTAACCTCACCAGAACCTTCCAGCAAACCTCAACACAATTTGAACCACCATAATCACTATAAATGCAATACATATTGTAATCACAACACTCCCATTGACTTTCTCTGGCCAACTCAAAGGTTCTTGATCAGGATGGGCGGAAGCTGAGAAGAGAGCATAAATTTTACATTTTTAAACTCAGTGTTCAGTTTTTTTTTTAAACAACCTCTTATTTTACTGTTCTTCTGTTACCTTTGTGTTCTCCTGTGGAGACAGATTCTGTAGATATGAAAAGATTAGTCATACAGTTTAACTACGGTTTGAAAGAGAAAAACCCAAGCTCATGATGTATCAAATAATAATATTTCTGCAGTGATCTTCTCTCACCTGTGACTGTGACTGTGATCAAGGCTTCATTATTAGAGTCCAGAACTCTGTATGTTCCAGTGTCAGTGACTGTAAAGTCATGAATGATCAGAGTCTGGTCACTGATGATCAGTCGATCACTGCTGACCCCGTGACCTCTCCTCCACACCTCTGTCCAGCCGGAGCGAGAGTTTCTCTCCACTTTATCAACATTAGTCAACAGAACATCCAACTTCAGATCCTCTCCTTTCTTCACAGAGATCTCATCTGAGGACAAACAGAGACATTAATTATAATAATGGTGTCAATCGATCAATCAATCAATGCCATAAACACAATTTAGTACTAAGGAGACAAAATGTAATCATTTAAAAAATAAGCCACTGAAAAGCATATATTGTAATCAATCTGGATATTTTATGGGATGTGTGACATTTACTATATTTGCTGGTTTGCATTGTTATTTATGAGGAAATCCAGAAAGCACAAGCTGATGGTTTGATCAGTTTTGTCTTTACCATGAATATGAAGATGATATTCAAGGGTTTCTCGCTCCACTTCTGTCTGATCATCATTGTTGACTCTCAGAAAGTATTTTCCAGCGTCACTGAATCTCAGATCCTTGATGATGATGTCACATGATCCTTTTTTAAACACTCTGCTGTTTTCACTCTCACATTTTTCTCTCCCACAGACAAGGATGTTTTTTGACCGACTGCTTAAAACTATAGCAGAAATCTCTCTGGCCTGAGATTCACATGTCAGTGTGACGTTGCCTCCTTTTCCCCCCGTCACAGATACAGGAGTGGTTCCTGCACATAGACAGAATAAAATTAATTCTACCTAGAAATCCTACCTAGCATTGAAAAATCAAGAATTGTTACAATTTACAAACAAAAATGATACTCACCGCAATGACTGATAAAGCAAAACAGCAACAACAGAAGATTCAAAAACCTGTTGAGAAACCAGAAGAGCTGGATTATGTGACACAGACACACATCACAAACGCATTCATACAGGGATAAAATGCTTTCATGAGCGGTAAAATATTACTAAACTTTCATTTTCAATTAGACTAAATATTTAACATAGATCTTATATGATAGAAATGTCCAAAATGATACATCAAACAATAATCTGAATCTTCGATGACAGTCTAATAATTAATAACCACGCTAATAAAAGCCATCATAATCATAATCACAATAATGGACCCAATGACCCAGCTTAAAACTTACATGGTAAAAAATCGGCATGAGTCTAGTTCCCTTTCGAAGGGAACTCAACAATACGTCAACGACGTTATGGGGAACGCCTCAGGCGTGACAGGTGTCTGAAATCACTATCAAATCACGTCAATCATATTGACCGGCGACAGCCCGTGAATCATTAGCGTGAATGATTAACGTGCGACCTGGAAGTATAAAGGGGCGCCTTGCACACATGACAAATCATCTCATCGTCTTCAGGGACTGTCTGTTTGAAAACGCTACTCAATGAAACGGTAAGAAAATTAAATGTACAGCACACGAGTGTGCTTTTCCTGCCTGGGAGAAGAGCGCGCACGGGAGGTTCTCGAGGGAATCCTCTGTGTGAACTGTGAGCGTTTTTCTTTTAAAACGCTCGCTCTCGTCTGGCCCTCTTCTCGAGTGAAGGGGGTTCAACGTCTGGTTCTCGTGGTCCCGCTCGTGCCGAGGCAGAGCGGCGACTTGCATCATGGGCTTCCAGATAGAGCTCGTCGATCATCTTGAGAGTGCTGTAAACCTCTCAGATGATTCGACGGCTGACGAGGGCGAAGCAGGTGCTCTTGCTGCTCTTCAGGACGAGCAGGAGATGGCTGAGGAGGTTTATAATCAGGTAGATCCTGAACCCTCTCAGCCACCCTGCCCCGTGTATGCAGGTCTGGTGGATGTTGTGGAGCGCGCCGCCAACAGGCTGTAGCTGCCATGGCAACGCACTAGAGGAGAGACCGCTCGCGGTAGGCTCGGCGATCGGTTTCTCCCCGGCCATACACCACCAGCTCAGGTGAGCCTAATCCATTCCTTCCTGATCTTCACACAGAGATCTAGAGGGCATGGAAGAGCCCATTCTCTGCCAGTATTCACTGACATCAGCGGGTTAATTTCGCTGATGTTGAGGGGATCGCAGAGCATGGGTATGTGTCGATGCCGCCCATTTGACGAGTCGTTTGCGAACTATCTCATGTCTGGGCAGGCGTCGACACTGAGAGCTCCATTTCTGCCATCCAAACCGCTAGAGACAACAGCGCGTTTGAATGGCAGAGCATACACGGCAGCAGTTCAGGCTGGTGCTTCCCTGCACACCATGGCGGTGCTGCAGGCATACCAGGCCGACCTGCTGCAGGATCTCGACCAGGGGGCAGGGATGTCCCCTGAGGCGGTTACTGAGCCGCGCCGAACCACGGTTTTTGCGCTCCGGGCCACCAAACAGACTGCTGCCACGATCAGTCGGTCGATGGCGGCGATGGTGGCCACGGAGAGACAGCTTTGGTTAAACCTGGCCGACGTTGAGGAGAAAGAGAAGGCCTTTCTCCTCGATTCGTCGGTTTCGCCCTCTGAACTCTTTGGCCCCTCCGTGGAGGCGGGGCTTGGGAAGTTCAGGGAGGCGAAGGCGCGCTCCGCTGCTTTTAGGAAAAAACCTGCATACCGCTGAGATCCGGTTCCACGCCCAGGCAGGCGGGAGGGCCTGGCCCTTCACGGTCTGAGGACCATAGACAGGGCCAGAGAGCCAGTGTCGCCTCTCGTGCGCCCCCTCTGTGGAGGAACAGGGCGCAGGAAAGGCGTGACTCCCGCTAGAAGAGGGATCTGAGGGAGGTTATCCAGCACAAGCGCATACAGCGTCGCTGATGGATAATCTCCCCGGAGGGCTTCATTAAAAAGAGAAATCCAGCCCTCTCCTCTCTTCTGACTCCCCAGACGTGCATTACATCAGGCCTGGTGCTGGGCCTATGATAAGAACGATGTTCCGATGGCCCGCCTAGGCTTGGTTAGTAGAAACGCCTCTTTCAGGCATGTAAAGTGGTGGACCCCAGGTTCATAAAGAACTATCTGGCGAGTCTTCACTCCGCACGCCGCAGGTGAGCTGTCTGGTCTTTTCAAGAGTCAATTTTGTGAATTAAAATTCCGAAATGTATCTCTCTACAGACCTCGTTCCCTGTATAGAGCTATGGGGTCATGTCATTTGCTATGTCATCAGGTAATAAGGTAAGAGAAGTTTCCTGGATTATTAGGGCCCTGAAGTTCCCCATTAGGTGGCCAGAACGATAACTATGTTAGCCTTCGGGCTGTTAGCCACCTCAGGGTAGAGTAGTTGGTCTCTCTCTTAGAATGTTTTACTTAGAGTGTTGACTGACGCTAGAGCTTCAGATAGATCTTATGTCCGGCCCACGGGTCCGTTTGACTTCTTCCTGAGTATTTCGCCCCTTGAGCTCTGTTTGGGTTTTCATTAGGCTGAGCGATCATGCAGCCCTTTGTATGGAATAATACAGACTATATTCTTTAGTAAGGCTGTGGCTCCTCCGAGCCCTCAGATAGATCTATGCCTGCAGGCTGGCCCTCACCAGGGCCGCCTCTGTAGCTGGCCTAGGCTGTGCCAGGGATAATAGAAGTGCTCTGCTAAAATTTAGCATTGCTTCCTCTGAACCTTCACTTTGTGAATGTAGGTTTCTAGCATCCCTGTATAAACAGCCTCCTCCCATGGGAGTCGTTAGGCCAAGGCCCGCCCCCTTCTCTGCATTCTGGGGTGACTAGAGTAATGCAGCATGGTGCAGAGGATGGTTTGTAAGGACATGGTAGGCCTCAAACAGGCCTCCGTGGTATATATGTCTTTATTGAGCAGGGTTAGGCCGTCTTTCGCTTCACGAAGAAGACTGGGTTTCCTGCCCGACCCTGCCATGCAGAACTGGCCTACGGATTTAGGCCGCCAGTTTAGGCTTCACTCACCTCGCTGAGCTACTGCTCGAGCGCTAGGTTGTAGGTGGATGGCTTTCATTCAAGCCCCACTCCCCTAGGTTGGGCACAGATAAATTTCTGTCACCCCTAGAGCCGCTGGCAGGCCCGGACCCTGGTAACCTCAGGGTGAGGTGTGAGTATCCCCCTGTGATACAGGGTAGGTCTGAGCACTTCACTCCCAGTTCTGTTTATCCTACCTCGCACCACTATGGCTCGGGTCGAGTATGAAGTAAGCTTCACTTCTTCTTTGGTCGAAGTACGCTCCCCTGAAGCCAGAGCATTGCCCTGAGCTGACGCCCATGCATAGATGGTAGGCCCCTGACTAATGGGGCCTCCGTTGAGGCAGAGTGGCGTATGTTGTACTCCCCTTGTTTTAAGGGTGCTAGCTTTTTTGCGGAGTACACTGCCATGGGCAATGTGATTAGGCACCAGGATGCTGTAGGCGCTGCGTAAACAGCTTTGCTGCCAACGAAGGCTGCGCCATTAGGTAGTAGGCCTCAGCAGGCCTCCTTGATTGGACAGCCCCCTAGAGGGCACTGTAGGCCAGCTCACTTTACGTGGTTGGCCTTGGTGGTTCGGGCAGTTGACTCACTGATGGGTAGTAGGCCTTAAACAGGCCTCCTCGGAGGTGAGTCCCAACATTGTGGGACATACCTTATAGCGCTACTGGAAGCCCATTAGTAAATTATGCTTGTGTAGTATGGTTCCCAACAGTGTACTTTATAGCAGAATATGACTTGCTATTAGCTAGTAGGCCCGACCAGGCCTCCCTGATAGGCGAGTCCCCAGCTGGCTGGCCTTAGCAGGCCACCTTATACTATCACCCGGACTCAGGGCTCAAAGCTAACAGTGGTTATCAGGTAGTAGGCCACTCAGGCCTCCCTGAAGGTGAATTCCCACTTAAGATGGTTATCAGGTAGTAGGCCTCAGCCGGCCGCCCTGAAGGCGAATTCCCACTTAAGTTGGCTATCAGGTAGTAGGCCTCTCTGGGCCTCCCTGAAGGTGAGCTCCCAAATATTGTGGCTGTCAGGTAGTAGGCCGCTCTGGGCCTCCCTGAATGTGAGCGCCCAAATATTTTGGGTGTCAGGTAGTAGGCCTCACCAGGCCTCCCTGAAGGTGAGTTCCCACATGCTGTGATTATCAGGTAGTAGGCTCCTCCAGGCCTCCTTGAATGAGTACGGTCAGGTAGTAGGCCTCACCAGGCCTCCCTGAAGGTGAGCTCCCCACATACTGTGGTTGTAAGGTAGCAGGCCTCACCGGGCCTCCCTGAAGGTGAGTTCCCACGTACTGTGGTTATCAGGTAGTAGGCCTCTCTTGGCCTCTCTGAAGGTGAGCACCCAACATACTGTGGTTATCAGGTAGTAGGCCTCTCTGGGCCTCCCTGAAGGTGAGCACCCCACTTACTGTGGTTATCAGGTAGTAGGCCTCACGGGCCTCTCTGAAGGTGAATTCCCACTTACGTTGGCTATCAGGTAGTAGGCCTCTCCGGGCCTCCCTGTAACGTTCCCTAGTGGTGCTGGGTTTATGAAGCTAGTGGTCTCTTGCTATCAGTTTCAGCTAGCCTTAATAGGCAGCTGCTGAAGGCAAGCTTGCGCCCTGGCTCGCTAAAGTGTTCATTCTCTGCTATTGGTTCCCTCCCGGAACTTTTTCTGCCTACAGCCTGGTTTGCCTACCAGGCAGACCTGTGCTCCCCTCACCGAGGGTCTCTATGAGCATGCGGCTTCCTGAGTCTGGTCAGACGGTCGTAGGCCTCTCGTGAGGCCTCCCAGTTAGATCAGCCCTTAGGCCTTCACAGGCCTCCTCAGTGTTTTGAAACACAGACACTGGGTTGATCCGTGGATCGAGTAGAGAAACTCCCCTCGCTAGCAAGGGTTGGAAAGCACTATGCTGAGTCATACTCTCCGGGATATCCCGTCTCTGAGATCCGGGCCGAGTGGTTCACTGCCAGCTTCGCAGTCCCTCGGGTTGGATGCCTTTCTTAAGGCTTTGTTGTCCAGAGGCTCTGTCTTCAGACAGACAGGATTTGGCCAGACTAGTGTCTATGTACTGACGCCAGGTCAGGCCGTCCTGGTGGCATTTCGGGGTGAGTACGTTCCCCTGAATAGTGACTGGCTGGGGTTCCTTTGGGTTCCCTAGCCACATTCCCTAGAAGGGACCCCTTCTAATCGGAAGCTGTGGTTCCAGGCCCGGAGCCGGCCCAGGTAGACCTTTTTATTTAACCATGTTTATGAAGGTTTTTCTGTGAGGCTGTAGCTTGGGCTATGACCGTAGGGAATGCTGTCACTGACAGCCCAGTGTGACCTGAGGGTGAGTGGTTCTAGCGTTTCATTTGAAGTTGCTGGTTCTGACAGTTGTCACTGCCACTTGGCATGCACTCCCCTTAGCATGGCGGAGTTGGTATATCGTTCCCCATAACGTCGTTGACGTATTGTTGAGTTCCCTTCGAAAGGGAACGTCTCAGGTTACGACTGTAACCTATGTTCCCTGAGAACATGGAACGAGACAATACGTCTCCCTGCCATGCCTCGGGGCTTGCCTACCGTACAGTCCCTTCAGACGATAAGGTGATTTGTCATGTGTGCAAGGCGCCCCTTTATACTTCCAGGTCGCACGTTAATCATTCACGCTAATGATTCACGGGCTGTCGCCGGTCAATATGATTGACGTGATTTGATAGTGATTTCAGACACCTGTCACGCCTGAGGCGTTCCCCATAACGTCGTTGACGTATTGTCTCGTTCCCTGTTCTCAGGGAACATAGGTTACAGTCGTAACCTGAGACGTTTTCAGGCATCAAAACTTTGTAAACATGTTTAGCGATTTAGCGTTTAGCTTTTGGTTTAGTCAAAACGAAACCAAAAGCATCACACAGCTGAGCTCCAGCTTCCAGAAACAAGCAAAAATGTGCACCTCCTTCTCAGGAAGAGTGTTATGATATAAGGGGGAGTCGGCTATTGGTCATTAGCAGGCCCGCACGGAATACGCGCCCGCAGACTTCCGCATGTTTAAAATGTTTAAAATAAAACTGAACACAGAGGAATTAAGGAAGCGTCACTTGTTTGTAAAAATCACTGCACAGGACAGAGCAAAATAATTTGCGAACGATTTTTATGAGGATGGGTAGTGATGTTACGTCTGACACCGACGCTCCGAAGCTTGCTTCAAACTCGAACGGTCCTTGCAATGAACCACTGCTTCGGAGCTTGTATCATTACGTCACTAGTCACGTGAAAATTACGTCTGAAGCAAACACACTGGTTCACTCCTGTAGTGAACCACCTGACTGCTTTGACAGCCCAATCCAGTGTTGACAGGTTTGAAACCTGGCGGCTGTATTTCTTATAAAAGTGAAGCCAAACCATGGCAACACTGTGGGTTGTAGTCGGTGTTTGGATTGGCGTTATTATACAAAAAAAAGAAAAAAAGAAAATCGCCTTTCACCAAAGACTGGAGAAAATAATATTTCTGATTAAAAACCATACCATTTAATGAACACTTTGTCTAAGCCTTCTGCATGATGTACCCAAAGCACACCCACCGCCAAATGTTTTTTTATTATTATTATTAATTAGAGAACATTGTTACATAAAAACATGCATCAAAGACAGAAACTTCAAAAACCCTCTGCTACATTATACAAGTAGGCCTGCAACCAGTTACACAAGCACATCCTTTTCATCATACAAAAATATCAGTCCCACCAGTTAACAAGTTATAGAGTTCTGCTTCCCACAGCTAAACAAGATAAAGCTTTCACACATGATACTGCCCTGCTAAAAAAACTATAGAAACCGTTACAGAAATTCTATTGGATTTAATGGTTTTCATGGGAATTTTATTGGTTGTAATGGGAATTATAGTGGTCTCTGTGGGTCTCTACTAATATGTGTTGGGTTCTATTGGCATTAAATCCTAATGGAATATGTCCCAAACACACTACAAAAAAATAATTCTGTAGTGGTTTAAATGGTAAAAGCCAATGGTTCCTATTGGTATTTTAATAGAAACCATTAGAATTTCTGTGATGGTTTCCAACTTTTTTTAAGCTGGTCTGATCTTCTGTCCTTGTCTAAAGAAATAATTACACACACACACACATCATGCATAATGTTTTATTATCAAGGTGAACGCATGATATTCATCTATATCTGTAAAATTCACCTACATAAATGAGTTTCACAGCACTAACACTGTTTCAGCTTTGATAACCTCGGTAAACACGTAATAAACGGGGTGTTAACATATAAGCCTACTTTCATTTTATGGTTGTCAGCTTTGTTGCATTACATTTACTTCACCAGGAGATGGTGCTGCAATTTCTATCTGAATGAAGCTTCGAGTAATGAACCATTTTCGACACAATTGTATCAGAAAGCAATAATGCTTTGAAACGCTTCATTTGGCCATCACAAGGATGGGGGAATTATGTTTTGTAAAGACTGTCAAAACTATGTTGATTACCTGAGGCGACAGACGGCACTGGAGCATCTCAAATCCGCTCGCCACAAGAACAGAAAGGCAAAATGAGTGCCGCAGGTTCGTGTACTACACATACTCAAGTATGCGTTCATCTCCAGCGTTTCTTCGACAGATACACTCAGAAACCCGTCAAAATAAAAGTTCTACTTGCATTTGTATTGTGAACCTTAAATAAAAGAGAAGTGAATATTTTGTAATGTTTTCATTTCTAATACTCTAAGATCTTTTTAACATATTTAAAATAATTTCACAGATTTTTCTCCCAAATATATATATATATATATATATATATATATATATATATATATATATATATATATATATATATATATATATATATATTGCTATAAACAATGATATATTTTATATATATTATATATGATTATTAAAACCATTCCGCATAATTCCGTAGATTTTTCCAAAAATTCAGCACAGAAATCACAAAAAAAGTCTGCAGATTGCATGTGGCCCTGGTCATTAGTTCCCTTTACTGGTTATTCTTTCAAAGCAGGTTAAGCTGTTGGGCTCGGAAGATTTACAAAATGAGTAGGCTAGCTAGTGTGACTCCTATTTTGTAAAACATACATTTAACCAATCTTAAATGAATGCTCTGCTTCGCTGGTTCTGGATCATGTGATATTGGGTAGGCCTAGTCGCTTTTCCCCATTTTGGGCTGTTTTCTGTGTTTATTAACTTTACCTGATTTGCTGAAATCGAGTGGGAGATTCAGAGATCGTAGATCGTGTTCGATTCCAGGTTGTTTAGAGTCGACTCTGACTTCAGAATCCCACTGTGGGCGTCGATGGACTCCTCTTTACATCAAAACAGGGCAGAAGACAAGACCACAGTCGTTACATTATTTAGCTTATACATTTATTTCCTGACACAGAGCGAAAATCCGCTTATTAAAACAACACACTTTTAGCGTGACTGTCCAACTTAGTCCAATGTAGTCACTATGACTGTTGTCTATTTCTAAAGTATACATACCCTAAGCTGCATGTAGGATAAATGTAAAACATTTCTCTGCGCGATGTCAGTGTCCGAATTCCTCGCTAATGCACTCAACTGCCACGCATATAGGCCTAAGAGAATCAGTAAGTGAGCGAATTTGGACACAGCAACAGAGTCGACACCGAGAGTCGAAAGTTCCTGTGCTTGACTCTGGTGTTATTCAGAGCCAAGGAATCGACTATTTTTGGCTAACATTCGTTATTATATGATGAACGTTTGTCACTTGTTTTAGTTTTGTCATCAGGTTGTGGCTTCAGTGTCTGTATGGTCAATAAAATGATCTTAAAGTTTAAAGTTTTCTGAGTCATCATTTCAGGCTAACACATTTTCTTTATATTTGCTTGTACAAAATCAGTTAAATACCCAGTCAGTCATGCATAAAACTCATACTAGGTACAAATACTCTGTAACGCTGAGACAGTCATGTTTCTGTATATGTCGTGTTGTTGATAGCCTATAATCAGAATCAGAATCAGAAAGAGCTTTATTGCCAAGTGTGCTTGCACACACAAGGAATTTGTTTTGGTACTGAGGCTTCCAGTGGACATATACAGATACAAATACAACAAGAAACATAATACTACAAATAAAAATATAAATATATGAGAATAAAAGTATCACAGTTGGGTTTAGTCAGAACTTAGTCAGAACGTCAGAACTATAAAAACAATTTACAATTATAAAGTTCATTATAATTTAATAAACTTTCAGATTTAGTTATTTAGTGTCTCTTATTGAATATGCAATAATTGCTATGCTTATAGATCATTATTGTTGTTACATGACATGTGATGATAAGATAATTGGGTTTTGGGCCCGGAAGCGTCCCTGCTCGCTGTTGATTGAGACCATTGGTTGTGTTCTGTGTTATTCACACTGAAGAGCATCAATTATTAAATAAGACCTGTAGCTCATATCGAAATATGTTTTATGCCTAGCCTTAAGAAACTTTTTGACAGATCAAAAGAGATCAAATGGGCTTTAAGCCCATGCGACCTGAAATGATTGTCTGCGATTACAGTTAAGGATAAGTTCAGACAAATGACGAATAAAATGTGTATGCAAAATATAGACTAAAGTAGCTATATTGACAAAATTGCACAGACAAAAAATGTTCAAAAGAAAGATCATTCTATGTAGTATGCAAACAAATACTGAGTGATCTTTAATATAGAACTCTTCCATAAACCATATTTCGCCCTCTCGCTATAAGCTACAAGTCTTATATAACTGATGCTCTTCAGAATATGTGAATATTTATGAGTAAAATGTTTCCATACATCTACGGCACTCGGAGAAAAAACGCTATAGCAGACCTGGGAACAGATTTATCGAAATATATACTCATATATACTTTTGTTTTCCTGTTTTACGGAAATAAAGCATTTTTTTTTTATGTCTTTATTTCTCATCATCTCAACATAAGCTGTTTTCTCAACACATTCTCACACCCCAACTCGTCACATATTGACGATTTGCCAGGACCCCTTGGCGTCACTTACTAACGCACTGGGTGTACCTTTGGCGTCATTTTTCAACGTGCAGGGTCGTGCAGGGTAGTCCGATAGACTTCCATAGATCTCTGAACCGGAGCCTGTAGCGTTGAAATTTGACGTCTTGGGTAAGCTCACCGCAATGGTCTGCTGCGAATGGGTCGAGAGTCGGGACTGCAATAAATAAAAATATAAAGGAATAGGCTACAATAAATTATCTATGCCAGGGCTAGTATACTGGTGTCCCCCAGATCATCTTTATCTGGCCCTCCAACTGTTTTTTTATGTTTAAAAACCCTCACAATCTGATATCAAAGTGCCCTCTCCGCAAAGGTTTAGCGCGTTCATAGGCAACCGCATTCATCGGTGAGTTTAACAACGCTCATTATGGTGTACAACCCCATTCAGCGGTGAGTTTAACAACGCTCAACTGCAGGTAAATAGGCATTCAGAGGTGAGTTTAAACAAAACAACGCAAAACTGCATGTAGAACGGCATTCAACGGTGAGTTTAACAACGCTCCACGGCGTGTACATGTAAGCAGTTTACGCGTTTTCTTGTCAAAGGTAACGTACTGGCATACATGATGTACTGCTTTAACTAGAGCATGCTGGATAACGTATTTTTATCGGAGTTTTGTTTGTTAATAAATATATATAATGTTTATATAATATATATAATGTATAATGTTTTTTATTTAAATGTTAAAATTTTTTGAATCCTCTAAATTAATAACGCTGACGTCACTGTATGGGGCGATCCCAAGGTCCATTGCAATTTTCCACTCGGTAAGTAGAAGAGTTAATTAATAGAGATGGATACTATTCTTAAATGTACACATCAAAAACTCTTGAATCAGGACAAGAAGTTGTGTTTAGAACCTTTAGATGTGTAAGGTGGCAATTTCGTATGACAGTAAATGATAGAAGACAATATAAAAATATAGCTTGCTGCACCAAATGTGCAGGCTAGCAAAGTTAGCTAATTGAATTCAAGTTTTTGTCAAATTTTGTCGCATATAACGTTAATCATGTAAGGTAATAGGGGAGATTTTAAGGTTTTCAGTGTTACATTAGCACACAACTATTATCCTACATTATAAATGTTTAGATGAAGAACGGTGTTGCCAGATTGGTTTGTTTTACAGCCTAATTGTTTAAAATCCACGCAAAATTGTATAATAAACACCCAAGTAAATCTATAATAAATAATACAAATTCATTTTTGTGCCCTTTTTATCACACATAGTGCAACCAAAACCAACCAAACGGCTGGAAAACAATCCAATCTGGCAACATGAAGGTGTGACATATGGTGTAAAATATAAGGTGTTCAATTCTGATTTGCTTTTTTCTCTCTCATCAGGTCCTTCAATTTTGCCTGCTCTTTATTCTAATCAAACACGACACATACACACACAGAAACACACACAATAAAGGCACTTTTAAGAGCCACGTCTATCTTGTTTATACCTGTCTGTGCAGTCTTTGTCAGTCTCTCTCTCTCTCTCTCTATCTATCTCTCTCTCTCTCTCTCTCCCTCTCTCTGTGTTGTTTGTTTTTGTGTATATTTGTTGTCTAGTAATGACAAGGCCCAAATTCAGGCCATGCCCTTCTTGCCAGACTCCCAATCAGGCAAGCAGGAAAACTTGCAATGTTTGTTTTGCAAGCCTGTTCACCAAAAAGAAAATTATAGAAAAAGTGGTGTCACTGGATAGCCAGTGGGGGGAATCTGTCCTTAAAAGCAGAAATGCTGGGCGTATAATTGATTCTGCCCGTATTGCAGTAAGTAAAAGTGTTAATATTTCATAAGTTAGTGTAACCTGAAGTGAAGCTGAAAGCCTGTGTTTTTCACATACTGAATATCAGACATATACCAATGTGACCTGGCCTTTACTAACATAGTCTTATTTCATACATGGAATAATCCATCTTTATCTATAAATTGTGCTAAAGAGTAACTATAAGTTGTGTTCTCTGTGAAGTATTAAGTAAGTCATGATTGCAATGGCAGAAACTGCAGAGTACCTCTGGCCTTATCTGAAACTGGCCATTGATTGTATACAGTTCAAGAGTAATGTTTCTTGCATTGTACTCCAACTCCATTAAATGTCCTTAAAATAAAATTGCTTTATATAGTACTGAAGTTTCTAATAATTCAGTGGGTTTAACTAATGTGTGATAACTGCTTTTGTTCATTTCAGGTGAGTAAACTTGAAGCTGTGGGGTACAAGCCAGTTTTATTTATTGGCAAGCCAGACAAAAGGGCTTCGAATAAATGGGTTGCAGATATAATTACCCATCTGCACCCCACTCCTGTCACTAAAACTCTTTTGGATAAGATGCGGAGGGCCTATGAATTTATCTTGACAAAATGTAAGTAATGTTTTGGTTTAGAAACTATGAATATTTAAGATACATGTATATTTCTTTGTTAATATGTACAGGTTTTAAATTAAAGTAAACTTGTATCATAGCAACCTCCTCAGCACAGCAACCGGAGGGTCAAGCGGCAGCGGAGGGTCAAGCGGCAGCGGAGGGTCAAGCGGCAGCGGAGGGTCAAGCGGCAGCGGAGGGTCAAGCAGCGGAGGGTCAAGCGGCGGCGGAGGGTCAAGCAGCAGCGGAGGGTCAAGCAGCGGAGGGTCAAGCGGCGGCGGAGGGTCAAGCGGCAGCGGAGGGTCAAGCGGCAGCGGAGGGTCAAGCGGCAGCGGAGGGTCAAGCAGCGGAGGGTCAAGCGGTGGCGGAGGGTCAAGCAGCGGAGGGTCAAGCGGCGGCGAAGGGTCAAGCGGCAGCAGAGAGTCAAGCGGCAGCGGAGGGTCAAGCGGCGGCGGAGGGTCAAGTGGCGGCGGAGGGTCAAGCGGCAGCGGAGGGTCAAGCGGCAGCGGAGGGTCAAGCGGCGGCGGAGGGTCAAGCGGCGGCGGAGGGTCAAGTGGCGGCGGAGGGTCAAGTGGCGGCGGAGGGTCAAGCGGCGGCGGAGGGTCAAGCGGCAGAGGAGAGTCAAATGGCGGAGATTCAAACCAAGGAGTCTGAGACTGTATTTGTTCTTAACCTTGTTCCTCTGTCTTACCCACTGTCTCCAACCTCTCTCTCTCCTACTTCCTCTTCTACTTGTACAACGATTCTTCCTTCACTTTCTTCCCCACTTTCACTGCCATGCTCTAAGTCTTTGCGTCAAATTAAACGGACAAACACCTCTACCTCTTCACACTATTCTCCCTCTGTCTCTCCTCCATCTCTGTCTGCCTCTTCCATCTCCACGTCTTTGAGTCAGGAAGGGCCACGTGTGAAGAACAGAAGAAAAGGTAACTTTTTGCATGGTACATCTTACTCCACACTGTAAATAATTTTGCTCCAGTCAGAGTTGACTTCATGTAAATTGGATTAATTCGGCTAACCGAGTTATTGATAGCCAGTTTGCAGTATTTAGTTATTTAGCTGTGGCCTGACTTAAGGTCCCTTGCACACTAATTCCGTAATTTTAGTATGCGTTTTTACGTATTCGTCATTCATTGGCTCTGAATTGTCAAAACACCATTCAAAATTCTTGCTACTGATCCAAAAACTCATTTTTTTATAACAGATGAAAGTTTCGTAGGCAGTGTGTAAACGTGATTGACTAAACATTTATTTGTCGTATTTATTTTGTAATGTGCGAAAATTTCGGTCGTGAATTTCAGAGTTGGTGTACAAGAACCTTTAAGAGGACTTTGGGAAAACCAATCCTGTACATTTTGCTTGATTGACAAAAACAGGGACAAATTTACTTTGATATGAATGGAAAGGACTGCATATCACCTCCCATGTGAAATTATAAATTTGGACTGATTCAGCTACAAATCATGGCATCATGGCTTAATAAACTTTCCTTGTCTTTTCATCATTTCAGGTTGCCGAAAATGTTGTAGGCAGAAGGTTTTCCAGTTTGATCGAATAACTGGGGAACGGATAAATGAGGTAAAATGTGTTCTGTTAGGCTGCTTACTTTTCTAAATGACTGATTCGGACCATTCAAAGATAATAAAACAATATGTTATGCCCTATTCAGTGATTGCTTAAACAGTTAAAATAATTATTATTCGTGTTTGTGTGTAGGGGAAAACTGAACTGAAAGTCCACTGGTTGCCATGCACTGTGTGGTAAGTCATGTTTCATTAATTATTCAATTCCATGTTGCAATGCAAATTAGTCTATTCCATGTTTAATATGATGTAGGCAAAGTTCAACTGGTGTCTTGCAAGCTGCATGGAAGTTCATGTCAGTGTTTTCTGTGACAAGAGAAAACTCCCTGGTCCTGTAGTTGTTCCCGTCAATAAATCATCCTCTGAGGTAGCCTTTAGAAAAACTGGAGTTAGGTCGATTATCAGTACTCAGAAACAAATAGCGATGAGGTGGAGGCATTTAGAAGTGCTAGATCCAGCAGGTAGGTCCTAGGCAGGTAGTAACCTTTAGGACATGCATTCCGATGATGAAAAATTATGGAATAGTCTTCCGAGCATTCCAAGTTCAGACACACTCTCTCGGTCCAGACTAAAGACAAATATCTGAATTGTCTTTAGTCTGGACTGAGAGACTGTGTCTGAATTTGGAATGCTCGGAAGACTATTCCATAATTTTAAAGACAAATGTTAAAGACTAAATATCCTATTTTTTAGATCCTGGAATTGTGTGATTAACACAATGGATTGTTGGTAATGAGGAGCTGAACCATTCAGTACTTTCTGAGCAATTAATATAGTTCTAAAATTAGCTGACAGACAGCCAGTGTATGGACAATAAAATGGTCCTGATGTGATCATGTAAGTGCTATATACATGTAACAAATTATTATTATTATTATTATCATGTTTTCTGTTTCTAGTAAGTACTCTAGTGGTTAGCTCTAGCTCTGAACTAGCTTATCTATTGAGCCAGCAGGACATCCACTCGGGAATGCATTACAAAAGTAGCATCATGCACACATAAATTAATCTTTCAGCATCTGAAACACTTATGTGTCATAATTTAGTATTTCTAAAATGGATAATCCTGATGTACATGTGCTGGAAATGTGATTTTCCTCATCCCACTAATGACAACTTAATCCCTCAGTTTATCGGAAACATATTGAAATCAGTACATTTTGAGATACATGGCGTTCAATATACAGAAACTGTATGGAACATTGTGTAACAATTAAGTCCAAGTACCTAAAATTTGTTATTAGGTAAATTGAGTAAATGTATTCAGTTACATTCCACCACTGGGCTTAACCAGGGTTAATAATACTTTAACAAACATAAATACATTTTGATGAACAATCTAAATTGAACCCAAAAGTGATTTAGATTTTTTTTCTCTGTGTTCTAATTATTTTTTTTGAACTTATGATATTTTACAGTGGCAAAACTTGGGATGATACATGGGAGCCTGCCAGTGAATTCCCACATGTTGTGCCTAATTCCCCACAGCCCAACCAGCTTTCAGCATGATAGCCTAGTCACCTGGACTCAAGCAGTTTTTTTTCTTCTTTTCGTTTTTTTTTTTTTCTTGCTTTTGTTCATTAAAGTTTTTTGCACAATACTGTCTCTTTTTGTGTTTATTTTCTTAATGGTGTTTAAAAAAACAACCTTTTTCATGAACTGCACAGATCATAAGGGAGAAAATTAGTGCTGTCTGACATAATGGCATTCCCAAAGGCATTATTTTTTAATTTTTTTTGTTTTAGTATAGGTAAGTCTACTTGAACTATTTGTTTGGTATGCCATGCCATGAATAAAAAAAAAAACAGAATACTCCTTAATATATTAAAATGTCACTTAAATGTTGTAGTCCTGTTTGAAATGTTCAATTACAATATTAGATATTAATTCCTTTAACATTTATAACCATAATTGTTATAATTGTAATTACCTATTTATATTTGCCTTGCATTTATTCACAGCAAAATAATATAAAATGAGACATATATATATATATATATATATATATATATATATATATATATATTGTTTTTATTTTTGGGCCAATGTGTTCTTCAAAGGGAAGGGGGGGGGTAAAGAAAAGTCTTCATATATTTTGGCACATCACATGGAAAACTAAGGTGAACTACACGGTAGTGGGCATTCAAGGTGAACATGATGGCATCAATTTACTGATTAGATTATAGTTTCCATTGAAGGGGTTTTTGTTAGTCCCTTTTGAATTTGATTAAGAGATTTATTGACATCTGTTCGAAACAAATACTGCAATGCTAGAATAACTATCAAGAGTTTGTATTTTTGTAAGATCCCACATATATATTATTATTACATTATACAATAATATATTATACATAGATGATCATGGAAATTAAGCGTTGTATTTCTTTCAATGAAAAATAACAACTAAATAAATAAATATCCTGGATTTGCGTACATCAGAAGCCGGAAGAGCCTGTAAATACCAAATGGACAAGTGTGACGTAGCTTTGACGTTTCCATGGCGCCAGCAGGACAAGCTGTGGTTGGACTAACGTTTAGGTCAGATTAAAAAGCGCTCCATATCGCAAACTATGTTTTGCTGTCGTTATGATGTCAGTAATACTATCAGTTAACAATGAGGTATTGTTATATTGAAAGATATTTCACGTTTAGCGAGATCCTAACCCTAACCCTGTAGTGTAACTACACACTTAAATGAACTACAATTCACAGCGCCCGTACCATCGACACAATGATAGAGGCTTATGGGTATTGTAGTTTAAAAACGTTTTGTAATGGAATTAAATAAATACAACCTTTAATGAACAAAGGGACATCTAAATATGTTCATTATACAAATTTCTTTGACATATTTGAGAATCAGACTGAAATTTGTTATTTTACTGTGAGCACTTTTAAAAATGCTTTTATAACACATTTCCATGTATGCCAGACATCTCTGTTCAACATTATGTATTAAACATAACAAAAATAATTGTCCTACCAATTTTCACTTCAATACGCTTATCAGACTTTGCATTTGCAGACTTTGCAGAATGTGCATTTTTTTTGCTCTTCCAGGGGTGCTACGGGACCCCTGAGGGAGGAAGGGCAGTAAAACCTATATGTACTTTCTTCATCATGGACAACAAACTGTATTGAGTCACATTTATATCTGCACATTCTTTTTCTTTCCCACCTTTTCTATATTTACATCATGCTTGTGTTTGGTTTTGATCATATTGCAAGACTCTGAACTCGGAATACAAAAATTCAGTAATATTTTACGACTGTTTTAAAATAGACTCTTCAGAATTGCTAAAACACTAAACCCCCCATATTCTCAATAGCCTAATCTAAGTTGTAGAATAAATTACTCTTTTGTTTTCGATTTTCCTTTTGCCTGAGATGACATTGTCTGTGATGTGGACAAGGTCCTCCGGCCAGACCAACATGAAGACATGATGCTGAAGCAGAATCACTCTCTCACTGACCTTGATTTTGCAGTTGAACACCTCTTCTGAGTGAACAGTAACATGCTTTTGATTTAAGATTTGGACATGCTTTTGAGATTCTTCAGAAAGCATGAAAGAACACAAATTTAAAATGCTTGAACTTCTTTTACACACAAGCTCAAACAAGACCAAAACAATGGATTTTTACTGGCAAATTTACCAATGCTTTAACACTGTATGTCAGAACAGATAACACCATGTTCTAAACCTAACCCAGGCTAAAGTCAAGGTAAACAGCTGTTTATATTGTGAATTGAAACACAAATATATCCCCTGTATTTTATTCTATTGTTACTGAGAAACAGCTGATTGAATTATGCAAATATATACATTTGTTTTATTTATTGCAGCAATAATCAAACCTTTTTGTAAGTAACCTTTTTGTCTTTTGCAGTTGTTTCACTGTATTTTCACAGAATGCAAGTGCTGAAGACATTCAATACTGTACAATATTCGGTAACAATATGCATTTTACAGTCCTGTTACCCATGTACATACTATATACTAATTATAGTAAGTACAATCACTGGGTAATAACTAGGTACTAAACCTGAACCTACCCCTAGCCTATGTACTTACCTTATATTAGCCAGCACTTTCTAGGTAAGTACACTGTAAGTACACATAAGTACTGAACTGTAAAAGGAAGCGTTACCCCATATTCAGTACAATTCTATACTTGCAGTGCTTACAGTATACAATTTATTCACCTTGCCATTACTATACGTAATTGCAAAAATGTTTTACTTAGTTGCGATACATTTCTTTCTGGTAACTGCGTGTTTTGGATTCTGTTCTTAATTTTTTTATGTAGTGTCTAACAAATGATCTGTAGTGATCATGATTATTCCTCCTCATCATTATGGTTTTCTTCCTCATAATCTGCTTCTTCCATGTATCTAAACAGGTTTCAATTGTTATACAGCACCCTACAGTTCAACTAATGAAAGTTACTGTACTTTAATTAATGCAATTACTTTCCACCACTGACTGGTTGTAGAGGCATGCATGTACACATTTCTATGTATGTGAAAGAAGAGGTTACACTTTGGTTTTATTTATATGGTGATAAAAAGCAGATTTTATTACATGCTTTATATTCATAGTTAAGGTAATTGTCCAGAAGTATGAAAGGTGTTACAGTCTTGTAGATTACAGTCCATCATCAGAAATGTCATAGTCACTGTCGTACTCATCAGATGATGCATTGTACAAGAAGCTCATGTTCTCTGCTCCAGACAAAACTTGGAGGTAACAGTCTCTTGCTTGCACCTTCATTTCTCTGATTTGATGCTGCTTTCTGAGGATGATACTGTGCAGACCTTTCAAACCCTCTTCACTTAGGCCACATTGCGAATCTTAAAAGAGGAACACAAAAATATAAGACCAGCCTTAGAAACTTTATAAACAGTCATCATTGTTGTGTGTATATTTATTAGGGCTGCCCCCTAATAGCAATCTTTTGTCGGTGCAACCCTATGTTTATGTAATTTATTACAAATATATAGTTTTCATTGTCTCACTTGAAAACAAGCAGGACAGCTCTCTGAGGGTATCGGAACGAGTTGAGAGAGATTTCCAATGGTGGTCCATCTCTGCAACAAGAATCTTCTGCTCCTCCTCAAGCCTCCTTACTGACATGATGATGTCAAAAGCTCTTCTCTTTGTCCTTAGATCGACTGAGTCTGGAGTGCATTTATGATAAATAAATAAATCATTAGTATTAAACATCAACCTTCAAAGAACCTCTAAAATAGTATGGGGTTGCAGAATGACATTTGAAGCATTGTGGGTTATATGTCATTATGTATCAGATTTGTCAGAAGCAGTCAACAGACTAGTGTACATACCACTGTGTGGGAGCTGCCATGGCCAAGCTGTCTCACCAGACAGAATGGTTTCCAGGCAGAGAGTTTCTGTGATTGGAACCATTCTGTTGTATTTCTCCACAACAGATGTCAGGATTCCCTTCTCCTCTCTGATCTTGCGGCGGATTCTGGCACGACCTTTGTTGCCATCGGAATCTTTATAAAGACGCTGGGAACGTCTCTTGATACTGGCTACCAGCACCTCAATTCTGCTGGCCAGGGCATCAGCATCATTTGTAGTTGTTGTTGCTGTTGTTGCAGCTGACAAGAAATAGGTGTGGTTTGCACTTTACAACACCAGTAACATTTACAATTATTTGTGACTAAATGTATTACAAGTAATCATTTTCTCACCGTGAGCCCAATCCTTTACATCATTCACCCAGTCTTCCAATTGGCTCACTGTCACTGTCAATTGGGCTTTCATGGTCTCTAGGTTTAGTAACTGGCTTTGCAGAGCTTTTGTGGTCTACAATAACAAACAGTAGTAAGAAACAAGAACCAAATGTTCAATGCACAGCTTCATACAATGCTAACATGCAATACTGAACATCTAAAATTAATTCTACTGATGTCATTACCTTTTGATATCGGCGGGTCAGTGAGATAGCCAAATTGTTAAACTTTTGCTGATTCCAGCGCATGGCCATGAGAGTCAGCATGTCTGTGCGTCCTGGAAACACAGAAAATATGATGTTACCATATTCCTACAACTTATTATGTAAGGATGTACCTAGTGCAGTATGTCACCTTACCTGCTTTTGACATATGTTTTGTGGTCACTGCAATCCTAGAGAGGAAGGCATTGCACTGTTCCACCTCCTCCCCCAGTGTTAGACCAGCCCCATCCTGATATGCCCCACTCCATTTCACCTGGTTAAGAATTAAAAAAACAATAAACAAAAAAAACCCCAGATGTTTGCAGATGTTCAGTTTAGATAATGCAATTCTATCACATAGCAACATTTCCTTACCTCACATTTAAAATCATGGGCTTTGGCATGAAAAACAGAAAGGAATGGCTTCATGTTGAGAAGGTGCTGGAGCTCTGGACAACTTTTTGCAACTCTTTGGAGGTAGGGCCAATATTTGCAGGTCACATCCATACAAAAAAAAGTGATTTGCCTACTGGCCAGCTTTTCTTGCAGGTACAGGGGATAGGCAAAAATTTCCCCCCTATACATATTTAAGGCACAGAGCAGGACTCCGTGCCGACACACCGCAAGCTCCAATCCCTCCTCGTCTACCTTGCTGGCAGATCTTTGTGAGGTCTCTCTGGCTGCTGACCACTCCCCTCCACAAACACCTCTTCCACTGACCTACAATATGGAAAATGGTGGATGAAAATAAGACTCTCCTAAACAAACTCGGAAGGAGGTTTTACAAAATTTTACATGTTTGGTTGTGTTGTGAATGTGGTCCACAAATCTTTTCACGTCTTCGTCCTTGGCTATGAAGACGCCTTCAAAGATGGCCTGTTCCTCAGACCTAAAAAAACAAAAACAACACTTGGTGATGGACAACAATTTATGATAACTTATAATCTGAGATTTCTTGGTTCACATATTAAAGAGTTATGTTTTTCTATTAATACAAACACTGTGATACACAGTTTGGAGTACCTAGCAGCATTCTTGAAACGGTAATGCTTGCGGTTTCCATCAACTGAAACTGCAAGCATTTCTGGGGTGCATGCAGGACAGTTGAAGGGTTCTTCCTTGCATATGTTGTCCAACTCAAATCGCACAGCCTCCCACTCAAAAAAACTTTTCAGAAAACTGTCTGCTGAGATCTTGCCAGTCTATTAAAAATAAGGAAACCAACAGCTAATAATGTACAACAAATACATTAGCATCAAACAACTTATCAAACCACAACTCAAAAATATCAACAACACTGCAGGATAGATAAATTAAATACTCACACGACCAAAGCGGACAGTTCGCTGATTCAGCATTCTTAAAAATGCTTGGCAGGACAGTCCTGGTGCCGCCATCTTCATTTCTTCAAATGAAAAAAAGACATCTGTGGCATAAACTGTGGCAAATTGAAGGGTTGCAGGCCAGTAGTCACTTCTGTTTAGGTCAGCGATTCCAGAAGTCCAAGTGGCTTGGCATGCCTCACAAATTAACTCGGGCATGCTTAGATCATGTCGTCCTGGAAATATCAAAAACACATCCACTGTAATGTAAACCAGGATTTGTGTTCTTTGTACAATTTATACATTACTTTAAAAGTTTTATATCTATGTCAAACTTGTAGGGAGTCGCGTATGGATATATATATATATTTTTAAATGCTTCTCAAACAGGACAAAATAAAGTTCTTCACATTCTTACCATTCATTGTGACCACAGCAACAGTCTTTCCTGGACTAACCCTCAATGACTCTGGTGAACAACCACAGATTTTGTCAGGCATCTCCACAGGTACAAGCCGGACTGAAAAAGATCATATAGTACACTTGAATTATGATCAATTTGTATTGACTGATAATTGATCATTTAAATAATAAAGCTTATGAGCTTAACTATTCTGAAAATGATATATATGTTGTACACACAAACCAGAACTTACCACAATGGGAAAGAGCCTTATCCACCACGAAAGTTGTTGGAGGCAATGGTTGGAAGAATCCAGCAGTCATGGCATCTCTGTTGTGAAGAACATGTCTGGTGTGCATGCTGACGTCACATTCAGCACAGAAGAAGGGACGTGGTCTACAGTCACAACACCGGACAGCCGCTGGATTACTCCCACACTGTTGGCAGATGTGTGTTGCCACATGTTCTTGTGCCGCAGCCGTGTTCACCAGGCGGGGTCTCTCTGCCCTCCACCTCTCTGAAAAGAGACTTTGTCGTTTGCTCCAGTTTGAGGAAGCCAGAAGAGGATCTCTTAGGGTTTCAAGAGGTGATGCTTCATCACCTGAGAATTCGCTTAGTGAGTGTTGGAGATCTTGTAGAAAACACTCTGTAAATGGTATGGAATATTCAAAAACAATAATTTCCTTTTATGTATATGTATATATATATATATATATATATATATATATATATATATATATATATATATATATTTATTTTTTTACAATATTAAAGTGTACACCATTTGGCTGTGAAAGGATCAGTATTCTACAAAAGTTTAAAAGTATTTTAACCCACTGTCATATATATATATATATATATATAAGGGCTAATGGTGACACAATGAAGTACACACCAACAGTCTCTGGAGTAAAGGCCACCTCACAGTTAGTGTCAGGAGCAATGAAGGGAGGATCAGTCTTCCGAATGTGATCAGCTGTAGAGGATAAAAACAACAAATCAACATTTATAACTTGTTCCAAGGCCTGGTTGCCAGCCTAAAATGGTGCAAGCTCACTGTTTAACAGAGGTAGAGAGAAATATTAGTACACTTATTTCCTAAACCCTAATGGGGGAAGTCCAATTACTATTGGTTATCTGCATATAAGGTGTCATATAGATGATGACAGCAAATAGGAATGCTTATATAGAAGCAGATTAAAAAGAAACAAGTTGGTTGGCCATTGACAACACTCTGAAGAACAAACTGTTTCAAACACAGCCTTGCCAAAACCAATAACTTGAAAGAGATTTAGTATAATGGTAACCAGGTTAGCTCATTTGACATTATAAACATTTTGACAAGATTTCCTGACAATGTCAATACAGCCCACAATTAAACAATTTTTTATGCTTTACACAAATATGTAATATTAGCCTTAATGTGTCTTTCACTTAATCCAAGACTAGTGATATATTTCATAAATCTACTTTTTATGTAAAAAAATCAAATGATTGGTTCTGGTTTGATTGTTTCCCTGCCATATCAAGCTATACATGTATTGTAACATATACTCTCATAAGTGGTTAAACAATGTAGATCTACAATATATCTTAAATGAAAAACAATACTGACCCTTATTTGAATGATTCCTGCTTGATCTTGGCCTCGCATAAACAATATTTCCAGTAATGTCTCTTTTTCTCCATTCCACCCTCGGCTCAGGTGTCTTCACTGGTGCTGCTGCCTCCTCTTCTTGCAGCTCACCAAGAAGGTCATCAAGACTTTGGAGCTCATCCTTCAGTTCTTGGTCATCAACCAAGTTATCCAAGATCATGAGATGTTCTTGGATTTCTGAATCACTATTGGACATTGTGATGGGCAGAAACACAAACAGACAGAAAGACTCACAACGAAGAGATGGACAGATAAAACAAATATAAATGTAAACAGAGAGAGAGAGAGAGAGAGAGAGAGAGAGAGAGAGAGAGAGAGAGAGATGAGCTGATGAGTAGAGATTAACAAGACGGACGTGGCTCTTAAAAGTGCCTTTGTTTGCGTGTGTGTGTGTATGTGTGTGTGTGTATGTGGTGGGGGGTAAGAATAAAAATATTTTTTGAAGCTGCCAAATTTGAGGGTCCTAAAGAAAAAACAGAATTGAACATTTTACACCAGTATTCTCTTCATCTGTGTTGCCAGAATGGGCTATACTTTATGTGATATTCATTTTATACAGTTCAATAAACGAGAAGTTAATATTGTTAATGACATTTTAGAAAAAAAATTGACAAGAAATGTTGTCTAACATTATATATGATTCATATATGAATCAATCAATAAGTTATGATATCATTACTTATTACATTAATTAGACTTTTATTATATTATATTTTATAATATTAATTGTTTTATTTCATATTGAAAAATTGTGATGAGCCAAAATGTAGTAGTTATGAATTAATTTGTATTATTAATTATAGATTTACTTGGGTGTTTATTATACAATTTTGCGTGGATTTTAAACAATTAGGCTGTAAAACAAACCAATCTGGCAACACCGTTCTTCATCTAAACATTTATAATGTAGGATAATAGTTGTGTGCTAATGTAACACTGAAAACCTTAAAATCTCCCCTATTACCTTACATGATTAACGTTATATGCGACAAAATTTGACAAAAACTTGAATTCAATTAGCTAACTTTGCTAGCCTGCACATTTGGTGCAGCAAGCTATATTTTTATATTCTCTTCTATCATTTACTGTCATACGAAATTGCCACCTTACACATCTAAAGGTTCTAAACACAACTTCTTGTCCTGATTCAAGAGTTTTTGATGTGTACATTTAAGAATAGTATCCATCTCTATTAATTAACTCTTCTACTTACCGAGTGGAAAATCGCAATGGACCTTGGGATCGCCCCATACAGTGACGTCAGCGTTATTAATTTAGAGGATTCAAAAAATTTAAACATTTAAATAAAAAACATTATACATTATATATATTATATAAACATTATATATATTTATTAACAAACAAAACTCCGATAAAAATACGTTATCCAGCATGCTCTAGTTAAAGCAGTACATCATGTATGCCAGTACGTTACCTTTGACAAGAAAACGCGTAAACTGCTTACATGTACACGCCGTGGAGCGTTGTTAAACTCACCGTTGAATGCCGTTCTACATGCAGTTTTGCGTTGTTTTGTTTAAACTCACCTCTGAATGCCCATTTACCTGCAGTTGAGCGTTGTTAAACTCACCGCTGAATGGGGTTGTACACCATAATGAGCGTTGTTAAACTCACCGATGAATGCGGTTGCCTATGAACGCGCTAAACCTTTGCGGAGAGGGCACTTTGATATCAGATTGTGAGGGTTTTTAAACATAAAAAAACAGTTGGAGGGCCAGATAAAGATGATCTGGGGGACACCAGTATACTAGCCCTGGCATAGATAATTTATTGTAGCCTATTCCTTTATATTTTTATTTATTGCAGTCCCGACTCTCGACCCATTCGCAGCAGACCATTGCGGTGAGCTTACCCAAGACGTCAAATTTCAACGCTACAGGCTCCGGTTCAGAGATCTATGGAAGTCTATCGGACTACCCTGCACGTTGAAAAATGACGCCAAAGGTACACCCAGTGCGTTAGTAAGTGACGCCAAGGGGTCCTGGCAAATCGTCAATATGTGACGAGTTGGGGTGTGAGAATGTGTTGGTTTTCTTGTGATCTAGACATTAAAAAAGTAGTTGTGATATTAATATTACAATATATATATATATATATATATATATATATATATATATATATATATATATATATATATATATATATATGTACATAGCTGTAAGCAGCGATACGGGGCTATACGGGGCTGGGCTGTAGCACTATACGGAGCAGGAAGAGCAAAAACAGCAGAAATTGAACATAAATTAATAAAAAAAATCCTAACTCTACATTCCGTGATATTTGTAATCATATTTGTAAAACTGTGGTGTTTTTACCCTCAATCTCCAGTCTGATGGGTTTGTCGAAGTGCATCTCTGGAGCGTCAGACTTTATTCCACAGAAATAAAGTCCTGAATCTGATTCTGTTACTCCAGAAATAGTTAAAGAGACTCTGGAGACCCAACTGTCTGCAGTCATTTTCATACGAGTTCGGTTTAGATTGTACACACCGGAAGATACCAGGCGACTTCATTTCCCTTCCTCATGCTGCAGTTCAGAGTGATGTTTTCTCCAATCTGAACTCTCAGATCAGAAGATTCTTTTAGACTATCTTAATAATATTTGAGGTTGATATGTTAATTTCATAAATGCTTAAAATAGAATATATACTATTGGACGTCAAAAATGTACAAACACAAATAATGTAAGAGCAAGAGATAAAACTGAAAGAAAACAAAGACCATAAACCTAAACCTATCCTAACAATACTCAAGATGAACTCTTATGTTGTAGGCATTATTGTAACAAAGCCAATAACAATAAGGGTGATTTCCAGGTTCTCTACCGGACCACATATTTTATGTGGGCTCAATAACCAAGGAAAAAAAGTATACCAAAATTAGTCACATACAAATGTAACAATTTTATTTTTGTACAATCATAGTATTAAAATGCAGGGGGACAGCAGGTTAATGCAATCATGTCAGGTATAATTCAACTGATCATGTATTTGTAATTAATGATAACCAGCAATTACTTAGCTTAGAAAAGAATAAGACATCAACGAACAGGATAATATATTCAGCACGGGGTTTCAAAGGTTGTTAAATAAATACATTGAATCAGTTCATGTGACCACCAAACATGTATAATTTCATTGCACAGCAAACCTCAAAGCCAAATAAATATCCATTAATAAATCACTTAAATACCACCCATAAATAAAAGCACACCAAATATCAATCAGGACATACCATCGATACCACTAACGCTAAATACATAAACAAGAGACATATGGGAAATAATAACCTTCCTCTTTATTTACACACGCACTTACTTTACACAAATAGTGCAGGCCGCTGGGGGACCGGAAGTAGTTGCACACATGAAATAAAGCTTCCTTGGGGAACATATCTCAACAACCCATTCAACAGTAAAAATAAGAGTGTACGGCTGGCTTCCTTATCCGCTACTGAATGTGGGTTACAGCATTCAGGGAAATCAACGGCGCCGCCAAACTTAATAGGGGAAAACCGACTGTAAAAAAAATCTCCAACCCACGTCCTGGCAAGGAACTCAGCAGTACCAAAAAAAAGCCCCTCCTTCTAAACAACAAAGACATCATACCTTTATAGTTTTGATCCCTGATTACTAATTCAACACAGGTGTTTATATAGCCTATCTCTTATACAACATATCATCAGGCTCCGTAATAAATCATTATACAACAGGAGTGTAAAGGTCATCACACATTGTGCTTCTCTTGGCTTCTGGGCACCACATGTGGATCTGCATAATGTTTAGGGGGCTAAAGTTGATTTTTATCTCTGAAAATTAATTTTTTCAAAATATGAATATTTACACCAAGTGAAACAATACAAAAAAAATTAATTTCTTCAAAATTAGATTCCATATTAAAATACATCATTAAAAACCAACAACATATTACTGTCAGAATATTTTCAAAAGTGGTTTACAACAAATGTAAAAAGGAGCTCAGTTTTTCAAAAAGCATAGTTTGAAGTCTTAAAATCCCCCAGTTGAACGCAAGGACAAAAACTCAATCTGGGAAAAACAGCTTGGCAGGAACGCAGACGCACTCTTCCTTTTCTTGACACATGTTTAAAGACATTTGTACAAAGCAAACATACTAAATATTTTCTTCAACTCCTTCACAGGCATGATATCTTTTTCTGGGACTTTTTTGATAACTATAATTCGATGATGTTTTGCTGAGTGTTTTTGTGCTGGTCTGTCTTGACTGGTTTAGGCCTGTCTGACTTACAAAGTTTTTCATATTCTGTGCATGTAATGTGATATTTTCTCCCTTAAATTGATTTCCAGGGCTATTTTCATATGGTCATTTTGTCTAACCTGTAGCAAATCAGTTCTATGAAATATTACTAATCAATAATAACTTCTTATAATTGATTATGAATATTTGGATCTGTTAATATAATTAACTTAATGTAGTAAAATTTATTTTTACTTCAACCCACCTGTTTGTCCTGTGGACACTCAGTGTTAATTGTTTATTAATTCTAAGAAATTTTCATTTCCGGGGGAAGGGAAATGTCTTTCTTACTGTACAGTACTATTAAGAGCATGTATTCACAATCTAGATCGCAGGATAAACTTCGTATGCAAGCAGAGAATCAGAACCAAATACATAAAGTGCACAAGTTTTATTAACTAAATCATAAACATGAATAAACTAAACATACATAAACACATGTGTAGGAAAAAGGAGTGAGAGATGGAATGACCAACAGCATTTCATTTTCACATTTCATTGAATTGAATACTTGCATTTGTAGTGGGAACAATTCTTGAAGTTGTGGAAAATTGAAGTCGTTGATGGTTCCGGCAGTGGCAAGTGGAAGTTGTTTGAAAGTCCTCTTTCTCCAGGAGCACATGGCTGGTTTGGTCAAGGCCCGGGGCCCTGTTGAGGCCATGCCGAGCACCCAGGAGAAGTGAGGAAGTCGGAAGAGTGGGTGATTTATGGGTGAACTGATTTATAGATCAGTTAGTCTATGATTAATGCACCAAAGTCTGTTTTAAAGAGGGTTTCTGTCTTCCCATTGTCTCTCTCTTGTGCATGTGGCCACATTCCTGTGGAGGTCGTAAAATCTCCTTATCAGCCCTGTAACATGACACTGTTTCTGCCCTTGTGTTCGTTTAATTTGGGATGTTAGTTTTGGAGTTTCATAAACCTTTGTATATAATGAATAATTAGTGTGTGTCTGATGGGTCCAGACCCTACAAACCTTATTAGATGAATGAATTATCTTTTATGACAAACTCTTTCATTTAATCAACATTTTCAGTTAGAATAAGAAGACACAATCGGATTAAATCAGTATCAACAAAACCCATCTTTGGTACAGAAGCTGCATCTGAAGAGGCATTTAGATGTATTTACACTGACTGTTTAATACTGTTAAATAGTTCAAAATATTCATTCAGGAATGAAATACCAACGGTTCTGCTGTGGAATGATTTTTAACTATCTTAATTTGCGAAAGAGCAAAAACAAACTTTTTTGTTGACTTGTTGTACAAAATCAACATCACACTTGCAATTGTGCTGATTTTGCTTAACTATCTTTTATGATATAAATATAAATATAAGACTAATACTAATACAGGGGTATTTTGGTCTTATATCTTGAATTTCAGGGCATTCTAATTGTATTCTACTAGTCTACATCAGGCAGTGAAAGTGTGCACTATCAAGTGACTCGATGATGTCAGCTTCACATTAATAGAAGATGCATATTTTACACCTTCAGCTGCAGATATTCAGTGTGTTGACAGAATCCTGTGCGGTTCTGTTGACTCTGAAGATGATTTACAAGTAACCAGTTTCGTTGCTAGATGTTCTGGGCCCCTTGACAGTTTAATGGCGCTCCACAATGGCCCTCAAGAGAGCTTATTATAAGATTATTATAGGCCCTCAAGAGAGATTATTATAAGATTATTATAGGCCCTCAAGAGAGATTATCATGGGCCCTCGGGAGAGATTATTAAAGACCTTCATGAGAGGTTTTGGTGCCTCCTACTAATGAAGAGTCTGACTGGTCATTATTTTTCTTTACTGGTTATTCTTTCAAAGCAAAGTCGTCTTGAGTGACTCATCTTACCCCCAACACTGACAAGTTTAAGATAATGGAAAAAATTTTAATCTGGTACCTTCAATCTCCAGTCTGATGGGTTTGTCGAAGTGCATCTCTGGAGCGTCAGACTTTATTCCACAGAAATAAAGGCCTGAATCTGATTCTGTTACTCCAGAAATAGTTAAAGAGACTCTGGTGACCCAACTGTCTGCAGTCATTTTCATACGATTGCTGTTTGGATTGTAGTTGTTCAGGAGTTTTCTCCCGGTTTTGTCCTTCTCTGAAGAAATCAGCAGAACGAGCTCTTCAGATCTGAGAAGATACCAGGCGACTTCATATCTGTTTCTCATACTGCAGTTCAGAGTGATGTTTTCTCCAATCTGAACTCTCACATCAGAAGATCCTCCAACTGACAAATCTGGAGAGACATTGATAAACACACATCCTTTTAGACAATGTCAATAGCTATTGTATTTGAGGTTGATATGTTAATTTCATGGATGTTTTGAGATAGAATATATTTACCACTGGATGTGATTTGCATAATCCAACAAGAAAATACAAAGAAGAAGAAAATGACTTTCTCTATTGTGTCTGTCGTTCTTCACAGTGTCGATCAATCTAAGGTTTCGACTCAATGCAGAGGCTTTCAAACCACAAACTGTGTCCACTTCCTTTACAGAGAAATATTGTCATGAACCTGGTATCTTCTTCTGTCTCATTTTTTCCCTGTCTGGTCATCTTTCACACACACACACACACACACACACACACACACACACACACACACACACACACACACACACACACACAAACGCGCTTCATTACACGCGCTCTTTCGCGCACGCACACACACGCACCTCATTACACGCGCTCATTCACTTTCAGCTGTTTCTCATTCTTCCATCACATCATCCTCTCCCTTCCTCACCGGTCCCTTATTCTCTCTAATTAGGCTCTCTACTTCTAGACACCTTCTTCCCTTTCTCCCTGTCACAGATAAGGAGAGAGGACCCAAAGGCGAAAGCAGGTGACAGTCTTTTAATGTAACTTAGGGATGCCGTGTGGGCAGTAACAAACAATATATCGTTGTAGAAATAACAACAGAAAACTGCAGGCGCGGGGCTGGATACGGATGGTCCAGGTAGAGAGGGAAAAACGAAACTAAGGACGGCTGGCAGTAACACCGGACCGTAGTCAGCTCACATCAGCAGGAAGCTGGGCAAACTACAAGTTAGCTACAAGCCGCCAGTGTAGGCGCGTACCTTACAGGATTAGACAAGACCGGAATCTGAAGCATAGACAGCGATCAAATACATACGTGACTTCAAACACTAATCTGGTAGAGGAGAAAGGGGAGAAGATGTCTAGAAGTAGAGAGCCTAATTAGAGAGAATAAGGAACAGGTGAGGAAGGGAGAGGATGATGTGATGCTGAGAGTGAATGAGCACATGTAATGAGGTGTGTGTGTGTGTGTGTGTGTGTGTGTGTGTGTGAGAGAGAGTGTGTGTGTGTGTGTGAGAGTGAGTGTGTGTGTGTGTGTGTGAGAGTGTGTGTGTGTGTGAGAGTGTGTGTGTGTGTGAGAGTGTGTGTGTGTGTGAGAGTGTGTGAGAGTGTGTGAGAGTGTGTGAGAGTGTGTGAGAGTGTGTGTGAGTGTGTGTGAGTGTGTGTGTGAGTGTGTGTGAGTGTGTGTGAGTGTGTGTGAGTGTGTGTGAGTGTGTGTGTGTGAGTGTGTGTGAGTGTGTGTGAGTGTGTGAGTGTGTGTGAGTGTGATAGAGATAGAGATAGAGATAGAGATGACCAGACAGGGAAAAATCTAGAGATAGAGATAGAGATGACCAGACAGGGAAAAATCTAAAGATAGAGATAGAGATGACCAGACAGGGAAAAATCTAAAGATAGAGATAGAGATGACCAGACAGGGAAAAATCTAAAGATAGAGATAGAGATGACCAGACAGGGAAAAATCTAAAGATAGAGATAGAGATGACCAGACAGGGAAAAATCTAAAGCATTGAATAATAGTCTCTTATTAGATTGTGTTTCATCTGTTGTGAACTCCGTCCTTGAGGTCATCTGAAAAGATGAGAATTGTCTTTTTCAGAATCAGAAAGAGCTTTATTGCCAAGTGTGCTTGCACACACAAGGAATTTGTTTTGGTACTGAGGCTTCCAGTGGACATATACAAATACAAATACAACAAGAAACAGAATATTACAAATTATAATAATAAAAAATTAAAATATAAATATATGAGAATAAAAGTATCACAGTTGGGTTTAGTCAGAATAGACATTTTCAGATTTACAGATTATGAACATATTTACAGTGTTTTGAATATTATAAATAAACAAATCTACATATAAGTATCACCTAAGTTGTAGGATATTGCACTAAACAGTGGGAGTATTGCACTTAAAGGCATATGCCTTGGGAGGTGTGTTAACTGTTCAGGAGGGAAATGGCCTGTGGGAAGAAACTGTTCCTGTGCCGAGATGTTCTTGTGGCCAGTGATCTGAGTCGCCGTCTTGACGGTAACAGTTCAAACAGGAGGTGTCCAGGGTGAGTGGAGTCTGTGGTGATTTTACCTGCTCTCTTCCTCACTCTGGAAGAGTACAGGTCCTGGAGGGATGGCAGGGGGGCACCAGTAATCCTCTCCGCAGTCCGGACTGTCCGTTGTAGTCTCCTGATGTCTGATTTGGTAGCTGAACTAAACCAGACAGTGATGGATGTGCATAAGACAGACTCAATGACGGCTGAGTAGAACTGAATCAGCAGCTCCTGTGGCATCATCTGCATCATCCACATGCCTTTTTGCTCTGTAAGCAAACTGAAAGGGATCCAGCAGGGGTCCAGTGATGTCCTTCAGGTGGGCCAACACTAGTCTTTCAAATGACTTCATGACCACAGACGTGAGAGCGACAGGTCTTTAGTCATTAAGTCCAGTGATTTTGTTTTTTTGGGGGACAGGAATGATAGTGGAGCGTGGGGGGGGGGGGTTGCAGGAGGTGATGGTGAATGTGTGAAGTGCAGGTCAGAGCCGGTGTGTGGTGTGAATGAGGGCTTTTCAAACCTACAATAAAATGAGTTTAAATCATCAGCCAGGTGTTGATTGTCCACAGATCGGGGGGATGGTGACTTGTAGTTGGTGATGTTCCTCAGGCCAGTCCAGATTGACGATGGGTCGTTGGATGAAAACTGGTTTTTCAGTTTTTCAGAGTAGCTTCTTTTAGCAACTCTGATCTCCTTTGTCAGTCTGTTTCTGGCCTGGTTATACAAGATTTTATCCCCACTTCTGTAAGCAACCTCTTTGGCATGACAAAGGTGTTTGAGTTTCCCAGTAAACCATGGTTTATCATTAGTAAATGATAAGAATGTCCTGGTAGGAATGCATGTATCCTCACAGAAACTTATATATGATGTTACAGTATCTGTGAGCTCATCCAGATCGGTGGTAGCAGCTTTAAAAACAATCCAATCAGTGCAATCGAAGCAGGCCTGTAGATTCTGCTCTGCTTCATTAGTCCATCTTTTTACAGTCCTTATTACAGGTTTAGCTGATTTCAGTTTCTGCCTGTAGGTTGGTATGAGATGAACCAAACAGTGATCAGAGAGCCCCAAAGCTGCTCGTGAAACGGAGTGATACGCATTCTTTATTGTGGTGTAACAGTGGTCCAGTATGTTACTGTCTCTTGTGGGACATGTAATGTGCTGTCTGTATTTTGGTAGTTCACGGGAAAGATTTGCTTTGTTAAAATCCCCAAGAATGATTAAAAGAGAGTCAGGATACCTTTGTTCTGTTTCAGCTATTTGTTCAGCCAGCTGTTGTAGAGCCGCGCTCACGCACGCGTCTGGAGGGATGTACACATTAACGAGAATGAAAGAGGAAAACTCCTGTGGTGAGTAGAAAGGTTTGCAATTAATGAAATGGGTCTCTAAGTTAGGAGAGCATATCTTGTTCAATGTTGTTACATCTGAACACCAATTTTCGTTAATGTAGAAACACAATCCACCACCTCTCGTTTTCCCCGTTAGCTCCGCGATGCGATCCGCTCGGAACAGCTGGAAGCCTGGCAGATGTATTGCGTTGTCCGGTATGGCTTCACTCTGCCAGGTTTCAGTGAAGCACAGAGCAGCAGAGTTAGAAAAATCCTTGTTAATGCGGGTGAGGAGAAGTAGTTCGTCCATTTTGTTAGGAATGGATCGGAGGTTCGCAAGATGAATGCTAGGGAGTGCAGTGCGCAGGCCGCGCTCGCGGAGTTTAACCAGCGCACCGGCTCGCTTTCCTTGTTTGCGTCTGACCGCGCATTTGAACAACACCGCTGCCCCTCCGACGAGAATGTCCAGCAAAACGTCTGAATAATCAAAAACTGTATAGAAGTTTTCTGGTGTGTGTTTCCTAATGTCCAGTAGTTCGTCTTTGCTGAAACTGATAGGAAAATAATGACTAAACACAGGACAAACGAACAAAAACAACACAATAGCTGGAGAGCAACACACCGAGGCAGCCGTCTGCGGCGCCATCTTGGATTTTTCGATAAAACAGTGAGAGACAAGAGTTTGCTGTCATTTTTTTATTTAACATAGTATTCAACACCATGAAGAAAAAGCAGCATTGAAACAGCATTCTTAACTATGAATACATATACATTTAAATAAATAAACAAATACTGTAGTGTATATATAAATAAATAAATCCTAGCATCATGTTCTCAAATGTTTTCGACTCTTTCACTTAGGTACATATAACATTTTTTACCTTAAAGAAAGATAAGTTATCTCTACCAACATTTTGTTTCTGTCTGACTGGAGAGAGATTTACCTGCCGTTCACCTCAAAAGCTTGGATGAATCGAAGAGAAATATTTAGTGACTGGTTTTGTCATGGTCATGGTTTTGTCATGGTTTTTATTTTATTGTTGTGTTTTATATGTAATTTTGTGCCTCATGCGATTATTTTTCTGTACAGCACTTTGGTCAACTTTTTTATGTTTTAGGATTTTTATGACATCACCGCGGACTTCTCATCACATCTTCTGTCCAATCAAATGTTGTCTAGAATCTAAAGCTCCGCCCCCTATGCTATAAACACCCCCTGGCCAAAGCGACCGTGGCTGTACCTGACTCTGTGTTCAGTAGTGAACACATGCTCAGTGACAGCTGCTCATCAGTCCCATCACTTAACTGTTGGAGTTACTGGAGTAACACATACTTCGGGATACTTTTTATTTCGAGTTGGAGTGACTGTCAGGCACATCCGTAAGCGAGTAACTTTAGAAAAACTGGATCAGCGCTGACTCTGTTTTGAACGATTCAGTTCAATTCGGCAAACTGGTTCGACCGGTTCACAAAAAAAGAACCGGTTCAAAAGAACGATTCGTTCACGAACCGGACATCACTACCGTTGACATGTCACAGAGCAATATGTGTTGGAGATGTGTGTTCAGTTGCTCAAATGCTCGAGTTTTATTCCATTTTCAGAATGAAATGGCTAGAATTTATTCACACCTCGAACATTACTATTGAATCCAACTTATCAGCGCTCAAATTCGTTTCCATGGTGCTGACAAGTACGACTCGCAGTCTGAGAAGGTAAACTAAACGCTATTGGCTATTTGAAAAGGGGGAGGGGCTATTAAATATGTCCCTTCTTTAGCTTCCTGTTTCAGTGGAAATTACGTCAACGCATCATACAAAGCTGCGCGTTTCAAGAAACTTCAGTGGGCCTTTAAGTCTAGGACGGGCCTGAAGCTGCCATCCTTCTCGCGGATGAGCAAGTAACGGCTGTAAAAGTTGTCTCGCTGTAGGCTGTGGCGACTTTTTCTAGCAGAACCTGTACTCCGGTTCGAGGACCTGAGAATTGGTGTCTGAGACCATAGTGTAAGTCACACCCCTGAAGCGAGGGAGTCTGCGAGAGAACTGAAACCGTTTTATTGTCTCCAAGACCCATTTTGACTTGACTGGAACAGCTTGACTTGACAGCATCCTTGATCTCCAAGTTTAACCATAGGTGGTGTTTTGAGCACCACTAAACACTAAAACTGCTGATAATACGACTGACCGCCTTGGCCGCTGTCTTTGTAGCTCACTGGTGTGTGTTTCCCATACAACGCCGTAACTCGCTGCTTCACTATTATTGTACAATGTATCGTTGGAGAAATCAGCTAGCTAGTCACGACTGTTTCCCGAAACCATATTGTCGCAAAGTGGTCATTCAACCACGTTGGTTGATGACGTCACACACGTGGCGGAGTAATAACTACTTTTAATGAAAGTGTTTGAGATCGAATTAATGCTAGATGTTGTGCTATAAATTACAGAAATGCATCTGAGGACTATTTCTCATAGTCTCAGATATTTTGCTTTATCTCCAGATTCAATCGTAGACTCGTTCTTACAAGGTAGAGCTCGTTCACACATGCTTCAATAACTGTGCTTTTAATCTCTTGACAAACTAGAAAGACGTAAATTACATTTGTATGTATTCTAAATTAAAGACAAAGGTTGTACTGAATGTCAGTTTGCTTATTTTGCTCAAGATAATAATTTATTGAGCCACATGCAGTGTTGGGCAAGTTACTTTTAAAAAGTAATTAGTTACAGTTACTAGTTACTTCTTCCAAAAAGTAACTAAATTAGTAACTCAGTTACAAATTTTAAAAGTAACTAGTTACTTATGAAAGTAACTATTGCGTTACTTTCAAGTAAAATTTAATTTTAAATGCTCAAATGTGACCCCACCTCTACCCCTCTTTAACGGAACTTAAAATACATGTGCATGTTCAATTATTTATGATAAATGTGAATATTATAATGAAATGGACACTTAATACAATACATTATTAACAGAAACATGAAACATTGTACACGCATCTAAAAAAAAAATGTTGCTGTGGGACAAAGTGAGACTAGCCTCCAATCAAACGCCATGTATGTAGATATTATGTTTATATAGTGGATCAATGCAAATAACACAATAGATGTTTTGGAAATTTTGATATTTATTGCCCCTCAACAGGCCACAACTGGGCAAAATTAAATTAAGCTTGTTAAGCTCGTCGCCATACCTGTCTCTCGTTGACTGACTGGTTTGTGTTGTTCCTTGTGTGTCCTGTCCTGCCCGACTATGCGTTATGATGGGTCGTTCGCAATTCATGAACGTTAGCCGTTAGTGATGATGGGTCGTTCGCGAATGAGCGTTAGTGATGATGGATCGACTCGTTCGCGAATGAGCTTTTGATGGGTCGTTCGCGATTCGCGAATGAGCCGACTCTAAGAGCCGGCTCTTTTAGGTGAACGTTGGGAGCTGGCTCGCATATCTGAAGAGCCGACTCTATTTTTACAAATTTAGCCTATAGAAATTAAATAATTATGTAATAAAAATTGAAATATTATAGTCAAAGTCATTTAAAGAGCCGTTTGTGAGCCAAAAGAGCCGGCTCTTTTCAGTGAGCTGAGTCAAAAGAGCCGAATGCCCATCACTACTATGCGTGCTTTCGAACACCCGCCCAACTCTACCTCTGATTGGCTTACAATGACATTTTACTCTACCTTATAGCCAATCGTCAGCATTTTTGCGCTTGTCTCGTGCTCTGCCCACTAACCAAGGAAGAACAGTAAAAAAAGTATTTGCCTCTCGCTCAGAGATCTAGTTGGTCTGATAAAAAAAAAAACAGCTTCATCAGTTATAGTAACGCGCCGCATTTTTTGGCAGTAACGGTAACGGCGTTATTAAGATGAGAAGAGTAATCAATTAGATTACTCGTTACTGGAAAAAGTAATGCCGTTAGTAACGGCGTTATTTATAACGCCGTTATTCCCATCACTGGCCACATGTCATGCAAACTAGAAACTCTGTAGCTCACAAACACACAACTTTGCGATGCTGTGTGCAACTGTCCGTTGGAACGATGGTTTCTGTAAACACGACTCGTTGAATTATGTTGATAACAACAGAACTTGCGACCATAGTTGGCTAACGATGCTTTCGGGAAACACACCACAGAGTGAGGTCAGTTGCACTGTACAGCTCCATGAAAGCAGCAGAAACCCTTTCAAAAGGAACACATTTGTACCTAAAGTGCTCATCAATATCTAAATTATACACATTCAAACCTTTTTAAAGGGTACCGTCCCAGTGACAGCTTTTGTACCTTTTTTATGAAAGTGTGGGCCGGACTCATCCATACACTCTTATTACATTTTTAATAAAAAATTTTGAACCAACGGTTGGGTTTGTCAACATTTGACCCAAACATGGTTTGAAACAACCCAGCATTTTTTAGAGTGTAGTGTGGCCACTCCCCTGTATTTCAAGATGCCAATGTCATTGGCACAAATCCTTTCTTTGAGCCTTAAAAGGAGACCAAACCGCTTGTACCAGACGAGGGTTGTGGATTTCGCGGGTATACACACACACACACACACACACACACACACACACACTACTTAATTTGCCCTTATTGAGTCAGCATGGCATATTGTTATCACCCTTACCTCATATTTTGTGGTTTTAGTTGCAACAACATAATGCAGTCAGACAGGAAATCATTATTCTGCATTGCATGACAATAATGTGAAAACTTTTCTCTGAAAGTGAGAAAATCTCACATCTCTGAATTTACAGTTCCCTTTCAGTCGATAACGTCAGACGTAGTCGACGGTCGACTGAATGGGGATCTGTCAGTGAGCCTATCACCTTAGAGTACTATTGAACGAGCCAATGTAATTGGTTTGCGTGATTCGCATCACACACTCCGCCCCCGCGGCGCGGGTATAAATACGGAAGTGGATGCACGCACTAGTTGCCTTTCGCTTCGGAGCCGATCGTTTGATGTCTCTGAGAGTGCTGTTGTTTACAACGAGCGAGTGTGTTGGTGTTCTTCAGGAAGACTCTCCCAGTTCTGGTGTTCTACAGCGCAAGTGCAGCGGTGATCGCGAGCTTTGAGCTCTCAACTGCTGTTTTAACAGCAACAAATTTCTAAATGTTTGTGTGTTTTGACGGCTGGTTAGAGGGCGGAAAAGTGAGTGCTTCACTGTTTCAGTTCTCAGTTCAGTGTTGCCACGGTCATTCCCCTGTGTGCTCCGGCACTGGTGACGGTCCTATTTTCTGAAAGAGCAACACGGGTGCGTTTGCGTCTTTTTCAAGATGTCATTCCACCTGTGCGTTTCTGGATGCGATTGTTCCCTTTTCCTCTCTGACGGTCACAATTGTTGCATCACGTGTTTGGGCTATATGTTTGCATATAAATATGTATGCATATGTGCTTATATGTTCAGCATGCTGGGGCAGCTTTTGTGGACGGTTCATGTTCTCATTGCGGGAATATGACTGTCGCGGTGTTGAGATCGAGACTCGCCTTCGTCCGCGAAGTGCGAGTCCCCATTACCATGTCCCACCCCGGGTGCCGTGTGGGATGGGTGATCGGGGGATAGTGATGGATATCTCGCCCGGTAACCATTCCCTGTGGGCTCCACTCCTCCATCACACCGCAGCTGCTGGAATTCCTGTTGAGCATACTGGTCCCACTGTAATGGACTGATCAGCTGTTTCAATATGGGTTCCCCCTGAGGATAAGATGTCGATAGCAGCATCGGAGGGTGAGCTGGCCTCTGGAAATGACGACTTGGCTGTGTTGTCTCCCTCTGTGAGTGTAACATTGCCCAAGCCAGATCCAGAAATGTCAGCTATGCTGAAATGGGCCGCCGAGGCTGCCGGGCTCGAGTGGAACCTCCACCGTGTCCCGTTCAGTCTCGGTTGGAATCTGGAGTTTGGTATCTTGGGGCGGGCCACGCTGGTTCTCAGCTCGCCGCCCCAGTGCCTTTCTTTCCCGAAATGCATGGAGAGCTTATCAGGTGGTGAACAGCATCTTTCTCTGCCAGAAACTGCCTGAATAGCTTTTGCCCCTCACTACCCTTGATGGAGGAACGGTGAAGGGTTGCGAGGTGTCCCTCCATAGGAGCAGTCTGTCAACACAGGTGCACCTGTGTCCGGCGGCCGCTGCCTTTTGGGGGGATCCTCGTCTCCCCCCTAAGGCCTGTGAGTTTTCGTCCGTTCCGACGGGCAGAGCTTACAAAGCCTGTGGGCAAGCCGCTTCCTCTTGCATGCCATGGCGTTGCTTCAGGTCTGTCAGGCCAGGTCACCCATGGCATGCACGAGGGTAATCCAGACCGTGCGCTCATAGGGGAGCACCGCACTGCATCCGACCTCACCCTCCGGGGCACGAGTGTCGTAGCGTGCGTGATCGGTCTGGCGATGTCCACCTTGTGGTCCAGGAGCGCCATCGTTGGCTCAGCCTGGTTGGTATGGCGGATGCGGACAAGGTTCGGTTCCTGGTCTCCCCAATGGGCTGGTCGGCGACGCGGTGGAGAACATCCTGCCCCGGTGGCCAGCTGCTGCCTCCACCCGCCGCCGGTGGCAGCTCCTCCGCCTGCTCGTCGCCGAGGGCGTTCTCCGGCCGCCGCTCCCGCTGGGCCTCTGCAACAGCCTGAGCAGTGAGGGCCGGGTGGAGTGTTTGTTTGTGTGTGTATCTGTTCCGCCGCTGGCTCCCCCAAAAAAAAAAAAAGAAAAGCGGAGCAAGCGGTACCCACACTTCAAAGAGAGAGCAATTTCATCTGTTCCTGGGTCCCAAGAGGGCCAGTCTGGCGGGTGTGACCCTGTATAGCCTTACACCCCTCAGCTCCCCCTTGGTCGCCAGCAGGCAGCTTGGTGCGTTCGAGGACCCAGTCATCCGCCTTCTCACGCGCCCCCTGCTGCTAGTGGAGACAGGTAAGTGTTGCACAGCACACTAACACCACTCTCTCTACTTTGCTGCCCCACCTCAGGCTCGGCCATCCCGCTATTGTAAGGGTGGATTATCAGTACAGTGTCCTTCCCTTCGAGTGCTCCAGAGCCCGTTGGGTCTTCAGGTCAACTGGGAGAGAGTAATCTCGCCCACGGGCTGAGTATCTCTTTTTCAGTTTTGGAGATGGACTCTGTCTAACACGTCTCCCCAATGAGAATCTGTTCAGCTGGTGTTTGAAGTGAGAAAGGGTCCCACTGAAAGAACTTTCAGAGGCTCCTGGGGTATATGGTAGAGGCAGCCATTGGCTTCCTCCATATATGACCGCTTCAGCGCTAGCTTCATGATCGAGTCCCGAGGTGACCGTGGCAGAGCAGCTCACCCTGTGTGACTATAGTTCATCCCGGTCTGCTGCCAAACCCTCTTCAACTGAGGGGCCATGTACAAAGGGCGTGTTTTAACGGGGGCCTGGGCGACCCTCGACTACACGGGCATTCATACATACACTCTTTACCATATTACATTTTTAATAAAACATTTTGAACCAACGGTTGGGTTTGTCAACATTTGACCCAAACATGGGTTGAAACAACCCAGCATTTTTTAGAGTGTGTGGCCACTCCCTTGTATTCCAAGATGCCAATGTCATTGGCACAAATCCTTTCTTTGAGCCTGAAAAGGAGACCAAACCGCTTGTACCAGACGAGGACGCTGGTTTTCGCGGGTATACACACACACACACACACACACATGGGTATACACACACACACACACACACACATACACTACTTTATTTGCCCTTCTTGAGTCAGCATGGCATATTGTTATTACCCTTACCTCATATTTTGTGGTTTTAGTTGCAACAACATAATGCAGTCAGACAGGAAATCATTATTCTGCATTGCATGACAATAATGTGAAACCTTTTCTCTGAAAGTGAGAAAATCTAACATCCCTGAATTTACAGTTATGGTGAAGAGGTTTAGCTTTGGTAATGATGATGTTTTCTGGCAGAAACATAATTTATTAGTTTTACTCCTGTTTATTTGATCAGATCCCCCAAGTCCCAACAACACATTTTTCATTGAATGCATCTGTTGACATTTTTATTAAATTTAGCTTCATGTGCCACAGAAGAGATTTACATTTATAGTTTCACTATGAAAACAGCTTATATGTACATATTAATGCTCCTCTAGAAAAATTCATAATGTGTAAAGACATAGCCACAATGTTCATTTTTATCACGAGTCCTGCTGGTCTAATGATATTAAGGTTTTTGTTTACATTAAGAAGAAACTGTTTGCTTTGAAAAAGGACATTGTTCGTTGATATTGAATTAACAAACACTGCATTCAAGACAGCACTTTGAAATTTAACTGAACATTTACTGAATCACACAAACCTGAATAATCACCACAGCCTTTTACACATCTCAGTTTTTCTGAGTTTTCAGTTTCAGTTCTCAGTTTTCTAAAAGTGTAATCTGAAAAGCAGGAAAAACATCTGAGCCAAAGTTATCTGTTGCCATTTGTGTTTCCCTACAGAAATGCTGGTTTTACTGGCAGTGCAAAGCTCAAATTGTAAAATAAAGCACATAAATGTGTCATTTAGCTGATTTGTGGCTCATCATAGATGCACGTTTTGCTGCTTTCCATCCTTTCTGCTGTCCACGATGGTAAATAATTCCTCCTGCGACGACTGTAGTCAGAAAAAACACACACACAGCCAGTCCAACACCACCGAACATCAACACACGCTCCGTCACCGTCACTTCGTCTACAGAGACAGAAGAGTTACTCACACTCATACAACATTTAGTTCCAGATCTCCACAGAAGAGCAGTTATAGCAAAATTTAAAAAATAATTAAACAAGATAACAAGCAAAACATTACCTGTGATTTCAACTTCTGTTTTTGTCTTTTTTATTAGAAAAATACCTGTGAATATATGATATGTTTATCCCTTAATATATGAACACACACTCAAAAACCTGCTTCTGTCATTTTTAAGTAGTTTTTATGACCCTTTATTAAATTGCCTCAATTAACTGTAAAATTTGGGTTAGTTCAGCAATGTCTAGTGCTAAGTTTATATATATATACTCATGTGCTGCTCTCAATCACAAACCACTAAAACAAAAATCATGTTCAGATCTCAGCTTGAGTGGCTCATCTTACCCACTCCCTCCTACATTGACTAGATATAATGAGAAAAACTGAAATCTGTTACCTTCAATCTCCAGTCTGATGGGTTTGTCGAAGTGCATCTCTGGAGCGTCAGACTTTATTCCACAGAAATAAAGGCCTGAATCTGATTCTGTTACTCCAGAAATAGTTAAAGAGACTCTGGTGACCCAACTGTCTGCAGTCATTTTCATACGATTGCTGTTTGGATTGTAGTTGTTCAGGAGTTTTCTCCCGTTTTTGTCCTTCTCTGAAGAAATCAGCAGAACGAGCTCTTCAGATCTGAGAAGATACCAGGCGATTTCATATCTGTTTCTCATACTGCAGTTCAGAGTGATGTTTTCTCCAATCTGAACTCTCACATCAGAAGATCCTCCAACTGACAAATCTGGAGAGACATTGATAAACACACATCACACATCTGTATTTGATATTGATAAGTTAATTTCATGAATGCTTGAAATAGAATATATTTACCACTGGATGTAATTTGCATAATCCAACAAGAAAATACACAGAAGAAGAAAATGACTTTTTCCATTGTGTCTGTCGTTCATAAAGGTGTTGAACAAACAATAGGTTTCAGATCAATGCAGAGACACTTAAACCACAGTGTTTCCACTTCCGTCAGAGAAATATAAAGCATTGAATAATAGTCTCTATCAGTTCAAGTGTTGCAACTTTCGCATTTGTACTTTTCCCCTAATAATAATCATAATGAATGCTATTGTTGTTTTCATTGCAACATGTACACATCTTTTAGCATCTCAAAAATGTGTTATATTTACTTTAGCTTGCAAAGACACTTGGTGAGCAAAACTTGGCTATAAGTTTGTGTAGATTTGTGAGTCCATGATCATAAATATTACAGGTTTCATACAAGTTAAACTCTATTCTGGGAGATTAATTGATTATTTTGACCATATTACATAAAAAGTTCTGTACAAAAATGTACAAACACAAATGATGTCTCTTCTCGGTTCACATGTCATAACTGCATTACTGTGCATGTGTTTTCTGAAGTACTAAAGGAGGAAGTCTATTTTTTCTAAAGTAATGTAAGACAGGAAGCTTACGCTGCAATTCTGAAAAGTGAAAAACATCAGTGACGAAAGGAAAGATGCTCAAAACATTTAAAGCAGGCAGTTATTTATTAAGTTACACATTTAAAAACAGACGGGAACAATATACTGCATCAAATGTCCATATCAACAGTTAATTTCCGTCTTATACCCTGAGCAATGCAATACTGATCAAGAGAATACAACTGAATGAAAACAAAAGGACCATAAACCTAAAACTCTCTCAACAATACTCAAGCATGATGGATTGATTCTGAGAGATACTGTAGACATCAGCATACTGAAATGATGAAGACATGTTCAATTCACATCGTTTTAAAGGGATTACCGTATACTGGAGAGCCGTATCACCATATTCACTCAGCTCTACAATAATCAACATTTCACAGATCACACACAGCTTGATCTGCAGTATCCCATCAAAGCAGAATATTAAAAAAAAAAAAAACCTATATCTGACCTCACAATACATGAATACATGACTGCTCACATTTGGACATATTAGATGATCAAAAACTTCACACGTTCACACTGAGGTAATGAAAAGGCCATTATACAACAGGAGTGTAAAGGTCATCAAACATTGTGCTTCTCTTGGCTTCTGAGCACCACATAGGCTCTGCATAATGTTTAGAGTTTATTTTTATACCTGAGAATTTGAGTATGGATATCTTCAAAATTACATTTCATATAAAAATAAGTATTTAAAAACCAACAAAATATACCAACCAAAAAAAAAAAAAAAAAAGGACAGTTTAACATCCACTAGTGGTCAGTTGAAAGCACGGAAAAAAACTCTAAAGATGATTAATATTGTAAAAACAGCTTGGCAGGAACACAGACTCAACTTTGGATGCGCTCTTCCTCATCTTTACACTTATTTAAAGACATTTATACAAAGAAAACATACTTAGTATTTTCTTCAAGACCTTCGCTATAGGCACATATGATATCTCAATATTTTCTGGGATTTTGTTGATAACGATTATATGATGATATTTGTCTGAGAGTTTTTGTGCTGGTTTGTCTTGAGTAGTTTAGGCCTGTCTGACTCAGCTTTTATTCTTCATATATCAAGCTGATATTTTCTCCCTTAAATTGATATCCAGGGGTATTTATTTTCTTTATATGGACATTTTAGACCTAGATGCATGCATGCATCATCTTTTATGAAAAATTCATTAATTTAATCAATAATTTCAGTTAGAATAATAAGACACAATCGGATGAAATCAGTATCAAGAAATCCCATCTTTGGCACAGAAGCTGCATTTAGATGTGTTTACACTGACTGTTTAATGCTGTTAAATCGTTCGAAATATTCATTCATCAACAAAACGTCACTGTGCTTCGGCCACAGCGGTTCTGCTGTGGATTTATTTGAAATTACTTTCATTTGTGAAATAGAGCAAAAAACAGATGTGCTTAAATGGGTCATCGGATGCAAAATTCACTTTTGTATGGTGTTTGCATATAAATGTGTCTTTGTAGTGTGTGGACACAACCACCATACAATGAAAAAAAAATCCATTCACTCCTTTTTTTTAATCCTCAAAAAGTCTATACACTCAATAATCAAGCGGTTTGGATTTTCTGAGCAATAAGATGTCATATTGGAGGGTGAGAGTTATCATTTAAAAAGGTAAAAATTGTGTTGTTTTAAAAAAAAACATTGAGGAATTTAACCAAAGTGTGTTACAAACTTTACATGAAGACCCTAAATAATCCTCATCCTTTGGCGTCATATAGGTGACGTCATATGACATTTCGTCGAAATCTTACGCACATGGCATCCTTTAGCGTCAATATAACACGCACTGTTATGGGTAGGTTTAGGTCTGGGGTAGGGTTACGGTTATGACGCCTTGGGATCTGCGTCTCATATTCACGCTAAACGATGCCATGTGCGTTGGATTTAGACGAGCGTCACCTGTATGACGCCTTGGGTTCTGCGTCTCATATTGATGCTAAAGGATGCCATGTGCGTAAGATTTCAACGAAATGTACAAAGCGTCACATGTATGACGCCAAAGGATGAGAACGGGCTGAAATAATCATACCAACTTGTGGAAAATGGGCATCCGATGACCCCTTAACTATGAATATAATGGTGCTTTTCCACTGCATGGTACGGCTCAGTACGGTTCGGCGCGGCGCGGCACGGCTCGGTTTGCTTTAGCTTGGTTGCTTTTCCACTGCAGTTAGCAACTCTTCAAAGTGGGTGGGATTATGACTGATCGTTATAGTTTATCCGCTTCTCGGCAACCAACAAGAGGAACGTCTGCACTTCTCGTCCACTGACCACGATTCAGCCATTTCTTTTTTGGAAGTTTTTTTTCTTCAAGCAAGTCAAGGAAGTAGTTTTAAAACAGGTGCTACAGCGGTGGCTGTTACTGGCTATTTAAATCCAGCGGGTTTGATGTCTCGCAAATACAATGACGCTGGTAGTGACGATTCTGTCTGTCTGACCAATCAGTGATCTGCAGTGTTTTCACGTCACATTTTAGTATCGGTACGGTACGCTTGGAACCTCAACAGAGGTGGTACCATTTAAAGCGAGCCGAAGCGAGCCGTACCGTACCATGCAGTGGAAAAGCGCCATAAGACTCATACAGGGGTATTTTGGTCTCATATTTTGAATTTAAGGGTCATTCTGACTGTATTCTACTAGTCTACATCACACAGTGAAAGTGTGCACTATCAAGGCCTGGTTTTTTTTTTTTTCAAAGTGAGTGACTCAATAATGTTTGATTCCACATAATTAAACAAATAATTCTGATATTATTGTAGATGATATGTATCTCACACCTGCAGCTGCAGACATTCAGTATGTTGAGAGACTCCTCTGTAAAACTGTTGACTCTGAAGGTGAATTATAAGTATCCCTCAGAGAATTGAATTACCGTATTTTCCGCACTATAAGGCGCACTTAAAAGCCGTTAATTTTCTCAAAAAACGACAGTGCGCCTTATAATCCAGTGCGCCTTATATATGGATCAGTTGGTTAATTGGATTAATTAACGTTGGTTAATAACGCTCCAGATTATAAGGCGCACTGTCAAAATGTTTCAGTATGAAAAACCGATAATAATAATAAATATTTAATAATAATAAAATGCTTCAGTACGACTGGTAAACTACAAAGCCGCACCGCTTGCAGCATTACGGCTACCGTAGTCAGTAAAAACCGTTACTGTGCTTACTAACAATCCCACAACACTTGTGTGTGTATAAAGACCTTAAAATGGCACCTGTCAAGAGACACGCTTACGACGCAGAGTTCAAGCTCAAGGCTGTCGGTCACGCAGTAGAATATGGGAATAGAGCAGCAGCGAGAGAATTCAACATTAATGAATCAATGGTACGGAAGTGGAGGAAGCAAGAAAATGACCTGCGCCAAGTAAAAAAGACTAAACAGAGTTTCAGAGGGAACAAAGCGAGATGGCCACAGTTAGAGGACGAACTCGAAAAGTGGGTTGTTGAACAGAGAGCAGCAAGTAGAAGCGTCTCTACAGTCACTATTCGAATGAAGGCAACAGCGCTAGCACGGGACATGAACATCGATGAATTTCGAGGCGGTCCTTCTTGGTGCTTTCGTTTTATGAAAAGACGTAATCTCTCCATCCGCACACGAACTACCGTCTCGCAGCAACTGCCAAAAGATTACCAAGAAAAGCTGGTCACTTTCCACGCATACTGCAAAAAGAAGATCACTGAAAAGAAGATCCGGCCAGAGCACATCACCAACATGGACGAGGTTCCACTCACCTTTGATATTCCCGTGAACCGCACTGTGGAGAAAACGGGGACCAGTACGGTGTCTGTACGCACCACAGGGAATGAGAAGTCATCCTTTACTGTAGTTCTCGCCTGCCAGGCTAATGGCCAGAAACTTCCACCCATGGTTATTTTCAAGAGGAAGACCTTGCCAAAAGAAAACTTTCCAGCCGGCGTCGTCATCAAAGTTAACCCGAAGGGATGGATGGATGAGGAAAAGATGAGTGAGTGGTTGAGAGAAATTTACGTCAAGAGACTGGGTGGCTTTTTCCACACAGCTCCGTCCCTATTGATCTACGACTCCATGCGCGCCCATATCACCGATGCTGTCAAAAAACAAGTGAAGCAAACTAATTCGGAGCTTGCCGTCATTCCGGGTGGATTAACTAAAGAACTCCAGCAGCTAGATATTGGTGTCAACAGGGCGTTCAAAGCTAGACTGCGAGCTGCGTGGGAGCAGTGGATGACAGAAGGTGAACACACGTTCACCAAGACGGGGAGACAGCGTCGGGCGACTTACGCCACTATCTGCCAATGGATCGTGGATGCCTGGGCTGATATATCAGTCTCAACTGTGATCCGAGCTTTCACGAAGGCAGGAATAATCTCTGAACTGCCAGGCAACAGCAGCGACACTGACTCGGATAATGACGAGAGGGAGCGGGGCAGGTTGGATGCCGTAATCGCCCAACTGTTCAATTCGGACACTGAAGAAGAAGAATTCGAGGGATTCGTGGACGGGGAATGAACTGAAAAAAGTGAGCTTTACGTGTTATACGTAACTGAACAATGTTGAACAATGTTGAGTATGCACTAACGTTTGATTTAGTGGTATCAGACTGTTTCTTTTACTACGGTACGTGTTTACTGAATTAGGGAAAAGTTCCCCTCCACGTTTGGGAGAAGAGTGAGCAAGGCTGGGAGATATTGTTAATATTGTTAATTAGCACATTAAGTTTGAACAACGTTACCATGGGAGTGAACGTTGTCGGAACGCTTAATAAAGTTTGACTTTATCTGACTGTTTTGTTGACATTCCCTTTAGCACATCTAGTGGATGCATAATGCAAACCCAGTCAAACGTTTGACTGCAGTATTTTATGCGCCTTATAATCCGGTGCGCCCTATATATGAAAAATGTTCTAAAATAGGTCATTCATTGAAGGTGCGCCTTATAATCCGGTGCGCCTTATAGTGCGGAAAATACGGTATATATCCCTCAGAAGAGATTATTATAGTCCCTCAGGAGAGATTATTATAGTCCCTCAGAAGAGATTATTATAGTCCCTCAAGGTAGATTATTATAGGCCCTCAGGAGAGATTATTATAGTCCCTCAGGAGAGATTATTATAGTCCCTCAGAAGAGATTATTATAGTCCCTCAGAAGAGATTATTATAGTCCCTCAAGGTAGATTATTATAGTCCCTCAGGAGAGATTATTATAGTCCCTCAGAAGAGATTATTATAGTCCCTCAAGAGAGATTAGAGATTAGGAAAGCCTCAGGCCCAGACGGCATCTCATCTGCCTGTTTAAAAGCCTGTGCTGACCAACTGGCCCCGGTCTTCACGCAGATCTTCAACAGATCATTGGAGCAGTGTGAATTTCCCTGCTGCTTCAAACGCTCCACTATCATTCCGGTCCCCAAAAAACCCAAAATTTCTGGACTTAATGACTACAGACCTGTCACTCTCACGTCTGCGGTCATGAAGTCGTTTGAAAGAGTGGTGTTGGCCCACCTGAAGGACATCACTGGACCCCTGCTGGATCCCTTTCAGTTTGCTTACAGAGCAAACAGGTCTGTGGATGATGCCGTCAACATGGGACTGCATTATATCCTGCAACATCTCGACAGACCTGGGACTTATGCAAGGATCTTATTTTTGGACTTCATTATAGGCCCTCAGGAGAGATTATTATAGGCCCTCAAGAGAGATTATTATAGTCCCTCAGGAGAGATTACTATAGTCCCTCAGGAGAGATTATTATAGTCCCTCAGGAGAGATTATTATAGTCCCTCAGGAGAGATTATTATAGGCCCTCAGGAGAGATTATTATAGTCCCTCAGGAGAGATTATTATAGGCCTTCAGGAGAGATTATTACAGTCCCTCAGGAGAGATTATTACAGTCCCTCAGGAGAGATTATTACAGGCCCTCAGGAGATATTATTATAGGCCCTCAAGAGAGATTATGGAGAGATTATTATAGTCCCTCAGGAGAGATTATTATAGTCCCTCCTCAGGAGAGATTATTACAGGCCCTCAGGAGAGATTACTATAGGTCTGGTTCCTCTGCATTCTGATCCGTGGGTGGCGAGTAAAGTCCATTCAGACACTGGGGTTTCTTGATGACAAAAAAGACAATTACACCCACCAGAACCAGCAGAATCGGCAGTCCAACAGAGCAGAACCAATACACTGCAGCTGGAAGGAGGAAGGTGGGAAGAGAACTTTTAAAATGCTTTTTTAATCTCACTCATTGAACATTCTCTAAAGCTCTCAATGCCTCCTGTTCTACTTACTATGTGCAGTGTCATCCTTGTATTCTCCTGGTGATCCTGAGTCTGTTCTAGATTCTGTAGAGGAGATTGAAAGGTTAAGGCCCCGATATACTTCAAGCGAAACTGAAGAACGAACTGATGTGATGTTATTTCAAACAAAATCAGACCGAAACAAAGTTCGTTTGGAGTTCGAAACAGCTTGCCAAAGCGAACTTTTGCTTCGGCTGGTAAACACCTTTGTACTACCATTGGTGCGTGGTGATTACATAATAGGTACAGTCAAACCAACATTTATTCAGACACCTTTATCATTTCTCACATTATCACAGTTTATTCACTACAGCTTAGAAAATGGTAATAAAATATGACTAAAACTCAGAGTTAAACTGTGTCAGAACAAATTCATCTTGATAATGTCAGATAACTTTGAGCAAAACATGATCAGCCAAAGTGTCTGAATAATTTTTGGTCCCAAATGTTTATAAATTTTACTGGTAGTCACTGTATGTATAATTTTTGGGTATAATATGTCACAGTTTACTTTATTTTGCTCTCCTCACTTACATAAATGAACTATAGTGTCCTGCACACACTGGTAAAAATCTCTCCAAACATGAACATTCTGACAGTAATTACTCGCTCTCATGTTGTTCCAACCCCGTAAGACCTTCGTTCATCTTCGAAACACAGATTTTTAATTAAATCTGAGAGCTGTCTCACTCCTCCATAGGCTTCTATGGGATCGATACTTGCCGGTCCAGAAGGTTAGTAAAGACAATGTTTAATATAGTCCAAGTGACTACAGTGGCTCAACCTTAAGTTTATCAAGCAACGAGAATACTTTTTGTGTGCAAAAAAACAAAAATAACGACTTTGTTCAACCATCTCTTCTTTTACATGTCATTCTCCTAAGCTGTTGCCGTAGTGTAACAGCGCAGCGCTTCTGTGTTGTACGTCAGAACGTAGGCTCACTATTCTGACGTACAACACAGAAGCGTACGCTGTTACACTAGTGAACTCACTCAAGGCCCACACAGAAGAAAATCAATAGTTGAATAAACTTAAAATTTAGCCACTGTAGTCACTTGGACTATTTTAACGATGTCTTTAATAACTTTTCAGGGCTGGCAAGTGTCAATCCCTTAGAAGCCTATGGAGGAGTGATCCAGCTCTCAGATTTCATCAAAAATATCTTAATTCGTGTTTCGAAGATGAACGAAGGTCTTACGGGGTTGAACAACATGAGGGAGAGTAATTACTGACAGAATTTTAATTTTTAGGTGAACTATCCCTTTAAACATGCTTGCTGTTTTCTCAATTTTGTTGTGTGTTTATTTTGTTATTGAAAGGAAAGTGTGCAGCACATATTTATATATTCATATAAACACTGCTCTCAGCAGATGTTCGATAACAGTATATCGCTCCTCACGCATTTCAAACTTTGTTTGACCCCTAAACGAATAATGAAAAAGAACTTCGTCGTGAGTATATCAGGACCTTCAGTCATATAATTTACCATTTGCTGTTCAAATCGTGATGAATAAACGTCAGCTGTAAAATAAGGTCAAATATTTCTGCTCATCCACTGATCTTCTCTCACCTGTGACTGTGACTGTGATCAAGATTTCTCCTTCAGAGTCCAGAACTCTGTATGTTCCAGTGTCATTGGCTGTAAACTCATTAATAGTCAGATTTCCATCACTGTCATTCAGTCGATCACTGCTGACCCCGTGACCTCTCCTCCACACCTCTGTCCAGCCTTCATTAGAGTTTTTCTCCACTTTATCAGCGTTGATCAACAGAACATCCAAATTTACTTTCTCGCCTTTCTTCACAGAAATATCATCTGAGGAGAAACAGAAAGACACTTTATCCTCAATCAATGTTATGATGGTGTCAATCAGGCAAGGCCACAAACACATATTTAGGATTAAGGGGAACAAATGTAATCTACGGTTTTATATTCCAATATTCCAATGCAAGACATTGGAAAACCCCATATTGGAGACGACTAATCTGAATAAGCGGTACGTGTCACATTCAGTGTCTCTGATGGTTACAGGAATTCATTGAATACCAACACAATTACTGAAGGAAAGTTGATTGTTTGATCAGTTTTGACTTTACCATGAATTTGAAGATGATATTCCCTGATTTGTGGCACCAGAGTATTATTGTAATGGACTCTCAGAATGTATTTCCCAGCGTCACTGAAGATCAGATCCTTGATGACGACGTCACATGATCCTTTTTTAAATACTCGTCCACTTACACATCCTTCATTCTCACAGACAGGGATGTTTTTTGACTGACTGTTTAAAATAACATGAATAATGTCTCTGGCGTCAATATTACATGACAGAGTGGCGTTTTCTCCTTTTTGTCCCGTCACATGTATAAGGATATTTCCTGCAATGGTGGTTTCTGCAAATACAGACAATATAAATTATTAATCTCACTTCCTTCAGAGTTAGCTTGTTCAGCTATTAAGACTATTATTTCTTATTGGCCTTTGCAAGCAAACAGACGAATGAACTGGATAAAGTCTGGATGTGGTATGATAATGTAATATGCTGGGGGATTTCCACCATCAACCAAAGTCTCTTGGCTGAATGATACGACAGAGAAACAATCGACTACAATAACTCTACCCAGAACTAAAGATCAAACATTTTTTTAATTTATAAACAAATATGATACTGACCTCTATATTTGATAAAGCAAAACAGCAGAAGCAGATTCAACCATCTGAACCTGATGAGTAAACAGAAGAGCTGGTTTATGTCACATATTCAGGCTAACTTTCCTGAGATTTCCTGAGCTTTCCTGAGAAAATATTACTAAACATTCACTTTCATTTTTTCTGAATATTTAACATGCACATCTTACATGATAAAAAGGACTAACCTAATAACATCAAACTATAATATGAATCTTTGCTTTAATGATTCCTATGTAATACTGAAAATAATCAGTCAAACTCAATACACAAGCAACACGCTTTAGAAATGCGGTGATGATCTAATTATAATAACCGTACTAGGCTAATTACAATATCATAATCACAATAATAGATATGTTCATCTAAACCTGCTGACTCATTTCCGCATTGATAGCGCGATTAGACAACTAAGTTGGCTTAGGCTATTAACAAAATACATTTTATAACATGAAATTTATATTTTATATTTTAAAACATGAAAACTTACATGATAAATCTGTTTGAGTCTTTTGATCTGGCGTCAAAACGTCATAAATTATTGCAAGATTAGCGAGCGGTGACAAGGAAAGAAAAATGAACGAAAACAAATCTGATAGTATCTCAACACGAGCTGTTGCTTGTGTCACGTGACTTCCAGTATGTGAAAACCGTGAAAACTTGAACGTGAAATTCCTTCATTCAGTGACGTCTCGGAGTACATTGGGATTGCGTGGGAGGAACATACCAAGACAACAATAAGACAAAGAACAGTTTCGGTTTCAGTTTAGCCTTAAATTAATTCGTTTTGGCTTTATATTAAGCTTATACTACTTATATTTTTCTGAATAACCTACTGTTCAATTTAAAAAAAATTGTTGTGGAGTGAGGGGAACTAAAATAGCCTAGGCCATAGCTATGTTTTTTGTAAACATTTCACTTTGTTTAGCCTTTTTCTGGATGTAATGCTAAAATTAGACTTATGCGTGACATGGCGTTTTTTCTCTCAAAAACGCAAATTTATATGGCATATGTGCTGCAAACATTTTTAAATATTCTGAAAAGTTTGCTTGAAAAGCAGTGTCTGTTTTTCATCACGTCAGCTATCCAAATGTTTAAACATAATAATATTTCCACATATCCACAGAGCTTCTCTCACCTGTGATTGTGACCAAGATTTCTTCATTATAGTCATATTGACTTCTAAACTATTGTTATCTTTATGTTTTACAGCTATGTAGATTTGGGTGTCATCAGTATAACAGAGGTCCGACACACCAAATCTACTCATAATTGATCCCATGGGAAGCCTGTATAATGAGAATAGTAGAGATGTCAAAATCGATCCCTGATAAATGAGCGTCTAAGCTAACTGAAAAACTTCTGTTAGACCTAGATAAGAATGACTGGAACCATTACCTGTGATACCAATTAAAATGCTCCAGCCGAGATGAAAGAATCCTGTGATCTACAAAGTCAAAAGCCGAGCTCAAGTCTAATATCACTAAAGCCATCGTGTCTTCAGCACCAGTAGTCATTAAAATGACATTAAAAACTTTTAAAAGAGCAGACTCAGTGTCGTGAAGGGTCCAGCCAGACTGAACAATATCAGAGAAGGAATGAGTGTGCAAGTAATTAAGCAACTGTATAAAGACAGATTTTTGGTGAATTTTAGATAGAAATGGCAATTTGCATAATACATAATGAATCGTTGGTGGAAACACAGAATTCAGCAGAGAGTGAGGATCCAAATGTAGTTTATAATCAGTATAATCCAAAGGCATAGTCCATACCAGAGGGTCTGTCACGATTACCAGTGAGAGTGCCCATCATTACCACCAGAGGGCACTCCACCCCTGACTATTGTCATTCCCTAATTAAACTACATTTCCCATAACTCTCTGCCTGGACTCATCATCCCTGATTGCATCCTTCTGTAACAAACTGCTCCGAGACACGAAGGTTGAGAATCCAAAGGCAGTTTTTAATGGAAAAATCCAAGATCATAAACCGTATAACAGACAGTGGTCAAAAGCAACAGGGTAATCAGTCCAAACAATGACAGGGCACAGGGACACAGAAAAAAAACAGAGAACAGGGAGATGATCGAAACAGACAAACACTTGAACGCCCAGAAATGCAGTTACACGTTACAAGTGTTACAAGACTTCACCGGGAATGAATATGAAAACCAGGCTATTATAGCGTGCATTAAACAAGGTAATGAGGCACAGGGGAATGTGATAATGGATGAAGAGTCCAGGCAGAGAGTTATGGGAAATGTACTTTCATTAGGGAATGACAATAGTCCGGAATGGAGTGCCCTCTGGTGGTAATGATGGGCACTCTCACTGGTAATCGTGACAGGGTCAAAACACACGTTATCCGTCCGAACACATATAAAATCCACTGAGGCAGACAGCAACAATAAATCCAAGACTCAGGCAGAGATAATCACCAGAAACAAAGAGACTGCTCGGGAATGCAGACAGTAACATCCAAACATGTACAAACAAGACTTCATACCAATACAGGGCAAAATGCATTTAAATAAACAGGGTAATGATATGATTAACAAGACTGAAACCAGTAAACCAATATTGAGCATAGAGACAGTGAGGGACGAGGCTCTGCTGGAACATAAGGGCTCCGCATTTTGACTTATGTCAATAATACATTTTTGAGTCATAATTTCGACTTTTCAAATCATAATTACAACTTTTTATCTCATATTTATGACATTTGAAGTTATAATATTTATGCATGATTTGTGATTAAAATTATGGTGCAAAAACAGCAATAGTAGTTGCCAAAAATGTAGCATGCAAAAATACGATGACAGTGTTTTGAGTGTTACTGGATTGCATAATGACGCCTGTATGTTTTACAGCTTATCACCATATATTTCATTATAATAGATATTACACCAATACAGGTGGTAAATTGAGAAAGTGAGATGGTAAATCATGGTAAATGCTGAGTACCACATGAGGCTCTGCGTAATGTTCAGAGCGACTGAAGTTTGTTTAAGATCCTATCGCGGTGTGACACAGCTTCATTTTTATTTCTTAAGTTAATGCAACAGAAGTAAACTCTTGAAACATCCTCTATTTCACCATAATAATATATATATATATATATATATATATATATATATATATATATATATATATATATATATATATATATAACGCAAAAATGCATATATACAGGTCCTTCTCAAAAAATTAGCATATTGTCATAAAGTTCATTATTTTCCATAATGTAATGATAAAAATTAAACTTTCATATATTTTAGATTCATTGCACACCAACTGAAATATTTCAGGTCTTTTATTGTTTTAATACTGATGATTTTGGCATACAGCTCATGAAAACCCCAAATTCCTGTCTCAATAAATTAGCATATCATGAAAAGGGTCTCTAAACGAGCTATTAACCTAATCATCTGAATCAACTAATTAACTCTAAACACCTGCAAAAGATTCCTGAGGCTTTTAAAACCTCCCAGCCTGTTTCATTACTCAAAACCGCAATCATGGGTAAGACTGCCGACCTGACTGCTGTCCAGAAGGCCATCATTGACACCCTCAAGCAAGAGGGTAAGACACAGGAAGAAATTTCTGAACAAATAGGAGTTCCCAGAGTGCTGTATCAAGGCACCTCAGTGGGAAGTCTGTGGGAAGGAAAAAGTGTGGCAAAAAACGCTGCACAACGAGAAGAGGTGACCGGACCCTGAGGAAGATTGTGGAGAAGGACCGATTCCAGACCTTGGGGACCTGCGGAAGCAGTGGACTGAGTCTGGAGTAGAAACATCCAGAGCCACCGTGCACAGGCGTGTGCAGGAAATGGACTACAGGTGCCGCATTCCCCAGGTCAAGCCACTTTTGAACCAGAAACAGCGGCAGAAGCGCCTGACCTGGGCTACAGAGAAGCAACACTGGACTGTTGCTCGGTGGTCCAAAGTACTTTTTTCAGAATGAAAGCAAATTTTGCATGTCATTCGGAAATCAATGTGCCAGAGTCTGGAGGAAGACTGGGGAGAAGGAAATGCCAAAATGCCTGAAGTCCAGTGCTGCTTCTCTGTAGCCCAGGTCAGGCGCTTCTGCCGCTGTTTCTGGTTCAAAAGTGGCTTGACCTGGGGAATGCGGCACCTGTAGCCCATTTCCTGCACACGCCTGTGCACGGTGGCTCTGGATGTTTCTACTCCAGACTCAGTCCACTGCTTCCGCTGGTCCCCAAGGTCTGGAATCGGTCCTTCTCCACAATCTTCCTCAGGGTCCGGTCACCTCTTCTCGTTGTGCAGCGTTTTTTGCCACACTTTTTCCTTCCCACAGACTTCCCACTGAGGTGCCTTGATACAGCACTCTGGGAACAGCCTATTTGTTCAGAAATTTCTTTCTGTGTCTTACCCTCTTGCTTGAGGGTGTCAATGATGGCCTTCTGGACAGCAGTCAGGTCGGCAGTCTTACCCATGATTGCGGTTTTGAGTAATGAAACAGGCTGGGAGTTTTTAAAAGCCTCAGGAATCTTTTGCAGGTGTTTAGAGTTAATTAGTTGATTCAGATGATTAGGTTAATAGCTCGTTTAGAGACCCTTTTCATGATATGCTAATTTATTGAGACAGGAATTTTGGGTTTTCATGAGCTGTATGCCAAAATCATCAGTATTAAAACAATAAAAGACCTGAAATATTTCAGTTGGTGTGCAATGAATCTAAAATATATGAAAGTTTAATTTTTATCATTATATTATGGAAAATAATGAACTTTATCACAATATGCAAATTTTTTGAGAAGGACCTGTATACAAAAAAAATGCATACCAACAAAAGTATTACTTACAAATGTTGTTTAATTTGTATAGTTAAATGCAAATACATAGAGTTGTCAAAGAATCTCAACACAATGAAATCAATTTAAGGCTGGAATACACTGATTTTTGACCCGATCTACAGTCTGGATGAGTGGACGATACACTGTAAAAAAAAAAAAAAAAACAACTGCAAAATGTTCTTCTAACAAATGTAGAAAAGTAGCTTAAACAAAGTCAGTTTATTATCTTGCGTGAACTAAAAAGGAATACTCTAATGTTGCTAACAAATGTTTTGTTGACCTTAAGTTGACCTTACTTAACCTTGACCTTACTTAAGTCCAAATGTCATCCCAACTTAAATGGAGTTATCTGAACAAACAATTTTATGTTTAACAATTGTGTGCCATTTCCCAGCATGCACTGCAGCATGAAAAAAAGGGGTTAACTATTATTTTTTAATAAAAGTATTGCTTTCCATTTAATGGCTCTGAAAATCAGACATGGAGATGAAAGAACAAGGATTGATTGCATTGCTGAATCTTAAACAATCTGTAGTTTCCATGACAATAATTGTTTTAGTTCATAAGACTACCTGTTATTTATTAGATGAACAAAAGTTTTTAAGTTGCCTTTAATTGGAGTAGATTAGTTGAGTTAACTTAAAAACTTGAATGTGATAGTTTGCCTTATTTGTTTTTAAGTTAGGTTAAAAAATTTTTTACATAATGTAGTAGTTGCTGAAAGTCCGAGCCAGACTGCAGGTTTGAGCTGAGAGATTTCACAGAAAATCTCATAGTGTATGATTGGCACAGAACAAGTTTGTTGTTCTTGGAACATTGTACAAAGTCTAGTATGTGATGTCCAGTTTTTTAACCATTTACAGAAGGCAGAAAGTGTATGATTCATTGTGTTTTAAAATATGTGAAGACGTGTAGTGGATTCCAACCTTCCTCAATCCATAGTCAAGTCACATATATTTCTAGAGCTTTTTACAGTACAGATCAATAATTCTGTTGAATATTAAGCAGCTTCACAGTGATAAAAAGGAAAATAAAGATCAAATATAAATATATCTTAAATAAGCAAGAATTTATATATATATATAAATTAATAAATATTATTTAAACAAATATTTTCTACAATCTTTATATGTAAATGCTTTCAGTTTTTTTTTTTTTTTTTTTTACTAAAAATACTTTAGAAACAATAGTTGATATTCAATAAAAAACTATAACTAGGCCACTTGAAACTAATCGAATCGTGGTGTATATAGTATATATTGGGGAAATATGTGGACAGAATCCTCTGAAGATCTGTTTACTGCTCAAGGACAATTACAAGTAACCTTGCCAGAACCTTCCAGCAAACCCCAACACAATTTGAATTGCCAGAATCATTATATATGCAATAAATATTGTAATCACCCAAATCCCATTCACTTTCTCTGGCCAACTCGAAAGTTCTCGATCAGGATGGGCGGAAGCTGAAAAGAGAGCATAAATTTGACATTTTTAAACTCACTGTTAATTTTTTTTTTTAAACAGCCTCTTATTTTACTGTTCTTCTGTTACCTTTGTGTTCTCCTGTGGAGACAGATTCTGTAGATATGAAAAGATTAGTCATACAGTTTAACTACGGTTTGAAAGAGAAAAACCCAAGCTCATGATGTATCAAATAATAATATTTCTGCAGTGATCTTCTCTCACCTGTGACTGTGACTGTGATCAAGGCTTCATTATTAGAGTCCAGAGCTCTGTATGTTCCAGTGTCAGTGACTGTAAAGTCATGAATGATCAGAGTCTGGTCACTGATGATCAGTCGATCACTGCTGACCCCGTGACCTCTCCTCCACACCTCTGTCCAGCCGGAGCGAGAGTTTCTCTCCACTTTATCAGCGTTGATCAACACAACATCCAACTTCAGATCCTCTCCTTTCTTCACAGAGATCTCATCTGAGGACAAACAGAGACATTCATCATTAATTAGTATTATTACAATGTTGTCAATCAATCAAGGCAATAAACATATATTTAGGATCAAAGGGACCAAATGTAATAATTAAAAAATCAGTAATTGAAAAGCCTCTAAGAATCAACTAATCTAAATATTAGATCATTGTTACATTTAATGTTTTTGCTGGTTTTGACAATACCAACATTATTAGATTTTTTTAAATAAAAAAAATCCTGAAGCACAAGCTGATGGTTTGATCAGTTTTGACTTTACCATGAATATGAAGATGATATTCCCTGATCTGTCGCTCCACTTCTCTCTGATCATTATTGTAATACACACGTAAAAAGTATTTCCCAGCGTCACTGTAGATCAGATCCTTGATGATGACGTCACATGATCCTTCTTTAAACACTCGGTCATTTTCACTCTCACATTTTTCAGTCTCACAAACAGAGATGTGATCTGCCTGATGGAATAAACTAATATGAGAAATGTCTCTGTCCTGAGATTCCCATGACAGGGTGACGTTTCTTCCTTTTGTCCCCGTCACAGGCTTGGTGGATGTTCCTGCAAACACAGACAGAATAAAATTAATTCAATAAAAAGTATCAATACTAAATAAATCTATGTTTCTGCCTATACTCTGTAATCAATGTCATCATTAAATAATCTTATTTTAGTAAAATAGGTTTAAAAATATATAACTGAAGGTATTAAGGAGCCAACAAAATTAGTTGTGCTGCATTTTACATTTTCAAATGTTGATGACAATAGTATAAAGCTGTATCAGATGTGTCAGTGCAGATGTAGTGAATTCCTGAACAATGTTTATTAATAAATGAATTGCAAAGAGAGGCAATCATGGTGTGTGATGATGTATAATATACTGAGAAATTTCCATCATTAGTCCACTAATGTCAAGCAAAGACATTTGTTGCAAAAGAGAAACATTCGACTAAAATAACTCGTATAATAAAATGCCTGGAACTGAAAATAAAAAATTGTTACGATTTATAAACAAAAATAATACTGACCGCTATATTTGATCAAGTAAAACAGCAGCAGTAGAAGAAGAAGTTTTGAAACCTGGTGATAAAAACAGAAAAGTTGGTTTATGTAACAGATACAGACACACATTAAAACGCTTTCCTGAATGGTAAAATATTACTAAACAATGACTTTCATTTTAGTCTGAATATTTTACACTTGTCGATCTTACATGATAAAAATGTAGCCTACAATAAGAAACATCAAACTATAATCCAAATCGTTTAATAAATTATTCCTGTGTAATACTGAAAATTATCAGTCAAACTCAATAAAAAGATTTTTGTGCGAGTTTTGCATTTATTTTCTTCAGAAGAGCTCGGGTGGATGTGACACTGATGCTGCGTCCCAATTCGCATACTATCCGTCCTAAATAATATTCGAAAATAGAATTAGTACGTCCCAAATCGTAGTATGTGGAAATGAGTGTTCCAAAGATACCCGGATGGTCTACTATTTCCGGTCAGAAGTGCAGATCGATGCACACTCTAACGGCTGATATTGCCCACAACCCATCGCGCGTTGGACGAGGATTCGGTTAGAACTACAAACACGAGTGAAAAGTGTTAAAAAACTACAGACATGGAGGACGCGCGAGTCCGGCGGTTATGTAGAGTGGTTTAGATAAAGAGGTTTGAGTCATTAATTATCAGTATCTAACCTGACGAAAATGTATTTATTCAATGTTGTCTACATTATATTGCATCTGCAGCAGCATTGTGAACTTTTGTAAAGATATGTTTAGCCATTACCTTTTAAATGCATCATTATATTCAAATTGCAAACACATGAGGAGAGTCTCCGCATGAAAGACCCACGACTGGCAGATGAACGTGCTCTCCGAAACGGTAACGTTACGAAAATCAAATTCGATTGAATGGAGGATTTTAACTGTGACAGGATGATTGACAGGGCAGTTAACGGTGACAGGATGATTGACAGGGCAGTTAACGGTGACAGAATGATTGACAGGGCAGTTAACGGTGACAGGATGATTGACATGGCGGTTTACGGTGACAGGATGATTGACAGGGCAGTTAACGGTGACAGGATGATTGACAGGGCAGTTTACGGTGACAGGATGATTGACAGGGCAGTTTACGGTGACAGGATGATTGACAGGGCAGTTTACGGTGACAGGATGATTGACAGGGCAGTTAACGGTGACAGGATGATTGACAGGGCAGTTTACGGTGACAGGATGATTGACAGGGCAGTTTACGGTGACAGGATGATTGACAGGGCAGTTTACGGTGACAGGATGATTGACAGGGCAGTTTACGGTGACTGGATGATTGACAGGGCAGTTTACGGTGACTGGATGATTGACAGGGCAGTTTACGGTGACTGGATGATTGACAGGGCAGTTTACGGTGACTCGGTGACTGGATGATTGACAGGGCAGTTTACGGTGACTGGATGATTGACAGGGCAGTTTACGGTGACAGGATGATTGACAGGGCAGTTTACGGTGACTGGATGATTGACAGGGCAGTTTACGGTGACTGGATGATTGACAGGGCAGTTTACGGTGACTGGATGCACGCGACAGATCTGTCCGTTAAAGATGACGTGATAGTATGTCCCAAAGCTTGCCTACTCTTTTGCTACACACTCAAAAGTATGTACTTTTTCTTCACAAAAAGAGTACATATGTAGTATAAGTAGAAGAATTGGGACGCAGCATGAGTCTTTTTCAAGATGTCATTCACGGGTGTGTTGTTGTTTCCTGCTGTGGTCTTACAGTCACGATCGCTGTTCTCATTAAAGCACACTGAGGCTGCGTTTGATTCATGTTCTCACTTAGGAAGTTGCATTTTGTATTCTTGTTTGGAAAGTAAACCGGAGATTGTGATTAATAAACCACGTTTATTTGTTGTTAGAACTGCATCTCAGTGCATGCTTTATGTACATACTGTATGTTATGTGTATCGGGAGAGATTCCTCCTCTTGCCTCAAAGGGCTAAAGTAAAATGTTAAGGATTAGCCTTCACAACAATTTAATTTAAATGGCAGTCTATGGTGACATTTAACTAATGAAAATACAATTAAAGATATCAAGAATTATAGTTTTTACAGTTTTTTTCGATTGCTAAACGACAGTGAGCACAACTGGAGCTACATGTGCAAAACTCTAACTACAGTCTGCACTACCAACATCACCTGAGCTAAACAGTGCACATCACCTGCACAACTCAATCAGCTACACAACTCTTAACACACACTCAACACAGGCTCAGTGCAGCCAAACACTACACAACCCTCACTGAGATAACACACACTGTCACTCAGAACACACTGAGAGTAAAAACACTACACAACCCTCACTGAGATAACACACACTGTCACTCAGAACACACTGAGAGTAAAAACACTACACAACCCTCACTGAGATAACACACACTGTCACTCAGAACACACTGAGAGTAAAAACACTACACAACCCTCACTGAGATAACACACACTGTCACTCAGAACACACTGAGAGTAAAAACACTACACAACCCTCACTGAGATAACACACACTGTCACTCAGAACACACTGAGAGGAAAAACACTACACAACCCTCACTGAGATAACACACACTGTCACTCAGAACACACTCAGAGTAAAAACACTACACAACCCTCACTGAGATAACACACACTGTCACTCAGAACACACTCAGAGTAAACACACTACACAACCCTCACTGAGATAACACACACTGTCACTCAGAACACACTGAGATAACACACACTAGCATCAAACACCAATACAGAAAATACAAACTTTTCATGTTTACAGTTTGAACAATTTCAGTGACTTCATACAAAGTAATATTTTCTTCAAAGAAAAGAGTGACATTCTTTCACATGATTTATTTACATTTTTAGAACATAATTCTTTACGGTAAATGAAAATTAGCAGTTTGCTTCAATAGTCTGTAGTAATTTACGGAATTACAGTAATGAGAAAAAAAAGGTAGAAACTAAAAGTACATACTGTAATTCGAACAAATAACAAACAAGACCTGCTCATCCTTTCAGCTGAAACTGCAGTCAGTGTGTGTGTGTGTGTTTGAAAGGCACAAGCTGAACTCTATTCTGTTTTGAATGTGTGGTTCACAGTTTTGACAGCAGTGTGTTAGCATTTGAACAAAGTGCTGTAAATCCACAGTGTTGTGCCGGTTGTGGTTAAAGTCATGGGATAAGTGTGTAGAGTTTTGAAAACTGTGTTCAAGCAATGAAAAACGAACTAGAGTTTGGTCCACATGAACTGCTGCTGTGCGACTGTAGTTCGAGTTTACACACGCAGCTCCAGTTGTGCTCACTGTCGTTTAGCAATCGAAAAAAAAACTGTAATTCTTGATTTAAATTTTTTTTTTTACTTCTGACAGTGATGACGTTACTGTTGATTTGCAAGAATTGACATTTTTACTAGTGGAAACTGAATTGTTGATATCAAGAATTTATATCCTGATAATGAATAAAAGTCAAAAAGGCTTGTCATACCAGCTCTGCTGCTGGTCCACACTAACAAAACAGAATCTGATTCGTTTATTTATCTCAGGTTTAGTTTCCGCAAACAAACAACTATAATGGTATAATAACCCAAAAACACACAGGCTGGATTTATATTTAAAAACATGAAATCTTACATGGTAAAAGTTCTAAACAAGTCTTTTGTTCTGGTGTCAAAACTTGTGATCCACAGCAGGTTTAGCAGGAACTCAAACTCAAACTGAAAGTATAATTCCACACAGATGAGTGTTCAGGAGTACAGAAATATGTCACTTCCCACTAAAGCTGGAGTCTGACTGCTCAATATTGACCTACTAGTTATTCATTCAAAGCAGATTGAGCTGTTGGAAGATTTACATTATATCACGTGGTGTTTCCCCATCCAGCTCATTCAGAGCAGCCGGGGTTAGGTGTCTCTTACACACACACACAGCTGGGGTTAGGTGTCTCACACACACACACAGCTGGGGTTAGGTGTCTCTTACACACACACACACAGCTGGGGTTAGGTGTCTCTTACACACACACACAGCTGGGGTTAGGTGTCTCACACACACACACACAGCTGGGGTTAGGTGTCTCTTACACACACACACAGCTGGGGTTAGGTGTCTCACACACACACACACAGCTGGGGTTAGGTGTCTTGCTCATGGACACCTCGACACTTGGTCAGGTGGAACAGGGGATAGAACCACCAACCTTTCGGTTTGTAGACAACCAACATGAACCACTGAGCCACTGCCGCCCAAAGATGTAAAATAAAATAAAAAAATCTCTGATGTCCCCAGAGTGTGTGTGTGTCTGTGTGTGTGTGTGTGTGTGTGTGTGTGTGTGTGTGTGTGTGTGTGTGTGTGTGTGTGTGTGTGTGTGTGTGTCTGTGTGTGTGTGTGTGTGTGTCTGTGTGTGTGTGTCTGTGTGTGTGTGTGTGTGTGTGTGTGTGTGTGTGTGTGTGTGTGTGTGTGTGTGTGTGTCTGTGTGTGTGTGTGTGTGTGTCTGTGTGTGTGTGTCTGTGTGTGTGTGTGTGTGTGTGTGTGTGTGTGTGTGTGTGTGTGTGTGTGTGTGTCTGTGTGTGTCTGTGTGTCTGTGTGTAGCAGCTTACCTCACGCAGACAAGCACTAAAATGTCAGAAACTGTTCTGCCTTTTATGTTTAAACTGGAGTTGGACAATGATGGAGAGACTCAAGAAGAAGTGACAACATGGTTAGTGGATGAATTTATGTTGCTGATGTGGAGTTAACTATCTTCTAGTCATCGGTTAGCATATTCTAATCATCCCCATACATTCTGATTGGCTTCATCACTCTGTCTGCTCTCCACCAGTAAGCTGGTGTGTGGTGGGCGTTCTGGTGCAATATGGCTGCCGTCGCATCATCCAGGTGGTGGTTGAGGAGATTACCCCTCCTACGTAAAACGCTTTGAGGTCCCAGAAAAAGCGCTATATAAATGTAACGAATTATTATTATTATTATTATTATTCTGTCATGTTAATCTATACAACTGCTCGTGTGGAACTGTTGTAAGATGTCTACAGTGATATGCTATTGCATTTGTGTTGCGTACTGTATTGCATGTGAAAAGACAGATGCGACAGCTTGAGCAGATTCACAAATGTGCTCGACTAGAGCAACTCTTCCTCTTCTCAACACTGCTTGCGTGTTCCTGGGGGCGGGCTTATGTAAATTTTAGGGTTAGTGATGTCACTAACCCGGGAGAAATGTTGTGTAGTTCCTACCCACCGTTTGTTGTAGTCCGTAAAAAACTATATCTTTGAAAGCAAATATATTCCTTTGCTTTGAACTTTGAGCGTTGTAACTTTGCAGATGTTGTTTATGCTCAAACAGCAACATTACACACTAACTAAAGTTAGAAAAGTTAAATCATAATCAACCACCCCTTTAAAAAAGTAAGTTACCTGGTTGCCTTAAAATTTTGAGTTAATACAAAGAAGGAGATTGGTTTAATCAGCAGAATCTCAAAATATTATGTTATCTGAACCACATTAATTATATAAGCGGATTTGACAAAAGAAAAAAGGTTGTGATTACAAATTGCGAAAATATATTTTTTTACAGTGTGTGGATCTAAGGGGTTGGGCTTAACCTTGTTAGGTTTAGGGATAAAGATTACGATAGGGTTTGGTTAGACCTCCTAACTGGTTGTGACCCAAAATCGCACTGTACACTATTCACTATGTGCTCAACCTAGTGTATGAGATTTAAAAGGTTATTTTGTCATCCAGTAATGGAGTTAATTAAGTGCCTCATCCAGATATTTGAAGTGCACTTTTTCTTGTTGAATTTTCAATTTGAACACACTATTTACACTATTGATACTATACAAAATGGCTTAATATGCAAACTGGGATGCATCATGGGAATTTAGTGTCTCCTACTAATGAAGAGTCTGATTGGTCATTATTTTTCTTTACTGGTTATTCTTTCAAAGCAGATTGAGCTGTCAGAAGATTAATGTAATACTGAATGATGTTCAGTGACTGACATGTGTGGCAAGCAGGGCGGGGCCGAGAGCCGTGGGAACGGAGCGAGGCCGGTGGCGCAAGTGTTAATAACCGGTCTCGAGTCCCACGGAGGAGCTCCAGAAGGATAAAAGGAAGAGTGACAACAGTGTAAGATGAGAGAGGACCAGGCCTGGGAGGTTTATGTTGTGTGTTATTATATTTATATAGGGCATTCATTTCGTTTTGTAGTGTTTATTTATCACCACTACTGGCGGAAACTGCAGTGGGCTGAACTGGAACGTCCTAAGCCCTTGATCACTTGGAATCAGCTATGGAGTTGATTTATTATTTACGATTTTTTTTTCCCTTTAAGAATTTGTTTAATGCAGCATCCTAATGTATATAGGTGTGTTTGGGTTGTTTTACATAAAAAAAAAAAAATCTAAATTAATTAATATATTATAGAGTTGTTTGTGGTGGTGGTGATTAGACAAGCTCTGCTGTGACGTCACAATCGTGTTGTATTGTGGTAAATGGAACTGCCTGAAGTGTACATATTAAGTAGACTCGCTCCCTCGGTCAAAATCGAGGGAACGAGGGTCTGTCCATAAACTTCCCTCGCCCACTTCACGAAGTGGAACGCACTTCAAAATGGCGGCAGGAATTCCCCCCAGGGGAAGTGCTTAGGGAAGTTCACCAGTGCGTGTCTAAAAGTGGACTGGAACACAGCCTTTGAATATTGCTATATTGGTGCTGAAAGAAGGAAGGAGGAATGTGAAGTATCATGTGAATTAACAAAGCAGTGAATATGATCTCAGATCAGCCTTTAGAGCTAACCAGCCCACATGACTGATCTGAAACCACAACAATTTTAAATGATACATAATTTTGATCACTAAAAAATGTGATTATAATTCTACATTTAGTATATTAATGTAAATGTCTTTGTTTTACTGCTGTTTATTTGAACAGCATATTTAACATTGAAAACCTGTTGAAATTTGTATTAAATCAAGCTTTATGTGCCACAGAAGAGATTTACATTTTCTCTTGAAAACAGCTTATACGTACATATTAATCCTCCTCAACTGAATATATAACATTGAAAGATTTAGCCATACACAATGTTCATCTTTAACACGGGTCACCTCAATCATTTAAGACTATTCAAGTTTCTCTGGGGATAAGAAAGGACAACATTTACCACAACATCTCGGTTTCTCTGAAAAGAAAGTAGATCAAGGCAAAAAGCAAGGCAAGGCAAGTTTATTTATATAGCACATTTCATACACAATGGTAATTCAAAGTGCTTTACATAGAAGGAATTAAAATAATCAAAAGAAATCAGAATAATTAAAACATAAAATAAAATACAGTACGAACAGTCGGACGAGCAGTGGCACAGTGCTCATTCAGTAAATGCACAGCTAAACAGAAGTGTTTTTAGTCTGAAATGTGACTGTAGGAGCACATCTGATCTCTTCTGGAAGCTGGTTCCAGCTACGGCTGGCAGAGTAGCTAAAAGCAGACTCGCCATGCTTAGAGTGAACCCTTGGTATGTCTAGCTGATGTGATCCTAGTGATCTGAGTGATCTATTGGGTTTATATTCAGTGAGCACATCTGCAATGTATTGAGGTCTTAGGCCATTGAATGATTTATATACCTGTAATAATACTTTAAAATCAATCCTATATGTAACTGGCAGCCAGTGTAAAGACCTGAGGACTGGTGTGATATGTTCATATTTTCTGGTTCTGCTCATAATCCTAGCAGCAGCGTTCTGTATGAGCTGCAACTGTCTTATGGTGTTTTTGGGAAGGCCAGTGAGGAGTCCATTACAATAATCCACCCTGCTGGTGATGAAAGCATGCACAAGTTTCTCTAAGTCTTGACTGGAAACAAAGCATCTAATTCTTGCAATATTTTTCAGGTGATAGTCTGCTGATTTAGTTATTGCTTTGAAATGACTACTGAAACTAAGGTCTGACTCTGGCTGTTTCATTGAGGACTGTTGCACTGCAGCTGTCTTCTAGCCAGGTTTCATGTAGAATAGGGCTGGGACAACGCGTCGACGTCATCGATTACGTCGACGCAAAAAATACGTCGACGCAAAATATGCGCGTCGATTCGTCAGACCCAAAACAAAGACGCGGCGCCGGAGAGTAGTAGCAACACGAGTGGCTCCTCAGACTATCAGAAGTGCAAGGCGGCACGCACTCGTTCCTCTAAAGTACACACACACAACCCACAGAAAAATGTGCGTCAGTATCGAGTTCTCTTTCGGGCTTGAACGAACCGTCCATAACACACAAATTATGCCAAACTGTCCGTTTTGTCGAGTGTCCTCATAAGACCAGTCTTAAATGAGTAAAATAAAGTATTTTATTTTAAAGAGTAGATTACTCACTCAGACCCGGCGCCAGGATGATTATTATACCGGCAGCCTAATAATCATGAATGCACTGCGCTATCTTTTAACACATCTCCGGCGAAGGGCTTCTTCGCGCAAAAGGAAAAAATGTCACGAAGCGCAGTGAAATGCAGCGACCTATGTGGCGTTTCCTGATGGGTCGAGGTTGTTCCTTAACTTCATTTTATACGTGCAATTCACACGAGCTCTAAGTGCGTGCAAGACTGCTGCAAGTATGCGCTTATAGCTATTAATGTCGTGAAAAATACATAGAGGACACTGACAACGCGCTGACAGACAGGACCAAGAAGGTAACATTTAATAAAGTCTCAACTTTCAAATTTGGTCAGTCAAAGAAAATTAAACCATAAATAGGCCTAATATTTTGTGTCTCTTTAATGTGTCGTGACAGATTGCACTTTTTTTCAGTAAGCTAGGCCAATTTTCAAGGCTTCAAGGTTTTATTGAATGCTACCTCTGACTAAGAATTAATTACTTTGCACTTGTATAGTTTTTTATTTTTGGAATTTTAAGAGCAATAAACATATATTGCAATGTTAAGGAATTCATGTTTTTTTTTCATTCAGATCTGTAAATCAACATGTATAAATTGCTATTAATCAATTAATGAGATAATCGAAATCGAATCGGACTGGAAAAATGAATCGTTAGATTAATCAATGCATCGAAAAAATAATCGCTAGATTAATCGTTTTAAAAATAATCGTTTATCCCAGCCCTAATGTAGAAACATAAAATCCAGGTTGTATGTGGTTAAGTCGTTGACTAGAAGTGATTAAAAGTGCTAACTAAAGGTGGGGTATGTGATTCTCTTTTTTGTCCACTTTTTTCAAAATAACTTGAAATCCTATTCCTAACCCACTTACAGCCATGGAGTTAGAAGCACTCCATAGAAGAATCATCTGTGGAACGGGCAGGACTCGAAAAACTCCAGCCAATCATTTCCAAGACCACCTAGAATCAATATGCAGTAAGTTCATCAATCAAACGGTCGGACCACGCCCCCCTCCCCCCAGCGCGCGTGACCCCCTTCGTGCGCATACTCAAAGCTCGTGACGCATGCGCATCTCGTCAGTAAAGCCGGTTCCATGATTAGCAGTAAATCGTCTGAGTTTTCGCTCGTGCATGATTGTTCTTCGAATGGATGGAGTCAGAGCCAGCCTGGGAGGAAAGAAGGTAGGACCATTTGAATTGTGTATTTTCAAAATCTGCCGGTCGTTTTCCAAATCACATACCCCACCTTTAACAGTTTTACTTTTGTCCCCACAGCAATCTTAGTTTGGCGTGTAGTAGGCACCAGATTAGATGGGTTTGCTGTACGGCTTTTGAAAGCCTTAGACTTTCTATCATGTAATCGAACAGCAATAGAGAAAGATACAGGCACACTGGGTTCCCGCTTTTTCTTTAAACATTTGACAGAGACCAACAGGAAGAGCATCTGAGCCACAGTTTATTTTAATTAGTGGTAAACTTACAGCAACGCAAACCTCTTGGTTATATTGAGTTAGATTGTAAAATAAAGCACACAAATGTGTCATTTAGCTGATTTGTGGCTCATCAGATGCACGTTTTGCTGCTTTCCATCCTTTCTGCTGTCCACAATGGTAAATGATTCCTCCTGCGACGACTGTAGTCAGAAAAAACACAAACACAGCCAGTCCAACACCACCGAACATCAACACACGCTCCGTCACCGTCACCTCGTCTACAGACAGAAGAGTTACTCACATTCATACAACCAGAGAGTTTTTACTCATAACCAAATTTAGTGGTGGGTTTCCATTAATTAAACAAACAAGATAATAACCAATGTGTTACCTGGGATTTCAACTTCTGCTTTTGGCTCTTCATTTAAAAAAAGACCTGTAAATATATGTGTTACGAAACAATTCACTGGAGGCGAGCTGGTGAGAACCCAAACGCAAACTTAAATTTTAACCATTCCACGACAAAGACACAGGCTAAACATGAGGGCTTAAATACACTAATTACAAGACAAGGAACACCTGTGAACAATGATCAGACAACTAACAAATGACAAGATACATGGCAGGATCACATGACAAACAGGGAATCACGTGACAGACAATCAATTAAAACAAAAAGTATGTTTAGACGTCGTCTTGAGTGGCTCATCTTACCCCCCACACTGATAAGTTTGTGAAGATATAATGAGAAAAACTGAAATCTGGTACCTTCAATCTCCAGTCTGATGGGTTTGTCGAAGTGCATCTCAGGAGCGTCAGACTTTATTCCACAGAAATAAAGGCCTGAATCTGATTCTGTTACTCCAGAAATAGTTAAAGAGACTCTGGTGACCCAACTGTCTGCTGTCATTTTCATACGATTGCTGTTTGGATTGTAGTTGTTCAGGAGTTTTCTCCCGGTTTTGTCCTTCTCTGCAGAAATCAGCAGAACGAGCTCTTCAGATCTGAGAAGATACCAGGAGACTTCATATCTGTTTCTCATACTGCAGTTCAGAGTGATGTTTTCTCCAATCTGAACTCTCACATCAGAAGATCCTCCAACTGACAAATTTGGAGATACATTAATAAAAACACATCCTTTTAGACTTTGCTAATAGCTATTGTACTTGAGATTGATATGTTAAATTTCATGAATGCTTGAAAAAGTATATATTTACCACTAGATACGATTTGCATAATCCAATATGAAAATACACAGAAGAAAATTAATTTCTCCATTGTGTCTGTCGCTTGGAAAGTTGTCGATCAAACTAAGATTTCAGCTGCTGAGTCACAGAAACCACAAAGTGTTTCCACTTCCTTTCCAGAGAAAACTAAAGCTTTAAATATATCAGATCAAGTGTTACATCCTCACATCAAACCTAGATTGAAAAAAGCTTGATTTCTCAATGGAGTTTTTACTGAATGTGGTTTACTTTAGCTTGCATAGACTCTTGGCTAACAAAATCATACATATTCCAGGTGTCATGCAGTGAAGATTTTTGAACAGCTTACATACTTTTAACATTTATACATTAAAAATCTCTTTACAAAAATTAACAAATACAAATCATCTCTCTTCCTGATTTATATAACTTAACATGAGTGTATAACTTTACAACAGTCTCATGATAACACGTAGGGCCCTATCTTGCACCCGGCGCAAATGTCTTTATACACTGACGCATGTATCATTCCTATTTTGCACCCGCGCAAAGCGGGCTTTTCCCTCCACAGATGCACGTCGGTAAACTAGGAAATTAATTTGCGCTCCCTGGGCCCGAACCGGTCAAGGTGGGTGAGCCGTCGTTTCACCCTTAGTAGAAGGGAGAGCAGAGAGCGAAATGACTTGTGCCCTAAAGGGTGTGGAGAGCACAGGCACATAGTCTCATCTAGGCTTAAGGACAGTGTTGCTGTCATTGGGCCCAAACTTGAGGCAGGAATCGTCCACTCAAAGAGCCAGCAGATCACCGTTTCGCTTGACCGATGCTAGGGCCAGCAGGAGAGCGTTCTTTAGCGAGAGAGTTCGAAGGTTCGATGTCACAAGCTGCTTAAACAGAGGACCATGAAGTTATCTCAAGACAATGGACAGATCCGTGTAAGATCTAAGAATAAGAGTAAGGCTGGATTAACCTCTTGGCCCCTCTGAGAAATCTGACCACTAGGTCATATTTCCAAACTGACTGGCCAGCAATAGGAGCCTGTTATACCGCTATAGCTGCCGTGTGTACTTTGAGCATCGACCGGGTGCATCTGCCATCCAACAGTTCCTGAAGGAATAGGAGAACATGAGCGATCTCACAAAAATGGGGTCTATATTCCGAGCTGAACACCAGCTGGAGAAAATAGACCATTTCTGGGCGTAAAGGCACCTTTAGAAGGCAGATTGACCCCTCTGCCTGGGAAAGGAGGTCCCTCCTCAGCGGCATTGGCCATGGGGCTGCTGATAACAGATCAATTATCCCAGGGAACCATGGCTGGATCTGCCAGTGAATCAACAAGTAAAACTCAGCATCTGTTCTCTCTGATTCGCTGATGACCTGAGGGAGCAGAGCTAACGGAACGAAGGTGTGAATGAGTCCTTTTCCCTCGAGAAGAATATTGTGTAGTGGGTTGTTCTCTCTCAAGGCAAAGAGGTCCACCTCCACTTACCTGAAAAATGCTCCAGATCATGCAAACCATCGGTGTGTTGAGTCTCCATTTCCCTGTGGACGGTCTGTTCTGGGACAGAATATCTGCTCACAGGCACATGTATCGCTTTTACTGAGCGAAAATTGTACCGTGCCCACAGAAGGAGGCGGCGCAACAGCTTGTCTAGCATTCTGGATCATTTGTAAACCCTTACAAATGATCCAGAATGCTGCTGCTCGTCTTGTCTTCAACGAGTCCAAAAGGGCCCACGTCACTCCGCTGTTCATCTCCCTGCATTGGCTACCACTCGGTGCTCGAATCAAGTTCAAGGCGCTGACACTTTCTTACAGATTGACCACTGGCTCAGCTCCCTCCTACTTTCACTCGCTCCTACGGGTCTACATCCCTACCAGAAGCCTACGATCGATCAATGAGCGACGGCTCGTGGTGCCTTCACAGCGAGGCACAAAATCACTCACCAGAACATTCTCATTCACGGTTCCATGCTGGTGGAATGATCTCCCCACCCTCGTCCGTAATGCAGAATCCCTGACAGCATTCAAAAGACAACTGAAAACTCATCTCTTCCGTGAGCACTTAACATAGAAAAAAAAAAAAACTTTTTCTTGAAATCTTCGCTTGTCTGGTTAATGCTACTCTGAGCAATGTTTGAACTTTGTATTCTGAGCACGTCTTGCATTGTTTTTGCCTCTCCACGATGACTCGCTTGGTTTAATCCTCAAATGTAAGTCACTTTGGATAAAAGCTAAATGACTAAATGTAAATGTAAGTATGGAATTGAAGGGATTGAGACTTGGGACTCAAGTCTTCAGATGGTATTGAGACCCCCTTAGTTATTTATATTGGCTAACACTGTCATGCTGTCCAATCGAACCAGGACATGGCAGTGCTTAATTTGAGCCGGATCCTGCCGGATCCTGTTCCGGGAAATGTCAGATTTTGGACTTTTGCGTTGCAGCATTGTTTTTAAACGATTCGGCATAAATGAAGCCTTCCATTATTAATTATTATTATTATAAAGAAGTGCATTATATGGTAATGGTGTGTGCACACTGGCTTAAAATGAGCAATTTTAGTTCAGTTCTCATTCGTGAGCGTAAAGCTCAGCTTCCATAGGAATTAATTGAAAACGCTCACTTTGCGCCAGGGTGCAGCATCGTGAGAGACAGAGTGAGCGCGGGTTAATGAAAATGTATTTGGAGATTGCGTTTTGCTATCGGCTCCCAGCAAATGTAATTTTGATCAGCTTTCTTAAGTTCAAAATCAGTATCATCAGTTGGTGCTTATTACTGCTTATTGTTTTGCACAGAGTAAAGTGTAGCGTTTGGAGAGAAGGATCAAGTTTGGAGAGAGATATCCCTGCCGAATTATTAGAATATAAATAAGTTCATATCGCCAAAATGTCAAAAATACAGTAAAGCATATTTTTCATTTTCCATATACACGAGTGAAGCTGGTAGTGTTTCTGATCAAAAGAGATCCCAAAGATAGAACTGCTAATAATATTCAGGAGCAGGAGACACGAGTAACGGGAGTTAGATCAGTCAGAATCATAAATCAGTGTAATTGGAAAAGGCAACGACGTCATCTGTGAGAGATTATCACTAATCAACTGAATGATGCTTGGTCTCAAAGTAGCTGTATACGTGACAGAATAATTCATTGTAATTTAGGGCTGTGCAGAAACTTGTAAATGATATTCGTGCCGTCACTGTTTATGACCCATTTTATTTTGTATGGTGTCGGTCACAGGGCCTTTTAATTGCTGTTTTTGATCCGAAAATTTTTAATTTACGAATTAAGCACTGGGGCATGATGCCCCCTAAATTCTCTCTGGAAGTCCTTGAAGGCCAGAAGTTAGTGATGTGACGTTCGGCACCGAGGCTTCAAAGCTTGTATCAAAAAAACGAAACATCTCACATGAACCACTGTATCGGAGCTTGATTCGTCTTGCCATAACCATGTGATCAGTGACGTCCGAAGCTTCATTTTGACACACAGCCACGTGACTGCTTCATATTCTGATTCATAAATAGCGCAAACCTTGCACATGTTTCAAGTGTCATGCGCTTCGGTAGTGAACTGAGACCGACTGAGACTGAAACAGAGAGTGAGCTCTTTTGAATTTTCAGCATGGAACCAGCCAAGCGTTTTCAGGTCGTATCCACAAATACAGCAAGCTAATTATTATTATTATTATTTTGTCATAAGAATATGATTTTAAAATGAATTATGATTTACGAATTTATATAAAATAAATATAATAATTAATTATGATAATATAATAAAAAAATATGTTATGCATATTCAGTGTATAATAAACAATATATCATGTTAAATAATAGGCCTACATTATGTATATGAAAAAAAGTACTTAAGTTAATGTGACCTCCTTCTGTAGGTTGAGTGCCTAATATGTTCTCAACAGCTGTCTTATAATAACAACACATCGTCACTGTTGAGACATTTTAGAGCTAAACATGAAAACACATCTTCTGGAAGTGGACCAACAACTATAAGACTTCTGATCAGTCATTCATTTATTTGTTCGTGAATTTCTGTATTTATAATGAGATATCTTAAATAGTGCATAGTTATAATACTTATTCAGTTATATTTTAAATACTTTACTGTATTGCAGGGACCAGAAAACAAATGATTGATGGGGCTACTCAAAATGGTGTCTATCCGCATCTTCATCGTCTTGCCCTAGAACTGTTATTCAATCCTGCCTCCTCAGTCCCCTGAGAGAATATTCTCAAAGGCAGAGGAAGTAGTAAATAAAAAAAAGAAAGAGACTTAGCCCCCACACTGTTGAACAAGTCCTGTTCCTTAATAAAAATCTTTATTTCTTCAATTACCCAACTTCCCAGTTCACAAGCACTTTCACAGCACTTCCCCATTCCACAATAGTTTTCTTTTATTTTGATTATATATGTCTATATGAGCCTTGCCTATGAACTCATAGGTTTAGGACTACGGCTAAAGTTTTAAGGCTGCATTTGTTGAACAAAGCAGAGTTAATTTGTCCTATGTATTAATTCTTTCATAAATTAATTCATAGACTCATTTGTTCATACATTGTGTAAACATCAACACTAACACTTTTTATTGCTTTGTGGTTTTCATAGCACAAAGTTATTTATTACATAAAAAATAGAAAAAATTGGAAAGGTATCTTTTCCACCTTTTGACCACAAGATGTCGTTAGTTTGTACCGTGTTGAAAAGCTTCGAGTAATGAACCAATTTATGATACACTTGAGGGGAAAGCCTCAGTGCTTCACAAAGCTTCATTTCACCATCACTACCAGAAGTACTGCCATCATCTCTAGGTAGTGGATGTCACGACGCACACACAAAAGGTTAGGTCCAAGTGCAGTAGTTTATTGGGGTAATCCAAAACCGTAGTCAGCCAGGCAAAGGTTCACAATCCATACAAAGCAGTCCAAAACAAGAAACAAAACACGACAAGAACTCCAAGGTGCGAATGACATCAAACAAGGACTCAACGACAATCACAGAAACAACCAGGGTATACAGGTCCTTCTCAAAAAATTTGCATATTGTGATAAAGTTCATTATTTTCCATAATGTAATGATAAAAATTAAACTTTCATATATTTTAGATTCATTGCACACCAACTGAAATATTTCAGGTCTTTTTATTGTTTTAATACTGATGATTTTGGCATACAGCTCATGAAAACCCCAAATTCCTATCTAAAAAAATTAGCATATCATGAAAAGGGTCTCTAAACGAGCTATTAACCTAATCATCTGAATCAACTAATTAACTCTAAACACCTGCAAAAGATTCCTGAGGCTTTTAAAAACTCCCAGCCTGTTTCATTACTCAAAACCGCAATCATGGGTAAGACTGCCGACCTGACTGCTGTCCAGACCCAGATAGCATGGTGACATTGATAAAATGTTGAGTTTTGATCTAAACCATCATTTTGGTTGAGATTGACATTTCAATGTTTAAAGTGTGCTGGATCAGCATTGACATTTTGATGAAAGCCAACAACACACATGGGTGGAGACAGTGACATTGAACTAACAGTGATTTGTAGTTGATGTGCACAAGATCATTCAGGCGTGTATCTGCAGAACACTAGTGGGTGTTTCTCGATCAGTGGGGCGTTTTCAAACCACAATGGACATTTTCAACTGCTTTACCCGATTTGCTGTAATACACTGTGGGCTTGGTTTAGGGGTGGGCCTTCATGATTTTAGCAAGTCTGTTGAAAAATGGTTGAAAAACATTTACCTGTATTGTAGTTTGAAATTGGCCACTGATTGGTAAACGCCCATTTAGTCTTTGCATGTGCACTTTTCAGTAGTCTAATGCTTCCTCATTAGAGAGAAAACAGGTGCATCCTATACAGACCTCTATGGCAAGCCGTTTTAACTTTTATTCATTTCCAGGATATGTATTGTTGATATCAAGAATGCAATTGTTGATATCAACAATTATATTTTTTGATATCAACAATTGAATTCTTGATATCAACAATTGAATTCTTGATATCAACAATTGCATTCTTGATATCAACAATTTTATTTTCACTAGTGAAATGTCACCATAGGCTGCCATTCAAAATCAATTGTTGATATCAACAATTACATTTTTGATATCAAGAATTCAATTGTTACTAGTAAAAATGCGAATTCCTGATATCAATAATTAAATTGTCACTAGTTGAAATGTCTATTCTTGATATCAACAATTGAATTGCTACTAGTAACAATGTTCATTTTTGATATCAATAATTACATTTTCACTAGTGACAATGCTAATTTCTGATATCATGAATGTGATTGTTACTAGTAAGAAAGCCATTTTAGATATCTGAAATAATATTGATATCAATAATACATTTTCAGATATCAAGAATAAACATTTTTACTAGTAGCAATTCAATTGTTGATATCAGGAATTCGCATTTTTACTAGTAACAATCTAATTCTTGATATCAGGAATATAATTATTGATATCAACAATTGAATTCTTGATATCAAAAATGTAATTCTTGATATCAAAAATGTAATTCTTGATATCAAAAATGTAATTGTTGATATCAAAAATGTAATTGTTGATATCACAAATGTAATTCTTGATATCAACAATTGATTTTGAATGGCAGCCTATGGTGACATTTCACTAGTGAAAATACAATTCTTGATATCAAGAATTACATTTGTGATATCAACAATTACATTTTTGATATCAAGAATTAAATTGTTGATATCAAGAATTAAATTGTTGATATCAAGAATTCAATTGTTGATATCAAGAATTCAATTCTTGATATCAAGAATTCAATTCTTGATATCAATAATTATAATTTTAACTAGTGAAAATTGAATTGTTGATATCAAGGATTCATATCCTGAAAATGAATAAAAGTTAAAACGGCTTGCCATAGACCTCTTGTTTGTTGAATCACCTGACATACTTACACGACTAGCAGAGTTTCAAACAATGGTGCATCTACCTTATTTCTCTGTTCCTTTGTTTTGCATGCTTATTTGCGTTTGATTTGTGTTGTTACTCACTGTAATTAGATTACAAAGTTATTAAAGTGTTTCAATAAAGCATCTATTTTTCTACATTCTTAAAAAAATGCATCTTGCTTTAATAAAGTTTATTAGGAATTTCCTGAATAAAGTTATGTCATTTAACAGATTTCTTAAGGTGCAAGAGACATGAACATGAGCAAGAATGTTAACATAGCCCATGTCTTGTATCGGTCAGTGTTTGCATGCAGAACACATTGCTCCTTTAGTAGGAGTGAAGGCAGATGAAGATGGACAATTAAAAAAGCACCCTCCTGATAATGCTGACATTGATTATACACTGAGTTGTTGTCGACAGCATAATCACCTGACCTGGGACTTGATGATATCCTGTATCTTATCACTGCTTAATCAGGTAATCATTCATATTCCTGAATCTGTATTAAATTTGAGAAATAACTGATTTCCATTCAGTTTAGCTTGTTTCCACTGAAACACAATAAAAAAAAAACATAGTGTTTATTAAGAAAGTGACTGACTTGGCTATTTTGTGATATTTAAAGAAATTAGGGTCTACATAAGGTGAATCTGCAGCTTTAAAGGGATAGTTCAGCCTGAAATTAAAATTATGTCATCATTTATTTACCCTCAAGTTGTTCCAAACCTATATGAATGTCTTTCTTCTGCTGCACACAAAATAAGATAGAGTGAAGGATGTTGGCAACCAGACAGTTGATGTTAGCCATTGACTTCCATGGTATTTATTTCCTACTATGGAAATCAATGGCCACCGTCAACTTTCTGGTTACCGACATTCTTTAAAATATCTTATTTTGTGTTCAAAAGGAGAAAGAAACTCATACAGATTTGGAACAACTTGAGGGTGAGTAAATGATTACAGAATTTTCATTTCGGGTTGAACTATCCCTTTAAAGAAATTTTCATTGAAAAAAACTAAGATCTTTTTTATTCTACAAGATAAAAGTGTTATTTGAATGCTGTAGTTTCACAGAAAATGAACTGAGAAATTGAATGGCTATAGCTCAGAGGTGTTTGTTCCTCTTCATGAAGAGTTTAGCTCCAGCACCTGGAAGTGTTCATAGATTAGATGACCTTGATTATCTGCCTCAGGTGTGTTTAATTAGCGCTGGAATCCGACACCCTTGCTAGTACTTTCTTTTGATATTAAAGCATTCATAGAAATAAATAAACAGAATTTTAGTTAGAATATTTTGTTTTCAGTGACTTAAAAAAAAAAGTGAATCATATTGTGTTTAGTATATTAACATTCTTGAATGTGACTGTATGTATGACAACTGAATTGACTCGTTCTTGAGTAACATCCTGCTTTCTTTTTCAGATTTCAGAGAACCCAAAGGAAAAGAGGCAGTAGTCTGATGCAAGACAGATTTTTATAAACCCGAACCGCTGCCCCTTTAGTTATGATGACATCAGACTTCTGAAGCCAATTTTATTTTTAAAGGTTGAAATGCTTTTTTCCTATTTCTCCCCCTTTCCTTTAAAAAAAAATATATTTTAATATATTTGTTGTCATTGATTGATTGAATAAAATAAATTGACTCAACTGCTGGAAAGGTGTCATTTATATTTTAAAAGGTTTTCGACAAATTTTTAAATGGTCAGGGATTTGTTGACGCACCATTAAAGTGTGATTGAAATATTAATGTTGTTTCAACATTAATTGGTACATCAGATGGCAACATTGTTTGACATTCCTTTTCAGTCTTTCAACAAAATGTATTTAGAATCAACATCACATTGTAACATTGATCAAACCATATTACCCAAGATTATTTTTTGTTAATTTCAGTGTTAATTCAACAGCAGTGATGTAGATTCAACATCATAGTATAGTTGATTCAACAATATTACCATTGATTATTTTTGTTAATTTCAATATTGATTCAACAGCAGTGATGTATAATCAATCATAGTGTAACGTTGATTCAATAGCGTTACCATTGATTTTTTGTTCAACATAGTTTCAACATTAACTGAGGGTGCAAAAGTGATGTTGATAAAATATCACTTTGTAATGTTGAATCATTACTATTACCGTTGAATTCCCAACATTATTTCAACATTAACTGAGGGTGCAAAAGTGATGTTGATAAAATATCACTTTGTAATGTTGAATCAATACTATTACCATTGATTTTTGGTTGAATTCCCGACATTATTTCAACATTAACTGAGGGTGCAAGAGTGATATTAAAGCAACATTACTTTGTGACGTTAATTCAATGCAATTAGCGTTGACGCGTCAACACTGAGTCAACATTGTTTCAATGATTACATGCTATCTGGGGAAGGCCATCATTGACACCCTCAAGCAAGAGGGTAAGACACAGAAAGAAACTTCTGAAAAAATAGGCTGTTCCCAGAGTGCTGTATCAAGGCACCTCAGTGGGAAGTCTGTGGGAAGGAAAAAGTGTGGCAAAAAACGCTGCACAACGAGAAGAGATGACCGGACCCTGAGGAAGATTGTGGAGAAGGACCGATTCCAGACCTTGGGGACCTGCGGAAGCAGTGGACTGAGTCTGGAGTAGAAACATCCAGAGCCACCGTGCACAGGCGTGTGCAGGAAATGGGCTACAGGTGCCGCATTACCCAGGTCAAGCCACTTTTGAACCAGAAACAGCAGCAGAAGCGCCTGACCTGGGCTACAGAGAAGCAGCACTGGACTGTTGCTCAGTTTTGCATGTCATTCGGAAATCAAGGTGCCAGAGGCTGGAGGAAGACTGGGGAGAAGGAAATGCCAAAATGCCTGAAGTCCAGTGCTGCTTCTCTGTAGCCCAGGTCAGGTGCTTCTGCCGCTGTTTCTGGTTCAAAAGTGTCTTGACCTGGGGAATGCGGCACCTGTAGCCCATTTCCTGCACACGCCTGTGCACGGTGGCTCTGGATGTTTCTACTCCAGACTCAGTCCATGACAGTCGATGACAAATGAAGCCTCACTTTCTGTCCAATCACGTGCGTGTTTCGCTTTGGGTGTTAGAAAGCTCGAACCCCAGATCTTACTAACGAGTCCTTGTTGGCTCAGTCTGGTTGATGGGTTTGTGAGGAGAGTGCTGTACTTTGAAAGTTACATTTAAATAACTAAAACTAGCCTACTTATTCTTTTTTTGTTGTTATTGTGTCTTTTTGTTTTTGTAAAATCTTTGCACTTTTGGTGTTTTTTAGGTATTAGTATTGTTATTTGGGGTTAGGGTGGGTTAGGGTGTATTTAATGGACAAATCAAACAAAAACGTGTAAGGCTTTTATTTGTACACATAACATTATAACTGGAGTGTGTTGTGGTTGCTTCATCTGACAGAGCTCCTTACAAAGGCTTCTGGCTGCTTTATTTTAAATAAGCACTAGATGGCGCTGTTCTCGACACTCTCGAAGCTTTGAATCTTTTCCCGAAACAGTCAGAGGAAAGCCTCAGGTCTTCATGAGGCTTCATTTCCCCATCCCTAGTGCCTTGATACAGCACTCTGGGAACAGCCTATTTGTTCAGAAATTTCTTTCTGTGTCTTACCCTCTTGCTTGAGGGTGTCAATGATGGCCTTCTCGACAGCAGTCAGGTCGCAGTCTTACCCATGATTGCGGTTTTGAGTAATGAAACAGGCTGGGAGTTTTTAAAAGCCTCAGGAATCTTTTGAAGGTGTTTAGAGTTAATTAGTTGATTCAGATGATTAGGTTAATAGCTCGTTTAGAGACCCTTTTCATGATATGAAAATTTTTTGAGACAGGAATTTGGGGTTTTCATGAGCTGTATGCCAAAATCATCAGTATTAAAACAATAAAAGACCTGAAATATTTCAGTTGGTGTGCAATGAATCTAAAATATATGAAAGTTTATTTTTTATCATTACATTATGGAAAATAATTAACTTTATCACAATATGCAAATTGTTTGAGAAGGACCTGTATATACATACAGATACTAACAAGGTGAGGGGAAACAGCTGTGTGCAATAATCAATGAGTGACAAACAGGATGATGGGAAATGTAGTCTGAGTGAAGGACACCATGGTGGAAGAGGACCTCTGGTGGATACCCAGGGAAACACAAACCAGACACCGTGACAGTTGATATGCCAGCTCTTGGCTCCGTCCAGGAGCTGAAGGCCGACCTGCCGTCGCATTGAGTGCCCGACCCGTCTGACCTCTTCTTGGAGGCGTCCGTCACGACTACTTTCTGAAGAGGTTGTCCTCATCCTTGAATGGTGTCGCTAGTCTCTGAAGTTTCATGGATGTGAGGATGTGAGCGTTGAGGTCCAAGACTGAAGTCTGGGTCACACTCCTGAAGCAGAGGGGGTCTGCGAGCGAATTGGAGCTAATATTTTTGTTTGATATTACCATGACATAAACTACAGCACTTGACTTTGACTTGAACTTGGCTAGAAGATAAACATGAACCAACCCGACTTGAACATATACCTGACAAAACTCACGAACAGTGTTTACACTAACAGAGCTAGACAAATAACCCTAAAGCTTCAAAGAGTGTATCGTGTGTGCAGCTTAATTTCTCATGAAGCTCCGTGCCGTAGCCTATATATTTTTTTCTCAGAAACACGTGATCAATGGAAACGAAGCTTCGCTTTCTTTCCAGTCATGCTGGAGTCAAGTGAATGCTTCACTTTGCTTGTTGCTTGTTGTTTGAATCCAGACCACTTGTCTACAGGTTTATGGAAGTTTAAGTTTCGTGTTAAAGGAAGTTATATATATATGGTAGTTATATATATATGCTGTGTATGGGCATTTATATATATATATATATATATATATATATATATATATATATATATATATATATGGAAATACAATATGAATATGAGGAAATTTATTTATTTACAGAAAAATGTATTTATTTACAGCACCATTTACTTGCCTCAAACAACTCTGTGGACCTTATTATTATTATTATTCCATTTATTTTTTGGAGAAATACATGACCAAAAATAAACAATCAGAACATGGCACATAAACAAAGGGAAGCACATGACAAGATCACACACGTGATTTTTCCCCAAACCAGTTCAGCAGAAATCCCGTCCTGCAGCTGATTCTACAGATTTCATTGGTCATGTCAAGGGGATCACAATCACAATCACATGACAAACAAAAAAAATATATCTGTGACAATATAAAACAAACGACATAAAAACTTAAATGTGATACCGAACCCAAAACCAAACGTGAAATAGATGGGAGATAGCATCAGCCTGAACTACACTGATAAAAAATTATTCTGTGGTGAACTAAATGCTACAGAAAAAAGAAAAATAATTTCTTAATGAAAAAGTTAGCTTCAAGAAAAAAAAGTTAATCCTATATTATTACTAAATTCAAGCTTGTGGAAATTAAAGCGAAAATATTAACAATATACAATTAAGTAAAACCTACTCAACTAGTGCATGATGGGAACACCAGTATTAGAAAAATACTGATGTTCCCATCATGCATTGGTGCATGAATTGTTAATAAGGCTTTCGAGCTGTATTAAAACTGTTTTAAAATAGCTTTTGTTATTTACAAAAAAATTCTGAGTATATTTAGGCAAAACAGAAAGAAATCTTCTTAATTACAATCAAAAATGATCTAAAATTATTACTGACAGAAATGTATCTGATGTCTTTAGACATATGTCTATCTAGAGAAGCATTAATATGCACATATAATTTTTTTTCAAGGTAAAATGTAAACGCTATCTTTTTGTAGACCATACATCTTGATTAAATAAAATGCACAAAAAATAAAATAAATACTATGCACAGAAATGTCTTAAAAGTTAATTGTTATGCTAAAAAGTAGAACTAAAACAGTAGTGCTTAGACGGTAAAACTTTTAAAAACAATTACAAAAAACAATTGCCATGATTATACCTAATAATATAGGACTTTTCCCAAAATGTGTGCCGCTTCTGCAGTTTGAGCAGCAGATTTAAGTCCTGTTTGTGTATGAATCTGTCATAGTGTGGTGCAGCGTTACCAAGCTTTATAATGCATAGTGTTTCAAAGCAGAATCCCCTAGTTAGTTAGTTAGTTAGTTAGTTAGTCAGCTTTATTGTCGATTCTTCACATGTTCCAGACATACAAACAATCGAAATTACATTTCCCTCCATCCCACGGTGAAGACAGAGAAAAAAATTTAGTTAAACATGTAGCTAAACCTAAACTAGAGTTAAAAACTAGATATAGCTAAAAACTATATAACTATCACTGTGTATGGGCATCAATAAAATAAACATTAAAAAAAATTAAGTCTGCAGGTGACATGATAATGCAAAGACAGTTTCGGTCATAGCAAACATCAGAAGTGTGCAAATGGCATGATAGTGTGAAGACAGTTCAGTCATAGCAGCATCAAAAAGTGCAAAAGACATGATAGTACAAGGACATCATTTGGGGGGTTGTCATCTTGACGGCCTGTTGGCTGAATGGAGAGAGTTCAGCATCCTAACAGCCTGGTGGATGAAGCTGTTGTTGAGTCTGGTAGTGCGGGAGTAGAGGCTTCTGTACCTCTTCCCAGATGGCAGGAGGCTGAACAAATTGTGAGCTGGATGACTTTCATCGCTCACAATTGTGGTCGCTTTGCGGATGAGACGGGAGAAGTATATGTTTTTTTTATGGAGAAGTATATGCTTTCAGGGAGGGAAGTGGCGCACCAATGATCTTTCCGGCTGTGTTAACTATGCGCTGAAGAGCTTTCCTGTTGTATTCAGTGAAGCTCCCACCCCACACAGTAATGCAGCTGGAAAGAATGCTCTCAATCACCCCTTTTCCACCAAAAAAGAACTGGTTCGGAACTGGTGCTGGTTCAAAGTTGGTTCGGAGTTGGTTCAACTTGCGAACCTTCTCAGAACCTGTTTGTTTTTCCACTGACTACAGCGCCCGTTACGTCACTGTGTACGTCGCCATACGTCTTAGCTAGAAACGCTTGCAAGTACAACATTACTTTGGGATTATCTCTTAATCGTGTACCAAGAAGGCTTTAAAAACAATTGAAATATGTAAGTCTTTTAATCTTTTCCTTTGAAATAATCTTTTCTGATTAGTTATGTACCCCTGTCTTGTGTAGGGACTGGGCGAGGTGAATCTGAATAACTAAATACATACTGCTAAAGACCAAAAATCTCTGAATGTAAATTAACCCAAACACACACACACACACACACACACACACACACACACACACATTCCCCCACCAGGGAAGACCACACTCAGGACAGAGCGTGGTGTCCGCTTACAAGACATTTTATGACTGATCGGAATGTCCCAAAGGAAGTGGATTCCAAAGCGAAAAGAAACTTCTTTTCTCTAAAAGACATTTAACCAGATATATTCAATGTGTTTTATGTGTGTTTGTTGAATTGTATGAACAATGTATACAATCTTATCTTACGATTTGTCTTTTATGTGTTTGATCTATGTTGTTGGGAAACTCTAATGGGATAAGGTTTCAAACTTTGCAAACTATGAGTAACCAACTCCATGTGAGGCAAGTTTGGATTCTCTGAGCTCCAATCTTCGTTCCACATTTAGCCATTTATATCACATCTTGCTAAAACTTTGTGACACATAGGACTATAATAATTGTGAAGATTCTGCTCTTAAACACCCGACGAAATTAGGGTTTCAAATGTCTCTCTCTTAGACAAAGAGCAATAAAAACCAAAGTCCCGCCTGTGAAATTCCAACCCTCTAATTGGCCAAACCAACAGGAAAAGGCTGGATTTCTCCAAGGTGATAAATGAGGCTTCCCCCCTCCGCTCGTCCTCTTACCTCTCTTGTCCTCGTGTCATAATGTAACGTCTCGCCTCCGGGCGAGCTCTTCGCCTTTCTTTTATTTGTTTCTAGTTTAGTTTGTGAATTTCAGTCTTAGATAAGTCTCCGTGTTTAATTCCAATCGACGAGTGAAACGAACACCGCGTGACATATCTCTTCAGCAAATCCATCTACAAGGGACCTTTAAAGAGCGCGCGCTCGCTTTGAAGGGAAAACACGCGCACGTGACCACGTGACGCGCCGGACCGAGAGACACACACGCTTCTTCACAAGCCATGCAAAGAATTACCTGTGCAAGTATCCGTGTTTGATCACGCTTTTAAGATTTGTTGAAGTCTCGTTGTGTCTCAAAATTCTGTTGTCTATGTGAATTTGCTATTTAGAAAGATCCTCGGGTCTTTCTAAACTCCCTCTTGCATAACTGCAACTCTCTACATTTCCTCTCTCTCTCTGTCTCTATGCATTTCTCGTTTATCGATGCCTTATCGTGTTTTGTTGTTTATTATGTTTGTAAATACATATATCCGTAGTAAATACATAAGTAGTTCTGCCTTATTAAATTCATTATATTCATTTGATTGATGTACTGCCTCTGCTCATTTTCCAAGTCCCTTAAGTGCCAAAGATCTAACTTAAGCCACAAGCTTTACAAATTAAAGATACTTTAAAGAGTATTTGGTTTATAGGGCAGAAAACCCAATTCTAGTGGCCACAGAATTGCGTTTCCTGAAATCCTATAAAGTAGGATGATATTGTGGATCCCCACAAATATTATTCTGACAATTGAGCTAATTAATTTTGCCTGTTTTGTAAGACGTGGTCCGTGTAATTAATTACAATCAACTTGCGGTTAATTGCAGGGATACACATGCATGCATGCAGGTAAAATGACACATCATCCCTTAGCGGGAGATTTATTAACATGTAAGACTGATCTAATCCAAACATGTATGAATAATTATTAATTACCAATTATTAATTATGATATGCAAATTCCCCCACGGATTAGATCCGCCACTGAGTCTTTACACTTGTCTTTTTTTTCTTTCCGTTTATTGGTTCTATATTGTGACTGTTTTCTTCTTTGCTTACATAATGTTTTCAATAAAAAAATAAAATAAAAAAAAAGCTAGAAACGCTTGCGCCAACTTCAAGCATAACAATTACAATGGCGGACTACATCGTGTTTCTGCAAATGTTTCTCCTGGCTTTGCGGTCAGAAAAGATATTAGGCTTGTTTGAAAAGTAGAGACGCTGCTGAGCCTTCTTCACCAGAGATGCAGTGTTGGTGGTCCAGGAGAGATCTTCACTAAGGTACACCCCCAAGAATTTGGTGCTGCTCACTCTCTCCACATCAGCACCATCGATGGACAATGGCAGGTGTTCAGTGTGACCTCTCCGGAAGTCAATGATGATCTCTTTGGTTTTTTCTGACGTTCAGCAGGAAGTTGTTGTTTCTGCACCACGTGGTCAGAAGGTGTACCTCTTTCCTGTAGTGAGTCTCGTCTCCCTTGGTGATGAGACCCACCAGAGTTGTATCGTCCGCAAACTTAATAATGTGATTATTAAGGTTTCTTTGGCACAGGTATGATGGTGGCGGCTTTGAAGCATGATGGAACTGTGGCTTGCTTCAGGGATGTGTTGAAGACATCTGTGAAGACCTCCTTCAGCTCCTCTGTGCAGTCCTTCAGTACATGACCCAGAATATTATCTGGACCCGTTGCTTTGCGGGAGTTGATAGTGACGAGTGTCCTCTTCACGCTGGCGGTGGAGAGGCACAGGGACTGATCATGGAGGGAGGGGGGAGTCTTCTGTGGTCTTGTGTTATTTTGTTCTTCAAAGCGTGCAAAGAAACTGTTTAGGCTGTTGAGCAGAGAGGGGTTGCTCTCGCAGCTCTGTGGCACAGGCCTGTAGTCCGTGATGGCCTGAATGCCCTGCCAGAGGCTCTGTGCGTCTCCGCTGTCTCTAAAATGAGTGGTTATCTTATGTGTGTGGTCCTTTTTTGCTTTCCTGATGCCACGGGACAGGTTGGCTCTCACTGTTTTCAGTCCAGATTCATCCTCGGCTCTGAAGGCTATGTTTCTAGCTCTCAGCAGCCTGAGGACATCACCTGTCAGCCATGGTTTCTGATTAGCCAGAGTTATGTAGGATGTCACAGTGTCTGTGAATTCCTCAATATCTGTCTGGTTATTGTAGGTGGCTGCGTCTTTAAACATTCCCCAATCTGTTTTTCCAAAGCAGTCTTGAAGACCCGAAGTTGCTCCCTCTGGCCACACTCTTACCCGTTTCCTAACAGGTTTGATGGCTTTCACTCTCTGTCTATATGCTGGTATTAAATGGTAAATGGACTGCATTTATATAGCGCTTTAACAGACCCAATGGCCACCAAAGCGCTTTACATATTGCCTCACATCACCCATTCACACACTCATTCATACACCGACGGCGGTGTCAGCCATACAAGGCGCCATCCAGCTCGTCGGGAGCAGCTGGGGTTAGGTGTACTGCTCATGGACACCTCGACACTTGGTCAGGTGGAACCGGGGATTGAACCATTGAACCGCCCGGGTTATTAACATAACAGTGATGTGGTCAGAGAGCCCGAGGTGGGGGAGGGGAACGGCCTTATAGGCTCCTTTGTGTGTGGTGTACACTAAGTCCAAGATATTATTCCCCCTTGTTGGAAAATCAACATACTGATGTAATTTTGGAAGGACAGTCTTGAGGTCAGGATGATTGAAATCTCCAGCGAGGACGATGAAACCGTCTGGGTGTGCTGTCTGTTGTTCGCTGATAGCCTGGTACAGTTCATTTAGTGCCTCATTCCTAACGCTGCTGTTGTTAGTGGGAGGTAAATAAACCGCAGCTAGCAAGATCGCGCTGAACTCCCGAGGGAAATAGAATGGTCGGCACTTCATGATCATAAACTCCATCCCTGGTGAGCAATGTTTGCACACAACCACAGCGTCTCGGTCCTGTCCGCCCGGTAGCATGCTAATTGCTCCAGTTGTACAGCTGAGTCGGGAATGTTATCAGTTAGCCAGGTTTCAGTGAATATAAGCACACAGCAGTTACTCACTGTTCGGTTCGCTGACCTCAGCAGTCGTATGTGATCCATTTTGTTGTCCAGTGATCGTACATTTGCCAGGAGAATAGATAGTATGGCTGGGCGAGTTGGGCTAACCGCTAGCCTGGCCTGGATGCCTCCGCGCTTGCCCCTCTTCTGCTTCCTCGCACACCGCTTCCGACACCTCCTTTCCGGGGAGGAATAGCAGGCGAGTCCGGTGTTATCGTAGGCCGCAGTAGTCTCAACTCTCTTAACTTCTCTGTTGCGTAGTCCAAAATGTTGCAAATCTTGTTTCTGCTGATGTCTAGCAGAGCCTGCCGACTGTTCTTGTGTTTCGGACGAGACAAACACATAAAAACATTCGGACAACACTTTTAAAACGAACATATCACCGCACGGTTGGGATAGAGAGTTGCTGCTGCGTCTGCACGCGCCGCCAGTTTGCCAGCCTATTAAGCAGACAAAGGCAACAGTGGTAAGGAAAGACTCTCTAGAAGATGATGAAGATACTTTAGGACAAGACAAGATACTTCCTCAGGCCATAACAGAAATTATTTAAACATACATATATTATAGGCCAATATTGCCCATGGTGGAAACAAAATCAATGCAGATACAGTCAGTAAGCATAATCCTGATGTAGGGGTGCAGTCCAAATGCTCATATGTACAGTGAGTTATAAATATAAGCTATGTAGAAATATTGACAGAATTTTCCACCAATTTGTTGGCTCTGAAGACAAATTACCAGGAACTGTGTTGCAGGAATCATTGCATCTTTTTGATTTTAACAGCAAGCAGAATCAGAACCACCACAGCCAACAAACATTTCGCCGCTCCCCCCAAAATAACCCAATGATGGTAAATGGACTGCATTTATATAGCGCTTTAACAGACCCAATGGCCACCAAAGCACTTTACATATTGCCTCACATTCACCCATACACTCACTCATTCATACACCGACGGCGGTGTCAGCCATGCAGCTCGCCATCCAGCTCGTCGGGAGCAGCCGGGGTTAGGTGTCTTGCTCATGGACACCTCGACACTTGGTCAGGTGGAACTGGGGATCGAACCACCAACCTTTCGGTTTGTAGACAATCTACATGAACCACTGAGCCACTGCCACCCACAATGATCTACAGCAGGAGAGAAGAAGGGTGGAAGAGAGAACATTTCTTTGTTTTAAAATGTTTTTTTCATTTTCAAACTCACTGTTAAAGATTTTGCCTCAATGTCTCTTGTTTTACTTACGACGTGTTTTGGTGTCATCAGTTTTGTTGCTCAATTTTTCTCTTGAGCCAGATTCTGTAGAGGATATCAAACGTTAGTCACACAGTTTAGCATCGAATTGCTGTTCAAATCACTGATGTATAAACCTCAGCTGTCCAAATATTTACAAAATAATATTTCTAAACATCTACTGATCTTCTCTCACCTTTATCAGCATTGATCAACAGAGAATCCAAATTGAGCTCCTCGCTTGTGTTCACTGAAATCTCATCTGAGGAGACACAGAAAGACATTATTCATTACAATAATGGTGTCAATCAATCAAGACACATTAAGGATTAAGAAGGGAAAGAAGCTTAAATCAGTAAAAAAGAAAAAGTCACATTCCTTGTTTAATCAGTTTGAACTTTACCGTGAACATGAAGATGGAACTTCAGCTCTTTTGGGAGAACTTGTGTAATAAAATCTTAATAAGTATATCCCAAGGTCACTGAAGTTTAGATCCTTCAGGATGATGTCACATGCTCCTTTTTTACACACTCGGACACTTTCATGCTTATATTCCTCATTCAGACAAACAGGGATGTCAGAAAAGTGTGTCAATTTTCCCCGCCTGACATAACGAATATCAGAAATGTCTTTGGTCTGATGTTCACACTGCAGGGTGACGTTTCCTCCCTTTATTCCTTCCACATGTTTAGGGTAGGTTCCTACAGAGGGGGTTTCTGCAAACATAGATTAATTAAACATAAATCATCAATATGAAATTAAATGTGGCGTTTCTGTCTATTCTCAGTAATCAGTATTATCATATAAGTTATAACAGAAATTAAAATAATGTTGCTTAAGTCAAGTATATTTCTTTTAGTTTCACCACACCACATCTTCACATCCAATGAGTTTCCCCAATGTTGAGCATCAGAAATAAATGAAAAGATTAAGGTTTTTGGTTGGAGCCAAGGTCTATTGCTGATGGAAATTAAATTATGCCGATGCAAAAACATTGTAATTTCGCATCTAAATCACAGTTTGGTTATTCTCGCTTTCTTCTTTTCAGCTTATGAAACAAGTTTTGTGTCTTATTGGCCTTTCAGAGCTAACTCACAAGCCTCATTCATGACAATAATACAGTGCAGTTTTGGTGAAATCCTGAAAATCCTGCCCAAACAATGTTTATTTATAAATTAACTGCATAAATAAGTCAGTGACATCATGATGTGTGATGATGTAATATTCATCATCAGTCCACAAATCACAACAAAAGTCACTTGGCTTTAGTGGCACAACACAAAAACAATCTATTAAAATAACTCAATGTAGAACTAATACAAAATGATGATTTAAAAATAAAAATTATACTGACCGCTATGACTGATAAAGATAAAGAGAAACAGCAGCAGCAGCTTCAACCTGTCGAGGGAATAGAAGGACAGTTGTGTGACAGATTCTTCATAATGAAATATGTTTTGTTGAAAATCTTACTGACCACAATACAGCTAACTCTAAACATTTAATTTTATATTTAAATATTTTGCATGAATATTTAACACATGCAGATCTTACATGATAAAAAAAGAATATCCAAGGGATGGGACGATTACCGGTTTCACTATAAACCACGATAAAATGTCCTGACGGTTAGTAGTATCGTTTAAAATTCAATTATCATTAAAACCGTCTTTGATTATCGCGATTTTAATAACTCACTATAAATCCTGTCCAGCCAGCAACAGTCTGACGCAACAGTTTCTCCTGAGAGAAACTTAATCGAGGATGGTCACCCTGTCTGCAGAATATGCTCAAAAAAAGTCGCTGCGATAGAGGAAACACAAATCTGCCGAGTCACCCTGTGTGACCATCACACACTGTTGTATAGCGAACGCAAAGCAAGTTAACTTTGATCTCAATACTAAAACTATGTCTGGGAAATAATTGGGCACAAAATGTTGTTTTGAGTTGAAATATTTTATCTCACTCACTTGACATAAACGTGAAGCTTCCGCGAAGAAAAGTTTGCAGCAAGTGGCTTTGAGCCAAAGACGAACGAACAAGTTCAAACAAGACTATTAAGTGTGACATTTAAAGGTGCATTGCGCAACATTTCATGTTAAAAATACCCGTTTTTCTAACCCACACATGCATAAACAATTGCCTGATGGGCTGAATGAGCCCTTCTCTGATCACTGCGATTGCCTCTATAATCCTGTACAGTAAAATAAATAAGAGGGATTCGGGCCGGAATCACTGGGCGTGACGTCATGCGCGTTCACGCTCACCTGGCTATGTCTGGCAGGTTTGTGTATTCGCCGCCATTCTCCGTATCAGCGAAGACAACTCGAGCGACAAAAGTAGAAGATGGATTCAAAGAGACCGGCTTGTAGTCCATTCCAAACCCCAACGCAAACTCCACGTAAGACAAAGAAAACACACCTCTGGTTGCAGTTTCGCTTGTTGCCAGAGGGGGGCATAGCTCTGCAAAAACTCAGAGACTGGCGCTATGCACCTTTAAGAGATAATAATGTATATTCATTGTACACTTATTACAATGATTTTTTTTTACCACATAATTACGGGAACATATTGAATAGAGATTAATGTCCCTATTCTTACCTGTTAAATCCATTTTGTACAGCGTACAAAACTCGTCCAGACAAGTTGATCACAACAATATTATCAAATTCTGTAAACAATAAATCAACTCTGATTTCATTTTCAATACAATCAAAAAACGGAGATGCAAGATGACAAGTTGTATTTGAATGAAATGAGGAGCGCGTCCGTTGTGATGCATGGATGTGCGCTGAGTTATAATGCGTTGCTATTGACGAAATGCCACAGAATAGAATCTTGCTTTAGAAAGTGCATAGAGCTGCTTGTTTTATTTGTATTTTGTTGATTCTCAAATATAAAACTTTTTTAAATGTTTTCAGTGTGAGCATCGGTTCTTTTTTAACACTTTCATCTTGTTTTAACAAAACCGTGATAATATTGATAATCACGATAATTTTGGTCACTATAATCGTGATATGAAATTTTCATACCGTCCCATCCCCAATCATAAACATCAACTATAATCTGCATCTTAAATTCAATGTTTCATAAATGATTCCAGTGTATTAAAGCAATTATCCTGTGAAGCCGTGGTTTACAGTGAGTTTATAACAGCTAGAAGTAAACCACGGCTTCACAGGCTAAATGCTTTTATAAGACGGTTCGTCCATACAAATTATTTATTTTAATATTTAGACGCAGTGGTGCAGTTATACTAGTGACTCACATGTCAGCTGTAGCCTATGTTTGTAGAGTAATTTACAATGGCGTTGAACGCGGCTGAAAAATTTATGTTCTGTTTCCAACCCAGGCTCATGGGAAATACGTTACTCTGCCTACATTTTTGCAAAACCTGAAATACGTACCTCCAGGTACATTTCCCTGCACTTTTCGGGTGAAAAGTCCACTAGAGGCGCTAAGTGGTATATTTTTTTCTCCGTTCCAGATGGTTAAATAAAGGATTTAAAATGACAATATCAGTAATGTTCAGACTTCTCAGTAGGCCTATACACTCATTTTAATATAAATTAGGAATTATTTCCACGCTTTTGAGGTGCCACACAGCCCAGTCTCACGGCAGTTCGTGATATATGGTTACGTCATTTAATCTACTGGTTCGTGATAGGGACACGTTTATTTCGTTATTTTCGTCATATCAGCATTTTTTTTTTTTTTTTTTTGTACTAATGTAATGACGATTCTTCCTGCCAGTCGGGCAGCAGCAGAGAAGCTGTTTAATCGACATTTATTCACGATATCTTATCATGGTTTATGTATTTCTTTTAATATTATTATTTTGGTCTTATTGCCAGGGAAGCTGGACTGCTTTGCTGTTTATTGATTTTTTTTTTTAAGTATAAACAACTACACAAATTTTATCAGTAGGAAATCACGCTGAAGAAGTCTCCTTCCGAACACATCGCGATATTTGGCACCAGTTCACGTGTGTCAGATGTTGGTAAGTCCTCGAAAATACACTGTCCTAATAATGTTTGATATTATAATGTCTTATCTGATGGTCGAAATGAACCACAAAACTTACCATGCTTTTACCACATTATTTGTAGTTTTAATGTGATATTTGTTGTAAATGCACTGTAACCACAACACTTACCATGCTTTTACCACAGTTACCTTAGTTTTACTGTGATAGGTGTGGTAAAAGGACAGTAACCACAAAACTGTCCATGCTTTTACCTCAGTATTGGTAGTTTTAAAGTGATATTTGTTGTAAATGCATATTAATCACAACACTTGCTTGCCCACCATGCTTTTAATGCCTAATAATGTAACAACAAATATTTGTAAGGTTAATCAGTATTTTTCCATTAAATAATCTGATATATTATACATAATGATATTTTCTTTTCTCTTTTTTCAGCTTAAAAGACCAAAAGGGCCTTTCGGACTCAGTCAGCTCATTATTGTTTGAGGAGAAGTAAACGGAGGAGACGAAAAGCTGCAAAGGCAAATATTCACAATGGTATGTATGTGTTGGTTTTAACCCTAAATCAAACATTTTATCAAGCATTTGTTGTTTCTTAAACCTTTTCTTACAAAACCCATAGCCCAATCAGTACAAACATAGTCTTAATAATTCACAAGATTTAACAAGTTGTCAAATTCGTACAATACTTGTACATAATCATGCAGTTTTTACTCCTAGTGCTGTCATTGGCGAGTGCCTCAATTCCTGTACATATTTATCGCCATATTTGTAAATCAGTTGCGCGCCTTCTTTGAAAGTAGTCAGATGTCCCATACACTGTCAAAAGAGTTTATATTAATTGCATTGTATTCATTAAAATTATTACAAATTGGACCCCGTCTGTTGATGTTCCAATGATACATGATGTCTCTCCACACCTCATAATCTTCCTCTGTCTGCAAGAGTGGAAAAGCTAATCTGACTGTCACACGACATCAGATACTCGATTATTGTGTCATGATCAGATCAGTTACACTGCTGATAACGGTCCTTTTTTGCATGCAAATCATGTTATTTTTAAATGAGTTTATATGATTATTGCTTGCTATTAAATACATACTTGTTTTCGTAGAAATGACCACATATCAGTGAACTTATTACCTAAATGCATTTAACATTTAATTATGCACTACTCCTTACAGAAAAATATCCCACAGTTATGGATAAACTCACAACATCATCATCAAGTCCTGTGCTGGGCATATTGGGCAACAAGTGTTTTCCAGCATATTCGATCCGTGGCCAAGTTCTCCTCATCTTCCCATGGGACACTGGCATTCTTCAGGTGTTCGTGAATCATCTGTCTCCATGTCTTCCTTGGTCTTCCCTGTCTCCTGATCCTCCTGGTGGTGTCCACTTCATTACTGTCTTTGGGTTGTGTAGTTTGGGCATGTGTAGGATGTGTCCAGCGAGGTGCTCCCTTTGCTCTGTTACAGTTTCTGAAAGTCTTCATGTGGAGTCCCACTCCTATGATCTCTGATGTATGCAGAACGTCTCGGTTACGTATGTAACCCTCGTTCCCTGAGTAGGGAACGGAGACGTTACGTCGGATGACGACGAAATGGGGTTTCGCTTAGAAAGCCTATCAACTTCGAGTATTACAAAACGAGCCAATGGCAAAGAAATGCCATGGGTCTGCGGAATTTGCATGACGTAACTCCACCCCACCTCGTGGGTATAAAAGGAGGAAGTCCGCAACAGCAGTTTATGTTTCTTCGCTGAGGAGCCAAGACTGAGCTCAGGCGATCCCCGCGGTACAGCGGAAAGTGGCAGGCAGACGTAACGTCTCCGTTCCCTACTCAGGGAACGAGGGTTACATACGTAACCGAGACGTTCCCTTTCGTTGTCACTCCGAGTTACGTCGGATGACGACGAAATGGGGTTACTAGTCTAATCACGCCACCTTCTCAGCTGTCTTCCAGTGCCCTGCGTAAATCGAGATCCTTGTCATAGACTGGACGAAGGACTCCATTTAACACAGGAATACCAAGGTACACTGGGAAGCATATCCCAAGCTAGGGGAAGTATGCAATTAATGCCAACCCGGAGGGGGGGGACTTAGAGAATACACATATGACCCGAAGGAAACATATGGAGAACACTGGGGTGTCCAGCCGCAGGTGGAATATTTCAACCCCAGGGGTGGCAAGGTGGCTTGCCAAGGGAAAGACACATGCTCAGAGAGGCTTACAGTGGAAATACACATGTGGGGGTCGCTCAGGGGAGGGACCATGCACACGGGAGGCACCTAGCCGACGCGCAGGCAATGGACACTGGCGCCGACGTCAGGAGTGCTGGAGGACTCAGGGCTTTCGGGGAAGCTCACCTGAGGAGAATATCGCACGTATCCAGTCCGTGGAGTGGAATGGCGAGCAAGCGAAGACACCTGAGCGGGTCCGGTACTAGCTAGTTGAAGCGAGTACATGAGAGGACACTGGCTCCACTCGGAGATTATAGAATCTGGCGAATGTGTTAGGTGTCGCCCAGCCTGCAGCTCTGCAGATGTCTGTTAGCGAGGCGCCATGCGCTAGAGCCCAAGAGGCTGCCACACTCCGGGTGGAGTGGGCCGTCACACCAAGGGGGCACGGTCGACCTTGCTGCTGGTAAGCCAAGGCAATGGCGTCCACTATCCAGTGAGACAACCTTTGCTTGGAGAGAGCCTTTCCCTTCAGCTTCCCACCATAACAGACAAAGAGCTGGTCTGAGGTCCTGAAACACCGCGTCCTGTCTACATAGGCGCGAAGAGCGCGTACTGGACAGAGCAGTGCCAAGGCTGGGTCTGCCTCCTCCGGGGGCAGCGCTTGCAGGTTCACCACCTGGTCCCGAAAGGGAGTGGTAGGAACCTTGGGCACATATCCGGGCCGGGGTCTCAGGATCACGTGAGAGAAAGCCGGACCGAATTCCAGGCACGCTTCGTCGACGGAGAATGCGTGCAGGTCCCCTACCCTCTTGATGGAGGCCAGTGCAACCAGGAGCGCTGTCTTCATTGACAGGAACTTAAGCTCAACTGATTGCAGGGGCTCAAAGGGAGCACTCTTCAGGGCAGTTAGAACCACTGAGAGGTCCCAAGAGGGAACGAGAGGAGGACGAGGAGGATTTAGTCTCCTCGCTCCTCTCAGGAACCTGATGACCAGGTCGTGCTTCCCTACCGACTTACCTTCGACTAGGTCATGGTGTGCGGCAATGGCGGCAACATAGACCTTAAGGGTGGAGGGAGACAGCCTTCGCTCCAACCCTTGCTGAAGGAAGGAAAGCACAACGCTGATCGAGCATGTCCGGGGGTCTTCTCGGTGAGAAGAGCACCAGTCGACGAAGAGGTTCCACTTCAACGCGTAGACGTGTCTCGTGGACGACGCTCTAGCGGAAGTGATGGTAGCCGCCACCGCTGGTGGAAGGGTACTCAAACCTACCTCGAGCCGTCCAGGAGCCACACGTGGAGGCTCCAGAGATCGGGGCGAGGGTGCCACACGGTGCCCCGTCCCTGAGAAAGAAGGTCCTTCCTCAGAGGAATTGGCCAGGGAGGTGCTGTCGCGAGGAGTGCAAGTTCGGGGAACCAGGTCCGGCCGGGCCAATACGGCGCGACCAAAATGACCTGCTCCTCGTCCTCCCTGACCTTGCGCAAGGTCTGCGCAAGAAGGCTCACTGGGGGAAACGCATATTTGCGGCCCGGCGGCCAGCTGTGCGCCAGTGCATCCGTGCCGAGCGTGCCCTCGGTCAGGGAAAAATACAGGGCGCAATGGGTCGAGTCGTGAGAGGCAAACAGATCTATCTGTGCGTCCCCGAACTGGTCCCAAATCAGCTGAACCGACTGGGGACGGAGTCGCCATTCTCCAGGGAGGGGCTGAAGCCGTGAGAGCTCGTCGGCTGCACAGTTCAGGGCTCCGGGAATGAAAATGGCTCCAAGCGACCTCAGATGCTTCTGACTCCATAGAAGGAGGTGGCGGGCGAGTTGTGACATACGGCGGGAGCGTAGACCACCTTGATGGTTGATGTACGCTACAGTAGCGGTATTGTCTGAGCGGACTAGTACGTGTTGACCCCTGAGCAACGCCCGGAAGCGGTGCAGGGCAAGTTGTACTGCCAACAACTCGAGGCAATTGACATGCCATAGCCGCTGGGGTCCTGTCCAGGAGCCCGCAGCAGCATGTCCATTGCACATGGCGCCCCAGCCCGTGGTGGAGGCATCCGTGGAGACCACAACATGCCGGGAAGCTCGTTCCAGGGGGACACCCGCCCTGAGAAAACTGAGGTTCGACCACGGGGTGAGGAACTGACGGCAGGTCGGAGTAACTGGTACCCGGAGCGTGCCTTGATGCCATGCCCACCTCGGGACTCGGTCGCGAAGCCAAAGCTGAAGCGGTCTCATATGAAGCAATCCGAGCGGCGTGACCGCGGCTGCAGATGCCATATGCCCCAGGAGCCTCTGAAAATGTTTCAGTGGAACCGCATTCTTGCTCCTGAGATGTCTCAGGCAAGTCAGCAGTGACTGCGCGCGCTCGCTCGTAAGCTGCGCGGACATGGCGACCGAGTCGATGTCCATACCGAGAAAAGAGATCCTCTGCACGGGGCAAAGTTTGCTCTTCTCTCAGTTGACCCGAAGGCCCAGACGAGCTAGGTGCCGGAGCACTAGGTCCCTGTGTTCGCAAACCTGATCTCGAGAGTGGGCTAGGATCAGCCAGTCGTCGATATAACTCAGGATGCGAACCCCGTGTTCCCGAAGGGGAACAAGGGCAGCCTCGACGACCTTCGTGAAGGTGCGAGGAGACAGGGCTAGCCCGAAAGGGAGAACCGCGTACTGGTATGCCTGCCCCTCGAAAGCAAACCGTAGGAACGGTCTGTGTCGAGGAAGAATGGAGACATGAAAGTAGGCGTCCTTCAGGTCGATCGCTGCAAACCAATCCTGGGGCCGCACGCATTCGAGAATGCGTTTGGCGGAGAGCATCTTGAACGGCAGCCTGTGAAGGGAGCGGTTCAGCACGCGCAAGTCCAGGATTGGCCGTAACCCACCGGTTTTCTTGGGGACAATGAAGTAGGGGCTGTAGAACCCGGACCTCATCTCGGCTGGAGGGACAGTCTCGATTGCACCCTTCGCCAGCAGGGTGGCAATCTCTGCTCTCATGATAGGGGCATTGCCACTGACCAAAGTGGAGCGGACTCCCCTGAAGCGGGGAGGAGACCGTGCGAACTGAATCGCAAGCCGAGCCTGATGGTGCGCGCGATCCAGCGGGACAGACGGGGAAGCTCTAACCAGGCTCCCAAGAACTGAACCAGAGGGATCAAGCGGACGACAGGCGTCCCCCCGGAGGGGCAGCGAAGCGGAGTAACTGGCCCAGACGTGGACGGCTTAGCGGCCCGGTGTGGGGGCACAGTTAGCAACCGCGCCCTGACAGAAGGGGCCAGGGGAGGACCATGCTGGTCGTCCCGCGGGGGCCTGCTCTGGCAGGGGTCTGGCGACAGAGGGGGACAGGGGCGAAGCGGTCCGTGGACGGCACGCCGTGTCAAGCACCTCTGGGACAGAGGGGGACGAGGAGAGCACGGCTTGTGGGCGGCGCTCTGTGTCGTCCGAGAACTCTGTCTTCCCAGAGACGGGAGAGTCAGTTCTTAGGAGAATAAGGATTTTTCCCCGGCCCTCCACCGGGGAAAGGAGTGGTCCTGCTACCAACTCCTGGAAGAACTGAGTCCCATCTCTGTGGAGCCCATCTCAGGAGCGCCGCTTAACCCGGCACGTAGCGGGGGGCGGGGCTGGAGAGGGCTGTGGCGTCCGCCCGCGGCTTCCAGAGCCGGCCCGTCTCTTTAAACGGGCGGGGAGGGAGCCGCGGGGGGGGGCGCCTTCGGCAGTGGGCAGACCGAGGGATCTGAGCGGACGGCGGGCCATCGGGACAGAATCACGTCAGTCTGCACATGGGCGGTTGAGAGCTGTTGGGCGAAGTTCTCAACCGCACCGCCGAAGAGGCCGACCTGGGATATGGGAACGTCGGACAGACGGGGCCGCGCGACATTCAGCACATCAGACAGGTTCAGCCACAGAATGGTAGGCATCACCTGACCCAGGGAGCGTACGGCCACTTTCGTCGCTCGGAGAGCAAGGTCAGTGGCGGCGCGCGACTCAGTGAAGAGCCCTGGGTCAGTCCCGCCCTCGTGCAAGTCCATGAGCATCTGGGTCGAGGACCAGCAGAATGGCCATGGCCTGCAGAGAGGCGGCTGCCAGTCCCGTGGTGCTATAGGATCTCGCCACAAATGTAGACGAAAACCATAGACCACGGGCGGGTGCTTAGGATTGCGCCGAGAAGAAGCACTCTGAGGACACATAGCATCGCAACAGAGCGTTCAGCCGGGGGAACCCCAGTGTACCCGTGACAGCGGCCCCATCGAGGGGGGAAAGGCGGATGAGATCAGCGAGCGGTCCCGAGAAAACCAGGGGGTCTTCTGGGACTTCGAGATCTCATCATGCACGTCCGGGAGGGAAGGTATTGGGGTTTGCCGTGGACGAGGGTCGGCGGCCTTACCCAAAAACCAATCGTCCCAGGAAAGCATGGCCGTCATCTCTGGATCAGACTCAGGCACAGCCGTATGCACACCAGAGGGTGGCAGCTGTGACGAGTCGTCACTTCGCAGAGAATCAAACCCACCTTGTGAAGCTGCTACAAACATAGTATCATCCTCTGTAGCTTTAAATGAAACACACGGGCCACCAGAGGGTAGACTCGTGGGAATCACCTATTCACTAGCGGGCACCGCCGTTGAGGGGAGGCTGGGGTCACGGACACGGAGTCGGCGCCTTGTTCCAGACCAACACCCTCAGGTCACCCTGGCCACCAGCCGAAGATCGGGGGGTGGATGAGGGGACTCTAACTCTTGCGAGTTCACAGAGTCTCGACCTATATGACGCGATGATCATGTTCCCACAGAGAGAACATGAGTCATCCACGAGCGCTGCTCTAGTATGATCAAGCCCAAACATACCAGACAACGCTCGTGCCCATCAGAGTCCGATACCAAGCTGCCGCAACCATTCATTTTTTTTTTTTTTTTTAAATGCACGGGCGAGCCGTCTTTAAAAAGACGTGCCGCGTGCGCTCTTTTAGAGAGAGAACTCACGTGTTGAAGCGCCCGGGGAAGCACGCGCTCTCTGATGAACCACTGCAGAGATAAGCAGGAAGCACGCACTCGCCGGAGATCGCCGTCACACCAACACTCGAGGCACTCGTTCGTGAAGCTGATAATTCAGAGTTGGCTTGTGGAGAGAAGAATACACTTGGCTCCGAAGCGAAAACATAAACTGCTGTTGCGGACTTCCTCCTTTTATACCCACGAGGTGGGGTGGAGTTACGTCATGCAAATTCCGCAGACCCATGGCATTTCTTTGCCATTGGCTCGTTTTGTAATACTCGAAGTTGATAGGCTTTCTAAGCGAAACCCCATTTCGTCGTCATCCGACGTAACTCGGAGTGACAACGAAAGGGAACCAATATTTTAAATAGTCATTTATCTTTTTCCATTTTTGTTTTCTCGTTTCAACTTCATAAACTGTACTTGAGGTCTGCCTAATGCCTTTATCAAACAAGCGTCAGTGCTCATCAGGAGTTTTGGTAAAGGACATTTTCATTGACATCCATTAGTTCTAGTCATACAGCGACTTCATGATGCAATAGTTAATGTACATTTCTGCAAGTGTATATAACAGGTGTTTGTCCGAACAATTGAAGATAGTGAGAGTGTTCAGGAAAACCTTTTGAAACAATCAATATTTATGGAATTCTGTTTGGTGCTGAAATAATATTACAAAAAATGACACACTTGACATACTGGACATTATTCTGAGTTTGTTACCTTTACATTTAGATGGACTTAATGCCTTACATTTAGCTTCATTAAACCTTTAATTACAGTGGTCACTATATATCCACCATGACTACATCTATGTTATCATTATATGACTACCTGGTTAATGTAATTGTAATACAGGCCTACCTGTGAATGCATTTTATAGAAGCATTTTCTTGCTGACATTTATAATAATTAACTATTTTAGGTTTCCTTTCATTTAGTTACAATAAAAGTGACCAATAATCACAAGGATATAGAATTAAAGTTGAGAATGTAAAATGTTGTGCTTAAAGGGATCGTTCACCCAAAAATGAAAATTATGTCATTAATGACTCACCCTTATGTCGTTTCAAGCCCGTAAGACCTCCGTTCATCTTCGGAACACAGTTTAAGATATTTTAGATTTAGTCCGAGAGCTTTTTGTCCCTCCATTGAACATCTATGTACGGTATACTGTCCTTGTCCAGAAAGGCAATAAAGACATCATCAAAATAGTCCACGTGACCTCAGGGGGTTAGTTAGAATTTTTTGAAGCATCGAAAATACATTTTGTTCCAAAAATAACATAACGGATTGACAACAGAACCGGAAGAGAATACAATGCTGAATAAAGTCGTCGTTTTTGTTATTTTTGGAACAAAATGTATTTTCGATGCTTCAAAAAATTCTAACTAACCCACTGAGGTCACGTGGACTATTTTGATGATGTCTTTATTGCCTTTCTGGACAAGGACAGTATACCGTACATAGATGTTCAATGGAGGGACAAAAAGCTCTCGGACTAAATCTAAAATATCTTAAACTGTGTTCCGAAGATGAACGGAGGTCTTACGGGCTTGGAACGACATGAGGGTGAGTCATTAATGACATAATTTTCATTTTTGGGTGAACTAACCCTTTAAGTTTTCACCTATTTGTTCTTTAAAGGGAAGAAACAAATATATTTTCACATAACAAAGTTGAATCTCAACTCGTGGTTTGTAAAAATATAACTTCATCAGCGATTTTTTTAACGTAACTGTATGTGTCACTATAATAGATTGCTCCTGTATCTAGATTTTTTGTTTGTTTATAATTAACTGATTTTTATTCTGTTGTGCAGTAGTTTTGCCACTAAACTGTCTTTAAACAGTTTGACGTTAAATATTGGAATTTATTTCCAAAATTGTGTGCATTCATTGTGCTTTTGTTACATTTTTTTATATAATTGATATACATTTGATATACTATACACACACTGTAAATGTTAGAAGCACTTTAGTACATATAATTATCCTTAATTAAAAAAATGCTGCTGTAGGCCATTGCTTAGAAAAAAAGTTTCTCTTTCAAATGTATTTATGCATCAGTCTAATCAAATAAGCACATTTGTGTCATGATCATGTGAACGATCAACGTTTCTTGATGGTAACCACGTCTTTTTTGTTTTTAAATGTGAGTTTTATAATTTAATGAGAAGGAATACATATTTAACAGCCCAAATATTAAATCTATCCCTGCAGCCGGAACCGAAAGAGATCTGTCATCATTTACCATAAATGGGCAAGTAAGTGTGATGCATCTGTTCAGCTGCGTTGTTATTGGCTGTGACTTTATCGCAGAACTTGCTGTGATTGGACTATCTTTTAACCCATATAAAACGGCGCTTCATGTTACAAAGTATGTGTTGGTGTTATTACGTTAGTTATACATTAAGGTAACTAGAAAGTGTCTCTATGTTGTGAGAAATTACTCCTTTATCGAGATCCCAACCCTAACCCTAAGCATGTCTGCACATTTCAATGAACTACAGCACCACGTTTCCTGTTCTATTGATATGATGACAGACATGTGTGGGTAATGTAGTTTAAAACGTTTAGTAATGAAACAATAAATGTTAAATAAATAATATCTTTAATGGGCAACTGGATATCTAAATTTGTTAATTGTGCAAACCTGTATGATATTTATGAGGGACAGGGTGAAATTTGATATTTTACTGTGAGCACTTTTAAAATAACCTTTATGCCAGCTTGCCATATATGTCTGAAAACTGTGCCCAAAATTATTTAGTAAACATAGCATAAGCAGTTCTCCTGCTGATTTTCTCTTTGATACACTAACCAGACTTTGAGTTACAGCCATTTGAAATGTGCATTTTTTTGCTCTTCTGGGGGCCGTTACTAGGCTGTTGCTGGGCCCCTGGGGGTGGACGGGCAGTACAGTCTACAGATTTTAGATTTTGAACTATTACTACATCACAAGGATAATGCACCTGTTATGATGCGGCTGAAGCAGAGGCAAAAAGCAGGATCCAAGTGCAGCAGGGGGTTTTATTTAAATAATCTAGAAACTAACAAATACAGACAAGATAACCAGATTCTGGACAGCCAACATACAACACTACAACATTAAGAACTCACAAAGACTGAACAAGACACAGGGCTTAAATGCATACTGGACTAACAATGAGACAAGGGACACCTGTGAACATTTAAACAATCAACCAATGACACAACAGACAGGGGAACACAAGGCAAGATCCCATGACAGACAAGAACTAGGAACAAGAAACAAAACCCAAACCGTGACATAGCCCCCCCTCTATGGGCGGCTCCCGACGCCCATCAAAACAAACAAAAAATAAACAAGTTCAGGAGGGTGGTGAGTGGAGGCGGTCTTGGGGGAGGGACGGAGGGCCAGGCTCGCACTGAGACCAGGAACCAGGACACAGGAATGGCGAGCCTGAACCACGGAGCATGGGTGGACCTGGTTTGTGAGCGACCAGGGCGGAGCAGGATGCGCAGGCGGCGGCCAGGGCGGTGCAGGCTGTGGGCGTGGCCACGACGGAGCAAGCTGTGGGACCCTCGGGCGTCCAGGGCGGAGCTGTGGGACCCTCGGGCGTCCAGGGCGGAGCTGTGGGACCCTCGGGCGTCCAGGGCCGAGCTGTGGGACCCTCGGGCGTCCAGGGCCGAGCTGTGGGACCCTCGGGCGTCCAGGGCGGAGCTGTGGGACCCTTGGGCGTCCAGGGCCGAGCTGTGGGACCCTCGGGCGTCCAGGGCGGAGCTGTGGGACCCTCGGGCGTCCAGGGCCGAGCTGTGGGACCCTCGGGCGTCCAGGGCCGAGCTGTGGGACCCTCGGCGTCCAGGGCGGAGCTGTGGGACCCTTGGGCGTCCAGGGCGGAGCTGTGGGACCCTCGGGCGGCCACGGCGGTGAAGACCCCTCGGGCGGCCACGGCGGTGAAGACCCCTCGGGCGGCCACGGCGAAGAGGACCCTTCGGGCGGCCATGGCGGAGAGGACCCTTCGGGCGGCCATGGCGGAGAGGACCCTTCGGCCGGCCATGGCAGAGAAAATCCTTCAGGCGGCCATGGCGGTGCGGCCTTCATAGTTCCATCCAGGGTCCTACTGCCCCCCTCCAAAATTTTCTTAGGGGCAGCCATGGGGTCATCAGCAGGAACAGACACCGGCGCAGGATCAGCGGGCTCTGGCGCAGGATCAGCGGGCTCTGGCGCAGGATCAGCGGGCTCTGGCGCAGGATCAGCGGGCTCTGGCTGGACGTGGCTGACGTGAAGCTCTGGCTGGACGTGGCTGACGTGAAGCTCTGGCTGGACGGTCTCTGGCTGGACGGTCTCTGGCTGGAGGGGCACGGGAGCGATGGTTCTCTTGGTAGCACGAGCTGACATCAGCGGGGGGTCAGCCACGCTGGAAACAAGTCCTGGATGGCCATAGACCGATCCGATGGCTGGGTTGATAGTTGGCGCGGCGTGGGGAAACTCAGGCTCTGCAAGTGCCGAACCGCCCAAGGAAAGGGCCAGATCAACAAACCCTTTCAGGGTCCAGCCAGTATGATCCTCCAGCATCACTTGAGCGATGTGCCAATCCAGCCCGCTACAAAACAGGTCCACGAGCTGGGCGTCATTTAGCGCTCCCAGATGACAACACGCCAAAAAGTCCCTCACATACCTCTCCAAGGGCTGGCCATCTTGAGAAAGTGATGATAGGAATTTCCCTAAGGCCTGGTTGCTAACAACTGCTGGATCCATTGGCGGTGAGTTCTTCTGTTTTGATGCGGCTGAAGCAGAGGCAAAAAGCAGGATCCAAGTGCAGCAGGGGGTTTTATTTAAATAATCTAGAAACTAAAAAATACAGACAAGATAACCAGATTCTGGACAGCCAACATACAACACTACAACATTAAGAACTCACAAAGACTGAACAAGACACAGGGCTTAAATACATACTGGACTAACAACGAGACAAGGGACACCTGTGAACATTTAAACAATCAACCAATGACACAACAGACAGGGGAACACAAGGCAAGATCACATGACTAGGACAGGGGATCACATGACAGACAAGAACTAGGAACAAGAAACAAAACCCAAACCGTGACAGCACCATTCAGTAAAACAACAAAAAACAGTGCCAAAATATCCTTTTCACCCCCTCTGACTGCTGCTTATTTGCCTGACATCAGTAATGTCTATGCTTTCATTTTAAATGCAGTAGTATGTACCAGAATTATCAACAGTCAACATGGATCATCTTCAATTATACTTTATGTTTGTAGCAAGATAGCCCACTGCAGACTGTTATTCACACACCTTCTCTTTATTTCACTGAAAACTGGCATACTTCTCACAACATGCAAGTATGTGCAACTTTTGTTGCATTGTTGTCCCAAACATCATTAACCACAACAAAATGTTTATGTCCTAAGTAAAATAATTATGGTAATTAATTATATATAGAGTTGTTTTTAAATTATGAACTAAACTAAATAAATAAGAAATTCAAATTTCTCAAATAAAATTCTGTCCCAAACACCACTTTCAATACACAATATTCACCATAATTTATTACACAACACTTTATTGGAGGACACAACATAAAGTTGATAAAGTAGCATAAAGACAAATGAGATTCAAGATAAATAACAATGAGCCTTCAAAAATACATTACAGTAACATCACATTAATCCATTCACAGCTGCTGAAGCCACAAAATGAGTGCCAGAGAACCCTATTCAGTCACCTATGATACAGAAAACAGATTTTATATTGTGTTGGAAAATAATGATTCATTATCACAGCTAAACTGGTTTCTTGCTCTTCCCTGTACATGTCTCTATCGTGTTCATGTTCTTCTTCCTCATCTAAACAGTTTGTTCAGTTGTGCCCTGCAGTATAACAGATGAACAGAGGATGTGATCACTGATGTGGTGTAGACTTTTCTCAAGGAAGAAGTCTCAACATCCCATCTTCAGGCGTTTTCCAGTCCAGGGGCCGTATTCACAAAGAATTTTAAGGCTAAAAGTAGCTCCTAACTGGCGAATTTAGGAGCAACTCCTAAAAATAATGGGCGTGTCACTCCTAACTTTAGGACTCCTAATTTTTTTCACTAAGAGTAATTCACGAAGCATTTTAGCCCTAAAAGTAGCACCTAAGTCTGGGACAGCTTAAAAGAAGTCGAGAGGACTCCTAACTCACTAAGACCTATTCACAAAGGATTGTAGCGCATACCACCACCTCTCGCAGTCGTCCGGAGTCCGCGACACAAGCGGGAATGCTGCATTGATCTGCAAACAAATCCTCTCCCATGTCTCACGCTTAGTTTTACTTGATATCCCAGTGTCGAATTTCCCTTTTATTTTTATTTTATTTTTCAGCACCAACTGGGCCAGCAGCAGTAACTGATCCTGCGTCCAGTTGGGCTTTCTTTTCCGTTTTGACGAGTTCATAATCCACCGTCATTCAACTATTACATTACTTCAATAGGAGCAACATTTCCTTGCTTTAAGTAGTCTATTTAGGCTATGGAAGCTTGTTTCCGCCACAGAATGAAAAATAAAAAAGGTAATTGCGACTTTTTATCTCACAATTGCGACTTTATTTCTCACAATTCTGACTTCATATCTCGCAATTGTGAGATAAAAAGTCGCAATTATTTTTTTTAATTTTTATTCAGTGGCGGAAACAAGCTTCCATACTAATAGGATGTCAATTAACCAAGCAAGTGTTAATGCAAGTGTCATTTTTCATTATTAGGCAAGTGGCGGTTTCATTAGGGTATTAGGCTACCTTAATTTAATTTAATTGAATTCACCACTTTTCTCTCTCTCTCTGCCTTTTTAGAATTACACTTCACTGGGGCCTGCACAAACATGTAATTATATATGCATTTCGATGACATTACTATTGTTATTTTGTGTAGGACACAGACATATTTAGATGTCGTAATTCCATGATTTGTTGCGTCTGTGTTATGTTCCGCATGATGGCCCTGTCATCTAACAACCAATCACCGTGATCATTGCGAGGAAACTCGTGCATGAGAATTGACGTCATCCCTAGCAACGAAGACTCACTCTTAGTTTAGGAGTTGTCATTTTTCCTTACTAAGAGTAGGTCTGAAAGGCGTTGTGAATAACTTTTAAGAGAAAACTCCTAGCTAAAATATTTTAGTGTGATTTAGGAGTACTCCTAGTGGTAAAATAAAATTCCTTGTGAATACGGCCCCTGGTCTGAAAGTAAAACAAAAAACACAAACAATTCAAATTAAGCTGTTTAATGGACACTCAGGTCAGCTTATGTTCTGCGTTATTTAAAGCTACATTATGTAAGATATTCTCCCATGTAGCGGTGAAATTGTATAAGACAACCAACTGAATATTACTTTCTAGCCCCTCCGATTCCGAGGGCGTTTTAACTATACGGTGGCCGTATTATTATGAGTAATCTCCCGCTCGCATTCGTCACGGTGCCACTAAGTAAAGGCGCGAAAGGCGAAGCTTGAATTTCCAGGTATGTCCCTCTTTGGCTAATGTATTTTCAAGATGGAGGCGCAACATGGCTGCCACCATTCGAGCGACTCGCTCGTGTGTATTCTGAATGGCAGATTCTACACTTACGAGAATACTTGATTAGTTGGTGGAAATAATTACACATGAATGAGCACATATCATTTTGAAAGAACAGTGTTTTTTTTGCAAAGAATCAAATTTAAAAAAATTATTACAAACTCTTGTAAAAGAATTACACGGAGGAGCTCCAGAAGGATAAAAGGAAGATTGACTACAGTGTAAGATGAGAGAGGACCAGGCCTGGGAGATGTATGTTATTCGCCGGTTCCCGCCTCCCTCTTCCCTGAACTTTGAATATTGCTCCATTGGTGCTGAAACTCAGGAGGAAGGAGAAATGTGGAGCATCATGTGATTTAACAAAGCAGTGAATATGATCTCAGATCAGCCTTTAGAGCAAACCAGCCCACATGACTGATCTGAAACCACAACAATTTTAAATGATACATAATTTATTTTGATTATTAAAATATGTGATTATGTGAATATAATTCTACATTTAGTATGTTAATGTAAATGTCTTTGTTTTACTGCTGTTTATTTGATCAGACAACATATTTAACATTGAAGACCTGTTTTTATTTTTATGTGCCACAGAAGAGATTTACATTTATATTTTCTCTTGAAAACAGCTTATTCGTACATATTAAAGCTCAATTGAATATACAGTATAACATCTAAAGATTTAGCCATACACAATGTTCATCTTTAACACGGGTCACCTCAATCATTTAAGACTATTCAAGTTTCTCTGGTGCTAAAAAAAGGACAACATTTACCACAACATCTCGGTTTGTCTGAAATGAAAGTAGATCAGACCAACAGGAAAAGCATCTGAGCCAAATTTGATTATTTTAATTAGTGGTAAACTTACAGCAATGCAAACCTCTTGGTTATATTGAGTTAGATTGTAAAATAAAGCACATAAATGTGTCATTTAGCTGATTTGTGGCTCATCATAGATGCACGTTTTGCTGCTTTCCATCCTTTCTGCGGTCCACGATGGTAAATGATTCCTCCTGCGACGACTGTAGTCAGAAAAAACACAAACACAGCCAGTCCAACACCACCGAACATCAACACACGCTCCGTCACCGTCACTTCGTCTACAGAGACAGAAGAGTTACTCACATTATTACATTCATACAACCAGACAGTATTAACTCATAACCAAATTTAGTGGCGGGTTTTCATTAATTAAACAATCAAGATAACAACCAATGTGTTACCTGGGATTTCAACTTCTGCTTTTGGCTCTTCTGTTAAAAAAAGACGTGTAAATATATGATTAGTTTAACAAACACACACAATAAAAAACATTGTTTTAGTTGTTAGTTGTATATGGGAGAGTGAATTAAAATGAGCTTTTACTGTTTTCAAGTTGTGCTTTATGCAATATAAATGATGCATAATGACATTTTGTTTTTCCAAACTTTTAATTAATAGTATATATTTGTGATCCGTAAATATACTCTGATATGCAAAAAAAAACAAAAAAAACAAAAAAAAAACCAAGTGTTTAAAATCTATTTAGCAAATAACTACACTTTTCCCACCCATGCCTTTCTCTCAATTACAAACAGCCAGATCCATATCTCTAAAAACAAAAAATTATGTTTGGCTCATCTTACATTACCCTCCTACATTGACAAGTTTGTGAAGATATAATGAGAAAAACTGAAATCTGGTACCATCAATCTCCAGTCTGATGGGTTTGTCGAAGTGCATCTCTGGAGCGTCAGACTTTATTCCACAGAAATAAAGTCCTGAATCTGATTCTGTTACTCCAGAAATAGTTAAAGAGGCTCTGGTGACCCAACTGTCTGTAGTCATTTTCATACGATTGCTATTTGAATTGTAGTTGTTCAGGAGTTTTCTCCCGTTTTTGTCCTTCTCTGCAGAAATCAGCAGAACGAGCTCTTCAGATCTGAGAAGATACCAGGCGACTTCATTTCTGTTTCTCATGCTGCAGTTCAGAGTGATGTTTTCTCCAATCTGAACTCTCACATCAGAAGATCCTCCAACTGACAAATCTGGAGAGACATTAATAAACACACATGCCTTGAGACTATGTTAATAGCTATTGTATTTGTATATTGATATGTTAAATTTCATGAATGCTTGAAAAATAATATATTTACCACTGGATATGATTTGCATAATCCAATATGAAAATACACAGAAGAAAATGACTTTCTCCATTGTGTCTGTCGAAAGGTGTCGATCAAACTATAGATTTCAGCTCAATGCTGAGTCACTGAAACCACAGTGTTTCCACTTCCTTTCCAGAGCAAAGTAAAGCTATGAATAATAATCTCTATATCAGATCAAGTGTTACATCCTCACATCAAACCTAGGCTAAAAAAAAAACTTGATTTCTCAATGGAATTTTTACTGAATGTGGTTTACTTTAGCTTGCATAGACTCTTGGCTAACAAAATCATATATATTCCAGGTGTCATGTAGTGAAGATTTTTGAACATCTTACATACTTTTAACATTTATACATCAAAAATCTCTTTACAAAAATTAACAAAAACAAATCATGTCTCTTCCTGATTTATATAACGTAACATGAGTGTATCACTTTACAACAGTCTCATGATGTTTAAGCGTTATGGTTAAACTTTCAGAAGAGTGCATGTGTTTGTTGTATTTAAAAAAAAGAGATATCCCTGAGATAACGGGAATGAGCAGTGCATCAGACATGTGGAGATACGGAAAACTTTGTTTTTCTCTGAACACTGAAGCCTGATTGGTTCACGTCTGTGCACCAGCAGAGACAATTGGCTTTTTAGCCCGCCACAACACGTCTGTCTATTTAAGTTGTGCTGAAAGCCATTTTTAGTCCGAATTTTAAGTCAGCAGCGTCAACTCGCGCGTAGGCACAGTAGCACGGCAAGCTACGCAACACTCACTCCGTCATCTCAGGCAACCGAGCATTCCCTTTCAATACGGTTAACTCGCAAGTAAATTCTTCTGACGTGTATGGGGAACACGAGTCCATAGCCCCGGCCGTTTGATGCCAAGGGCCCCATGGCAAGGTACTAGAAATATAAGGACTTAAACTACATCCAATAAGACGGGATTGAAAAATGCTCCAGATCATGCAAACCATCTGGGGGTTGAGTCTCCATTTCCCTGTGGACGGTTTGTTCGGGGACAGAATATATGCTCACAGGCACATGTATCGCTTTTACCCAGCGAAAATTGTACCGTGCCCACAGAAGGAGGTGGCACGCCAGCTTGTCTAGCAGATGGGACCTGAGACCCCCTTGGTAATTTATATAGGCTAAAACTCTCATGCTGTCCGATCAGACCAGGTCATGGTGCCCCCTGAATTCTGACTGAACTCCTTGAAGCCCAGAAGCACTGCCATCTTCTCTAAGCAGTTGATGTGCCAGTTCATCATTGGCTCCATCCAGGAGCCGAAGGCTGGTCTGCCGTCACATAGAGTGCCCCAACCAGTCTTGGAGGTGTCTTGAAGGGCCTTCAACCAGTGTTTAAATGGCTGCATACAGGGGTTAAAGTGGGCCGGAACGGTCCGGAACTGCGTTCCGGCACCTCAGATAAATTATTAAATAATAGATTAATTAATCTCAACGAATCTCGCTGGTCCCGAGATGGACCGACTGCCCGACCAACCTCCCTTCCTCCCCGCTGAACGCGAGTGATTATAAATGCGTGAAATGCACTCACGGTGGTTGAGCGCGGTAAAGTTAGTTTAATATTCGATATTTTGCCGGACATTGTTTTCCCTTGCCACTGTTCTATAGGGTCGGCAGTCTTACAAAGATATCAATAGCAGGATTAGTTTTAACATTATGTAACCATTATCGACATTAAATATTCGTTCAAAATCACCGTGCATTAATGCGGCATATTTATACCTGAGAATGCTTTGACGCGTTTCCACAACGCAAGCCTAAGGGAACGTCTGCCAATTCCACCAACTGCGTTAAACGTAGCATATAATTTGTATTATTTAAAATTACTTTTCAAATTCCAAAGCTTGTAGAAGGTTACTATTGGCAATGCTGATCTGGAAGCCTTGAGTAAATTAACTTATCTAAGAAAATGCTTCATAAAACTCATCAGTTGAGCCTATGTTTACTTTCTTCACTGACACAGACGAAAATGAAAAGACTACAGTCAAAGTTCAGCTTTAGGAGGGGAAGAAATACGGCAGGATAAGGAGAGGTGTAGGTCAGGGTGTTTTTTCACCCATTGGTTCTCGTGATTATGTCCTCTCAGATCCGGACTTACTCTCAGGACAGATCTTTCAAAAGCAGGTTTGGGATGTTTTGGCAGTTTTTTTTTTTTTTTGCCTCTATCAAGGATTTTTCATCCATTGGTTCATAATGTTTTCCTCTCAGACCCAGACTTCCTCTCTGGCCTGGTTGCTGATGTGACATGTTGGCTGGTTTTAGTTTTTTGTTTGTTCAGGGGTTTTTTTTGCTCTTTGTAAGGTTTTTGTTTTACTTGTTCCTCTCATTGAATTTTAAAATGTATTTTCTGTGACTTTTTCCCCTTAAATACTGTTAATGTATTGTTAAAACCTGTTACCTGTTTTAAATAAATGGCAAACAATGTAGTGGTCCATAATCTATTTTGTCTTTATTTTTTTCATTGAGTGACAATTTTTGACTTTGTGAAATTACAGCACAGCCGTAAAATTAAAAAATGTAAAATTACGGTAAAGGGCTGGAACCACAGCTGCCAGTACTTTACTGTGAAATTACAGCATTGTTGAAACCGTAAAATTACGGTAAAGCGCTGGAACCACAGCTGCCAGTACTTTACTGTGAAATTACAGCATTATTGAAACTGTAAAATTACGGTAAAGCGCTGGAACCACAGCTGCCAGTTCTTTACTGTAAATATACGGGTGAATTTTTTACAGTGTACAATGACAGGGCTCACTATTTTGGCCCAGTGTTCAGCAATTTTAACATAGTATTGTCATCATATCAGTGTTGATGGATCAAAATAAAACCATTAAAATATCAAGTAAATAAGTATTGTGATATGTGGTGCCACAGTGACACTCTTGTCCCAAAAAGTATTGCTATACCACAATACTCAATATGTTGTCCCACAGTGAGTCATTTTTCCCTGTTGCACCTACACAAAATTTGAGGGTTCCCCCACCTACCAAATCCCACTTTAACCACTGGCTGCATAGGTAACAAGTCCAAAGGAATAACTGAGGAGGCTGCAGCCATGAGGCCCAGTAGCTTGTGAAACATTTTCAGGGAGAGGTTGTCCCCAACTTTAAATGATCCCGCTAGTTTATGAAGTTTCATGGATGTGAGGATGTGAATATTGAGAAAAATATTCATATTTAACACTTTACAAAGTAAAATTCTAGCTTCCGGCCAAACAAACATATGCAGTTTACTTACGCCTAAAGCGCAACTTATGCAACTTGTGACATCAGAAGTAGCGTAGTGCGTCATGACGTAGCGTAAATATCAGCAGTGCGTCACATTACTCGTGTAAGTTGCGCTTTACACTTAAGTGGAATCCGTAGTTGTTTTATTATATAAAGTTTTACATATGGATATTTTTCACAAACGCATTGCTTTACTTCAGAAGGCCTTTATTAACCCACCTAAGCCGTGTGGAGCACTTTCATCATGGATAGATGCACATTTATGACAGATAGATGCACTTTTTTTTTTGGACTTCAAAACAGAAACAGCAATTCACTGCCATCATAAAGCTTGGAAGAGCCAGGACATTTTTTTATATAACTCCAATTGTATTCGTCTGAAAGAAGAATTGAATTTACAATAGAGTAAATCATTGGCTAATTTTCATTTTTGACAAGTCCATTTACTATAACACACACACACATTAAATTATAATTCTGCCATAATATATATACATATGAAATATACATACCATATGACCTACCATATTTTTGCACAATTTGAGTCATCTGTTGCATTTTTTTGTGGAAAAAAACATTTTCAATAAAACTTTTAAATCAAACCAAAGAACAATCTTTTACCTTTTCCTCCATTCTTTAATCCAGTTGCTCAAAAATCCAGTTCCTAACTACTATAACAAGTTGCACTGAAACGTCTCAGGTTACGACTGTAACCTATGTTCCCTGAGAACAGGGAACGAGACAATACGTCAACGACATTATGGGGAACGCCTCAGGCGTGACAGGTGTCTGAAATCACTATCAAATCACGTCAATCATATTGACCGGCGACAGCCCGTGAATCATTAGCGTGAATGATTAACGTGCGACCTGGAAGTATAAAAGGGCGCCTTGCAAACATGACAAATCACCTTATCGTCTGAAGGGACTGTAGCCCCGAGGCATGGCAGGGAGACGTGTTGTCTCGTTCCCTGTTCTCAGGGAACATAGGTTACAGTCGTAACCTGAGACGTTCCCTTTCGAAGGGAACTCAACAATACGTCAACGACGTTATGGGGAACGATATACCAACGCCGCCATGCAAAAGGGAGTGCATGCCAAGTGGCAGTGACAACTGTCAGAACCAGCAACTTCAAATGAAACGCTAGAACCACTCACCCTCAGGTCACACTGGGCTGTCAGTGACAGCATTCCCTACGGTCATAGCCCAAGCTACAGCCTCACAGAAAAACCTTCATAAACATGGTTAAATGAAAGGTCTACCTGGGCCGGCTCCGGGCCTGGAACCACAGCTTCCAATTAGAAGGGGTCCCTTCTAGGGAATGTGGCTAGGGAACCCGAAGGAACCCCAGTCAGTCACTATTCAGGGGAACGTACTCACCCCGAAATGCCACCAGGACGGCCTGACCTGGCGTCAGTACATAGACACTTAGTCTGGCCAAATCCTGTCTGTCTGAAGACAGAGCCTCTGGACAAATGCCTTAGGTAAGGCATCCAACCCGAGGGACTGCAAAGCTGGCAGAGAACCACTCGGCCCGGATCTCAGAGACGGGATATCCCGGAGAGTATGACTCAGCATAGTGCTTTTCAACCCTTGCTAGCGAGGGGAGTTTCTCTACTCGATCCACGGATCAACCCAGTGTCTGTGTTTCAAAACACTGAGGAGGCCTGTGAAGGCCTAAGGGCTGATCTAACTGGGAGGCCTCACGAGAGGCCTACGACCATCTGACCAGACTCAGGAAGCCGCATGCCCATAGAGACCCTCGGTGAGGGGAGCACAGGTCTGCCTGGTAGGCAAACCAGGCTGTAGGCAGAAAAGGTTCTGGGAGGGAACCAATAGCAGAGAATAAACACTTTAGCGAGCCAGGGTGCAAGCTCGCCTTCAGCAGCTGCCTATTAAGGCTAGCTGAAAGTGATAGCAAGAGACCACTAGCTTCATAAACCCAGCACCACTAGGGAACGTTACAGGGAGGCCCGGAGAGGCCTTCTACCTGATAGCCAGCGTAAGTGGGAATTCACCTTCAGGGAGGCCCGTGAGGCCTACTACCTGATAACCACAGTATGTGGGGTGCTTACCTTCAGGGAGGCCCAGAGAGGCCTACTACCTGATAACCACAGTATGTGGGGTGCTCACCTTCAGAGAGGGCAAGAGAGGCCTACTACCTGATAACCACAGTATGTGGGAACTCACCTTCAGGGAGGCCAAGAGAGGCCTACTACCTGATAACCACAGTATGTGGGAACTCACCTTCAGGGAGGCCCGGTGAGGCCTGCTACCTTACAACCACAGTATGTGGGGAGCTCACCCTCAGGGAGGCCTGGTGAGGCCTACTACCTGGTAACCACAATCTGTGGGAACTCACCTTCAGGGAGGCCTGGTGAGGCCTACTACCTGACCGTTCTCATTCAAGGAGGCCTGGAGGAGCCTACTACCTGATAATCACAGCATGTGGGAACTCACCTTCAGGGAGGCCTGGTGAGGCCTACTACCTGACAGCCAAAATATTTGGGAGCCCACATCCAGGGAGGCCCAGAGCGGCCTACTACCTGACAGCCACAATATTTGGGAGCTCACATTCAGGGAGGTCCAGAGAGGCCTACTGCCTGATAGCCAACGTAAGTGGGAATTCGCCTTCAGGGCGGCCGGGTGAGGCGTACTACCTGATAACCATCTTAAGTGGGAATTCACCTTCAGGGAGGCCTGAGTGGCCTACTACCTGATAACCACTGGTAGCTTTGAGCCCTGAGTCCGGGTGATAGTATAAGGTGGTCTGCCAAGGCCAGCCAGCTAGGGACTCGCCTATCAGGGAGGCCTCGTCGGGCCTACTAGCTAATAGCAAGTCATATTATGCCATAAAGTACACTGTTGGGAACCATACTACACAAGCATAATTTACTAATGGGCTTCCAGTAGCGTTATAAGGTATGTCCCACAATTTTGGGACTCACCTCCGAGGAGGCCTGTTTAAGGCCTACTACCCATCAGTGAGTCAACTGCCCGAACCACCAAGGCCAACCACGTAAAGTGAGCTGGCCTACAGTGCCCTCTTGGGGGTTGTCCAAATAAAGGAGGCCTGCTGAGGCCTACTACCTAATGGCGCAGCCTTCGTTGGCAGAAAAGCTGTTTACACAGCGCCTACAGCATCCTAGTGCCTAATCACATTGCCCATGGCAGTGTACTCCGCAAGAAAGCTAGCACCCTTAAAACAAGGGGAGTACAACATACGCCACTCTGCCTCAACGGAGGCCCCAGTTAGTCAGGGGCCTACCATCTATGCATGGGCGTCAGCTCAGGGCAATGCTCTGGCTTCAAGGGAGCGTACTTCGACCAAAGAAGAAGTGAAGCTTACTTCATACTCGACCCGACCCATAGTGGTGCGAGGTAGGATAAAACAGAACTGGGAGTGAAGTGCTCAGACCTACCCTGTATCACAGGGGAATACTCACACGACCCGTGGGCCGGACATAAGATCTATCTGAAGCTCTAGCGTCAGTCAACACTCTAAGTAAAAAATTCTAAGAGAGAGACCAACTACTCTACCCTGAGGTGGCTAACAGCCCGAAGGCTAACATAGTTATCATTCTGGCCACCTAATGAGGAACTTCAGGGCCCTAATAATCCAGGAAACTTCTCTTACCTTATTACCTGATGACATGGCAAATGACATGACCCCATAGCTCTATACAGGGAACGAGGTCTGTAGAGAGATACATTTCGTAATTTTAATTCACAAAAAAAGACCAGTCAGCTCACCTGTGGCATGCGGAGTGAAGACTCGCCAGATAGTTCTTTATGAACCTGGGGTCCACCACTTTACATGCCTGAAAGAGGCGTTTCTACTAACCAAGCCTAGGCGGGCCATTGGAACATCGTTCTTATCATAGGCCCAGCCCCAGGCCTGATGTAATGAACGTCTGGGGAGTCAGAAGAGAGGAGAGGGCTGGATTTCTTTTTAATGAAGCCCTCCGGGGAGATTATCTATCAGCGACGCTGTGTGCGCTTGTGCTGGATAACCTCCATCAGATCCCTCTTCTTGCGGGAGTCACGCCTTTTCTGCGCCATGTTCCTCCACGGAGGGGGCGCACGAGAGGCGACACTGGCTCTCTGGCCCTGTCTACGGTCCTCAGACCGTGAAGGGCTAGGCCCTCCCGCCTGCCTGAGCATGGAACCGGATCTCAGCGGTATGCAGGTCCTAAAAGCAGCTGAGCGCGCCTTCGCCTCCCTGAACTTCCCAAGCACCGCCTCCACGGAGGGACCAAAGAGTTCAGAGGGCGAAACCGACGAATCGAGGAGAAAGGCCTTCTCTTTCTCCTCAACGTCGGCCAGGTTTAACCAAAGCTGTCACTCCGTGGCCACCATCGCCGCCATCGACCGACTGATCGCGGCAGCAGTTTGTTTGGTGGCCCGGAGCGCAAGAACCATGGTTCGGCGCGGCTCAGTAGCCGCCTCAGGGGACATCCCTGCCCCCTGGTCGAGATCCTGCAGCAGGTCGGCCTGGTATGCCTGCAGCACCGCCATGGTGTGCAGGGAAGCACCAGACTGAACTGCTGCCGTGTATGCTCTGCCATTCAAACGCGCTGTTGTCTTTAGCGGTTTGGATGGCAGAGTTGGAGCTCTCAGTGTCGACGCCTGCCCAGACACGAGATAGTTCGCAAACGACTCGTCAAATGGGCGGCATCGACACAAACCCATGCTCTGCGATCCCCTCAACATCAGCGAAATTAACCCGCTGATGTCGGTGAATACAGGCAGAGTATGGGCTTTTCCATGCCCTCTCGATCTCCGTGTGAAGATCAGGAAGGAATGGAAGGCTCACCTGAGCTGGTGGTGTATGGCCGGGGAGAAACCAATCGCCGAGCCTACCGCGAGCGGTCTCTCCTCTAGCGCGTTGCCATGGCAGCTACAGCCTGTTGGCGGCGCGCTCCACAACATCCACCAGACCTGCATACACGGGGCAGGGTGGCTGAGAGAGTTCAGGATCTACCTGATTATAAACCTCCTCAGCCATCTCCTGCTCGTCCTGAAGAGCAGCAACTGCAGGAAACCGTCGGTGAAAAATCTTCATCATCGACCTGCAGTTCGCCCTCGTCAGCCGTCAAATCATCTGAGAGGCTTACAGCACTCTCAAGATGATCGACGAGCTCTATCTGGAAGCCCATGATGCAAGTCGCCGCTCTGCCTCGGCACGAGCGGGACCACAAGGACCAGACGTTGAACCCCCTTCACTCGAGAAGAGGGCCAGACGAGAGCGGAGCGTCGTTTTAAGAGAAAAACGCTCATAGTTCACACAGAGGATTCCCTCGAGAACCTCCCGTGCACGCTCTTCTCCCAGGCAGGAAAAGCACACTCGTGTGCTGTACATTTAATTTTCTTACCGTTTCATTGAGTAGCGTTTTCAAACAGACAGTCCCTGAAGACGATGAGATGATTTGTCATGTTTGCAAGGCGCCCTTTTATACTTCCAGGTCGCACGTTAATCATTCACGCTAATGATTCACGGGCTGTTGCCAGTCAATATGATTGACGTGATTTGATAGTGATTTCAGACACCTGTCACGCCTGAGGCGTTCCCCATAACGTCGTTGACGTATTGTTCAGTTCCCTTCGAAAGGGAACTGGTCTTTTTGTTTGAACATCACCTTTCAAATCTACTGAGCTTCATCATCTTTCAGCCAGTTGCTGAGGCAAACTAACTTGTTTATATTTTCTGAGAGTAAAGCTGATCTTTTCTTGTTCACAATGTGACCTGCAACTGAGAAAAGTCGTTCACAGGGAACAGTGGTTGCAGGAGTGGCTAGATATTTGTAAGCTAGTGAGGGGGCAGTCCTCCAATTTAATGGTAGGCTCTGCTCTGTACCTCTGTATGGCAGGTTGGACCTCTTCATCTTCTGATTCTGAATCTGAGCCCATTTGCAGAAGGCTGATTTTCTTCCTGGGTGGCCCATCATCATGTGTCTGTGAAGACTTTCTGGGTGATTCTTGTTGCAGCATCCGTTCAAGGGTGGACCACACCGCTTCCCTGTCTGTCTTGGGCAGGCATTTCAAGTCTTTGAAACGAGGATCCAAAACTGTAGCAATCTGGAGCCATGCATTGTTGAGCTGTTCTTGACGGGATGCTAGGTCCTCCTTGAACTTGGCCTTGAATCTCACTACATATGCAGGGTCCTCATCACAGGCTTCCATCTTGAGACGCAAGTGGCAGAGAGAAGTTAGTACCACAGAACAGGAGACATAGGCCTCTCCACCCAGGAGCTCAGTAACATACCTACGCACACAAACACACACATGCACACAGAGACAGTCTATTATTAGAACAGTGGTTATCAACATATTATTATAATAATAATAATAATAATAATAATAATTATTATTATTATTATTATTATTATCATCATTATCATTATTATTATCATTATTATTATTTACATACATGTTATTGATATTTGACTTGGTTTAATTCATTCCAGAAAAAAATCAAAGCAATGTTATTTGATAAGTTACAGACTGATTTACCTGCATGGCTCTAGAAGTGTCTCCAGCCTCTGCAATTTATCCCACTCTGCTGCGGTCGGCAAAACGAGTTTGTGATCCTGATTGTCCAGGGCTGCGATGACAGCCTCTTTATTTCTGCTCATGCGCTTTACCATTTCCAGCGTCGAATTACAACGTGTTGGAACATCCTGGATCAATGGCTCTTGCTTCTTTCCCAGGCTGACTTGTTGTGCTTGAAGCTCCGCAGCATTTGCTGGGCTGTGCTTAAAATGACCGACAACTTTGCGAGCCTTGGCCAAAGCATTTACAAAGCCGCTGTCAGCAAGACTCACTGTGACGCTTCTCTGCACCATGTGAGTGACACAGTTCATGTGTTCATAGCGTGTAAGTCGAATTGCGGCAACCATGTTGCGTGCACTGTCAGTCCCAATTGTTGTCGTCTTGCCCTCGATGTCCCACTTACGTGCAACAGATAGGAACTGTTCTTTACAAGCCTCCGCAAAATGACGCTCCTCAGTTTTTAATATAGTCAGCGCAAAAGACTTCAGTTCCCACGTGTCACTGATGAAATGTGCAGTTACTCCGAGGTAATTGTTGTTATTCACTGATGTCCAATGGTCTCCTGTCAGGGCGATATGATTTACTTGAGCCAAGACCTCTTTCCTTTTTTCTTTTTCGTTTTGATAGAGCTCGTGGATTTTCGTCATAACTGTGGCTCTTGACGGTGGCCTATAGGATGAGTCTTGAGACGCCACTTGCAAAACATCAATGAAACCTGAGTCTTCTACAATGCTAATGGGTCTACAATCCTTTGCAATCCATTTAGCTATTTTGTTGGTCAAATTATCTGAGGTTGATTTTGTTAATGGCCCGCGAAAATTCAGCGTGGTCTGGCGCGAACCACTTGCTGAACCTGACGACCCAGCAAACGCATGTTTGGCGTTGACATGGTACCTCAAGCTTGAACAGCTCCGGTGAAATTGAAACTCCTTGTTACAAATCTTGCAAATAACCTTGTACTTGTTAACTGTACCATCATCATTCTTTTTATATTTGAATCCGTCAATAGGCCCACTTTGCTCACCTTGCTCCATCTCGCCTCTAGCTCCCGTCCCAACCACTTTCCTGACCTGAATCATTTGTCACACTGCGCATGCGCGAAATGCGTTAAAAAAATTGACGTAATTAACGACAAACAACGAATTAACGTCGTTAACGCGATATTTTTGACAGCCCTAATATATATATATATATATATATATATATATATATATATATATATATATATATATATATACATACATATAGGAAATACAATATGAATAAAAGGAAATTATTTTTTTTACTTTTTACAGGGAATTTATTTATTTACAGCACCATTTACTTGCCTCAAACCACTCTGTTGGCCTTATTAATATTATTATTACATTTACATTTTTGCTACACTTTAATTTAATTTAATTATGTGAATTATATTTTCAGAAAACTGAACACATTTAGCGTTGTCAGGCTTTTATTTGTGCTTAATGTATAAAATTCAGAGCTCCAAAATCAGGTTTATGGCAGCTATAAATTTTACCTGCCACAAGATGACAAGCTGTTGTTTTCATCCCCTTGATTTACTAAATTGTGCGCATAATTTAGCCTACTACTTTTTCCCTGCATGTCATGTGCGGGGCTCCGTTTTTGGAGCATCAGGAGTATCGAAGAACATCTTGTGATTCAAATCTTTTCCCGAAAACAATCAAGAGAAAAACTTATCCCTAACTCTCCATCCCTAACTTGAGGGCTATATACTCACAAAGACTAATGAGCAAACAAGAAACCCCTGAACACAAATAGTAAAATTAAATCAATGAAGAAAAAAATTTGCTTAGAATTAGATTTTTAAAAATAGGGCCCCTAAAGTTTTCTCCCATCTTAAATCTTTCAAACCAGATATATTACTTTTTTTGCAAGAAATACACTTAAGTCTGGATAATCACAATAGCCAGCCTGTCTGAAGCATACATTTTGGTCTTGTGATCCGATGTGGATTCTGATCACCATATAAGGCATAAATGTGTATATGCGATGAAAAAGACTATGCTCCAAATGTACGTACATTTGGGAACGCAGCTTTAATAGCGCCATGGCCAAGACGCAGAAAGCGCTTGATGTGAAACCGCAGTGTGCGTGTTATGTACCAAGCCTGTAGTTCATCAGGTAATCAGCGCCTGTCCCCACCCACTATACCGTAAATTACGCGTATTTAAACACGGACTGCGATATTCCCACTGCTGATGCTATGACTGTTTGAAATGATCCTGATGCCAATTCATAGATGCCACCTATGTCACTAGAAATAGAACGCCGCCATATTGACGATCGATCTCGCCCGGTATGGCCGCCCAAACTGCCCATTTGAATGAGAGAGAAAGACAGAGATAAATAGATAAAATTTTAATTTTAGGCTCCGATCCTTATTTGTTACCCCCAGTTTTCTTTTGTCCTTTATCATCTGCCCCAGACTTGCCCCAATTTGCCTCCTCTCTCCATACAGTGGGGATCGCTTGAAGGCTTTCAAGAGTACAGACGCGTATCAATATGCTGTTGCTGGATGGGTAAAAGACGTAAAAGTGCGGCACCTGGCCACCAAGGATTTATATTTAATCATGGGAAATGTTGGTATTATAAAAAAAATTTAAATGTATGATTTTGGTGGTAGTTTGCTCTGACTAGGTAGCGAGTTGTTAGCTAGCTAAGTGGCTAAAAGCTTGCCAGCTGTTAGTCACGGCTCACGGCTAGCTGTCATTAATCTGGATCAGGCCTATCGCGATAGTCAATAAATCAATTAATCGCATGATAAAAAAAATGAGCTCGATAATTTTTCCGGCCGCGATAATGTCCATTTGCATGCTTTGTTTTCCTCGTCTCTCTCTCTCTCTGTCACGGGATTGTTGTGGAAAGGAGAGTGAGGACTCAAATGCAGAGAATGAGTATTTTAATTAAGACAGAAAATAAATCCAGGTATAACAAAAACAAAACAGGCACGAAACAGGTCATTACTCATAACACGGGTGAACATCAATAACGAACAAGCACAGGACAACAAACACAGGGAGACTAAATAGGGAACAAACAAGGAGGGTAACGAACAAGGCAGGTGGGAAAGATTAATCAATTTTCAGGAAACGAGATGGGAGGGGCTAGACAATTGACAGGAGAGCACATGGCACAATGAATACAAGACAAGCCATGTGCTCACAATAAACCAGACCAACACAAACACATGACAAACCGGGAGTGTCACAGCTCTGTCACTAAACCCAGAGAAGACACAGATAATAGTGACAGAACTGTGACACTACCCCCCCCTCAAAGGGACGCCACCTGGCGTTCCCAAGGAGGGACACAAAAAACAAGACAGGAACATGAAAAAACAAAGCACCCGAACACAACAACGGACCAGACAGACAGATCAAAACACCAAGACAGGGAGGGGAGGGAGGGAAGCCATTCCAGTCACTACCCGCCTAGCGGGCCACAAAGTCCTAAGCATAGACCAGGGAGGGACAGGAGGGTTGAGCCAGGGATGGACGGGAGGGTTGAGCCAGGTAATCTCAGGCTTGTCAGGAGTCCTGGCTGAGGTCCAGGGTGGTGCAGGCTGGACAGTACACCAGGGCGGATCAGGCTGTGCAGGACCCCAGGGCGGATTAGGCTGTGCAGGACCCCAGGGCGGATCAGGCTGTGCAGGACCCCAGGGTGGATCAGGCTGTGTAGACCCTTCGGGCGGCCATGGTGGAGATGACCATTCAGGTGGCCATGGTGGAAACCACCCTTTGGGCTGCCATCGTGGGAACCACCCTTCTGGCGGCCATGGTGGACGAACAGGTACCGGCTCAGGGACAGGCACCGGCTCAGGGACCCTAACGCAAACAGTCTCTTGTGCAGCAGACACGGCGTGAACGGTCTCTGGATCGGCAGACGTGACGTAAACGGTCTCTGGATCGGCAGACGTGACGTAAACGGTCTCTGGATCGGCAGACGTGGCGTAAACGGTCTCTGGATCGGCAGACGTGACGTAAACGGTCTCTGGATCGGCAGACGTGACGTAAACGGTCTCTGGATCGGCAGACGTGACGTAAACGGTCTCTGGATCGGCAGACGTGACGTAAACGGTCTCTGGATCGGCAGACGTGACGTAAACGGTCTCTGGATCGGCAGACGTGACGTAAACGGTCTCTGGATCGGCAGACGTGACGTAAACGGTCTCTGGATCGGCAGACGTGACGTAAACGGTCTCTGGATCGGCAGACGTGACGTAAACGGTCTCTGGATCGGCAGACGTGACGTAAACGGTCTCTGGATCGGCAGACGTGACGTAAACGGTCTCTGGATCGGCAGACGTGACGTGAACGGTCTCTGGGTCGGCAGACGTGACTTGAACAGTCTCTGGATCGACCCTTCTGGCGGCCATGGTGGACGAACAGGTACCGGCTCAGGGACAGGCACCGGCTCAGGGACAGGCACCGGCTCAGGGACCCTAACGCAAACAGTCTCTTGTGCAGCAGACACGGCGTGAACGATCTCTGGATCGGCAGACGTGACGTAAACGGTCTCTGGATCGGCAGACGTGACGTAAACGGTCTCTGGATCGGCAGACGTGGCGTAAACGGTCTCTGGATCGGCAGACGTGACGTAAACGGTCTCTGGATCGGCAGACGTGACGTAAACGGTCTCTGGATCGGCAGACGTGACGTAAACGGTCTCTGGATCGGCAGACATGACGTAAACGGTCTCTGGATCGGCAGACGTGACGTAAACGGTCTCTGGATCGGCAGACGTGACGTAAACGTTCTCTGGATCGGCAGACGTGACGTAAACGGTCTCTGGATCGGCAGACGTGACGTAAACGGTCTCTGGATCGGCAGACGTGACGTAAACGGTCTCTGGATCGGCAGACGTGACGTAAACGGTCTCTGGATCGGCAGACGTGACGTGAACGGTCTCTGGGTCGGCAGACGTGACTTGAACAGTCTCTGGATCGGCAGACGTGACGTGCTTTGGCGGCGCTGGCACAACAAGGAGCTTGGGCGGCGCAGGCAGGGCAAGGCATCTGGGTGGCGTTGGTAGGCCCAGACGCCTGGGTGGCGCCGTCAGGGCGAGGCGCTTGGGTGGTGCCGTCAGGGCGAGGCGCTTGGGTGGCGCCGTCAGGGCGAGGCGCTTGGGTGGCGCCGTCAGGGCGAGGCGCTTGGGTGGCCCCGCTGCAGGCCTCACTGGATGCTTTGGGGTCTCGACTGCGGGTCTGGGAACAAGCTCCGGGCCTCGTGGTTGACCGGAAGATCTCTTCCTCCTCCGTCTCCGAGGGCGAGAGGGTGCTGCAGTCTCCTCAGCTACCACTGGAGATGCGACTGAGAGAGTGGACAGCTCTGGGGCAACTGAAATCAGGGCCTCCCAGACCACCGGACTTGAGCCCCCCGAAGTTGAGTCCTCCCGGACCACTGGGCTTGAGACCACCGAAGTTGGGTGCTCCCGGACCACCGGGCTTGGGACCACCGAAGTCGAGTCCTCCTGGACCACTGGCCTTGGGACCCCTGAAATCGGGTCCTCCCTGACCACCGAATTCGGAGGATCTATGTGACGTTCTAGGACTCTTAGGAATTCCTCAAACGTCGACCTCTCCAAACCTCTCATAATGCCAAAAGGTATGGGCTCATCAAGGGCATAATTAAATAGATCCTTCAGAGCTCCCTGACTAAGTCTCAATCCCTCTGTCGCTGCAGTGAATTTCTGGGCAAAGTCCCTCACTTTAGTCCCCAGTTGCCGAAGAGAGGTCAATTCACTGAATTTTACTATCCGTTCATATAACGGGCATGACAAAGGAGGGACCGGTGGTTCCTTTGACTTCTTCCTCTGCTGAGTCCTCATGATGGCTTGTTCGTTCTGTCACGGGATAGTTGTGGAAAGGAGAGCGAGGACTCAAATGCAGAGAATGAGTATTTTAATTAAGACAGAAAATAAATCCAGGTATAACAAAAACAAAACAGGCACGAAACAGGTCATTACTCATAACACGGGTGAACATCAATAACGAACAAGCACAGGGCTACAAACACAGGGAGATTAAATAGGGAACAAACAAGGAGGGTAACGAACAAGGCAGGTGGGAAAGATTAATCAATTATCAGGAAACGAGATGGGAGGGGCTAGACAATTGACAGGAGAGCACATGGCACAATGAATACAAGACAAGCCATGTGCTCACAATAAACCAGACCAACACAAACACATGACAAACCGGGAGTGTCACAGCTCTGTCACTAAACCCAGAGAAGACACAGATAATAGTGACAGAACTGTGACACTCTCTCTCTCTCTCTACCAAAGAGACTGGATGATAACTCTGTTTAAGACATAACCAACATATTTTACGTGAATACTCTCCAAAACGGACATTTAAACATAATGTTGTGTGTATTTGTCCATTCAGACACGAAACAGAGCTCAATTCATTACTCGCGCGCTGTATAGGAGTCTATATGCACGCTTCGGCTCGGGTGTGTGCGCACAGAAAGATGACACATGATACAATGAGACATTCAGACAATATGAGACATTTATTCTATCCTTTTCTTTTGGTATAGAATAAAATACCAGTTCGGGGTTCCTCTTTCGGCTGTTGTTGCAGCCAACTGCACAACATATTGCAGGCATTACTGAGACCGTCGGTCGTCAAGATGGCGGCGCAAAGCTACAGTGACGTTATGTGAACCGAACGAATAATTGTAATGTAGCGAGGAGTTTAACAACTGCTGGAATGGAATGTGAACGCTGGGTCGGAGATTTCGATGTCATCTTTGATTTCTTCCAGTAACTGTAATATTGCGTAGCTGCTTAATCTTTAAAGGTACACTATGCAAGAATTGTACCTTAATATAACAGCTTCATAATAATTTCGGTGGTAAACAAACTCATAGTGGGGCGAATCATCCTGGTAGTGAAGCTTGGGGGGGCGCCGCTGGAAAAACCAGCAATGCAAGTTTCAAATCGCGCGAGAATCACGACATGCTTTACGGCAACGACGTCACACACATCAACGTTTACGACAGTGCAAGTATTCCACAGCGACTCTAGGGGTCGCCGTTTGACAAAAACACAATTTCTTCATAGTGTGCCTTTAATGCTTAATGATTTTGTTTTATGTAACTCAACTGAAAAAGTGTGATTCTTGTGGCAAAAATCTTTTCAGCTCGTCTCCATAGCCTATGTCTTCGTCTTGCTCGGATTACCGCTGCCTTTTCACCAGGAGGCGTATGCCAGGAAACCCGATTCCTAAGTTACACCTGCTTTTAAGAGGCGGAGAATTTTCAGCGCAAAATAGAGGCGCGCTTTCACCGGCTTTTTCTGTACATAACGCGGAATACATAATCAGGTGCAGTTTACGTCCCCACTTTCCCCTTGACCATCCCATTAATACATATGCATGCATGACACGAAAAGCGCATTTTGCCATTTTCAGTTCCCGCGACAGGCAGTGGCGCTTTCATCTCGGTGCGTCCCATTCGTACATACCTCGCCATGGTTTTATGCGCACTTTGCGAAACAAATACGCCTGAAGTGGGCGCAAAAGCGTTAGTACATCTGGCCCTATGTGTGCTAAACATTACCTTAGTAAACATGGTAAATACAACCGCTTGAAGAAGTCAGACAAATCATAGGCTATCAATCATGTCAGTATGTCTCATCTTTTTATACCGGACTGTCTGATATCCATATTTACCGCATATGTCATAAAGCAACTCTTTTTTCTGCAAGCTTCCTCTGTTTCTCTGACTAAGAAAATATCACTTTATTTCAGATAGACTATTGTGCAATCTTGACAAAAATGTATTCATTATGATCAACTATCACTATTTATTGTAAACCTGTGGTAAAACACGGATGCTTGGGTTTTAAATCTTTAAGTAAACAACAAAAATGCCAGTAAACCATCGCTTTTATCATGTTTGTTTTGGATCTCGCTGGTTTCCAGTGATTTCTTTCTGATTAGTTTTCTGATAAAAGTTCCATTTTGTTGGTAAATTGATGGGTGTGTGTGATGTTGTTCCAGAGAGGCGTGTTACGGCTGTCTTTTAGTGAAGAGCTTCGGAGCTTCCAGCCCGACGGTGGAAACATGACTATTATTTATGTATTGGATGGGTCCATGCCTCGAAATGGTGTAATAACATGATTGTTCTATTTGGCCTTTGTAACCAGATATTGGTTATGTTATTTAGTTGTACCTAAGCTGCCTAGGAAATGGGAATTTGATAAATCATTGATGTCATTGTGTGTGATAATGTAATAAGGTGGGGAATTTCCATAATCCATAAATATCAACACTTGGTATAAATAAAAATAAATTGCACTTTACATCACTATTAATAAGCTTTGGCCGTATTAATAAAGCTCACAACGAAGAACTCAAACAAGGATCTTTAATCCAATAATCCACAACAGAATACACATGAGATCACAGGCAGCAACACAACCACATAAATAAAAAAACACAAAGAACAATGAATAGACAGGTAAATACACAGGTAATCAAAGTAAGTAAGAACAGATTAACTGAATCAATATCTATATGGAAACTAAGAACACAGGCAGACCAGAACAAAAAACATAGTGGAATGAAACTAAAACAGAACACGTTGCATTAACATTTAAATTAAATGAATGCACCAGATACTGGAAGCATTGTCATATAGGCCTACTGGAATGATTGTCTTATGGTTAATTCTCATAAATAAATATATTGATATGGATTTCTGTTGTTTTGGTTGGCTGTATATAGTTTCATACATATTCAATGAGCTCTACAATAAAGATACAATAGAGCTTGATTTGCAATATTCCTTCACTGCAGCGGCAAACAGTACAAAAACAACAATAGCTGACCTCACAAGAGTTCATATTTGCACATATTTGATGATCAAAACCTTCAGTCACACTCAGGTGATAAGGACGAATATTTTGTATCTATTTGACACAGTATATAATGAACAATAACAGTGAAAAGTCCAACAACCATTGTGATGCTCTTAGATTTGTAAGCTAATATAACTACAAATATGATCAAATTCCATTTTAAAATAATTAATTAATTAATTAAAATTCCAAATATTACTTCATCAAAAGTGGTTAAGACATTTATTAAGGAGCAAGTGAATTAAATGGTATACTGTTTTCTCAATCAATTTTTTAATACAGCTTTACAAATATAGTATCTAGAATAATGGTGCATCACTAAGACACTTTATGTTGGCTTTTCCTTTGTCACAAATATACATTCATATAAATACATTTTATTCTGCCAGTCATTCACAGTTAGACACATTTTGTTGATAACAAATATAAAACAAAAACAGTATTTTGCTGAGTGTTTTTTGTGCTGGTTTCAACTTCCAAAGCTTTTCATATTCTTCATATTATATTATGTTCAGTGTTTAGTTCACTGTGATGAAAATTAACTTAAATCAAGTGCGATATTTGCCACCTTGCATTTACTTCCAGAGGCATGTATACTTTTATAAGGGAATTTTTCTTGATGTATGCAACATCTTTTCAAAATCAAGTCAAATTCTTACATTTGAGTCATTAATTGTGATGGAGTATTTTGAGCTAAAACTTCACATACACACTCTGGGACATCACAAATTTATTTTACATCTTGTGAAAAGGGCATTATACCACCCCTTTAACTTCTAATTTATTGAACTATTATTTAAAATCAGATTCACATGTACAATCATGCTGCTATTCAGAAAGAACATGTGATGTTGCTGAACTATAATATATGATATAAATATATGAGACGAAAACTCATAGAGGAGCATTTTTGCCCCATATATTGAAATGAGGGTCATTTTAACTGTATTCAGTCTACATCACGCAGTGAACGTGTGCACTATCAAGCCTTGTTTTTGCAAAGTCAGTGTCATACTCAATTTCAGCTTGCATGTCATTAAAACAACAATTACTATATTATCTTAGATTATATCACACACCCATAGCTGCAAAAGTATGTGGACAGACTCCTCTGCAGATCTGTTGCTCTGAAGGCAGATTACAAGTCACCAGTGTCGTCACTGGATGTTCGGGACTACAATGTCTTGCATTGGGACATCCTGGTAGTTACCATGATCGGTGTTTCTGTGCTGAGGTTGGTATGTCTAGAAGACAGCAAATATATTCCGACCCAGAGCCACCAGAGCCACCAGAACCACCAGAGCCAGCAGACCCACAGCTCCAAACACAGACAGCACAATAATCAAAGGATCTACAGCAGAAAGGAGGAAGGAGGGAAGAGAACAGTTTTTTTAAATGTTTTTTCTTTTTTAAACTCACTGTTTAAAGATTTTATAAAGCTCTCAAAGTCTCCTGTTTTACTTACTATGTTGTTCAGTGTCATTAGGTTTGTGATCATCTTTCCTCTTTGATTCTGTACCGGATTCTGTAGAGAATATCAAAGGTTACTCACACAGTTTAGCATTTGCTATTCAAATTGTGATGAATAAACCTCAGATGTAAAATAAGCTCAAATATTTCTACTCTTCCACTGATATTCTCTCACCTGTGACTGTGACGGTGATCAAGATTTCATTATTAGAGTCCAGAGCTTGGTATGTTCCAGTGTCATTGGCTGTAAAATTACTAATGGTCAGATTCCTATCTTTCACAATCACTCGATCATTCAGCTTCTTATCGCCAATCGTCCACACCTTCTTCACTTCTCCACTGGAGTTTAACTCCACTCGCTCAGCGTTGATCAACAGAGAATCAAAATGTAGATCCTCGCCTGTTTTCACAGAAATATCATCTGAGGAGAAACAAAGACATTCATCATTATTATAAAGGTGTCAATCAATCAAAACACATATTACGGATTAAGAGGGGAAAGAAACTTAAATCATTAAAAAAAAATCACATTCCTTGTTTAATCAGTTTGGACTTTACCATGAACACGAAGATGGAACTTCAGCTCATTTTTGGAATTAAATCTCAATAAGTATATGCCAGGGTCACTGAAGTTTAGATCCTTCAGGATGATGTCACATGCTGCTTTTTTACACACTCGGCCACTTTCATGCTTATATTCCTCATTCAGGCAATCAGGGATGTCAGAAAAGCGTTTCGATTTTCCCTGCCTGACATAAAGAATACCAGAAATGTCTTTGGCCTGATGTTCACACTGCAGGGTGACGTTTCCTCCCTTTATTCCTTCCACATGTTTAAGGTAGGTTCCTATAGGGGGGGTTTCTGCAAATAAATCATCAATATGAAAATTAAATGTGGTGTTTCTGTCTTTTCTTAGTAATCAGTGTTATCATATAACAGAATTATTCGGTTACAAATAGAGTTATAATAGGAATTAAAAATTAAAATGTTGCTTAAGTCAAGTATATTTCTTTTAGTTTCACCACACACACACACACACACACACACACACACACACACACACACACACACACACACACACATATCCACATCCAATGAGTTTCAATGTTGAGCACTAGAAAGATTAAGGTTGTTGGTTGGAGCCAAAGTCTATTGCTGATGGAAATTAAATTATGCCGATGCAAAAACATTGTAATTTCGCATCTAAATCACAGTTTGGTTATTCTCGCTTTCTTCTTTTCAGCTTATGAAACAAGTTTTGTGTCTTATTGGCCTTTCAGAGCTAACACACAAGCCTCATTCATGACAATAATACAGTGCAGTTATGGTGAAATCCTGAAAATCCTGCCCAAACAATGTTTATTTATTATATAAATATTTATTAATGTTTATTTATTATTTATCAATGTTTATTAATAAATGAACTGCATAAATAAGTCAGTGACATCATGATGTGTGATGATGAAATATTCATCATCAGTCCACAAATAAAATAAAAAAAGTCACTTGGCTTTAGTGGCACAACACAAACAATCTATTAAAATAACTCAACATAGAAAAAAAAATGAAATAAATGAATAAATAAAAATGACACTGACCGCTATGACTGATAAAGATAAAGAGAAACAGCAGCAGCTTCAACCTGTCGACAGAACAGAAGGACAGCTGTGTGACAGATTCTTCACAAAGAAAAATCAAACATCTTACAGACCACAATACAGCTAACTCTAAACTTTCCATTTCATTTTTTATTTTGCATGAATATTTAACACATGTAGATCTTACATTATAAAAAAAAATATCCAATCAGAAACATCAACTATTATCTGAATCTTAAATTCTACGCTTGCTAAATTATTCCAGTGTATTAAAGCAATTATCCCGTGAAGCCGTGGTTTAGTGAGTTTATAACAGCTAGAACAAACCATGGCTTTACAGGCTAAATGCTTTTATAAAACGATTAGTCCATGAAAAATATTAATTTTATTATTTACTGCAGTGTTGCAGTTATACTGATGTAGTGAGTTCACAGGTCAGGTGTAGCCTATGTTTGTAGAGTAATTTACAATGGCGTTGAACGCGGCTGAACAATGTAACATGTATGTTCTGTTTCTAAATGCTTCATTGGGATTTTTCCCTATTTCCCTGTGATCTTATTAATCAGCCTTTAGTTCTCCGTTTGCTCTAGTATTTATAGTTCTGTGTTTCCTAATGTTCCTTTTTCCTGTTTTCATCAATGTTGAGGTGTTTTATATCCGTTTGCCTGGAGTTTCCTGGATTAAAGGGATAGTTCACCCAAAAATACAAATAAAATAACTTTATAAAGTAAAATAACTAGCTTCCGGCCAAACGAACATACGGATTCCACTTAAGTGATATTTACGCTATTTCTGACTTTATAAGTTGCGCAAGTTGCGCTTTAGACATAAGTTTGACCGGAAGCTAGAATTTTACATGTTAAATATTAATATTTTTCTTACACAAACACATCGCTTCGCTTCAGAAGGCTTGTATTAACCCCCTGGAGCCTGTGGAGCACTTTAATCAGGGATAAATACACTATTATGACGGATAGATGCACTTTTATGATGGATAAATGCACTTTTATGGACTTCAAAACAGAAACAGTCATTCACTGCCATTATAAAGCTTGGAAGAGCCAGGACATTTTTTAATATAACTCTGATTGTATTCGTCTGAAAGAAGAATGTCATATACAAGGATGAGTTGAGGGAGAGTAAATCATGGGATAATTTTCTTTTTTGGGTGAACTATCCCACAAACAACAGGTTTTAAAAACTCAGTAACTTGTTACCTGATTTAAATTTTGTTTTCTTTATACTATTATTATATTTTATGTTTATTGTGTATTTATGTCAATCAGTTTGTACTTTCTTCCGCACTGGAAGTTTCTGTCATCAAGACAAATTCCTTGTGTTTGGGTAAACATACTTGGCAATAAAGTATGTACTTCTGACAATCTGAGTAATCAACAATCTAGGCCCTAATTATAATCTAATCTAGTTATCCTATATTATTTACCCCATTAAGGAAATCAAAGGGATGGAAATGCGTAGCGCAAAATACCGGTCACAAACAGATTAATACAATAACTTCTTCTTGCGGTGCATAGATTAAAAAAAAAAAAAAAAAAACTGCATCCGCACACGAAAATTGTTTACATAAATAGTCTACATATGTATCACAACAACTTCATCATCTATTCAAAGCTTTGAAATTTCTAAAAACCTGACTAATGAAAAACGTCTCGGTTACGTATGTAACCCTCGTTCCCTGAGTACAGGGAACGGAGACGTGTCGTCGGGGGAGTTCCCTGACGAATTGGGATCACGCTAGGGAGCCAACTGCCTTCGAGAGAATTAAAACGAGCCAATAGACATTGGCATGCAAGGTTTGCATTCCGTGACCCGCCTACCAGCGCGGGTATAAAAGGCGGAAGTAAACATTGCGCAATGCTTTTCGCTGAGGAGCCGAACAGTGTCCAGTCCTCGCGAAGGTACAGCAACATGGCGAAGGGACGACACGTCTCCGTTCCCTGTACTCAGGGAACGAGGGTTACATACGTAACCGAGACGTTCCCTTTCGTCCTGGGAACTCCGACGTGTCGTCGGGGGAGTTCCCTGACGAATTGGGATCCCTAATAAAACGCCATGGTGCTGGCCCCTTCCAGCGCCCAGCTAAGCTACCCTGCAGCAGTTTCTTGAAATAAGTTGCGGGAGCTAGCACGGGAACCACACTGCTGTTTCGCAAGACCCGCACAGTGGTTGGATAACACTGGGAAAGCGTTCCCTCAAGAGAGGAGGGAACGCTGCGGAAGCCCCAGCCTGACTGAGGAAGGCCAGGAATACACATATGTACTAGCCCGAAGGAATAGTGAAACATATGGCAGTCCCAGAGGTAGTCCCAATCCAAGGGAAGTGGGAGCGTACTCAAGGGGACGACGAACGAGTCCGTCAAGAGGAAGACATGGCTGAACTGCACATGGCATCATGGGTCACAGTAGAGACCACTGGGGCACCCAGTCTACTAACAACTCCTTACTAGAGGTAGCAGACCTGGCGCCGGGCGGTCCGCCGCACCCAGCACCGAGGGGTGAAGGAGGAACTCACGAGGCTCACCGACGTAGGGCGCCAACGGAGCAAAAAGACGCACGTATCCGGCCGAGGCACGGAGTGGCGTGGCAAGCCGACACAACCTATTCCCTCGACCCACTGGCCGTAGCCAGAACTCGGGAGGAAACAGGTTCCACACGAAGGCTATAGAACCTAGCGAACGTGTTCGGTGTCGCCCAGCCCGCAGCTCTACAGATGTCTGTCAGCGAGGCGCCTTGAGCCAAAGCCCAGGAAGCGGCAACACCTCTAGTAGAGTGGGCACGCAACCTGGGAGGACAAGGCTCACCCAGAGATTCATACGCTCAGGTGATAGCATCCACTAACCAGTGGGCTAACCTCTGCTTGGAGACGGCCTTCCCCTTCTGCTGGCCTCCGTAACAGACAAAGAGCTGATCTGAGGTTCTGAAGCTTTGCGTTCTGTCAATATAAACCCGCAGAGCGTGGACGGGACAGAGAAAAGCTAGGGCTGGGTCTGCCTCCTCCTGGGGCAGCGCTTGCAGGTTCACTACCTGGTCCACGAAGGGAGTGGTAGGAACCTTGGGCACATATCCGAGCCGGGGTCTCAATACAACATGAGAAAGGACCGGCCCGAACTCTAGGCACGATTCGTCGACCGAAAAAGCCTGCAGATCCCCGACCCTCTTGAAAGAGGCCAAAGCTAACAAGAGCGCTGTCTTGATGGACAGGAAATTGAGCTCTACGGTCAGCAACGGCTCAAAGGGGGGGACCTTGAAGAGCTCTAAGTACCAGAGCTAGGTCCCAAGAGGGTACAGAGTGCAAAACCCGAGGTGGATTTAACCTCCTAGCACCCTTGAGGAATCTGATGACCAGGTCGTGCTTCCCCAAGGACTTACCTTCTATTGCATCGTGATGCGCGGCTATTGCGGCGACATACACTTTGAGGGTGGAGGGGGACAGCCTCCGCTCCAACCCATCTTGCAGGAAGGAAAGCACGACACCGATCGGGCAAGTTCGGGGGTCCTCCTGACGGGAGGAACACCAATCGACGAACAGGTTCCACTTCAACGCGTAGAGGCGCCTCGTAGAGGGGGCTCTAGCGGAAGTGATGGTGTCTACCACTGCCTGTGGTAGACCACCTAGAACCTCCACATCCCGTCCAGAGACCAGACATGGAGTTTCCAGAGGTCTGGACGCGGGTGCCATAGAGTGCCCCGTCTCTGAGAAAGAAGGTCCTTCCTCAGAGGAATCGGCCAAGGAGGGGCTGTCGCAAGGAGCATGAGTTCCGTGAACCAAGTCCTGGTGGGCCAATACGGCGCCACTAGAAGGACCTGCTCCTTGTCCTCCCTGACCTTGCACAGTGTCTGTGCAAGAAGGCTCACTGGGGAAAACGCATACTTGCGTAGGTCCCGGGGGCAGCTGTGAGCCAGGGCATCCGTGCCGAGGGTTCCCTCGGTCAGGGAGAAAAACCACTGGCAATGGGTCGTGTCTGGAGACGCAAACAGATCTACCTGTGCGGCTCCAAAGACTCTCCAAACCAGCTGGACCGCCTGGGGATGGAGTCGCCATTCTCCTGGCGGGGGAGGCAACTGTGAGAGCTCGTCTGCCACACGGTTGAGCTCCCCTGGAATGTGAACGGCACGAAGCGCCTCAGATGCTTCTGACTCCATAGGAGGAGGTGGGAGGCGAGTCGCGACATGCGACGGGAGCGTAGACCACCTTGATGGTTGATGTACGCAACGGTCGCAGTGCTGTCCGTACGGACCAGTACGTGCCTGTGTCTGAGAAACCCCTTGAGGCGACGCAGGGCTAGACGTACTGCTTGCAACTCTAGGCAGTTGATGTGCCAATGCAGTTGAGGCCCCGTCCACAGACCTGAACTGCATGCCCTTTGTACGTGGCCCCCCACCCGGTGGCAGAGGCATCTGTGAAAACCACAGCATGCCTGGGAACCTGGACTAGGGGCACTCCGGCCCGTAGAAACGCAGGATCTGACCACGGGGAGAAGGTTTGGCGACAGTGCGGGGTCACTTTGACCCGGAACGTGCCGCTGCGCCACGCCCACCTCGGGACTCGATCGTGAAGCCAGCGCTGAAGCGGTCTCATATGTAACAGGCCGAGCGGCGTTACTGCGGCTGCGGCTGCCATATGCCCCAGGAGCCTCTGAAATTGTTTCAGTGGAACCGCTGTCCTGCCTCGAAAAGACCTGAGGCAGGTGAGCACTGACTGGACGCGTTCCTCCGTGAGGCACGCAGTCTGGGCGACCGAGTCCAGCTCCATACCGAGATAAGAGATCCTCTGCATGGGGCAGAGTTTGCTCTTGTCCCAGTTGACCTGAAGCCCCAACTGGCTGAGGTGCCGAAGCACCATGTCCCTGTGATCGCACAACACATCTCGCGAGTGGGCTAGAATGAGCCAGTCGTCGAGATAGTTGAGAATGCGAACGCCTTGTTCTCTCATGGGAACAATGGCCGCCTCCGCGACTTCCGTGAAGACACGAGGCGACAGGGCCAGCCCGAAGGGTAGGACCTTGTACTGATACGCTCGACCCTCGAAAGCAGACCGAAGAAACGGTCTGTGTCGAGGGAGAATCGAGACGTGAAAGTACGAGTCCTTCAGGTCAATCGCTGCAAACCAATCCTGGGGACGGATGCACTCGAAAATGCGCTTCTGCGTAAGCATTTTGAACGGGAGTTTGTGCAGGGCCCGATTCAAAACACGCAGGTCCAGGATTGGCCGTAACCCACCGCCTTTCTTGGGTACAATGAAGTAGGGGCTGTAAAACCCAGACCTCATCTCGGCAGGAGGGACCGGCTCGATCACGTCCTTCGCCAGCAGGACATCGATCTCTTTCCTCAAGACGGGCGTCCACCGACCGCACACGGGTGAAGTGGACGCCCCTGAACTTGGGAGGCCGGCGTGCACACTGAATTGCATAGCCGAACCGGACGGTGCGGATGAGCCATCGGGACGGACCCGGAAGCGTTTTTTAGCCAGGCTTCCAGATACGGTCTCAACAAACCCACCCGAACCACCGGCGTACCCGCGGAGGGGCAGCGAGGTGGAAGGCAGGGACCTGGCCCTGGTGGCACTGTAGCGACCAAGAGCGGGGTCTGGGCGTTTTAACTTGACACCAACCTGCTTCCACCTGAGGGCAGACGACAGAGAAGGCCCGTGGGCATTCTGCTGCGGGCTGCCCGGTGGCGAAGGGAGGGGGAGAGACGAAGAACGAGGCCCTGACTCCTCGTGTCCTGGTCTCTGCGCCTCCGGGCCCAGCTGCAGACCGGAGCGACGCAGCCGAGGCTGCGTCACTGCTATCTGCAAGCTGGGGAGAGGGGAACGGGAGTGGTGCAGCTAGGGGGTCGGCACGCACTGCCATTCTGACCCTCTCGGACGGAGGAAACTGGTCTTATTATACTGCCAGTCTCGACCGTGAGGGGAAACGAGGAACAAGGCCCGGGGGCATCGAGTCCTGGTTTCCCCTCACCCAGCGAGAGACGAGAGTGACAAGGCCGTAGCCCTCACTGCCATCTGAGCGCTGGGGCCCGTGAACGACTCAGAGGAATGGACTGCTCAAACTTTGGGTACCGCTGATTACTGGATAACCAGCGGCGGAACAGAAGCGAAATTCTCCACCCGGCCCTCCCCCGGGGGAAGGAGTGGTGATGGCACGCACTCCCAAAGAGCAGATCGTCACATACTCTGGGTCGCTCCTCTCAGGGTTGTTTCCCTTCCCTTTGCTGGGGGGAAAACAAACTCCGAGCGGGCTGGTTGTGAGGTGCTTCTGGACCACCAGTGTGGACATCGTCTAACCGAGGGCCAGCGCTGTGACTAATCACGGTCAGTCACTAAGCACAGCTCAACCCCGAGTTAGAACTACGCACGTGCAGTGGTAGCGAGAGAGGAAAAACTTCTGCAGATTTAGGCATGTTTGGCTTGCCATATTGGCACCAAAATGCTTCCATACTGCCAAAATTCTTCACACACATCCAGGCACTTTAGAACAGCCCAGGAAAGTGTGGCTGTTAAGTCTGAATCTTCAGCATGAGAAACACCATAGTAGGAACTCAGCATCATTTTCAAAGTATAACAGCCCTCTCTCCGATGTAGCGATCGACATCTGTCCTCCCTGGGGCCCCGAATGAAATGCTTGGTCCCTCATGAGAAGGACCAGAATCCCATCCGAAAGCCTTGACGGCACACGGCACGCTGAGCGGCTCAAGCCTTTACGAGAAAGGGGAGGCGAACAACGTGCCGACGTGGTCATGCACTCCTGAAAGAACATGAACCACCCACGAACGCAGTCTCAACACACTGATTAGGCATGTGAAACAGTGATCGTGGCCGTCAACCAGGCATGCAAGATAGTGAACGTGGCCATCGCTTCGATGACACACGGCACGCTGGGCGCTCAAGCCTTCAGGCAAAGCGAACAACGTGCCGACGTGGTCATGCTCTCATAAGAAAGCATAAACCACCCACGAACACAGTCTCAGCATGTTTGCGATGCGCTAGAGGAGTGAGTGGTTCGTGCTCACTGAAACCCTCAGATCACCAATGTTATTCGCCAAAGTAGCCCTCTTCTGGTGCACCAGAAGAGAAACTATATCGGGGAAATAAGCAAAGGGACTCACCTCATAGAGGCACATGAGTCTTGATCTTGACCGCGCATCTTGAGCGCCGAATGACGCGCGCTGGGTTGCCGTGACAACCCGCGCTGTCAGCCGGCGCTCGACGGCACACGGCACGCTGAGCGGCTCAAGCCTTTACGAGAAAGGGGAGACGAACAACGTGCCGACGTGGTCATGCACTCCTGGGAGAACATGAACCACCCACGAACGTAGTCTCACACACTGATTAGGCATGTGAAACAATGAACGTGGCCGTCAAATAAGGACAGGAAACGATCGCATCCAGAAACACACGAGTGAAACGTCATCCTGAAAAGGACGCGATCTTCACTCGTGTTGCTCTTTTAGACAAAAAGAAATGCTCTTTTATGTGCCGAGGCACAAAGGGACCACCGCGGCAGACACAGCGGGGAAACTGCAAGCCCGTGTGCTGCACTCACCGTTACCAATACCAGCCGTTAAAACAGCTCTTTGTTTGAATAGAGAGAGAGAAACGGCCGGCAACGGGAAGCGATGGCCACTTGAAGCGCCGTCACACCAGCAGCAGAGGATTCCTTTCGCCAAAGAAGACTCGTTTTTCAATATTTCCTCGGAATACAGCAGCTCAGAGAGACACTGAATGGCTCCGAAGCAAAAAGCATTGCGCAATGTTTACTTCCGCCTTTTATACCCGCGCTGGTAGGCGGGTCACGGAATGCAAACCTTGCATGCCAATGTCTATTGGCTCGTTTTAATTCTCTCGAAGGCAGTTGGCTCCCTAGCGTGATCCCAATTCGTCAGGGAACTCCCCCGACGACACGTCGGAGTTCCCAGGACGAAAGGGAACATAATTTTTCATTATTTGTGCATTGTCGTTATAAATCACATCTAAAACATTCGCCATTAAGACGTTGATTTATTTGCTTAGCATTGCTAGCAGGTTTATTTTTCCACATTCAAAAAACAAAACTATTAGTATAATTAAGAATATAAAAACACACATTTTAAAACGTGAAAACTTACATGGTAAAAGTTCTGCATGAGAGTCAACGCTTCTTCAATCGCTGAAGGTTTAGCAATAGTTAAAGGTAGTTGAAGGTTTAGCAATAGTTAAAGGTAGATAAAGGTTCATGTGAAAGTGAAAGTAAAGTTACAGATGCGCGCGCTTCCAGAGATTGGGACTCAGCACAGACTTGGCTAACACCGGTCAGACAGTCCACAGTTCGCTATCATTAGTTGCTGGACAGTCCTGATAACAAGTCTGATAACTTTTCCCCCCATTCAGCTTTATATTCGGAGAGCCTCTTCATGCGTCCTGCTGTTTCTGTGTCCACTTGGCTCATTCTCCTGGCAGGATCGTGTCTTGAGATCACGAGTGTGGCCAATCAGTGCCAGAGTTTAATTGTCAAACATAAAAAATAAATTCCGCTAATTTTATTTATATATAGCCAAAACAGCTCCTTGTCGCGAAACATAAAAAAATCGCAAAATTTTGCGACAAACTCCCGCAACTGCGCGACACACAGGCTGCAGTAACGCGTCATGGCCACCAGATGGACATGTCATGATTTCTATTCTTTGCTGAAGAAAATCAGGAAATTATTTCATTTAGCCTAATTCTCGTAATAATTAGTCGCATCGTCATGTGAAACCATTTTTTGTTGTTCTAAAAGCATGAAGAACATCATTGAACAGTTGTGAGGTTTAGCATTGATGATGATCAGATTTCCTGCCAGAAAATGCACAAAAATGTATTATTATTATTTATTAGTTTTAATGTTTATTTGGTCAGAGCTCTCAATAATACATTTAACTTTGAAGACATTTTATTTAAATCAAGGTTTATGTGCAATTATGACATTTAAATTGTATCATAAACTCAGATTATATTATGTACATGTACAGTTAAGAATTATGTTTTCTCCCTGAACTCTGATCCCTGTGAACATTGATACACATCCTTTTAAACTACCTTGATACTAGCTATACTATTTGAGAATGGTATGTTAATTTCATGAATGTTTGAAATAGAATATGTGAAATACCTGTATGTGATTTGTATAATCCAACAAGAAAATACACAGAAGAAGAAAATGACTTTCTCCATTGTGTCTGTTCGTAAAGGTGTCGATCAAACTAAGGTTTCAGATCAATGCAGAGACACTGAAACCACACAGATTATAAAGCATTGAATAATAGTCATATATCAGTTCAGATGTTGCATTGGCTCATCAGACAGCTGTGTTGTATGACATCCTCATGACTTTGTAAGGGCCAAACGACAGTTTCCGATAAACGACTGAAGGTTTTCCTGCGCGTTACTTTTCAGTGTGGCAAATTCATTGAATTACTTCTTTATTTCATCTGACTCCAAAAATGAAAAAGGTTTAATTAATGTTTGTTAATCATTAAATTTAGGTGAACGTTTCATTATTCTATTTAACTCTTTATTGAAATTTCCCCCATTCATCCGGATTATAACACTTTGAGTCTCGCACCGGCCGGATATACGATCTCATAATCACAAACTGGTTAGTGTCGGAAGCGACTACTGACTACTTTTAGATAACCGCACCATACTTGTTCATTTCTAAAAGTATATTATTTAGTGTGTTAGATCTGAACACAGTTAATTAAGGTATATTATATCTAACCAGAGGTCATGACCATTACAATAGAAATAAACTGAAAACTTAACTTCTTCTAATGGTAACTTTGCATAATTATGACGTGGTTTCCCATGTACACTTAGTTAGAATAATACAATAATTAGAGGTTGAGGCTCACCCTATAGATTGATCTAACAACACTCTGTTAAGACAGAAAACCCATTATTATCCTTTATAATATCCATTATAATATCCTCTAAAATCTAAGTATATATTGATAAATGCCAATGTGTTTGTCGTATCTCTAAAACACCAGTTGGCATAGCCCCAAATCTCCACAAAACTGAGCGTTAGTCCGTTTCTAACCTGAGCATAGAATTGTGGTCTTAACATAATCTACTAGAATCAATAATTTCAGAGTAATTCAGAATAAAATCAAATGTAACAGTTTATTATTAGTCAGGTAAATGTATCATGCCAATTACATAACTTTATACTAGGTTCACATGACAGGGTGATGTTTTCTCCTTTTTTCCCCGTCACAGGAATATGATTGTTTCCTTCAGCTGGGGATTCTGCAAACAAAGACAGAATAAAATTAATTCAATACAAAGTATCAATACTGAAACATACATGTATTGTTTCTCTCTATTCTCCATAATCAATGTCATCATTAAATATTTGTAAAAGGAGCCAGCAATATTAGCTGTGCCACATTTGAACATTTATAAATGTTGATGATTAGTATAAAGCTGTATCAGATGTGTCAGTGCAGATGTTGTGAATTACTGAACATGTTTATCAATAAATGAATTGCATAGAGAAGTAGTAATGGTGTGTGATGATGTAATATAGCCTACTGAATTTATGAACAAAAATGATACTGACCGTTATATATGATACAGCAAAACAGCAGAAGCAGATTCAACCACACATTTATACAGAGATAAAACTGAGCGGTAAAATATTACTAATTAAACATTGACTCATTTAGCCTGAACATTTAACACATGTCGATCTTGTATGATAAAAAATGACAAATAAGAAACATCAAACTATAATCTGAATCTTTATGTAATACAGAAAAGATCAGTCAAACTCAAAGAAACAACAGGCTTTAGAAATTTGGTGATAATCTAATAATGATATTAATAACCCCAATAATAAAAACCATCATCATAAGCATGGTCAACATCATAATCATCATCATAATAATCACAGTAGTGGATACATTCATCATAAACATCTCGACTTATTTCCTTAGCAACTTTAGCAGGATTAGTTTTCCTCAAACATAAACACAACTATTTGTTTAATCACTCAAAAACACACAGACTGGATTTATATTTAAAAACATGAATACTTACATAGTAAAACTTCGGCGTGAGCCTTTTGATCAGGCGTCAAAACTTCATAAATTACTGCATTTAGCGAGTGGTGAGACCGAGAGGAAAAACACGAAACTGAAAGTAACTTCCTGAGTATCACGTGACTGATCCTGTCCTCTCCACTAGGGGGCGGAGATCTCTGAACCAGTTATTTTTTCTTTCTTTCTATCTTTCTTTTTGGACAACAACAGGGGAATAACGTCATACAAAAACACTTGAATCTATAACAAAAACAGTCAAATCTAAATTCTGCATCTTATATCAAAACCAATCATAGGCTGCATATACATCAAGTAGCCTATCCTTTTAAACAGGCCCTTAAACCAGTTCATAAGTTTCCATTTTTATTTTAATGACACATTTGTATAATAAAAACGAAGCTTTTGAGTTAATAATATTGTATTGGTCCAATTAACCAAGCTCTTTATTAAACAAGCCCTACAATTTAATAAAAAATAACACATGTTTCTACTTTTTATTCTTTCAAAGCAGATTGAGCTGTAGGAAAATATGTTCAGTGACTGGCATGATTTTGTGATTTGTTTACTTAATCATTCGCAAATTGATTCAACAATTAACTTTAATACTGTGACTTTTATTTTGAAGGAAGGCCAGTTTCAGTGACGGGACCGAGTCATGTCACGTGACATGATGAAGCAGCGATATCTGATCTAGGATATCTGATCTGACGAAGGGAAATGAGGGATGCTGCTCCAACAATCACGTCATTGTCAGGCAAAGGTCCTAAAACATAATGTTCATGCCTCAGTGTGTTAATTGTTATCTAATTTGAAGATGTATTTTATTAGTATTTGGAGATTACCTTCATATGCTTTGTACAGAGGAGACTGCACACAACTCCTACCAGAGGCGTTCGGCTTGAGCAGCACAAGCTCATCCACTGGTTCGGGAGTACATGTATAAATTGCACTTCATTGTAATCTGATTTGTACATCATGCACTTTACATCAATTTTTATTTATTATTATTAACTATGCCAGGCCTGCTGTTTGCTTGTGCAAGCAAGGGAAGCTGGAACAATTTTGTTTCCTAATGTACTAAAATGTGCTTTTTGGTAAAGTAATGCATCCAATGGTTGCGCAAACTTCTTCCAGCAGCACAAGAACATGTATATAATGTAATTTGAGGTGGATTGTTGCTTTCAATTGTGATCTGAAGAAAGTGATAGAAAGACTTTCATACAGTAGCGTATTTCACATCTATTTAACCTTTGTGTGCTGTTCATTTAGGAAACATCACTGGGGCTTTTTGGGTCTCTAGAGACCCCAGACAATAAAATGTGATTTAGTGACATAATGATTTCTTTAAATGTAATGTCACTCACTTTATTATTTATTTTGTGTGTGTAGATATAGTAAGTTTGAGCTGAGTCATCAAGTGTCATGCCATTTAAATGAATGGAACATTTTTTTTTTTTTTTTATGTAAGTGTAACAGGGTTCGTTGTAATGGGAAGATAGAGGCTGGAACCGACGAACATTTAAAGATTTTAATAATTCAAAATAAAAGAAATACAAAAACAAAAGCAGCCCCTCGCGGACGACTGCTGGCCACACAAAACAGAAATAAAACACAACATAAAAGCAGGCCTGTTCCTCTCTCGATCTTCACCATCATCGCTCCTCCTTTTATGCTTCCGCTCCTTGAGAGATGCGAGACCAGTGCGTCTCACAGGTGTAGTTCATTACCACTCACGCCACCGGCCCCGCGCCGTTCTCTCACGTCCCTCGGCCTCGTCCTGCTCGCCACATACCCCCATCGCCCCTCGCAGGCCGGGGGGTACACTAGAGACGGCGGCGGCGATCCCCGGGGGGTATGGACGAACGAGGCGAGCGAAACGGAGATGGAAGCATGAGGAGCGACAGATCCGAAAGAGGGAAGAGAGGAAAAAAAAACTTGGTCCGGTTCCCGGACACACTGCCGCTCGGTCCTCAGCCATCTAAGAGACTCACTCGCGGTGCCATGCGATGGTACTGGACATCCGTTGGGGGACGACTCGACGCTCCTCCGCCTCCTGGCGGACAGTGATGGCTCCCCCAGTCGAGGGCAGCCGGCAGCGAGTCCCCCGTTCCCTGCTCCGCCCCCATCATGGCCGACGGCGAACGGGAGCGTCTCCTCCGCTCCCTCTCGGACGGCAGCCACCCCTCCTCGACCCAGGAGCACGGCAGCGAGCTCTCCGTGGTTAATGCATCTCTCAGCTCAGGGTTTGTTCCAGCTGCTTTTAAACATGCTGTTGTGCAACCACTGTTAAAAAAGAAAAATCTGGATCCCTCAGTTCTGTTTAATTTTAGACCTATTTCTAAACCTCCATTTTTATCTAAAGTCTTGGAGAAGGTAGTTTTTAATCAACTTCAATCATTTTTAGATGATTTTAGTATTTATGAAAAGTTCCAGTCTGGTTTTAAACCCCGCCACAGTACTGAAACTGCTCTTCTAAGAGTCTATAACGACCTTCTCTTAGCGGTTGACTCAGGGAAATCTGCTGTCTTAGTGCTCTTAGATTTGACTTCTGCCTTTGACACTGTAAACCACTCTATTCTCTTATCCCAAATTAAACAAAGTGTTGGCATTACAGGCATATCCCTAAAATGGTTTAAATCTTATTTGGCAGATAGGACTTTTGCTGTCCACCTTGGGAATTGCTCTTCATCTGTTGCCCCTCTTTCTTGTGGGGTCCCCCAAGGTTCCATTTTGGGACCCATGCTCTTTTCTCTGTACATGCTGCCCTTAGGGTCCATTTAAAAAAAAAAAAAAACATAACATTTCTTTCCAATGTTTTGCAGACGATGTACAAATCTATTTGCCTGTAAAAATCAATGAGAAGGAAGCTGTCCAGCGTTTGTTGAACTGCTTGAGTGATCTGAAAAAATGGTTGGATCAGAATTTTCTCTGTCTTAATGATAATAAGACTGAAATTGTTGTGTTTGGTCGTGAGGTACATTTTAATGCCTGTGTACATGCTCTGGTACTTTAGGTTCCCATATTCGACCTTTTACCAGTAACCTGGGTGTGATTTTTGACAATGCTTTTAAATTTGACAAACAGATTAGTTCAGTTGTTAAAACCAGTTTCTTCCAGCTGAGACTTTTGGCTAAGGTCAAGCAAACCCTGCTATGCAAAGACTTTGAAAGAGTCATAGATGCATTTATTACATCCCGTTTAGCCTATATTAACTCTTTGTATGTTGGATTGGATCAGTCATCCCTTCGTCGGTTACAGTTAGTCCAGAACGCAGCAGCTCGGCATTTAACCGGGACCAAAAAGCGCGATCACATTACACCAGTTTTTGCCATGCTTCACTGGCTTCCTGCTTGCTTCAGGATTGAATTTAAAATTGTATTAATTGTTTTCAAAATCTTAAATGGGTTGTCGCCGCCTTATTTATCTGAGCTTTTACATGTCCACACACCTGTCAAAACACTTAGGTCTTCCGATCAGATGCTCCTCGATGTGCCCAGATCCAGGTTAAAAAACAAAGGTGACCGAGCCTTTGCTGTGGCTGCTCCAAACCTTTGGAATAGTCTACCTATTCATGTAAGAAAAGCCCGGACCATTGAAACATTCAAGTCCTTGCTTTAGACCCATTACTATGCATTGGCTTTCAATTCAAGTTTTGATATCTTGACCTTTTTATATATATTTATATATACTCTCACGTCCCTCGGCCTCGTCCTGCTCGCCACAGTAAGCAAACATCATTTGGGGGCCCTGAAATGCCCCGAACACTGCACAAGAGTTAAAATTATCATTATATTTAATATAAAAGATATGTCAATGGACACAGAAAATATGCATTTTGAGTTCCATGCTATTTTATATTAATCCTAACTGCAGATGGTTCTGTTATTACTAAACTATAGTTGCTGTTACCGTCGACACTGAGACAAATAACACATTAGAATTAATCTGGTAATCAGAAAATATACCTTCATCATTAGCTAAATCCATTACCTCAAGCTGATGTGGTTCCTCACGCTTTATTAATGACCCATAACACCTGGCCCTAATTACAACTTTAATATTTGAGACTGAAGTGTCCAAACACACATAGTTAACACTTAGTTTTTTTTTATTACATCGCTTTGAAATTCATCTATAAAACCAACAAAAGATACATTGGAAATTGGCTATCATTAATATAATAAATTCCTTAGTAATCAAAAATAAATAGTTTTAGTTTTAAATTTTGATCTTTTTACATCACCCGTAAAACTGTCAGAATAACGGACAACATCTGCTATTCTTACTTTGGGCAAATAAAGTAATAACTGAGAGAAAACAAGCTGTTCACGGTCCATTTTGATAATGATTGGTGATCGTTGTTGCGGCGGCGTGACCAGAAGCATCGCTTCACTACTTCTAATAAGATTTAACTTTAAGTATGTTAAATCTTAAATGCCTATTAGCTTACTTCGCTGTAAATAGAAAATCCTGAGCTTCCCACTCGTATTTACGACATTGTGGTGTTATACCAGGAAATACAATCTTTACGAGATGACTTGAACGCACCAATGTAAAACCAGGAGTTGTAAGCTATATATGGTTGTTTCGCACAATCTTCCGCTGACTAGGATTGATAAAGGGAATTTTGCACAGGTTCTGGCATACACACGTTTTATAAGTCTGAATATTTTTCCAGTCCAAATTAAACACACTGTAAATTAAATACACTGTAAAATAAATACACTAGTAAATTAAATGCACTGTAAATTAAATACACTAAATTAAATACACTGTAAAATAAATACACTAGTAAATTAAATACACTGTAAGCGGTAAGCGGCGGAGTCTCTCCCGATTAATCGCAATCTCTAGTTTGCTTTCCAAACAAAAAATACAAAACATAAAGAAATATAAAAATACTAAAATTACAATACCAGTGTTTTGAAATAAACGTTTAAAAAATCAATAAATAAACAATTCAAATGTCACATGATTGTGGGATATCTGCCTTCAGAAACCGATCAGATGAAGGGATCTCAGGAGACGGGGAGTGAAACTAACATTGAGTTCGGACGCGTCTTGATGCCTCACGATCTTGAAATGTGTCCTCCGAAGACATTTATTAGTTTTCGGACGTAGCCTAGATATTCTGGACTACTATTACTTCTATTTCTGGCATAGGGACCCCTTGGTAGGGATCATGATCAGCATTCCTGTTCTGACATTGGTGTTTCCAGATGACAACAAACACAATCACGCCCACCAGAACTAGAGCTCCACACACTGACGGCACAATAACCCAGTGATCTACAGCAGAAGGGGGAAGGAGGAAAGAGAACACAGTTTTTAAAATGTTTTTTCTTTTATAATCTCACTGCTTAAAGATTTTGTAAATCTCTCAGTGTCTCCTGTTTTACTTACTATGTTGTTCACAACGTTTGTGATCATCATCTGTATCCAGTTTTCCCATTGATCCTGCACTAGATTCTGTAGAGGAGATTGAAAGGTTAGGCACACAGTTTACCATAAATTTTTTGTTCAAATCCTGATTAAAAATAAGTTAAAATATTTCTGCTCATCCAGTGATCTTCTCTCACCTGTGACTGTGACTGTGATCAAGGCTTCATTATTAGAGTCCAGAACTCTGTATGTTCCAGTGTCAGTGACTGTAAAGTCATGAATGATCAGAGTCTGGTCACTGATGATCAGTCGATCACTGCTGACCCCGTGACCTCTCCTCCACACCTCTGTCCAGCCGGAGCGAGAGTTTCTCTCCACTTTATCAGCGTTGATCAACACAACATCCAACTTCAGATCCTCTCCTTTCTTCACAGAGATCTCATCTGAGGACAAACAGAGACATTCATCCTCAATCACAACTATAATAGTGTCATTTAATCACGGCCATAATCACATATTTAATATTGGGGGATCAGAGGAAAACATTGGAAAAACTCAATCCACTCTGAATATTAAGTTTGTCCATTCAGTGTTTCTGCTGTTTCTAGTCCTGCATGCAATACCAACACTATTACAGGAAATCCTGAAGCACAAGCTGATGTTTGATCAGTTTTGACTTTACCATGAATATGAAGATGATATTCCCTGATCTGTCGCTCCACTTCTCTCTGATCATTATTGTAATACACATATAAAAAGTATTTCCCAGCGTCACTGTAGATCAGATCCTTGATGATGACGTCACATGATCCTTCTTTAAACACTCGACCGCTACAGTTTTTCTTCTCACACACAGGGATGTGTTTCGACCGACTGATTAATCTAATATCCACAATCTCTCTGTCCTCAGATTCACATGATAGAGTGACGATTCCTCTCTTTATTCCTGACACAGGTTTAGTGGAGGATCCTGCAAATACACACAGTAATATTCACTCAATACACACTATTAATACTGAAAAATAAATGTTCTGTCTATTTTCTTAAATCAATATGATCTTAAATATTCTAGTTATTTTAGCAAACTGGATTAAAATAAATAAATAAACAGACTAGAATAACTTGTAGCTTGAACTAGTTGAACTAGAACTTTTAGCTTGGACTAAAAAATAATAATTATAAACATAAATGACACTGACCGCTATAACTGATAAAGCACAGCAGAAGAAGAAGAAGATTCATCCTGATGAGAAAACAGAAGGTGTGTTACGTGACAGACACACACTACATTATACACTCACTTTCAGTTTCAGTGGATCTTACATGATTAAAAAATATCAAACTATAATCTTTTTTATCTTCGTTTCTCCCATCATAGAAAGCACAATGGACGTGTGTGTGTGTGTGTGTGTCATGCAGATTTACTGAATTTTCCCCCAGTGGTGAAACATACAATTGTTTATAATTTTTACCTGATCTTGGATCAGTTTTATTCATTTGTAAACGTTGTAATGAGACACTAGTATAATTGAAAGGAACAATAATAGTTAATAGTTTCTTATTGGCCTGTTTATCTGAGCCATGGAACAAAACAAGCTCTGAACATTGATAAAAGAACACACACTTGATATTTAATCTCATTAGATGATAAATTAATGGCATTTGATATTTTACTTTGCTGTGTGTTTGTAAAAGGTGTTTTTCTGTATGTTTGCTCTGAGTTTTTTCTTGCTGTCAGGAAATATTCATGGGTTATTCACGTAATATCACCTTCACAAAATATATACCAGAGTCACATGACGTCCAGCTCTAATATACTAAGAAGACTTAAAGACTGACTTCCGGTTGAAAGGGTACGCTGGCGCGTTTTGGCTGCCGCTCCTCTCTCCCGTTTGCTTTTATTATTTTATTGTTACATTGTTATTGATGAGTATTCATTAAGAGTTTTGGAGTATGTGAAGAATGCCTATTTTATCGTGATGTGGAATTACGCTTCACCCGTTGGATTACTGCTTTTATCGCTGACTGTTCTTTGCTGGCCTCTCCTGCTGTCCCTCCCAGGATTTGCCAAGTGGGTAATCCATCAGTCGGAAACTGAAGCCTCGCGGGAGCCGCCATTGTAGCAGAACTTCTCCTGCTGTTAGCATTCCATTGACTCCCATTCATTTTGGCGTCACTTTGACAGCGAATAACTTTACATCTGAGGCGTCCAAAGACTTCATTTGTCCATTATTTATTTCTAAAGAAACACGACAATGTATAAAAGGCTCCATTACTTTGTATCTTACGTTATGGCCCCGTAGAAGCTGTTTTTGTAAAAATAGGCTAACGATTGCGTCATAACCACGCGACTTTATGTCGCACAATAGAGAAATTACCGTATAGACAGGAGGAGAAGCTCGCAGGCGATCTTTTACTGTCTATGAGGCATATGGACATAAAAGATTCAAAAACAACAAAAGAGTTTTTATCTTTATTGGAGTGCTTCAATTTGAAGCAGCTCGTGGACTGTCCTACACATAATAAAGGCCATACTCTTGACTTGTTGAGTTGTTAGTTAAGGTGGTGTGTTAGTTAAGGTTAACTTGTTAGTTAAGGTCACTATTGACTTGTTAATCGCTTCTGATTCTGGATGTCTTTCTATTTTGATTATTCTTGATCAAAGTGCCGCTTTCGACACTGTTGATCATAAATATTTTACTTACTCGGTTAGAATCTGTCTTTGGTGTTTCTGATACTGCACTAAGCTGGTTTAAGTCCTATTTTCCTGATAAAAAGCAGTTTGTCGCTGTGGGTGGTTGCAGGTCTAATATTGGTGTAGTGGTGCAATCTGGTGTTCCACAAGGTTCAATCTCGGGCCCTATACTTTTTAACATCTACGTTTATCCTCTTGGTCAACTTTTAAGATCACTTGGTCTCAGTTTTCACTTTTATGCAGATGACACCCAGGTTTATTTACATTCAAAACCTGATGTTAATGTGGCTGTGTCCTTTCTTTCTCTATGTATTTCTGAGATTAAAAAATGGATGTCTAGAAATTTCCTATGTCTAAACAGCGACAAGACGGAAGTAATGCTCATTGGTTCAACACACCAGCTACTTAAGGCTGGGTCTCCAACTTTAAATGTAGATGGTTCTACACTTCAATTTCAAACAGAATGTAAAAATTTGGGGGTGATATTTGATACCAATTTAACATTTGTTCCTCATATTCGGAGCACTGTCAAGACATCATTTTTTCATCTAAAAATATAGCCAGATTGTGTACCATGTTGTCACTTCCAGTGGCTGAAAAGTTAATTAACATCTTTGTATTTTCTCGCATTGATTACTGCAATGCCTTGCTGGCCGGGGTTTCAAAAGCTACCCTTAACAAACTACAGCTGGTTCAATATTCCGCTGCTCGAATCCTGTCGGGAAACAGGACAAGGGATCATATCAATCCTGTGCTGGAAACTTTACACTGGCTCCCTGTCAGATTCCATGTTGATTTTAAAATCCTTACGCTTACCTGTAAGGCTTTGCATGGACTGGCACCTCAATCTCTCTGAGCTTTTAACCCCTTACACTCCTGCACGTGATCTCCGCTCCTCGGAAGCTGGCCTTTTAATTGTTCCGCCTACTCATTTAAAATCCATGGGTGAAAAAGATAGGGCTTTGAGAGCTGAGATTTGGCAAGCTGAATCCCTTAGTGTTTTTAAATCATCCCTTAAAACTTATTTGTTTAGGGTAGCTTTTACATAATTGTTCGTAATTGCCATATTATTAATCGAACATTTCATAATATGTTTTTATTTGGTATTTTATTTTTTTCTGTCATTAATGTATTGTCTTTATAATTGTATGTTTTATCATGTTTCTATTCTTGTGAAGCACTTTGAGATGCTACTTTTAAAGGCGCTATAGAAAACTTTATTATGTTATATATTAATATACCACCTCTAATAGCTGGAGTTTATCTGAGAGTGTACAGTTATGAATGATTCAGTGACGGATGTGGTTGGCCACATTCAGACAGATGGGCACAATCCGTTCTCTAAGTTATGACTGATTCAGTGACGGATGTGGTTGGTGTCATCACACTGATGAGGATGTTTCTCTGTGTGTAATACGCAATGTTTTTGCTGTAACAATTATGGTCACCTGCAGTTCAAGTGTGTTGTCAAAATAGTTTAAGATGCTTTTGTTTTGTTTTTTTACTTAAAACAATTAAAACTGTTAATTTGTATGAAACAAAACTTTGGTTTTATAAATGTATATATAATAAATACACAAGCAACAGGTTTTGGAAGTTATTTACTCTGCTACCAACCAATCGGAGTAATCATGCTAAAACATTGTAACAATTATATTAATAACCGCAATATAAAAACATAATCATAATAATCATTGTCATAATCCTATCCACTGGGCAAATTCATCATAGACTTTGACTCTCTTTAACATCACTAGCAAGTTTAGTTTCCCACAAATACACACAACTATTGTACAACACAAAAACACACAAGCTGTTATATTTAAAAATATGAAAACTTACATGGTAAAAGTTCTGAGTGGGTCTAATGTTCAGTTAGGCTTCCTCCAAATCACGCAGCTCAGTGTGTGTGTGTGTGTGTGTGTGTGTGTGTGTAAAACCTTCAATGAAAGAGGCGTTGCTGAAGTTTCTAAAGGTTCCTCCTCTCTCGGCTGTATTTGTAAATGAGCCGTATATCAAGCACTTTTACATTTATGGCAAACCGATTTAACATTTAATCCTGAAACGTACTAGTATCTATTTTCGTTCTACTTCTATTTTTATATACTAGAAGAGTAGCTATTACACTTAGTTCTAGGCTTATTTATTAGATTGTTCTGATTTATTAGATGGTATAGCCTACTTTATTTTATTTACAGATTTATTCGATGGTATAGCCTACTCGTAATGCGTTATGACTTTCTCAGTTTGTGTAAATCTGGGTATTTATTTCAAGCTGGCGTTATATTTAAAAATATGAAAACTTGCATGGTAAAAGTTCTGCATGGGTCTATGTTCAGGCTACGACAGACTCCACGGGAGCGCGAGAGCTTTGGAAAGGACAGCGATATGTGTGAGGTAAATGACAAATTACAAAAAAGGGAAACCAAGTTTCGCTTCCGTCACAACACATGTAAAAGAAACAGCTCTGTTGGGTAAGTATGGCAAGCCAGTTTAACATTTAATCCTTAAAATATACTATGTATTTTCATGCTTCTAGTAAGGTTACTTATTTTATTTTTTTAGATATTAGTTTATTTTGATTAGTGCTCAGTCTTTAAAAGTATCTTTATAAAGGTACTACAGCTTTGTAACGAAGTTCGTAGTTCAGGGAAGAACAGGGTTCTCAAGTTTTATCAAAAGCTTGGAGTGAGATCACATGCGGTTAGGGGAGGAGCCCTAATGGCCCCTTTATTTTGACATGACTTATGATGCAGATTAATATTTATTATATAAATACTCTCCAAAAAGGCACAATCTTCTGTGGTGGATGTCCTGTATTGTGCTTGTTTGGCTGGTGTGGTTTAACTGGTTTCTAGATCTTCTTTAACTGGTTTCTAGAACATAAAACAATCAAGTTTTTATGATGTTCATCAAAAAATAAAAATAAAAAAGAGTTTGAGGGCGATTTCACTGTTTTATATGATTTGACTGTAACGACTTACATGGATATAATAAAATGATAAATGGAAAAGAAACTGTCGACAGTCTCAGTGAGTTTAATTCATACATTTATATTTCGAGTGTTGTAATTTTATGATGCAAGTTTAGCAATGCTGCAGCTCATTTTACAGTTTCCCTGCATTATGTTGACTATTAGGGACAAGAAAATTATTTTATTTGTCAAATTCGAATGACGTTTATGATGTTAATTTATGACAGTATGAGTGAGTTTAATTTGTTGATTGATCGATCGATAGTTAATCTAGTACAGTGTTTCTCAACCTCTCCTGCAGGGACCCCCTGACAGGACATGTTTTTGTTTTAACCCTGAAATGGCACACCTGATTCAATTAGTCAGCTACACATTAAGCCTTTGAGCCTTTAATTAATTGAATCAGGTGTGCCATTTCAGGGTTAAAACAAAAACATGTCCTGTTAGGGGGTCCCTGCAGGAGAGGTTGAGAAACACTGATCTAGTAAATGTTTTAATCCACTGAACACTGCTGTGGTAATAAAACAACACTCTACCAACAGCATACTGTTTCTTTTGAGCCTAATTCCTAGTCAAATTAAAATATAGTTGTATATATCACTTGTAAGTCCCCTCCAAATACTCTAAATATGTGAAATATATCAATTTTTATCTGAAGGAGTGTAGATTTCCCACTACAGGTGTTCATATTGTTTTTAAATGCTGAGCTAAACAAAGAATGTATGAACGAAGTCACCAGATCTAAATATTCACAACAAAAACACTTTCAACATGAAACCAAGAAATGAGACCTAGGCCTACAAAAGCAACCAGGGTAAAGGAAAAACTCTAGATGATGAAGACACTTTAGTAGAAGCAAGAAACTGCCTCTGGCCATACTAAATATAAATATTATTTAACCATATATGTTAAAAATCTTTATAGATACAATACAGTACAGTGCTTCAAATCAGGTTTACAGTGATAAACAGGAAAATAATGATCAGTGATTTCTGCAGTAAAGCAGCTCTACAGAAGACAATAGTCATTATTCACTTTCAGTCAAAGTTGAATCAGCTAGAAGCAGCTCTACAGTCATTATTCAGCTCAGATCAGTTTAAAGGAGAACTCCGGGCAATTTTTAAGTTAATCTTGATCGTTATACCTTTGTGAGTAATGTCTATAGAAAAAAAAAACGAACCGGATTGGTGCTTTCATCACGGAGCTGTTCCCGCAAATGCCCAGAGCTCCCACTCAGCTAAAACGGCAGTTATGGGGGCATATACATAAAGAGTGTCTTTGTGCCTCATAACAGACACAAAATGCAATTAAAATGTCTGTCCAACATGAACAGGCCCCTTACATGTGAACAAGATGCGTTTAGCAACTTAGCCATTGTTTAAATTCACCTAAATAGTGTTTTAGACGGCTAGCTGTAGTCTCGCGCTGAAGTCCCGTGGGAACTTGTAGCCGGAAAAAGGTAAATACCAGTGTGCAGGTGGGAGTATATATAAATATAATTGAAGACATAGAAGCTAGTGAAATAATTAAAGTTTCTCCTTTTTTCTATATATATATATATATATAGTGCAATCAAAGCAATAATATTACTGAATATTAAGTTTCTTTTAAACCAAAAGTGCAAAACAAAGGTAGACTGGTAAGAACAACAAATATATGCTGTACATAAAGTATACATAAGAACATACACATTTTCTGTCTTTCAGAGTTTAGAATAGATATGCTTGCTCACTGTTTATACTGTGAATACTTCCCTGATTTGTTTAGAAACAGTAGTTGATGGATTCAGTAGAAACAAGTATTCCTAGTTTATGTGACCTTTTAGTTTCCAGTCCTGATCTATATCTAGGTCACTTTAACTAAATGCAGACAGTCAACAAACAGAACATTGGTGTAGGAGTGCAGTCCAAATGTTCATATGTGTTGTAAATCAAATACATATTGCAGAAATAGGTTGACAGAATCCTCTGCAGATCTGCTGGCTCTGAAGGAAAATTACAAGTAACCAGTGACATCACTAGATGTTCTGAGATATATCCAGTTTAAGAACCGCAGCCTCAGGATGGAAGTAAGAGGCGGAGCTTATACAGGTAATAGTTGTGAGTTGTGCTATCCATACACTTCCATACCTCACTTCCATACACTTCCATACCTCACTTTCATACACTTCCATACCTCACTTTCATACCTCACTTCCATACACTTCCATACCTCACTTCCATACACTTCCATACCTCACTTTCATACACTTCCATACCTCACTTTCATACCTCACTTCCATACACTTCCATACCTCACTTCCATACACTTCCATACCTCACTTTCATACCTCACTTCCATACACTTCCATACCTCACTTTCATACACTTCCATACCTCACTTCCATACCTCACTTTCATACCCTTCCATACCTCACTTCCATACCCTTCCATACCTCACTTCCATACCTCACTTTCATACACTTCCATACCTCAATTTCATACACTTCCATACCTCACTTCCATACCTCTCCATACCTCACACTTCCATACCTCACTTCCATAAACTTCCATACCTCACTTCCATACACTTCAATACCTCACTTCAATACACTTCCATACACTTCCATACACTTCCATTCCTCATTTCCATACACTTCCATTCCTCATTTCCATACACTTCCATTCCTCACTTCCATACACTTCCATACCTCACTTCCATACACTTCCATTCCTCATTTCCATACACTTCCATTCCTCACTTCCATTCCACACTTCCATACACTTCCATTCCTCACTTCAATACACTTCCATTCCTCACTTCCATACACTTCCATTCCTCACTTCCATACACTTCCATACACTTCCATTCCTCACTTCCATACACTTCCATACCTCACTTCCATACACTTCCATACCTCACTTCCATACACTTCAATACACTTCCATACACTTCCATTCCTCATTTCCATACACTTCCATACCTCACTTCCATACACTTCCATTCCTCACTTCAATACACTTCCATACAGTTCCATACCTCACTTCAATACACTTCCATACACTTCCATTCCTCACTTCCATTCCTCACTTCAATACACTTCTATTCCTCACTTCCATTCCTCACTTCCATACACTTCCATACACTTCAATACACTTCCATACACTTCCATTCCTCATTTCCATACACTTCCATTCCTCACTTCCATACACTTCAATACCTCAATTCCATACACTTCCCTACACTTCCATTCCTCACTTTCATACACTTCCATTCCTCACTTCCATACACTTCCATACCTCACTTCCATACACTCCATAATATCTGAATATTAGGCAGGACGTGTCAAATTCAGTCTCTGCTGGTTACAGTCATGTAAAACCAACATTATTACTAGGGCTGTCACTAATCATTTTTTGGTTATCAAGTAATCTGATGATTATTTGAATGATTAATCAAGTAATGTCAGGTTTTGGGTAGGTGAAAGGAGAGAGGACTCAAGTGCAGGACAATGGGTATTTAATGATAATAAAATAAAACAGACAACAAATACTACCCCAAGGGGGGAAACAAGACAGACTAGAAACGACTTGCCCAAACCACACAGTATACATATGACGACGATCTGGCACAGGACTGCAAACACAAGGAGAATAAATAGGGAGCAAACAAGGCAGGAAATGAGGGAGGACAGGTGGGGCAAATCAACCAATAATCAGATAACAAGGTGGGCGGGTTTGGACAATGACAGGAGAGCACAAGGAAACACATGACAAGCCATGTGCTCACACCAAACATGACTAGAACACGCAGCCAATGAGAACTCATAAGGCACGTGTTCCCACAAAACATGACAACATGAAAGCACACAGCTAGTGTAAAACAAGCTGTGTACTACACAGCACAAGACAAAACGTGACATGAAAGCACACGCCGATGTAAACACGAACCGTGTGCTACAGAGAACACAACACACCGGGACAGAAGAGCGATCAGCCCGAGTGAACTCGAAACCGCGTGCGCTCACACGACAAGACCGAGCGTAAGCTCATCCTGTGCGCTCACAACAGAGGATAAACACGCGGAGCATGAATGTCCGAATCCCGACACAGAACCGAAACCAAACTAGACCGACGTGCCGGGATCCAAACATCCCGCTCCGCACATGTAAGGCATAGAGACAAGAGAGCGCACGGCTCGAGCGCGCTCATACAAGGACAAGATAAAACAGGAGTGTCAGAGCTCTGTCACAAAACCAAGACATAAACTTGACAGAAGTGACAGAACCCTGACAGTAATCTGATCATTTATTTACTTATGTAAATGATAACAGTGCAACACTTCGTCTGAAACATGAAGCGCGTCTTATATGCTTTACCAAATGCACGTTATTGGAAACCCAAACGAACAGCAAACAGACGAAGTTCATGAGCAGCGTTTACTGTGAATGAAGCGCTCTGAGATGCTGGAGGAAACACATACCCCGCACACATGAAAATAATTAAAGCCTCGCGCTTCACTCTGGAACCCGCAGGGTTTCCGTTTTTCAGGAAATCCTGAATGTTTATAGCCTGGTTAAAACCAGACCCTTCTCAGTTGTAACTGAGTTAGGGTCTGGCAAAGCTCCATAGACGAATCATTTCCAAAGGGGCGTCACCAACGGACGTCGCTCAAATGCATCTGGGCGCAATTGGATAGACCTAAAACCAATCAGAGCGATGAAAGAGATGACGTATGCATGCAGAGGGCTCTCGCTAAGACCCTCCCATTCATTTAGCCCATAGACAGTAAAGGTTTAGCCACCAACGGGTCAAGCTGGTTGTAATCATTTTTTACAGTCTATGGTTGTAACGGGGTTCGTTATTATGGGAAGAAGGAGGCGGAAACCGGCGAACATTCACACATTTAAATGACAAAATAAAACAAATACAAAAATGAAAGTAAAGACGGCAGTCCATCACGGTCGACTGCCGCCACACATAATAAAACAAAACATCAAATAAAATTCAGGCCTGTCCTTTCTCGATCTTCACCGTTGTCGCTCCTCCTTTTATGCTTCTGCTTCTCCGTGAGAGATGCGAGACCGGTGCGTCTCACAGGTGTCATTCATTATCACTCACGCCGAGCTCTTACGTCCCTCGGCCTCTTCCTGCTCGTCACACTGGTATATCAGACGTCTGCCGAATCCAGTCGGTAAGACAGCGATACCATCTTTTTTAGACATGAAAAGGACAATTTTAAATCGCTTAAAACAGACGCGATAGCTGATTCGAACGAGTGATGTTCCACGGCGGCATCCATCTTTGTAATGTACAAATTAAAATCTGCTTCACCGTCACTGCGCTGTCGTCATCGTGTAAAGCCCGCCCCAACGTTTCTGATTGGTGCCGCGATTTCTGCGGACTGGAAATGGGTTTCAATGGGCTCTTTGCCAGAAAATCCTGAATGTTTAGGAAATCCTGAAGCACAAGCTGATGGTTTGATCAGTTTTGACTTTACCATGAATATGAAGATGATATTCCCTGGTTTGTCGCTCCACTTCTCTCTGATCATTATTGTAATACATATGTAAAATGTATTTCCCAGCGTCACTGTAGATCAGATCCTTGATGATGACGTCACATGATCCTTCTTTAAACACTCGACCATTTTCACTCTTACATTCTTCATTCTCACAGACAATGATGTTTTTTGAGAGTCTGTTTAAAACAACAACAGTAATCTCTCTGTCATCAGATTCACATGACAGTGTGACGTTTTCTCCTTTTTTCCCCGTCACATGTTTAAGATTGTTTCCTTCAGGAGGGGATTCTGCAAACACAGACAGAGTAAAATTAATTCAATACAAAGTATCAATCCAGAAAAATGCATGTATTGTTTCTCTCTATTCTCCATAATCAATGTCATCATTAAATATTCTTATTTTAGTCAAATACATGTATATATATATAATTGTAGGTAATAAGGAGCCAACAATATTAGCTGTGCCACATTTTAACATTTCAAATGTTGTCAGTGCAGTTGTTGTGAATTCCTGAACGTGTTTATTAATAAATGAACTGCATAGAGAAGTAGTCATGGTGTGTGATGATGTATAATGATACATTTCCATCATTAATCCACAAATGTCAAGCAAAGTCAATTGGTGCAAAAGAGAAACAAACGAGAATAACTAGATAAACCTGGACCTGAAAATTAAACATTGTTACAATATGTGAACAAAAATGGTACTGACCGCTATAATTGATACTGCAAAACAGCAGAAGCAGCAGAATATACGAACACCTGAGAAAACAGAAAAGCGGGTTTATGTCACAGATACCGGCTAATAATCACAAACACATTTATACAGGGAAAAAACACTTTCCTGAGAGGTAAAATATTAATAAACATTCCTTTTCATTGAATATTCAGTCTGAATATTTAACACTTGTGCATATGATAAAAATGTGTAATACTGAAAATGATCAGTCAAACTCAAAGAAACAACAGGCTTTGGAAATTTGGTGATAATCTAATAATGATATTAATAACCCCAATAATAAAAACCATCATAATCATGGTCAACATCATCATCATAATCACAGTAGTGGATACATTCAGCAAACATGTCGACTTATTTCCTTAGCATCTTTAGCAGGATTAGTTTTCCTCAAACATAAACACAACTAATGGTTTAATCACACAAAAACACACAGACTGGATTTATATTTGAAAACATGAATACTTACATAGTAAAACTTCGACATGAGTCTTTTGATCAGGCGTCAAAACTTAAATTACTGCATTTAGCGAGTGGTGAGACCGAGAGGAAAAACACAAAACTGAAAGTAAATTCCTGAAAATCATCATGTGACGGAGATCTCTGAACCAGTTCCTTTTTTCTTTTTCTTTTTTATAACATTATGGGAATAAAAAGTCATACAAAAAACTTAAATATATAACAAAAACAGTGAAAATCAAAATTCTGCATCTTATATCAAAATTCAATCATACATCTAATACATCAAGTATCTTTTTCAACAGCTCCCATAAACCTGTTCATCAGTTTCAAGTTTTATTTTAATGACACATTTGTATAATAAAAACTAAACTTTTGAGTTAATAATATTTTATTTATTTTAAAGCTCTTCATTAAACAAGCCCTACAATTTAATAAAATACATATTATACAGAAACTTCATATTTAATGGTATTATTTGATTTGTTAAATGCATTTAATAGATTTCACTTTCAATAAAACATTTGTGATTGGTTGGTAAAGGTGTTTATGGATGTTTTGACTGAGTTTTCGCTGCATTTACAGTTTCTGGAAGAGTTTTGTTCAGTTTCTGAACAAACAACAATACAAATAATAAATAAGTTCAATGCCAGTTCGGCCAGGAAAAAAACACAAAAAGGGAAAAGAGTTAAAGAGTCCGTCAGCAAGCTGAGTATATACTGTTAGCACCAGCCTTCGATCACTAACTTTAGGCTGTCATGTCAGAGTCCATGGAGGAGTTCATAAAAGAGAGATCACAAGGAATTCCTCAGCTTCCTCATGAATTGTGTCTTACCAGCAAAGGCAACTCTCAGTGTGCAAGGATAGATCAATGCGTATTTAATATCCCGATCACGGAGCTTTCTCTTAACCGCATCAAACCCTCGGCGTCTCTGGACCAGCCCAGCGGAGAAGTCCGGGTAAATAAAGACAAGAACTCCTTCATACTGTAGAGACTCCTTATTCCCCCTGGAAAGTTTCATTACTTTTAGCTTATACTGGACATAGTGGACCTTTACCAGGATCGGCCTAGGACCCTTGGCTCTGGAGTTGTCTTGGATATCTGTACGATGACAGTGCTCGATCACCGGAGGAGTGGGAAAATTCACTTGACCTAGGAGCTGTGGAATCAGATGTCTCATGAAGCCAAGGATATCTCGCCTCGGCCCTCTCTGGGATGCCAATGAATCGTAGGTTGGAGCGTGTGCTTCGGTTCTCAGCGTCCTCCACCCATGAGGTCAGGTCAGTGTTTTCCTTTTCGAGCACTTTCACACGTTTGACCAGGACTGTTATATCATCCTCGTTTGAGCTGACTCTCTGCTCAAGCTCGATCACCTGCTCTCCAAACATTTGAAGCGATCCATCTATTTTGGTCAAGTTGGCTCCAAGTGAATCAATTTTGGCGTTCATGTGTGAAATCACATCAAGCTTCATTTGCTGCATCATGTACAAAATGCTTTGGAGAGTAACTGTCTCATCACCCATTGAGAGACCAGCCTCTTTCCACTTACACAAAGAGAAGGATATGGCCCAATAACTAGTTGGTTTAGAGCTGAAGATTAGTTTAGTATGCCTTTCTTAAAACCACTAGTAGACCATTGCACAAAGTTTTAGAGTGGAAAAATGTCACAGTGACCTTAAAATCAAGCCGCTGGGTCAGCAGACTGCAGCACACACTCACACCACGGCCCATTTCTGTCATATGAATTCAACAATTAACTTTAATACTGTGACTTTTATTTTGACACCTTAAAATAAAGTGTAACCAAGTTTCCCTATCGGTCAGTCACTACAACGTAGGTCATGACTGACCAATAGGAATCTCGCTAGAGAGGCCAATCTACTTCGCGTGAAACTAAAACAAGCCAATACACATTGGCGTGCAATCATTTGCATCAGCTGCGCGCCCTCGTTAGCGCGGGTATAAACGAGCAGCTGGTGCGATTGCACACTAGCTTTTTGCTTCGGAGCCAAACACTTCGATGCCTCTGCTTCAGTTGAAGTCTACGGTTACGAGCCTCTCTGAACCTCTCGTTCCCGGTGCGGGCGTGACAACACGACAGCGCGAGCAGTCTCTCTCTCTCTCTCTCTCTTTCTTTTTCTTGTTTTTTGTTTAAACTGAGCAAAAAGAAAGAGCTGTTTTAACAGCTGGTAAGGTGCGCTTCGAGCGCTCAAAGGCTGTTATAACAGCTGGTAAGACCAACGAGAGATTCAGCGCACAGACGGGTGCACATTCCCATCTGTGATCGCTGTGACTGTTCCCCTGTGTGTTTCAGCACCAGTGAGAGTAGTTCCTAAAAGAGCTTACACAGATAGTTCGCGTCTTTTTCAAGATGACGTTCTATCTGTGTGTTTCTGGATGCGGTCGTTACCTGGGGTCGCGGGATGGTCACGATCGCTGCCTTGTGTGTCTGGGCCTCGAACACGCACAGGCAGCGTTCGTGGATGAGTCATGTACCCATTGTGGGAAGATGACCATCTCGGAGCTGAGGTCGAGACTCTTGTTCCTGCAAAGGGGCGGAGTCCCCGTGCCTGCACCTCGTTCCAACCCCCCTTCGCGGGTTGCTACGGGCAGTGACACGGGTGACCTGAGGATTACAGTGAGCGCGCTTCCTTCGGGGAACCAACCCCCTAGGAACCCTCACTCCTCTCATGCTCCGCAACCAGTTGAGCTGCCAACGGAACGTTCTGGACCATCCTCGAGATGTGTACCAGTCGTTTCGTTCGGCGCTCCCTGCGACGACTAGATGTCGATCGCTGCATCGGAGGGTGGGTCAGACCTCTCCGCGGACGACGGCTCAGAGTCGCTGCCTCCTTCGGGTGTGCCAGCAGTGCCCGAGTCGGACCCGGAGATGATGGCCATGCTTTCCCGGGCCGCCAACAGGATCGGGCTCGTGTGGAACCCTCCACCGTGTCCCGAGCCCTCGAGGTTGGACGATTGGTATCTCGGGGTGGCGCGCGCTGGTTCTCAGCAACCCACCCCAGTGCCTTTCTTCCCGGAGGTGCATGAGGAGCTCACAGGGACGTGGACGGCACCTTTTACTGCCAGAAACCGTCTCGGTGGCTCCTCCTCCCTCACCACCCTTGATGGCGGGGCAGCTAAGGGATACACGCGTATCCCGCCAGTGGAACGGGCCGTTGCTATGCAACTGTGCCCTAACTCCACTTGGCGTGGAGAACCGTGTCTTCCTTCCCGGGCCTGTAAGTACTCGTCAGACCTGACCGGCAAAGCTTACAAGGCTTGTGGGGAAGCTGCCTCTGCCATGCACGCTATGGCGTTGTTGCAGGTTCATCAGGCCAAGGCACTGAAGGACCTGCACGAGGGTGGTCATGATCCACAAGTTCTCCAAGAACTTCGTGCCGCAACTGACCTCGCGCTTCGTGCGACGAAGGTCACTGCGCGGTCAGTGGGTCGTGCGATGTCCACACTTGTGGTCCAGGAACGCCATCTCTGGCTGTGTCTGGCTGACATGCGGGAGACCGACAAGATCAGGTTCCTTAACTCCCCCGTGTCCCAGACCGGCCTCTTCGGTGACGCGGTCGAGAACTTCGCCCAGCAGTTCTCGGCTGTACAGAAGCAGACTGAGGCCATCAGACACATCCTGCCGCGGCGGTCAGCTGCTGCCTCCACCCCACCGCCCGCGGCTCCTCGGTCTGCTCGTCGCCGTGGGCGTCCTCCTGCGTCTGCCCCTGCTCCCGCGCCGCAGCAGCAGCCTCCATCTAAACGGCGCCGTGGAGCCAGTCGCAGGCAGGGCGCCCCGCCCGTCCAGGCCCCCGCCAAGAGGGGCGGCAAAGACAAGGGTAAGCGGCCCTAGGACGGGCGACCCGGAGATGGAAGGGACTGCTCTCCAGGAGACGATGACTGCATCGCTCCCTCCCCCGGAAGAGGGCCGGGTGGTAAATCCTTTGTTTCATTTTGTTTGTGTTCCGCCGCTGGCCTTAAAACCAGCGGTACCCAAATTCTCAATAAAAGAGCAGTTTCTATCATCTCTGGGTCCGAAGAAGACCCGGAGAGCAGTGGGGGGTTGGAATCCTCACCACTCTCATCCGCCTCTTCTTTCGCCAGCCGGCAGCTGTGTACGGTCCGAGAACGCCACCGAGCCGCCTCCCGCACCTCCTGCCCCGTGGAATCAGGTAAGTGCTGCACAGCACACTCAGACCCCGCTACGGGCCGCCTCCCAGAGAGAGCCCCCCGAGCCGCGTCCCTGTGTTCCACCTCACTGCCCCACTCCGGGTACGCCTACGGTCCCTTTGGTCCCACTTGTACGGTCTCTGCGAGCCTGGTTAGCGCTCCCCAGTCCGTCTCGCTGGCTCATTCGAACCATCAGGCTCGGCTATGCGATTCAGTTCGCCCGGCGTCCCCCCAAGTTTCGGGCCATCCACTCCACTACAGTGAGAGCAGCCGATGCCCATGTCTTGCGTGCGGAGATCGCAGTCCTACTGGCGAAGGATGCGATAGAGCCGGTCCCTCCAGCCGATATGAGGTCAGGGCACTACAGTCCCTCCTTCATTGTACCCAAGAAAGGTGGTGGGTTACGACTGATCTTGGATCTGCGAGTTTTGAATCGGAGCCTCCACAAGCTACCATTCAAAATGCTCACGCAGAGACGCATTTTCGAATGCATCCGTCCCCAAGATTGGTTTGCAGCGATCGACCTGAAGGACGCGTACTTTCATGTCTCGATTCTTCCTCGACACAGGCCATTCCTGCGCTTTGCGTTCGAGGGTCGAGCATATCAGTACAAGGTCCTACCCTTCGGGCTGTCCCTGTCCCCACGTGTCTTCACGAAAGTCACGGAGGGGGCCCTTGTTCCCATGAGAGAACAGGGCGTTCGCATCCTCAACTATCTCGACGACTGGCTCATACTAGCACACTCTCGAGATCAGCTATGCGAACACAGGGACCTAGTGCTCAGGCACCTCAGCCAGTTGGGTCTTCAGGTCAACTGGGAAAAGAGCAAACTCTCCCCTGTGCAGAGGATCTCTTATCTCGGTATGGAGTTGGATTCGGTCACCCAGACAGCGCGCCTCACAGAGCAGCGTGCTCAGTCGGTGCTGAACTGCTTGAACACGTTCAAAGGCAGGACAGCGGTCCCACTGAAATTCTTTCAGAGGCTCCTGGGGCATATGGCAGCGGCAGCAGCGGTAACCCCGCTCGGCCTACTTCATATGAGACCGCTTCAGCACTGGCTTCACGGCCGAGTCCCGAGATGGGCGTGGCATCACGGCACTCACCGGGTGGCAATCACACCGGCGTGCCGCCAGACCTTCAGCCAGTGGTCAGACCCCTTGTTCCTGCGGGCAGGAGTCCCCTTGGAACAGGTGTCCAGGCATGCTGTGGTATTCACAGATGCCTCTGCCACCGGCTGGGGTGCCACGTACAACGGGCATGCAGTGTCAGGGGTGTGGATGGACCCCCAACTGCATTGGCACATCAATTGCCTCGAGTTGCTGGCAGTACATCTCGCTCTGAGCCGCTTGAAAAGGCCGCTACAGGGCAGGGACGTGCTGGTCCGTACGGACAACACGGCGACCGTTGCGTACATCAACCGACAAGGTGGTCTACGCTCCCGTCGCATGTCGCAACTCGCCCGCCATCTCCTCCTCTGGAGTCAGAAGCATCTGAGGTCGCTTCGAGCCATGTATGTCCCCGGCGTGCTCAACCGTGTGGCCGACGAGCTATCACGAGCTGTGCTTCCGGGAGAATGGCGACTCCACCCCCAGGCGGTTCAGCTGATCTGGAGAGAGTTCGGGGAGGCTCAGGTAGACCTGTTTGCCTCCTCAGAGACCTCCCACTGCCAGCTGTTTTACTCCCTGACCGAGGGAACACTCGGCACGGACGCACTGGCTCACAGCTGGCCCCGGGGCCTTCGCAAATATGCGTTTCCCCCAGTGAGCCTACTTGCGCAGACACTGTGCAAAGTCAGGGAGGACGAGGAGCAGGTCCTTCTGGTGGCTCCCTATTGGCCCACCCGGACTTGGTTCCCAGAACTCATACTCCTCGTGACAGTCCCTCCCTGGCCCATTCCTCTGAGGAAGGATCTTCTGACTCAGAGACGGGGCATCCTATGGCACCCGCGTCCAGACCTCTGGAAACTCCATGTCTGGTCCCTAGACAGGACGCGGAGGTTTTAGGTGACTTACCCCTTGAGGTACTTAACAACATCACTTCAGCACGGGCGCCGTCCACGAGACATGTTTACGCCCTGAAGTGGAACCTGTTCGTCGAGTGGTGTTCTTCTCGTCGAGAAGACCCCCGAAGATGTTCGATAGGGTCTGTGCTTTCCTTCTTGCAGCAGGGGTTGGAGCGTAGACTGTGTCCCTCCACCCTCAAAGTACATGCTGCCGCTATTTCAGCTTATCACGACCACATAGATGGCAAAACAGTTGGGAAGCACGACCTGGTCGTCAGGTTTCTTAGGGGGGCGAGACGATTAAATCCTCCTCGACCCCCCTCCATACCCTCTTGGGATCTTTCCCTGGTGCTTCGAGCACTTCAGGATGTTCCCTTTGAGCCTCTGCAGTCAGTAGACTTAAAGCTTCTTTCCATGAAGACTTTGCTGCTGGTTGCACTGGCCTCTGTCAAGAGGGTAGGAGACCTGCATGCATTTTCGGTCGACGAATCGTGCCTAGAGTTCGGGCCGGGTGACAGCCATGTGGTACTAAGACCCCGGCCTGGCTATGTGCCCAAGGTTCCTACCACTCCCTTCAAAGACCAGGTAGTGAACCTGCAAGCGCTGCCTTTGGAGGAGGCAGACCCAGCCCTGGCTTTGCTCTGTCCCGTTCGCGCTCTGCGTATGTACGTGGACAGAACTCAAAGCGTCAGGACCTCAGACCAGCTCTTTGTCTGTTACGGAGGCCAGCAGAAGGGAAAGGCTGTCTCCAAGCAGAGGATGGCCCACTGGATAGTGGATGCCATCGCCTTGGCTTACCAAGCACAAGGCGTGCCCTGCCCGCTCAGGCTGCATGCACACTCCACGAGAGGCGTTGCATCCTCCTGGGCGCTGCCACGTGGCTCCTCGCTAACAGATATCTGTAGAGCTGCGGGCTGGACGACACCTAACACGTTCACTAGATACTATAGCCTACGTGTAGAGCCGGTCTCCTCCCGTGTTCTCACCCTAGACGGGTAGAAGCACGGAGAGGCCTGGCTCCGTCGGCTTGCTGCACCCTACTGTGCACCCTTATTGCTCCAGAGTAAAACCTGTCGAGTCCTCCAAACCCCTCGGCCCGGACTTGGCGGAGCGTCCGGCGCCAGGCCCTTATCCGCTGAATCCTTGAGAACCGGATCTGGGCTGGGTTCCATATGTGTGACCCTACGGGGATCCCATATGTGTATACTTCCACGGACACTCCTATCGGAAGCCCGTGTCTTTCCCTTGGGCTAAGTCACCCATTATTTCGTATGCAGTACAACCTCGGGTTAGTCCATACGTATTTTCCACATAACTCTTTGAAGAAGTGGCTTCCGCAGCGTTCTCCTTCCTAAACGGGGAGGGCACGCTTCCCAGTGTTATCAAATATCTCACTGTATGGGTTATCACGGAACAACAGTGTCAGACTCACTCTGTGTAGGCCTCCTCCTATCGTCCTTCCAGGCAAGGAGGTGTAGAGGCTTGCACAGGGGCGCTGGATGGGGTGCAGCGGCTGTGGCGCTTTGGTAGGGATTCCTATTGGTCAGTCATGACCTACGTTGTAGTGACTGACCGATAGGGAACGTCTCGGTTACATATGGTAACCCTCGTTCCCTGAGGGAGGGAACGGAGACGTAGGTCCCGTCGCCACATCCGCTGCCGCCCGCCGGGGCGTTTATACCCGCGCTAACGAGGGCGCGCAGCTGATGCAAATGATTGCACGCCAATGTGTATTGGCTTGTTTTAGTTTCACGTGAAGTAGATTGGCCTCTCTAGCGAGATTCCTATTGGTCAGTCATGACCTACGTCTCCGTTCCCTCCCTCAGGGAACGAGGGTTACCATATGTAACCGAGACGTTTTTTTATTAAAAATTCAAACACACTTTTGCAGGAACATGAGGGCATATGACATAAGGCAACATTGAGGTTTTTATTTTTACAACTTACTGCGCATAATAACTTGATAAACTATGGATGGTGTTGCAGTTATGTACACCAGCTTACCACAGACCTTATTTTACTCATACATTGAATTTTTTCTTTATTTGTTGACAAATCACACAACAATTAAATACAAAATAACAATAACAGTAAAAATCAGTAAATAAATAATGATATTAATACTGGAGGGAACCACTGGCGAATCAGTCTTCTGGGTCTTGACGTCATAAACCAGATTATTAACATGTAACGACACATTTAATGATCAGAAACTTCACATTCACAGTGTTCTGAGTCTGAGCAGCTTCACAGAGGCGGAGGAGTTTGTGAATGCAGCAAACGTAAACTATTTAAACTTCCTCTTCATATTTCAGCATAATATTACAAATAATTAAGAACATAGTAAAAAATATTACTTCATGCCAAAATAAATATCAACTAAACAATACTAACAGAAATGTGTCTTACAAAAGTGGTTTGTTTCTTTTTCACAATACATACTCTTTCAAAGCCGATTTACGAGGAATAATGCAACACTTTCATCACTTTATTCACAGGAATGAACTTCAGGAGAAGCTAAAACTATTTCTCATGCCTCATGCCATATTAAATAGACATTATCTAAACATACATATTCAAAAAGAAAAAAAATAACAAATACACTTTCAGACTTTCACAGTTTGACATAGACATGCTTGCTCACTGTTATGTGAATACTTTAAGATTTTTTTTCTAACAATAATTGATGGATTTAATATAGAAAAATTACCTTGTAGTTCATGAATTATAATTGGTCACCTTTCAGTTTCCAGCTGATCTTTATATGTCCCTTTAACCAGTAAACAAATTAATCTTGCTGAGGAATGCAGTCCAAATGTTATAAACTAAATATATATTGCAGACAGATGTTGACCAATCCTCTTCGGTTGGTTCTGAAGGCAGTGAAATGTTCTGGACTACTGTACAATATTTTCCATTGGGATACTTTGGTCATGAATTACTTGGGAGGAATTATGTTCTGTTTTCCTGATCCAGCATTTGTGTTTCTTAATGACAGTAAATATAATCAGAGCCAGCAGAACGCCAGAAGCACCGGCAGTGCAACAGACAAAGCCCAAAACCTTATATCTGGAGGGAGGAAGAGAACACAGTTTTAAAAAAATGTTTTTTTTAACTCACTAGCTACAGTACGTTTACATGGACACCTTTTGGTTCAATCGGAATTAACTTTTTTGAATTGATTTTTTGACATGCACTCTGCACGAATATACCGCCGCTGTTCACGCATAACTATTCTCCTCTGGTTCTTTATTTGTTTTAAACAGCAGACTTAATATTTATCCGTCTCTGGTCATGATTTGGAGATAATGAACATATTAACCGTTTTGCCGCTGCTTATATTGATCACGCAGTAAAACCCTGCGCCCCAAAACCAGTCGTGTGTGTGTGAGAGTCTGAAACAAGCACTGGTGGCCGTTGTCCTGCTCCACTACACACACACTGAGTGAAATGAGGATTTTAGAATAACGGGACACTCATTTATACGACACTTTATTCAACAGGAAGAACCATAGACATCATATAGATAGACGCCATATCGACCGCTACTGCCTATTGGCGCGGACGAGCCGTGGAGCCGCCATCTTAAACCGGTCACCCGCTCCGCTCAGTGTAATCTGTTTGGCAGGAGCAATGAGCTGCCAGCGCATTAAATTAATCATATCTCACTGATAGAGCTGCACGAGTAACACAAAAATCATAATCGCCGATTATTCCCTTGAAATTGTAATTGCGATTATTAATTACGATTATCACAATTAACATTGAATAGGCGTATTATAATACATTTTTACACAAAAATTGTTAACACACACACACAAGTACTGTCCCCCTTTACTTAACATAGCCTACCGCCGCCGCATTTGCGCGTGAAATTGAAGAGTGCGCGCTACGAGCACAGTATAGCAACGGGACAGGGGTGCGTTTCCCAAAGCCAACTATGGTCGCAAGTTCCGTCGTTACCAATAGAGTTCAATGGAAATTGCGATCATAGTTGGCCAACGATGCTTTTGGGAAACGCACCCCAGGACAGTAAAGTCCGTTTTTCTGAGGTGAAAGTCTTTTTATTTCAGCGTACACTTACGTCACTGCCTGGTATGTCATATTGTGCTGGGTTTTCTGTAGTAGTCGTGATTCGCCTCTCATAACATAATTATGCTCTAAACACACACGCAGAGTGGATTTTCTTTTGTAATTGCAGCTTTGAACGATTACGTAATCGTGGCATCCGTAATCGTAATCGCGATTAGAAATTCAATTAATTGTGCAGCCCTACTAACTGAATAACGAAATGATTTTCACGCGGGTTTTTTTGCTGCAAAGGTCATACACGTAGCTACGATACAGGACACATTGAATATTTTGTTCACAAAATACAACCAATAGTACGGTAATGCAGGGTCGGCGCTATGGTGGGGCATTCGAGGGCCGTGCCCCCCCTAGCGCTCATTGATGCCCCTCCTACCAGAGTTTCTAATACAATGCTAAATCATAAATCAGATGTAGGCTATGTCTAATGAGATCTAATATGTGTTAGTGCCAAGAATTTTCACGTGAAGAAATAATGTTGGATATATTCAATCCGACTTATATTTTTAAGTGCTTGAATGGTCCAGTGGCGGAATTTTAGACTGGCGTGCAAGAGATTCTGGGTTCTAACCCACACTCAAATTTTTTTTTTTTTTTTTTTCTCATTAAAACCGATTATGTTTATCAGTGGTTGTCAGGGACATGTTTGAGTGCATTTTACGTTGTGATTTCACCGGTACGAATAGAGATTTCTCCGCAACCGATCAAGCGCGCGTCCGTTTGAAGATGTTTCTTGTGGCAGCGCGAGCCACAAGAGAACACTATCAGCACCACAGATCACCACAGCACTTTGAATGGCGTGTCCCAAAAAATATCCCTTTTAGTTATTTTTTTCAATATTAAATGTACAAATTTTTACTTAAATGAAATAATGGCTTGGTTGAATTCTAATGTATAATTTCTTGATAACAGACCGCTGCTAAGTATAGCACACCGTTGCCATTAAAAACAGAGCATTGCCATGGACACAGTATGTTCACGCGGAAGCAATACAATCGTTTTTAAATCAAACTTCTATAAATTAATTTTTTTTTGTGTGTGTAAAATTATTTATTTGTAAAGTAGCCACAAATTCGCAATTAACAAATAATAATAATAAATAAAAAACGTGTTTCGTTTTTTAAAGCATTTCTGCTGTGTTAGCAGAAAAAAAAAATTTCTCAAACGGCAGTGCCCCCCGCGGATGACCCAATGCCCCTCCAGTAGATCTGCTCTGGCGCCGACTCTGCGGTAATGTTAAATGTTAAATCTTACTTGTGAAAAGTAATCCCCGAGTGATGGTCCGCCGATTTGAGCAGGAATATGCTGCACAGTGCTCTGGCATCTACTGCTGCTATGCAACGCAAATAGGAGTATGACCGGTTTAAGATGGCGGCCGCATTTCTTGCGCCACAGCGGCCAATAGGGCATCTAGTCTCTATATGATGTCTGTGGAAAGAACGGCTTGTTCTGTGCGTCTCACGTCATTACGCTATTTCAACGTCATTGCACATGCGCAATCTTTTCAGTTTCGGTTTTTAATCAGATCAAGTGTTTACATGTTCTCTCGATCAGATTTACAAAAGGAATAAACCAGCCCTTTCAATCTGATTGAAATTCAAATCGGATCGAGCTCAATCAGTTTGATTAAGTGATGTTTACAAGGCTTTTTAGTCCGATTGAGCCGTCAGTTCGATTATAAGGGTCCATGTAAACGCAGCTACTGTTTAAAGATTGTGTACATCTCTCAATGTCTCCTGTTTTACTTACTATGTTGTTCAGTATCATTAGTTGTGTGATCTTTATATGTTCCCGTTGAGCGTGTACCAGGTTCTGTAGAGAATATCAAAGGTTAATCACACAGTTTAACATTTGCTGTTCAAATCATGATGAATAATCCTCAGCTGTCCAAATGTTTTAAATAATAATATTTCTGCTCATCCACTGATCTTCTCTCACCTGTGACTGTGACTGTGATCAAGACTTTATTATTAGAGTCCAGAACTCTGTATGTTCCAGTGTCAGTGACTGTAAACTTTTTAATAGTCAGATTTCCATCACTGTCAGTCAGTCGATCACTGCTGACCCCGTGACCTCTCCTCCACACCTCTGTCCAGCCGGAGCGAGAGTTTTTCTCCACTTTATCAGCGTTGATCAACAGAACATCCAACTTCAGATCCTCTCCTTTATTCACAGAGATCTCATCTGAGAACAAACAGAGACATTCATCATTATTATAATGGTGTCAATCAATCAAGACATACAAATTTAAACATTTAAAAATCAGCCATTGGAAACCCCGTATTGGAGACGATTGATCTTATATATTATGCGGGACGTGTCCCATTCAGAGTCTCTGATGGTTACAGGCCCTGCAAGACCAACACAATCACTGAAGGAAATCCAGAAAACTCAGTTTTGACTTTACCATGAATATGAAGATGATATTCCCTGATCTGTCGCTGCACTTCTCTCTGATCATTATTGTAATAGACTCTTAAAATGTATTTCCCAGCGTCACTGTAGATCAGATCCTTGATGATGACGTCACATGATCCTTCTTTAAACACTCTGTCATTTTTACTCTCACATTTTTTATTCGCACAAACAAGGATGTTTTTTGAGAGTCTGTTTAAAACAATATCTGAAATGTCTCTGGCCTCAAATTCACACGGCAGAGTGGCGTTTTCTCCTTTCTTCCCCGTCACAGATCGAGGGGTGTTTCCTACAGGAGTGGTTTCTGCAAACACACAGAAACAAACAAAGTATCAATACCTGTACAAGACTAAAACAGGAAAATAAAAAAATAAAAAACTGGTCAAAAAGTCCAAAATGGCAAAAATACATATGTATTATAAACACAGTATGTGTCTAAATCCCAGCTGATTATTCTCTTCATTCACAGTTAAGACCTGATCCACTTTTAGGACAGTGTCTTATTGGTCTTTCAGAGCTTCATTCATGAACAGGTGACGATCAGAAAAGCTGAAAAATTTGGCTGCTAAAATACAGCCAGTTCTGTAAGGTTCTGTAAACATTCCTGAACTATGTTTATTAATAGATGAACTGAATGATGTCATGTCAGTGATGATCAGTGTTGCCAGATGTACGATAATTATCGTATTTGTACGATAATTTTGACCTCTGTACGATGTACGATCAATAATGAAAAAAATCCCATAATGTAGTACGACAATTTCAGAGTTTTCAGTCGTTCGTCCAAACACACATCCTACCGCTTCTCTCTCTGACCCAGAATCATTTCGCACACCTGCCTGCACGCAAGCACACACACACACACACACAGGCACCCCCTGTGCCTGTGTGTATACGTGCACACACACACACACAGCCACCCCCCCCCCCCACCCCCGTCAACAAAACCAAACAATCAATCCAACATGTTGGGATAAATAGCTGTATTCTGCACGTTTACGTCGTGTACGATAATAACTTCTGGTACGATAATTGGACATTTCCAATCTGGCAACACTGGTGATGATGTAATATATGCTGGGTAATTTCCATTATTAAAGTTGCAGTAGGGAGTTTTGAGAAAATGTTGACTTAGCCTGAAAATTTGAACAAGCACAACTTCCAGGTCCAACCCCCTTGCTCTCTGCTGCGCTACAGCCCTCCCTCCACAGCTCCTCCCTCCACAGCTCCTCCCTCCACAGCTCCTCCCTCCACAGCGGAGCCTGCCGTGAACGCGCACGCTAGTAAACAGGACCACCGATGACGGCAGATTATAAACAGTTATGGAACATTCACTAATAGGGACGAAACATCAACGATATGCTTTACATTGACTATGGCCTGCCCATACTTTGACTACAAACTTGGTCCTCAAATCATTATGTATTTTGCAATACATGTAACTTTATAACGTCGCACTCTTTCTATAAGTTATAAATAGATAGTAAGATAACGTTAAAGGATTAGTTCACTTTAAAAAAAAACTTTTGCTGATAATTTACTCACCCCCATGTCATCCAAGATGTCCATGTCTTTCTTTCTTCAGTCGAAAAGAAATTAAGGTTTTTGATGAAAACATTCCAGGCTTTTTCTCCATATAATGGACTTCAATAGGACACAAACGTTTCAAGGACCAAATGACAGTTTCAGTGCAGCTTCAAAGGGCTTTAAACGATACCAGACGATGAATAAGGGTCTTATCTAGCGAAACGATCGGTCATTTCAAAAATAAATAAAAAACTTTAAGTTTTATAAGCACAAATTCTCGCCTTGCTCTGTTCTGTGATGCACGTTCGTGACTCTCCTGTTTGAACTCGTTCATCAAAATGAACAAATCTTTTTCGAATCATTTCGTTCGTTGAATGAACGAAATGACTCCGAAAAAGACTCGTTCGAAATGAACAAATCTTTTTGCGAGTCATTTCGTTCGTTGAATGAACGAAATGACTCGGAAAAAAGATTCGTTCATTTGGATGAACGTGTTCGAACAGGAGAGTCACGAACGACGGTACGCGCTCGCGCTGTGCAAGAGAGGGGTGATCAGCGCGTACACGAGCGTGATTGACACTGCTAAGACATTCCTCCTGGCTCTGATTGGTTGTTTCTGACCGGGAGCGGTGTATTTCTGCAAATGGCAATAGGACCACTGGGAGGAGCCAGAGGAGCTCGATTTTTTCCACATATTATCTGTCTCATATTCTACTGTGAGGACATAATGACAGTTTTAACAAATATTTGTTTACAAAAGCTACCTACTGGAGCTTTAACCCACGAATGTCAAGCAAATTCACTTAGTGAAAAATAGAAACAATCGACTTGATCAACTATAAGGAGCTAAAAATCAAACATTGTTACAATTTAACAAGAAAAATTATACTGACCGCTATATTTGATAAACAGCAGCAGCAGCAGAAGTTTTGAAAACCTGATGATAAAAACAGAAGAGCTGGTTTATGTCACAGATACAGACACACACACACACACACACACACACACACACAGGGATAAAACGCTTTCCTGAACTAGCCTATATGGTAAAATATTACTAAACAATGACTTTCATTTTCAGTGATCCACAGCAAAAAACAGGCTTTAGAAATTCACTAGCAATCTAATACTTATCTGTTATCTCTATAACTTAAGAAACATCATCATAATAGCAATAATTGATTCCGCATTCCGATTTATTTTCGCGTCACTATATTAGGATTAAACAAACAGAACTATTGGTAGCTAAAATAACAAGCTGGATTTATATTAAAAAACTTACATGGTTCTGCAGGAACTGTATCTTCACTTCAGGCGTCGACAGATTGTAATCAGCTCGTTCAGTGAGATGAAACACAATCAAAAGTGTCCCATTCTCGGAGTGTCTCATCGGGAGAATCCCCCGGAAATTCCCGATCATAAATTGTGTCAGTTTGACATGGATGGGAAATTCATGGTTTATTTTCAATGAGAGAGGCCCAACGAAGGTGATTTAACACACACACACACACACACACACACACACACACACACACACACACACACACACACACACACACACACACACACACACACACACACACGTCCGCAAATTAAACTAATTATTGATATAATACCACTTATTAGGCTATAGGTTAAGTAGCCTATGTAGTGTCAGTACAAATCGACTGTCTCTTTCCTGTGCACACACACACTTATAAAGCTGATGGACGTATCTGAGCACTCTGATGTTGTATATATAGCCATATATGCTTCGTGACTCTTTATTTGTGTTACAGTCACTCACTGAGCAGCTTTGTCCCGGAGCACACCGTACTGTTCAGTGTTTTCTTTCTTCTTCTTTTTTCTTCATGTAGGCCTAAGCCTATAACCTGTAGGCTATTACATTTTATCATATATTCTGTCATATAAACTATATTAAAAAAAAAACTAAAATAATTAGGGCATCATTTGCCTCCAACTCTGTTGATATTAATTACAGTTATTATAATTGTTGTTGTCGTTACGTTTATTTTATTGCCACATTTTAATATGTAAATTATATCATCAGAAAACTAAACACATTCAGCTTTGTCAGGGTTTTATGCATTTGTGTTTATTTCAGCAGTTTATGGCTGCTGTAAATTTTTCCTCCCACAAGATGGCGCTGTTTTAGACACTAATGCTTCAAATCTTTTCCCCAAACAGAGAAAAGCTTTAAAAAAAATTTTAAGAGGCTTCATTTCTCCATCCCTAGTGTAAAGTAAAGTGAGCAAAACCAAAACTGAACGTAACCCACAAATGTAGCACTTCCTGAAATTGAAATTTATATCAAAGATCAATCAAACATCTAATACATCAAGTCGGCCTATATCCTTTTCAACAGCCCCTATAAACCAGTTCATATGTTTCAGTTTCAAGTTTTTTTAATAAATGATATTTTATTAATAAGGTTCGGGAGGAACACGTTCTAATGATCAAACAATCAAGTCATTCCAGCCAGACGTCAGCAATCAGTAATCAACAGGTCCACTCAATCAGCATGAGTAAAGCCTATAAATATACGTAGTCGACTCACCCTTATTCCTCTACAGTTTTCAGCATCCCTCCACCACCCCATCTCCTCACACTTTCCTGGTTATCTTCCTAAACAGAGAAAGGGGGGAGTACTCTGGGTTCGGGCCCAATTTCCGAGCTCGGAGCCCTCCTCCCCCCGGACAGCACGCCAAATACGCATAACCATTTACTCTCTGATCATTCGTAAGTGTGAACTCATGAACACATTTGTATTGCCTTGTGAGGAGGCAATACAACACATAACACATTTGTATTTGTATTGTCGTGGTGAGGAGGGGTTGAGGTTCGGTGGGCTTGGGATCTCGACACTGCTTTTTGCGGATGATGTGGTCCTGATGGCATCATCGGTCCGTGACCTTCAGCTCTCACTGGATCGGTTCGCAGCAGAGTGTGAAGCGGCTGGGATGAGGATTAGCACCTCTAAATCTGAGGCCATGGTTCTCAGCAGGAAACCGGTGGAGGGCCAACTCCAGGTAGGGAATGAGTCCTTACCCCAAGTGAAGGAGTTCAAGTATCTCGGGGTCTTGTTCACGAGTGAGGGGAGACTGGAGCAGGAGATCGGCCGGTGTTATGTTCATGTGTCTTGTGAGAGTGCCTGTGTTTGTTTTCTCTTCTGCTCTCTCTCTCTCTCTCTCCCTGTCGATCTCTTAGGCTGTCCTTGACCGCTGGTTGGCTCACGAGGCTATCAGTCATCATTAATCGATGTGAAGTCGACCTATCCGCTGCCAGTAATGTTTCCGCTGGCAGATAAAAGGACGCTGGAAAAGAGTGAATGGAGTTGAGTAGTTCTAACCCGCCAGCTTGTGTCAAGATGATTTATGACCCTATGATTGACAGGTGGGCGGTGCTAACCTTTGACCTTCCGGAGGATGTTCCGGAGGCCCCTTTGATGTAGGGATTAACCTTTGACCTATCGATCAATCAAGTTGACAGGTGGGGGGGGCTAACCTTTGACCTTCCGTGGTCCTCCGGAGGTCCTTTGATGTAGGGATTAACCTTTGACCTATCGATCGATCAAGTTGACAGTTGTCTTTGCCCTATTGACCTTTGTATTATACGTCAAGTTGCCAGTTGTTAGGGTTGATCTGGGTTTGACAGTTGTCTTTGATCTGTATTATGATGGATGATTTTGCCATTTAGTTTTACCCCTATTGACCCCCGGGGACTTTTTGCTTTGGGAAATTCCCTCCACGCCAGCTGTGTCGGGGTTAGTGAGAAAATAATTTTTTCTAATGTTACATATAGATTAGAGTTATCTTTTCAAAACAAAAATAAAATCATCTTACCGTTTCAGAGTTGAGGATCTTTTGAAAAAGTTGAAAAGAGTTCCTCTTTTGGAAAGAGTGCCTTTTGCATTTTGACAGTCTTTGAGCTAAATGTGTGTGACATCCGATATCCTGGCATTCCTGAAGCATACTATATACATTTGCTGTGTGTGTGTGTGTGTGTGTGTGTCTCTCTCTCTCTCTCTCTCAAACACCAGCGCATGACAGGCATGGTCTCTTCGCTAAGTGTGTGCGTCTGTCTGTGAGTGTGTGAGACGTCACCCTATTCCTGCTGGGGAGTGAAAGTGAGAAAATATCTCACACTAAGTAGAGTTGAAAAACATTAATTCCTTTAAAATAAATAAAAATCATCTTACCTTTTCACTATGGAATTGGATTAAAACCGGCCTTTTGCATTTTGACAGTCTTTGAGCTAAATGTGTGTGACACCCGATATCCTGGCATTCCTGAGCACGCTATATAAATGGGGATAGTGAGAAAAAGAGATTTTTCCAATAATGGCACATATCTTACACTAACGTTGAAAAGCACTGATCTTTAAAATTATATAAATGAAACGGTTAATAAAATATCTTTTCAAAACAAAAAATAAATAAATACATTTTCACCTGGGTTGAAGAAGTAAATCTACCGCCATGTGTCTGGCCTCGTGGGTATAAGGGTTTGATTTAATGGAAGTTGTGAAGGTTTTATGTTTGAACTTTGACACGGGGCTTCACAGGATCTCCCTCCATATTCCAGAGGAGAGGGGATTGCTGAGGACGGTGACAGTGAGAAAATATCTCACACTAACTAAAGTTGAAACACATTCTGTTCTTTAAAAGTATATAAATGAAATATTTGTAAAATTTACATTTAGTCATTTACAAATATAATATTTTCACATTAACTAAAGTTGAAACACATTCTGTTCTTTAAAAGTATATAAATGAAATATTTGTAAAATTTACATTTACAAATATAATATTTCAGAGTTTTTCTAATAATGACACACTAACAGCAGTTGAAAAAGTTGAAAAACATTCTGTTCTTTAAAAGTATATAAATTATATGATTATATCGTTCATTTTAAAAATAACCATCTTTTCTAAATTACTGAAACACAGTGCACCAATTAGTTTTGTTTTAGATGAACACAAAATAAAGAAAATCATCTTACATTTTCAGAGAATTGAAGAAGTAAATCCCAACACATCATTGTCCATATAAGGTATGAATGTATTTACAAAGATGCAATAAGTTTTGATACAAAATATCCCGGAGTGTTTTTCTCCCACACCGGCGTTTTGACAGTCCGTGATTCAGAGTGGAGGAGGAATGTGTGTGTGTGTGTGTGTGTGTGTGTGTGTGTGTGTGTGTGTGTGTGTGTGTGTGTGTGTGTGTGTGTGTGTGTGTGTGTGTGTGTGTGTGTGTGTGTGTGTGTGTTACATGATACCCTCCGCATTGCTGGGGACAGTGAGAAAAATAAAAGAAGATTTCAATTAAGTCTTAATAAAAACGTTGTAATACAGTCGTATCTTCTATTTATCTTTTGTTTAACGGTGACCTAAAGTATAATTTTATTAATATAGCCATAATGATTTTTGTACTGTATCCCGTACACCTAAACACGACCAAAAACAGCATTTTTACATTGTTTTTACATACTGTTTTCCATAAATTAACTAATCTCCATATTTAAATTAAATGATTATAAATATAGAATAATAACAAGTATGTTACTAAAATGAATTCAAACGATTTAAACATAGTTTTAGCTAAATGACTTTTATATAAAAAAGTATATAAATATAAAAATACCTTACATTTTCATAGTGCCGAAGATGTAGTTCTTTATGCAATGATAAAAACAGTCCAAAGTCATAAACAAAGCCCTCCTGGTTCCTTCAGTGATAAACTACAGGGTGAAATGAATGCTTGAGCCCCGAGATGCAGGACAGATGAGCCTCTGGGGTACACTGTCACAGTAAAGTTAGTGTGCTTTCCAGAGTTTTATTCATACTAAATTCATTTAAAAGCATAATATTAAAAGTTTAAATTAGATCTTTTAAAATTAAAAGACTGTTTAAATCAAAGCTTTAACGTTTTATTAAAATTGTATCTTCTATTTATCTTCTTAGAAGACTTATGTGTGATATAAATGATTTGACATAAATTTAACCTAAGGTATTATTTTTACTAAACAGTTTAAAGCAATTTTAAAATTGTAAAGCAAAAACTGTACTTTGGTATCTTAGATCTTATACAAAAATATTTCAAACAGTATCGCAGCAATTTTACTCGTCTTAATTCAAAGCATGATCTTACTTTTTCTACGGTAGCTATGATCTAGTGAAACCCTTTACTGAGAATATACTATCGGTTATCTTCTCAAAATATATATGTAGAACTTTAAAATGTTAGCATTTGTTGATGCGACAGTTTGTCTGTTGGAACAGCCTTTGGGAGAGCTGATGATACTATAGCAGGAAACATGGCCTTTGACCTCCTCCATTTTGGAGGATTTAGTCCTTAAAGGTACGCTGTGTATGAATTTACCCCATCTAGCGGTGAAATTGTATTTTGCATTCAAACGAATAGTGCTCTCTAGCGCATCGCTTTTTCAAAAGCGTGTTGCAACTACGGTAACCGTTATGTGTCACGAAGCTACAGTACGACATGTCTTCCAATAGCACATCATCGAGTTTAACTATACATGTTCTACTGTTACGCTACCTATATAATAAATTAAACAATCAAGCAATGAAAAAAAAAAAAAAACCTTGTCATTTAGACCATAACATTGACTTACCTGTCGAGAAGAAAGCAGGACTTCAGCGTCCCTTTCAACTTCTTTCTCCTTCATTAGCTCTATCCACCGGGGAAAAGCTAATATTTACCCTCGTTTTGAATTTGCCGGTCACGTTTCCTTTTAAATAAAATGTTTATGCTTTTTGGTTACGAGGATTGCATTATGAAGTACCGCACAGTGCAGCCTTTCAAATTTGCCGGGGGAGTGACAAGCGCCTCTCACTGACCTCCTTGAACGAAAACGCGTTGAGGTAGGCTAGTGCTTTTTGTCCCTCTCTGCTATTATAGTTTTTCAAGATGGCGGAACGACATAGAAGTCTCCATGGACTTACCCGTCCCATGCAAATAAAGATAAGAAATTCTTCGCTTACGAGGACAAGTCAGATCATTGGCAGAGCTAATTTTACACTAATGAGATCATATTTATGAATAAAGACATTGATTTTAGCTAATAGAATACTTTTTAAAAAAACTACTGTACCTTTAATTTCAGATGTGTAAATTACAAAACAGCATTTTTCAACCGAGTGAATCTACACGTGAGAGATCTTCAGAAGTCATAACTTCAGGGGTCAAGGGGTCTCCTGAGAATACTTAATTTCCCTTAAAAACCATCGATTAAGTTTAACGACACTAGCTTGCAACGCTACCCCAAAAATCAAATACTGTATTAACCTTTTCAAAGGATAATCTAACTTTAAAGTTAGAATAAAACGTTCAAAACAAAACATATCTTCATACCTGTTGTGTTCGGACGCAAGGCCATTAACTGGTTCTTTTGTTTTATACATTTACTTTGCTTATTTCTACAAATATCAGCCTGATAAATATGGAGTTATTACATGATGAACAAGATAATCATGCTACCAAATTTTTTTATTTCAGTTTTTTAAGAAAAAGCAATGTTTTAAAATACAACTAAACCATGATAACAGATAATTTTTGACAGACCTAGAAATGCATGTTGATTACCAAGTTTCAGGCATAGTGCAATTGTGCAATGTTCGAGAAAGCTAATATTGGTGTAATCTTTTGTGCGGTCTCACCCACAACGCAAAACTTTGTGTTGGCTGATCCAGGCATAGCTTTACTAAAAGAAAATAATATGCAAGTCATTATCAAACTTTAATTAAACCATATTTTATTAATATTATGGTTTCATGTTGATTTAAAGTTTTTGTTTGTTTGTTATTAACCTTTTTATTTTTTACATCCAGCACAAATTAAAGAGATGTATGAGCTAATGGTGTTCCCTGACCCCAAATAATCAGATAATGGAATGTTCACAAGCGACAGTTAGATATTCTCCCGCTTAGTATGTGTGTAAATAGTTGTGCTTAAATGTTTGGGTTATTTTTACACAACAACGTATTTTGTCACACCGTAGCGATATTTATATAACATATTTTGTCACACGCTTGTAAAGACTATGGCCTACCTTTAAAACATAATCTTTATACAGGAATCACTCGTGTCCAAAACATCCATGTAAGATTCAAAAGACCAAATCACTAAGAAAAGAGGATTGAAAAGCATCGTTTATAACAAATACACAAAAGTTTGCAAATGATGGTTTTATTACTATTCAGATAGCAGACGACACTGTTTCACATTTTGAATGTCGGACTGTATGTGTTTTAGGTAAAGACTTTGCTTTGAGAGCCGTCAATAGTGTTTATAGGAATAAATGACCATTAATAATTTAAGCGATAGTATTTCTGTTTGATAACTAAATTGATACTTTGTTTAGTGTAACTTTCCCTCTATCTACGATGTGAAATCACACAAAGTATTAATGCGAAAAGTAAGGGGGTGTTGTGTTACACTTAAACTATTACAGCAGAATCACAACTGACTATTGCGCTGAGATAGGCGTATTCATTAAAGCTCGAGGCTGTTAAACAAAGTCCCGCACTATGGCTGATAAAATTGCACAAAAGTAAATTCTAGAGGCCAACTTGCTAAAAAGTAAATACGGCACGAACCATTTAAAACAAATACAGAAGAGCCACTTGCTACTAGTCGATTACGCCGTTTACATATTGTTTCTTTTTGTTTTGTACAGTTTGCAAAAACTATAGTCTACGAGCGTGGTCAAACATATAGGAGTTTATGAAAAACATATCAAAAATTGAATTAAATTCTTCTATGCGACTGTTTAAGACTAAACCAATCAAATTTCTTTTAGAACATCTTTCTGCTATGTCTACGAAACATCGTCATGAAAGATGAGTATTGCTGTTTTTCTGTTACCTATAAAACTATTACGCTTCAAACTCGTCTAACTATTGCACATTTCACAGCACGGTCATAGATACACAGTTATGTTGTGCATGTAGCCGAACAGCAGTTAAGCTAATGAATTGCCTTTGATAAGCAGTATTTTTACGTGTAAGGTGGGATGATTCATTTTTATTCCCTCCACACCAATACTTTGACACCAGAGTTTTAGGTCTGATCCAGAAAACAGACGGTGAGCAGTAAGTTATGAAAACATGTGGTAAGCAGTTTTTGCCCCATCATCAAAATGTTTTAACATATCGTAAATTTCAATTGTTTGATAAATTATCTAACGATTATACCTAACTATCAACAGTTATATGTGAAACGAGCTCAGTCGCATTAGAGTTGGATTCTTGTTTATACTGAACATTTGAACCGCATGTTGAGGAGCTCTAGTGTTCTTAAATTGTTTACCGCGGTTTCATTTTAACAACACTATCGTAACACTTATCGTATCGCCGGGTGTGATTGTAATGTTTTGGATGGTGTTTTTCTTTACACTTTCCCCTGGATATCCGTTTCCTACAGTTACCGGTAATGTTAGTGAACTCTGTCTTCTCTTTGTTCATATATGACAGTATTCACAGGAATTGGTGTAATTTAATAAAATGATGGTTCAAACCATCATCTTCACTTGAGACATTATACCATTCTAGTTTTTAAATAGCGCTTAAATGTATATTTACCCCTTTATGCGGCTATAGAATACCGCACAAGGATCTCTGAAATATTTTTTGTGTAAAACATCTATGTAGATCTATCTGTTTTTAAAAATACACCAAAACAAAGAATGAAGACATTTTTCTATAAGTGTCCCTCAAAATCTCTGCATACAACAAAACACAGTGCATCCGTGTACGATGATTTATCAGAAAATTACTTTTGTCGCTTTTTCTGAATAATCTCACCAAGTGCGGGTGCTTGATAACTATTGAACAACCCTGAATTCGGCTACTCAATAAAAAACTCAATACATTTGAATGCGCTAAAGGTCTATAACTGAACTTTAACATCTTAGTAGTTGGTAAAACTTCACTTAAACTCTGCTCAAAATAAAATACATCCTAGCTACTTTCTAAACGCTTGTTACAGAGCTTATTGCGATCCATTTACCCATCCATATGTTTTGAAATTTTAATGTTTAATCAACATTTTGTTGGAAAACATATGATGGATTTACTCAACTTTTTATGTCAACAGGTTCTACAGGGTAATGTCGCATTTAATTAACATGGTTTCTTTCAGTAAACTTAAGTTTATTACATAAGATTAATTCAATGCCATTTAGTTGAATCAGGTTAGCATTCTTAATTTAGTCCAAAACTATTAAGTTCAAATAATCCAATTGTTTCATTTATTTAGGGATTGTGTTCAACAACCTTTACAAATATATCTAATAAGATAACCTTTTACAAAATCTTTACTCGGTAAAGACTCTTATTGGTTTTGTCGCATCCAATGCATCCCCAAAGTAGTTGTTTTTATAATGATTAAAACCGTTTTAATTATTTTTAGTATGGTCTACACTTTATGGTAAAACACTAACATATCAGAAACTCTTTTAAATATAAACATTAACAAGTCAACGATTTTTTATCTTGCTGTTAAAACACATAAATAACGTTTTATTTCAAATTGTACTGTTCCTAGTTTTCTATATTGCTATTTTAATTAAACTCATTTGTGTAATCTCGACTCAAATGGATAAGTAAAATGTTTGAAAAGTATTGAGTTGATTTAACTTCATTTACTAATTATTTTGGTCTACTTAACTGAAAAATGTTCTTTCAACATGACTATATTGAGTTAAGTCAGTTTAACGCAATGCATTGTGTTTGAATGAGAAAGCTAATACAACGGTGTTAAATGAAAATTATTTTTAAATAAACTGAACAGTATCGTAAAATAATTTCCGGCTGAATTCTCTCGGACGACATGCAGGACATGGTTATTTATGGCGTCCTGATGACGACCCACCGTACACACAGGGGTGCGAGGGCGGGCCCACAATCGCAGGGGTGATAAACTCTACACAGAGACCAGCCTCAGTTATCGCACACAAGCCGTATTTCCTAACCGCTGTGTATGCCGGTAACGCTGCTAAACCCCGTTTCGACGCTACGGACGGATGCTTCAACGACGTCGGATTCGAAATCGTTAAAAACTGCGGGGGTACTACAACATCTCATTGATCAAAAGTGGAAGGAATTGATCAGAAGTTCCTGTTTGTCTGAGCTTCTTCGACTCACGCTTCAGACCCAAAAACACAAGCTTCCGAGCGTTAAAGCACAAGGCCTGGACAATTGTGCTGCAAGGACTCGCTCACGAGATTCCGGAAACTATTCGAATCTTTCACCATCAAGATTCTGGAAACTATTCGAATCTTTCACCATCAAACAGTTTCCTATTTGAAAATCTATAAACCTCTGAAATGGCGACGCAAAAGCTGACGGAGAACGACTGCCCGTCGAGTTCCGGTGATGCGGGACACAAGTATCATCCGGCGTGTGAGTGCGCCACGGGGAATGGCTGTCGTTTAAGAGATACGCTAGACTCTATGTTTAAAGACCATTTTAGAGACCGGATGGTTGACTTGATGCGCAGGATCATCGATGCTGCGTGTGATATGGAAAACGATTGTGCGCAGGATACCAAACGTGTCACAAATCTCAAGAAAGAAATGGATGTCATAAGAGGGTTAGTGGGGACATGGACCGATGTGACGCCCATGTTTTTTAACACCATAGAGCCGACCGGTGTAATCCTCAGAAAAGTTCTGGATGTGATGTGTGCATCTAGTGAAGAATTCACAGTCGACGTACTATTCGTTATGTGTACGTTTGTAACAGATCTCTGTGTGTCACTGGTGTCAAAAAATGCCAAAACAGATCTTGGTGAAATAGTTCAAGGTCTGGTCAGCTATATCCTAGACCAAGACATGGTAGTGTGCAGAGACTTTCTATTCTGGTTGGATTACAAATAAATGGAGTTATTGTCTACTTTATGTATATGTAATGCCGGTCTATCATAATTTTGTAAAGAAAAATACTGTTGAAATAAAAGATTGCACCACTTAACTCATCATTCTTTGCGACCGTGTCGGAGCTTTGGAGTTTCACAATTTTATAATAAAATGGTATTATAAGTCTTGATACTTGCACATTAATAATTTAATGAATAAATACTAGATGAGAATATTTAAGAGATGAAATATTTCAGAGATCCTATGGATTTCCCCTTCCCATCATGCTGGATAGGGGTGTACAATTTGAAATAAAACGTTATTTATGTGTTTTAACAGCAAGATAAAAAATCGTTGACTTGTTAATGTTTATATTTAAAAGAGTTTCTGATATGTTAGTGTTTTACCATAAAGTGTAGACCATACTAAAAATAATTAAAACGGTTTTAATCATTATAAAAACAACTACTCTGGGGATGCATTGGATGCGACAAAACCAATAAGAGTCTTTACCGAGTAAAGATTTTGTAAAAGGTTATCTTATTAGATATATTTGTAAAGGTTGTTGAACACAATCCCTAAATAAATGAAACAATTGGATTATTTGAACTTAATAGTTTTGGACTAAATTAAGAATGCTAACCTGATTCAACTAAATGGCATTGAATTAATCTTATGTAATAAACTTAAGTTTACTGAAAGAAACCATGTTAATTAAATGCGACATTACCCTGTAGAACCTGTTGACATAAAAAGTTGAGTAAATCCATCATATGTTTTCCAACAAAATGTTGATTAAACATTAAAATTTCAAAACATATGGATGGGTAAATGGATCGCAATAAGCTCTGTAACAAGCGTTTAGAAAGTAGCTAGGATGTATTTTATTTTGAGCAGAGTTTAAGTGAAGTTTTACCAACTACTAAGATGTTAAAGTTCAGTTATAGACCTTTAGCGCATTCAAATGTATTGAGTTTTTCATTGAGTAGCCGAATTCAGGGTTGTTCAATAGTTATCAAGCACCCGCACTTGGTGAGATTATTCAGAAAAAAGTAATTTTCTGATAAATCATCGTACACGGATGCACTGTGTTTTGTTGTATGCAGAGATTTTGAGGGACACTTATAGAAAAATGTCTTCATTCTTTGTTTTGGTGTATTTTTAAAAACAGATAGATCTACATAGATGTTTTACACAAAAAATATTTCAGAGATCCTTGTGCGGTATTCTATAGCCGCATAAAGGGGTAAATATACATTTAAGCGCTATTTAAAAACTAGAATGGTATAATGTCTCAAGTGAAGATGATGGTTTGAACCATCATTTTATTAAATTACACCAATTCCTGTGAATACTGTCATATATGAACAAAGAGAAGACAGAGTTCACTAACATTACCGGTAACTGTAGGAAACGGATATCCAGGGGAAAGTGTAAAGAAAAACACCATCCAAAACATTACAATCACACCCGGCGATACGATAAGTGTTACGATAGTGTTGTTAAAATGAAACCGCGGTAAACAATTTAAGAACACTAGAGCTCCTCAACATGCGGTTCAAATGTTCAGTATAAACAAGAATCCAACTCTAATGCGACTGAGCTCGTTTCACATATAACTGTTGATAGTTAGGTATAATCGTTAGATAATTTATCAAACAATTGAAATTTACGATATGTTAAAACATTTTGATGATGGGGCAAAAACTGCTTACCACATGTTTTCATAACTTACTGCTCACCGTCTGTTTTCTGGATCAGACCTAAAACTCTGGTGTCAAAGTATTGGTGTGGAGGGAATAAAAATGAATCATCCCACCTTACACGTAAAAATACTGCTTATCAAAGGCAATTCATTAGCTTAACTGCTGTTCGGCTACATGCACAACATAACTGTGTATCTATGACCGTGCTGTGAAATGTGCAATAGTTAGACGAGTTTGAAGCGTAATAGTTTTATAGGTAACAGAAAAACAGCAATACTCATCTTTCATGACGATGTTTCGTAGACATAGCAGAAAGATGTTCTAAAAGAAATTTGATTGGTTTAGTCTTAAACAGTCGCATAGAAGAATTTAATTCAATTTTTGATATGTTTTTCATAAACTCCTATATGTTTGACCACGCTCGTAGACTATAGTTTTTGCAAACTGTACAAAACAAAAAGAAACAATATGTAAACGGCGTAATCGACTAGTAGCAAGTGGCTCTTCTGTATTTGTTTTAAATGGTTCGTGCCGTATTTACTTTTTAGCAAGTTGGCCTCTAGAATTTACTTTTGTGCAATTTTATCAGCCGTAGTGCGGGACTTTGTTTAACAGCCTCGAGCTTTAATGAATACGCCTATCTCAGCGCAATAGTCAGTTGTGATTCTGCTGTAATAGTTTAAGTGTAACACAACACCCCCTTACTTTTCGCATTAATACTTTGTGTGATTTCACATCGTGGATAGAGGGAAAGTTACACTAAACAAAGTATCAATTTAGTTATCAAACAGAAATACTATCGCTTAAATTATTAATGGTCATTTATTCCTATAAACACTATTGACGGCTCTCAAAGCAAAGTCTTTACCTAAAACACATACAGTCCGACATTCAAAATGTGAAACAGTGTCGTCTGCTATCTGAATAGTAATAAAACCATCATTTGCAAACTTTTGTGTATTTGTTATAAACGATGCTTTTCAATCCTCTTTTCTTAGTGATTTGGTCTTTTGAATCTTACATGGATGTTTTGGACACGAGTGATTCCTGTATAAAGATTATGTTTTAAAGGTAGGCCATAGTCTTTACAAGCGTGTGACAAAATATGTTATATAAATATCGCTACGGTGTGACAAAATACGTTGTTGTGTAAAAATAACCCAAACATTTAAGCACAACTATTTACACCCATACTAAGCGGGAGAATATCTAACTGTCGCTTGTGAACATTCCATTATCTGATTATTTGGGGTCAGGGAACACCATTAGCTCATACATCTCTTTAATTTGTGCTGGATGTAAAAAATAAAAAGGTTAATAACAAACAAACAAAAACTTTAAATCAACATGAAACCATAATATTAATAAAATATGGTTTAATGAAAGTTTGATAATGACTTGCATATTATTTTCTTTTAGTAAAGCTATGCCTGGATCAGCCAACACAAAGTTTTGCGTTGTGGGTGAGACCGCACAAAAGATTACACCAATATTAGCTTTCTCGAACATTGCACAATTGCACTATGCCTGAAACTTGGTAATCAACATGCATTTCTAGGTCTGTCAAAAATTATCTGTTATCATGGTTTAGTTGTATTTTAAAACATTGCTTTTTCTTAAAAAACTGAAATAAAAAAATTTGGTAGCATGATTATCTTGTTCATCATGTAATAACTCCATATTTATCAGGCTGATATTTGTAGAAATAAGCAAAGTAAATGTATAAAACAAAAGAACCAGTTAATGGCCTTGCGTCCGAACACTACAGGTATGAAGATATGTTTTGTTTTGAACGTTTTATTCTAACTTTAAAGTTAGATTATCCTTTGAAAAGGTTAATACAGTATTTGATTTTTGGGGTAGCGTTGCAAGCTAGTGTCGTTAAACTTAATCGATGGTTTTTAAGGGAAATTAAGTATTCTCAGGAGACCCCTTGACCCCTGAAGTTATGACTTCTGAAGATCTCTCACGTGTAGATTCACTCGGTTGAAAAATGCTGTTTTGTAATTTACACATCTGAAATTAAAGGTACAGTAGTTTTTTTAAAAAGTATTCTATTAGCTAAAATCAATGTCTTTATTCATAAATATGATCTCATTAGTGTAAAATTAGCTCTGCCAATGATCTGACTTGTCCTCGTAAGCGAAGAATTTCTTATCTTTATTTGCATGGGACGGGTAAGTCCATGGAGACTTCTATGTCGTTCCGCCATCTTGAAAAACTATAATAGCAGAGAGGGACAAAAAGCACTAGCCTACCTCAACGCGTTTTCGTTCAAGGAGGTCAGTGAGAGGCGCTTGTCACTCCCCCGGCAAATTTGAAAGGCTGCACTGTGCGGTACTTCATAATGCAATCCTCGTAACCAAAAAGCATAAACATTTTATTTAAAAGGAAACGTGACCGGCAAATTCAAAACGAGGGTAAATATTAGCTTTTCCCCGGTGGATAGAGCTAATGAAGGAGAAAGAAGTTGAAAGGGACGCTGAAGTCCTGCTTTCTTCTCGACAGGTAAGTCAATGTTATGGTCTAAATGACAAGGTTTTTTTTTTTTTTTCATTGCTTGATTGTTTAATTTATTATATAGGTAGCGTAACAGTAGAACATGTATAGTTAAACTCGATGATGTGCTATTGGAAGACATGTCGTACTGTAGCTTCGTGACACATAACGGTTACCGTAGTTGCAACACGCTTTTGAAAAAGCGATGCGCTAGAGAGCACTATTCGTTTGAATGCAAAATACAATTTCACCGCTAGATGGGGTAAATTCATACACAGCGTACCTTTAAGGACTAAATCCTCCAAAATGGAGGAGGTCAAAGGCCATGTTTCCTGCTATAGTATCATCAGCTCTCCCAAAGGCTGTTCCAACAGACAAACTGTCGCATCAACAAATGCTAACATTTTAAAGTTCTACATATATATTTTGAGAAGATAACCGATAGTATATTCTCAGTAAAGGGTTTCACTAGATCATAGCTACCGTAGAAAAAGTAAGATCATGCTTTGAATTAAGACGAGTAAAATTGCTGCGATACTGTTTGAAATATTTTTGTATAAGATCTAAGATACCAAAGTACAGTTTTTGCTTTACAATTTTAAAATTGCTTTAAACTGTTTAGTAAAAATAATACCTTAGGTTAAATTTATGTAAAATCATTTATATCACACATAAGTCTTCTAAGAAGATAAATAGAAGATACAATTTTAATAAAACGTTAAAGCTTTGATTTAAACAGTCTTTTAATTTTAAAAGATCTAATTTAAACTTTTAATATTATGCTTTTAAATGAATTTAGTATGAATAAAACTCTGGAAAGCACACTAACTTTACTGTGACAGTGTACCCCAGAGGCTCATCTGTCCTGCATCTCGGGGCTCAAGCATTCATTTCACCCTGTAGTTTATCACTGAAGGAACCAGGAGGGCTTTGTTTATGACTTTGGACTGTTTTTATCATTGCATAAAGAACTACATCTTCGGCACTATGAAAATGTAAGGAGTTTTTATATTTTATATATATATATATATATATATATATATATATATATATATATATATATATATATATATATATATATATATATATATATATATAATTTTTATATATATTAATTTAGCTAAAACTATGTTTAAATCGTTTGAATTCATTTTAGTAACATACTTGTTATTATTCTATATTTATAATCATTTAATTTAAATATGGAGATTAGTTAATTTATGGAAAACAGTATGTAAAAACAATGTAAAAATGCTGTTTTCTGTGATGGTCGTGTTTAGGTGTACGGGATACAGTACAAAAATCATTATGGCTATGACTATATTAATAAAATTATACTTTAGGTCACCGTTAAACAAAATCATTCAAAAGATAAATAGAAGATATGACTGTATTACAACGTTTTTATTAAGACTTAATTGAAATCTTCTTTTATTTTTCTCACTGTCCCCAGCAATGCGGAGGGTATCATGTAACACACACACACACACACACACACACACACACACACACACACACACACACACACACACACACACACACACACACACACACACACACACACACACATTCCTCCTCCACTCTGAATCACGGACTGTCAAAACGCCGGTGTGGGAGAAAAACACTCCGGGATATTTTGTATCAAAACTTATTGCATCTTTGTAAATACATTCATACCTTATATGGACAATGATGTGTTGGGATTTACTTCTTCAATTCTCTGAAAATGTAAGATGATTTTCTTTATTTTGTGTTCATCTAAAACAAAACTAATTGGTGCACTGTGTTTCAGTAATTTAGAAAAGATGGTTATTTTTAAAATGAACGATATAATCATATAATTTATATACTTTTAAAGAACAGAATGTTTTTCAACTTTTTCAACTGCTGTTAGTGTGACATTATTAGAAAAACTCTGAAATATTATATTTGTAAATGTAAATTTATAAACATTTCATTTATATACTTTTGAAGAACAGAATGTATTTCAACTCTACTTTGGGTGAAAATATTATATTTGTAAATGACTAAATGTAAATTTTACAAATATTTCATTTATATACTTTTAAAGAACAGAATGTGTTTCAACTTTAGTTAGTGTGAGATATTTTCTCACTTTCACCGTCCTCAGCAATCCCCTCTCCTCTGGAATATGGAGGGAGATCCTGTGAAGCCCCGTGTCAAAGTTCAAACATAAAACCTTCACAACTTCCATTAAATCAAACCCTTATACCCACGAGGCCAGACACATGGCGGTAGATTTACTTCTTCAACCCAGGTGAAAATGTATTTATTTATTTTTTGTTTTGAAAAGATATTTTATTAACCATTTCATTTATATAATTTTAAAGATCAGTGCTTTTCAACGTTACTGTAAGATATGTGCCATTATTGGAAAAATCTCTTTTTCTCACTATCCCCATTTATATAGTATGCTTCAGGAATGCCAGGATATCGGGTGTCACACACATTTAGCTCAAAGACTGTCAAAATGCAAAAGGCACTCTTTCCAAAAGAGGAACTCTTTTCAACTTTAACCCAATTCTTCACCATAGTGAAAAGGTAAGATGATTTTTATTTATTTTAAAGGAATGAATGTTGTTCAACTTTAGTTAGTGTAAGATATTTTCTCACTTTCACTCCCTAGCAGGGGGATGCAGGAATAGGGTGACGTCTCACACACACAGACAGACGCACACACTTAGCGCAGAGACTGTCAGATGCAAAAGGCACTCTTTCCAAAAGAGGAACTCTTTTCAACTTTTTCAAAAGATCCTCAACTCTGAAACGGTAAGATGATTTTATTTTTGTTTTGAAAAGATAACTCTAATCTATATGTAACATTAGAAAAATTATTTTCTCACTAACCCCGACACAGCTGGCGTGGAGGGAATTTCCCAAAGCAAAAAGTCCCCGGGGGTCAATAGGGGTAAAACTAAATGGCAAAATCATCCATCATAATACGGATCAAAGACAACTGTCAAACCCAGATCAACCCTAACAACTGGCAACTTGACGTATAATACAAAGGTCAATAGGGCAAAGACAACTGTCAACTTGATCGATCGATAGGTCAAAGGTTAATCCCTACATCAAAGGACCTCCGGAGGACCACGGAAGGTCAAAGGTTAGCCCCCCCCCCCACCTGTCAACTTGATTGATCGATAGGTCAAAGGTTAATCCCTACATCAAAGGGGCCTCCGGAACATCCTCCGGAAGGTCAAAGGTTAGCACCGCCCACCTGTCAATCATAGGGTCATAAATCATCTTGACACAAGGTGGCGGGTTAGAACTACTCGCATCATAGCACAGAAACTGCGCTAGTTAAAATTACAAATGATTTACTTTTAGCTTCTGACCAAGGCTGTATCTCAATACTAGTTCTACTCGATCTTAGCGCTGCGTTCAACACTATAGATCATAAAATACTCTTGGATCGACTACAAAACTACACTGGTGTTCAGGGACAGGCATTAAGCTGGTTTAGATCGTACTTATCAGACCGTTACCATTTTGTCTGTTTAAATGGTGAAAAATCGAAGATAACGTCAGTAGACTATGGAGTGCCGCAAGGATCGGTGTTAGGCCCTCTGCTATTCTCAATATATATGCTGCCACTGGGTAATATTATAAGAAAACATGGAATTAATTTCCACTGTTATGCTGATGACACTCAATTATATATTTCATCAAGACCAGATGAAAACACTAACTTATCTAAATTGACAGAGTGTCTTAAAGATATAAAATGCTGGATGACGTGTAATTTCCTGCTATTAAATTCAGATAAAACGGAGGTATTACTTATTGGTCCAAAAAACTACCCACAAAACCTCGTACAATACAACTTTAATTTAGAAGGATGTCCAGTTACTTTATCCACTACAGTAAAAGACCTGGGTGTTATACTAGACCGCAACTTGTCTTTCGAAAATCATATTTCATATGTTACAAGAACAGCCTTCTTCCACCTTAGAAATATTGCTAAGCTACGTAACATGCTATCTGTTTCTGATGCAGAAAAGTTAGTTCATGCATTCATGACCTCAAGACTAGATTACTGTAACGCTTTATTAGCTGGTTGTCCTACATCCTCAATAAACAAGCTACAGTTAGTGCAAAATGCAGCTGCTAGAGTTCTTACTAGGTCAAGAAAATATGATCATATAACACCAATTTTATCATCTCTGCACTGGTTACCTATTAAGTTCCGTATCAATTACAAAGTACTATTACTGACCTATAAAGCCCTAAATGGTCTAGCTCCTGTATATTTAATGGACCTTCTATCGCCCTACAATCCATCACGTTCTTTAAGATCCCTAAATTCGAGGCTTCTGGTCATTCCTAGGATATCCAGATCCACTAAAGGAGGGAGGGCGTTCTCGCATTTCGCTCCTAAACTCTGGAATAGCCTTCCTGATACTGTTCGTTGCTCAGACTCGCTCTCCCAGTTCAAAACTAGATTAAAGACGCATCTCTTCAGCCAAGCATTCACATAATGCTTGCCTCTTATACTACTGTTGAATCAGATCGAATGCATTAATATTATGAACAGCAGCTACGCTAATTATTTCCCATCTGCTTTTCTGCTGTTATCTCGGGATGCTAGTCCCAAGGTAAATAGCGTTCTTCAGCTACAGTTTGTATCCAGCCTCTCACGGAGACTTCAGAGTCCCCAACACCTGCGATGAGACGACTCGACGCCTGTGAAGAGATGACTCAACGCCGGCGATATGTTATGCCCTAAATTAATACATGATGATTAACTAACTGTATTTTTTACGTACATTTCTGAAATGCACTTTATGTAAACCTGCTTTGAAACAATATGTATTGTGAAAAGCGCTATACAAATAAATTTGAATTGAATTGAATTGAATTAATAATGATATCAATAACCCCAATAATAAAAACCATCATCATAATCATGGTCAACATCATAATCATCATCATAATAATCACAGTAGTGGATACATTCATCATAAACATCTCGACTTATTTCCTTAGCAACTTTAGCAGGATTAGTTTTCCTCAAACATAAACACAACTATTTGTTTAATCACTCAAAAACACACAGACTGGATTTATATTTAAAAACATGAATACTTACATAGTAAAATTTCGGCGTGAGCCTTTTGATCAGGCGTCAAAACTTAATAAATTACTGCATTTAGCGAGTGGTGAGACCGAGAGGAAAAACACGAAACTGAAAGTAACTTCCTGAGTATCACGTGACTGATCCTGTCCTCTCCACTAGGGGGCGGAGATCTCTGAACCAGTTATTTTTTCTTTCTTTCTATCTTTCTTTTTGGACAACAACAGGGGAATAACGTCATACAAAAACACTTGAATCTATAACAAAAACAGTCAAATCTAAATTCTGCATCTTATATCAAAACCAATCATAGGCTGCATATACATCAAGTAGCCTATCCTTTTAAACAGGCCCTTAAACCAGTTCATAAGTTTCCATTTTTATTTTAATGACACATTTGTATAATAAAAACGAAGCTTTTGAGTTAATAATATTGTATTGGTCCAATTAACCAAGCTCTTTATTAAACAAGCCCTACAATTTAATAAAAAATAACACATGTTTCTACTTTTTATTCTTTCAAAGCAGATTGAGCTGTAGGAAAATATGTTCAGTGACTGGCATGATTTTGTGATTTGTTTACTTAATCATTCGCAAATTGATTCAACAATTAACTTTAATACTGTGACTTTTATTTTGAAGGAAGGCCAGTTTCAGTGACGGGACCGAGTCATGTCACGTGACATGATGAAGCAGCGATATCTGATCTAGGATATCTGATCTGACGAAGGGAAATGAATGAGGGATGCTGCTCCAACAATCACGTCATTGTCAGGCAAAGGTCCTAAAACATAATGTTCATGCCTCAGTGTGTTAATTGTTATCTAATTTGAAGATGTATTTTATTAGTATTTGGAGATTACCTTCATATGCTTTGTACAGAGGAGACTGCACACAACTCCTACCAGAGGCGTTCGGCTTGAGCAGCACAAGCTCATCCACTGGTTCGGGAGTACATGTATAAATTGCACTTCATTGTAATCTGATTTGTACATCATGCACTTTACATCAATTTTTATTTATTATTATTAACTATGCCAGGCCTGCTGTTTGCTTGTGCAAGCAAGGGAAGCTGGAACAATTTTGTTTCCTAATGTACTAAAATGTGCTTTTTGGTAAAGTAATGCATCCAATGGTTGCACAAACTTCTTACAGCAGCACAAGAACATGTATATAATGTAATTTGAGGTGGATTGTTGCTTTCAATTGTGATCTGAAGAAAGTGATAGAAAGACTTTCATACAGTAGCGTATTTCACATCTATTTAACCTTTGTGTGCTGTTCATTTAGGAAACTTCACTGGGGCTTTTTGGGTCTCTAGAGACCCCAGACAATAAAATGTGATTTAGTGACATAATGATTTCTTTAAATGTAATGTCACTCACTTTATTATTTATTTTGTGTGTGTAGATATAGTAAGTTTGAGCTGAGTCATCAAGTGTCATGCCATTTAAATGAATGGAACATTTTTTTTTTTTTTTTTATGTAAGTGTAACAGGGTTCGTTGTAATGGGAAGATAGAGGCTGGAACCGACGAACATTTAAAGATTTTAATAATTCAAAATAAAAGAAATACAAAAACAAAAGCAGCCCCTCGCGGACGACTGCTGGCCACACAAAACAGAAATAAAACACAACATAAAAGCAGGCCTGTTCCTCTCTCGATCTTCACCATCATCGCTCCTCCTTTTATGCTTCCGCTCCTTGAGAGATGCGAGACCAGTGCGTCTCACAGGTGTAGTTCATTACCACTCACGCCACCGGCCCCGCGCCGTTCTCTCACGTCCCTCGGCCTCGTCCTGCTCGCCACATACCCCCATCGCCCCTCGCAGGCCGGGGGGTACACTAGAGACGGCGGCGGCGATCCCCAGGGGGTATGGACGAACGAGGCGAGCGAAACGGAGATGGAAGCATGAGGAGCGACAGATCCGAGAGAGGGAAGAGAGGAAAAAAAAACTTGGTCCGGTTCCCGGACACACTGCCGCTCGGTCCTCAGCCATCTAAGAGACTCACTCGCGGTGCCATGCGATGGTACTGGACATCCGTTGGGGGACGACTCGACGCTCCTCCGCCTCCTGGCGGACAGTGATGGCTCCCCCGGTCGAGGGCAGCCGGCAGCGAGTCCCCCGTTCCCTGCTCCGCCCCCATCATGGCCGACGGCGAACGGGAGCGTCTCCTCCGCTCCCTCTCGGACGGCAGCCACCCCTCCTCGACCCAGGAGCACGGCAGCGAGCTCTCCGTGGTTAATGCATCTCTCAGCTCAGGGTTTGTTCCAGCTGCTTTTAAACATGCTTTTGTGCAACCACTGTTAAAAAAGAAAAATCTGGATCCCTCAGTTCTGTTTAATTTTAGACCTATTTCTAAACTTCCATTTTTATCTAAAGTCTTGGAGAAGGTAGTTTTTAATCAACTTCAATCATTTTAAGATGATTTTAGTATTTATGAAAAGTTCCAGTCTGGTTTTAAACCCCGCCACAGTACTGAAACTGCTCTTCTAAGAGTCTATAACGACCTTCTCTTAGCGGTTGACTCAGGGAAATCTGCTGTCTCAGTGCTCTTAGATTTGACTTCTGCCTTTGACACTGTAAACCACTCTATTCTCTTATCCCAAATTAAACAAAGTGTTGGCATTACAGGCATAGCCCTAAAATGGTTTAAATCTTATTTGGCAGATAGGACTTTTGCTGTCCACCTTGGGAATTGCTCTTCATCTGTTGCCCCTCTTTCTTGTGGGGTCCCCCAAGGTTCCATTTTGGGACCCATGCTCTTTTCTCTGTACATGCTGCCCTTAGGGTCCATTTAAAAAAAAAAAAAAACATAACATTTCTTTCCAATGTTTTGCAGACGATGTACAAATCTATTTGCCTGTAAAAATCAATGAGAAGGAAGCTGTCCAGCGTTTGTTGAACTGCTTGAGTGATCTGAAAAAATGGTTGGATCAGAATTTTCTCTGTCTTAATGATAATAAGACTGAAATTGTTGTGTTTGGTCGTGAGGTACATTTTAATGCCTGTGTACATGCTCTGGTACTTTAGGTTCCCATATTCGACCTTTTACCAGTAACCTGGGTGTGATTTTTGACAATGCTTTTAAATTTGACAAACAGATTAGTTCAGTTGTTAAAACCAGTTTCTTCCAGCTGAGACTTTTGGCTAAGGTCAAGCAAACCCTGCTATGCAAAGACTTTGAAAGAGTCATAGATGCATTTATTACATCCCGTTTAGCCTATATTAACTCTTTGTATGTTGGATTGGATCAGTCATCCCTTCGTCGGTTACAGTTAGTCCAGAACGCAGCAGCTCGGCATTTAACCGGGACCAAAAAGCGCGATCACATTACACCAGTTTTTGCCATGCTTCACTGGCTTCCTGCTTGCTTCAGGATTGAATTTAAAATTGTATTAATTGTTTCCAAAATCTTAAATGGGTTGTCGCCGCCTTATTTATCTGAGCTTTTACATGTCCACACACCTGTCAAAACACTTAGGTCTTCCGATCAGATGCTCCTCGATGTGCCCAGATCCAGGTTAAAAAACAAAGGTGACCGAGCCTTTGCTGTGGCTGCTCCAAACCTTTGGAATAGTCTACCTATTCATGTAAGAAAAGCCCGGACCATTGAAACATTCAAGTCCTTGCTTTAGACCCATTACTATGCATTGGCTTTCAATTCAAGTTTTGATATCTTGACCTTTTTATATATATTTATATATACTCTCACGTCCCTCGGCCTCGTCCTGCTCGCCACAGTAAGCAAACATCATTTGGGGGCCCTGAAATGCCCCGAACACTGCACAAGAGTTAAAATTATCATTATATTTAATATAAAAGATATGTCAATGGACACAGAAAATATGCATTTTGAGTTCCATGCTATTTTATATTAATCCTAACTGCAGATGGTTCTGTTATTACTAAACTATAGTTGCTGTTACCGTCGACACTGAGACAAATAACACATTAGAATTAATCTGGTAATCAGAAAATATACCTTCATCATTAGCTAAATCCATTACCTCAAGCTGATGTGGTTCCTCACGCTTTATTAATGACCCATAACACCTGGCCCTAATTACCAATTTAATATTTGAGACTGAAGTGTCCAAACACACATAGTTAACACTTAGTTTTTTTTTATTACATCGCTTTGAAATTCATCTATAAAACCAACAAAAGATACATTGGAAATTGGCTATCATTAATATAATAAATTCCTTAGTAATCAAAAATAAATAGTTTTAGTTTTAAATTTTGATCTTTTTACATCACCCGTAAAACTGTCAGAATAACGGACAACATCTGCTATTCTTACTTTGGGCAAATAAAGTAATAACTGAGAGAAAACAAGCTGTTCACGGTCCATTTTGATAATGATTGGTGATCGTTGTTGCGGCGGCGTGACCAGAAGCATCGCTTCACTACTTCTAATAAGATTTAACTTTAAGTATGTTAAATCTTAAATGCCTATTAGCTTACTTCACTGTAAATAGAAAATCCTGAGCTTCCCACTCGTATTTACGACATTGTGGTGTTATACCAGGAAATACAATCTTTACGAGATGACTTGAACGCACCAATGTAAAACCAGGAGTTGTAAGCTATATATGGTTGTTTCGCACAATCTTCCGCTGACTGGGATTGATAAAGGGAATTTTGCACTGGTTCTGGCATACACACGTTTTATAAGTCTGAATATTTTTCCAGTCCAAATTAAACACACTGTAAATTAAATACACTGTAAAATAAATACACTAGTAAATTAAATGCACTGTAAATTAAATACACTAAATTAAATACACTGTAAAATAAATACACTAGTAAATTAAATACACTGTAAGCGGTAAGCGACGGAGTCTCTCCCGATTAATCGCAATCTCTGGTTTGCTTTCCAAACAAAAAATACAAAACATAAATAAATATAAAAATACTAAAATTACAATACCAGTGTTTTGAAATAAACGTTTAAAAAATCAATAAATAAACAATTCAAATGTCACATGATTGTGGGATATCTGCCTTCAGAAACCGATCAGATGAAGGGATCTCAGGAGACGGGGAGTGAAACTAACATTGAGTTCGGACGCGTCTTGATGCCTCACGATCTTGAAATGTGTCCTCCGAAGACATTTATTAGTTTTCGGACGTAGCCTAGATATTCTGGACTACTATTACTTCTATTTCTGGCATAGGGACCCCTTGGTAGGGATCATGATCAGCATTCCTGTTCTGACATTGGTGTTTCCAGATGACAACAAACACAATCACGCCCACCAGAACTAGAGCTCCACACACTGACGGCACAATAACCCAGTGATCTACAGCAGAAGGGGGAAGGAGGAAAGAGAACACAGTTTTTAAAATGTTTTTTCTTTTATAATCTCACTGCTTAAAGATTTTGTAAATCTCTCAGTGTCTCCTGTTTTACTTACTATGTTGTTCACAACGTTTGTGATCATCATCTGTATCCAGTTTTCCCATTGATCCTGCACTAGATTCTGTAGAGGAGATTGAAAGGTTAGGCACACAGTTTACCATAAATTTTTTGTTCAAATCCTGATTAAAAATAAGTTAAAATATTTCTGCTCATCCAGTGATCTTCTCTCACCTGTGACTGTGACTGTGATCAAGGCTTCATTATTAGAGTCCAGAACTCTGTATGTTCCAGTGTCAGTGACTGTAAAGTCATGAATGATCAGAGTCTGGTCACTGATGATCAGTCGATCACTGCTGACCCCGTGACCTCTCCTCCACACCTCTGTCCAGCCGGAGCGAGAGTTTCTCTCCACTTTATCAGCGTTGATCAACACAACATCCAACTTCAGATCCTCTCCTTTCTTCACAGAGATCTCATCTGAGGACAAACAGAGACATTCATCCTCAATCACAACTATAATAGTGTCATTTAATCAAGGCCATAATCACATATTTAATATTGGGGGATCAGAGGAAAACATTGGAAAAACTCAATCCACTCTGAATATTAAGTTTGTCCATTCAGTGTTTCTGCTGTTTCTAGTCCTGCATGCAATACCAACACTATTACAGGAAATCCTGAAGCACAAGCTGATGTTTGATCAGTTTTGACTTTACCATGAATATCAAGATGATATTCCCTGATCTGTCGCTCCACTTCTCTCTGATCATTATTGTAATACACATATAAAAAGTATTTCCCAGCGTCACTGTAGATCAGATCCTTGATGATGACGTCACATGATCCTTCTTTAAACACTCGACCGCTACAGTTTTTCTTCTCACACACAGGGATGTGTTTCGACCGACTGATTAATCTAATATCCACAATCTCTCTGTCCTCAGATTCACATGATAGAGTGACGATTCCTCTCTTTATTCCTGACACAGGTTTAGTGGAGGATCCTGCAAATACACACAGTAATATTCACTCAATACACACTATTAATACTGAAAAATAAATGTTCTGTCTATTTTCTTAAATCAATATGATCTTAAATATTCTAGTTATTTTAGCAAACTGGATTAAAATAAATAAATAAACAGACTAGAATAACTTGTAGCTTGAACTAGTTGAACTAGAACTTTTAGCTTGGACTAAAAAATAATAATTATAAACATAAATGACACTGACCGCTATAACTGATAAAGCACAGCAGAAGAAGAAGAAGATTCATCCTGATGAGAAAACAGAAGGTGTGTTACGTGACAGACACACACTACATTATACACTCACTTTCAGTTTCAGTGGATCTTACATGATTAAAAAATATCAAACTATAATCTTTTTTATCTTCGTTTCTCCCATTATAGAAAGCACAATGGACGTGTGTGTGTGTGTGTGTGTCATGCAGATTTACTGAATTTTCCCCCAGTGGTGAAACATACAATTGTTTATAATTTTTACCTGATCTTGGATCAGTTTTATTCATTTGTAAACGTTGTAATGAGACACTAGTATAATTGAAAGGAACAATAATAGTTAATAGTTTCTTATTGGCCTGTTTATCTGAGCCATGGAACAAAACAAGCTCTGAACATTGATAAAAGAACACACACTTGATATTTAATCTCATTAGATGATAAATTAATGGCATTTGATATTTTACTTTGCTGTGTGTTTGTAAAAGGTGTTTTTCTGTATGTTTGCTCTGAGTTTTTTCTTGCTGTCAGGAAATATTCATGGGTTATTCACGTAATATCACCTTCACAAAATATATACCAGAGTCACATGACGTCCAGCTCTAATATACTAAGAAGACTTAAAGACTGACTTCCGGTTGAAAGGGTACGCTGGCGCGTTTTGGCTGCCGCTCCTCTCTCCCGTTTGCTTTTATTATTTTATTGTTACATTGTTATTGATGAGTATTCATTAAGAGTTTTGGAGTATGTGAAGAATGCCTATTTTATCGTGATGTGGAATTACGCTTCACCCGTTGGATTACTGCTTTTATCGCTGACTGTTCTTTGCTGGCCTCTCCTGCTGTCCCTCCCAGGATTTGCCAAGTGGGTAATCCATCAGTCGGAAACTGAAGCCTCGCGGGAGCCGCCATTGTAGCAGAACTTCTCCTGCTGTTAGCATTCCATTGACTCCCATTCATTTTGGCGTCACTTTGACAGCGAATAACTTTACATCTGAGGCGTCCAAAGACTTCATTTGTCCATTATTTATTTCTAAAGAAACACGACAATGTATAAAAGGCTCCATTACTTTGTATCTTACGTTATGGCCCCGTAGAAGCCGTTTTTGTAAAAATAGGCTAACGATTGCGTCATAACCACGCGACTTTATGTCGCACAATAGAGAAATTACCGTATAGACAGGAGGAGAAGCTCGCAGGCGATCTTTTACTGTCTATGAGGCATATGGACATAAAAGATTCAAAAACAACAAAAGAGTTTTTATCTTTATTGGAGTGCTTCAATTTGAAGCAGCTCGTGGACTGTCCTACACATAATAAAGGCCATACTCTTGACTTGTTGAGTTGTTAGTTAAGGTGGTGTGTTAGTTAAGGTTAACTTGTTAGTTAAGGTCACTATTGACTTGTTAATCGCTTCTGATTCTGGATGTCTTTCTATTTTGATTATTCTTGATCAAAGTGCCGCTTTCGACACTGTTGATCATAAATATTTTACTTACTCGGTTAGAATCTGTCTTTGGTGTTTCTGATACTGCACTAAGCTGGTTTAAGTCCTATTTTCCTGATAAAAAGCAGTTTGTCGCTGTGGGTGGTTGCAGGTCTAATATTGGTGTAGTGGTGCAATCTGGTGTTCCACAAGGTTCAATCTCGGGCCCTATACTTTTTAACATCTACGTTTATCCTCTTGGTCAACTTTTAAGATCACTTGGTCTCAGTTTTCACTTTTATGCAGATGACACCCAGGTTTATTTACATTCAAAACCTGATGTTAATGTGGCTGTGTCCTTTCTTTCTCTATGTATTTCTGAGATTAAAAAATGGATGTCTAGAAATTTCCTATGTCTAAACAGCGACAAGACGGAAGTAATGCTCATTGGTTCAACACACCAGCTACTTAAGGCTGGGTCTCCAACTTTAAATGTAGATGGTTCTACACTTCAATTTCAAACAGAATGTAAAAATTTGGGGGTGATATTTGATACCAATTTAACATTTGTTCCTCATATTCGGAGCACTGTCAAGACATCATTTTTTCATCTAAAAATATAGCCAGATTGTGTACCATGTTGTCACTTCCAGTGGCTGAAAAGTTAATTAACATCTTTGTATTTTCTCGCATTGATTACTGCAATGCCTTGCTGGCCGGGGTTTCAAAAGCTACCCTTAACAAACTAAAGCTGGTTCAATATTCCGCTGCTCGAATCCTGTCGGGAAACAGGACAAGGGATCATATCAATCCTGTGCTGGAAACTTTACACTGGCTCCCTGTCAGATTCCATGTTGATTTTAAAATCCTTACGCTTACCTGTAAGGCTTTGCATGGACTGGCACCTCAATCTCTCTGAGCTTTTAACCCCTTACACTCCTGCACGTGATCTCCGCTCCTCGGAAGCTGGCCTTTTAATTGTTCCGCCTACTCATTTAAAATCCATGGGTGAAAAAGATAGGGCTTTGAGAGCTGAGATTTGGCAAGCTGAATCCCTTAGTGTTTTTAAATCATCCCTTAAAACTTATTTGTTTAGGGTAGCTTTTACATAATTGTTCGTAATTGCCATATTATTAATCGAACATTTCATAATATGTTTTTATTTGGTATTTTATTTTTTTCTGTCATTAATGTATTGTCTTATTTGATAATTGTATGTTTTAATTGTGATAATTGATAATAATTGATATGTTAATTGATAATAATTGTATGTTTTATCATGTTTCTATTCTTGTGAAGCACTTTGAGATGCTACTTTTAAAGGCGCTATAGAAAACTTTATTATGTTATATATTAATATACCACCTCTAATAGCTGGAGTTTATCTGAGAGTGTACAGTTATGAATGATTCAGTGACGGATGTGGTTGGCCACATTCAGACAGAAGGGCACAATCCGTTCTCTAAGTTATGACTGATTCAGTGACGGATGTGGTTGGTGTCATCACACTGATGAGGATGTTTCTCTGTGTGTAATACGCAATGTTTTTGCTGTAACAATTATGGTCACCTGCAGTTCAAGTGTGTTGTCAAAATAGTTTAAGATGCTTTTGTTTTGTTTTTTTACTTAAAACAATTAAAACTGTTAATTTGTATGAAACAAAACTTTGGTTTTATAAATGTATATATAATAAATACACAAGCAACAGGTTTTGGAAGTTATTTACTCTGCTACCAACCAATCGGAGTAATCATGCTAAAACATTGTAACAATTATATTAATAACCGCAATATAAAAACATAATCATAATAATCATTGTCATAATCCTATCCACTGGGCAAATTCATCATAGACTTTGACTCTCTTTAACATCACTAGCAAGTTTAGTTTCCCACAAATACACACAACTATTGTACAACACAAAAACACACAAGCTGTTATATTTAAAAATATGAAAACTTACATGGTAAAAGTTCTGAGTGGGTCTAATGTTCAGTTAGGCTTCCTCCAAATCACGCAGCTCAGTGTGTGTGTGTGTGTGTGTGTGTGTGTGTGTAAAACCTTCAATGAAAGAGGCGTTGCTGAAGTTTCTAAAGGTTCCTCCTCTCTCGGCTGTATTTGTAAATGAGCCGTATATCAAGCACTTTTACATTTATGGCAAACCGATTTAACATTTAATCCTGAAACGTACTAGTATCTATTTTCGTTCTACTTCTATTTTTATATACTAGAAGAGTAGCTATTACACTTAGTTCTAGGCTTATTTATTAGATTGTTCTGATTTATTAGATGGTATAGCCTACTTTATTTTATTTACAGATTTATTCGATGGTATAGCCTACTCGTAATGCGTTATGACTTTCTCAGTTTGTGTAAATCTGGGTATTTATTTCAAGCTGGCGTTATATTTAAAAATATGAAAACTTGCATGGTAAAAGTTCTGCATGGGTCTATGTTCAGGCTACGACAGACTCCACGGGAGCGCGAGAGCTTTGGAAAGGACAGCGATATGTGTGAGGTAAATGACAAATTACAAAAAAGGGAAACCAAGTTTCGCTTCCGTCACAACACATGTAAAAGAAACAGCTCTGTTGGGTAAGTATGGCAAGCCAGTTTAACATTTAATCCTTAAAATATACTATGTATTTTCATGCTTCTAGTAAGGTTACTTATTTTATTTTTTTAGATATTAGTTTATTTTGATTAGTGCTCAGTCTTTAAAAGTATCTTTATAAAGGTACTACAGCTTTGTAACGAAGTTCGTAGTTCAGGGAAGAACAGGGTTCTCAAGTTTTATCAAAAGCTTGGAGTGAGATCACATGCGGTTAGGGGAGGAGCCCTAATGGCCCCTTTATTTTGACATGACTTATGATGCAGATTAATATTTATTATATAAATACTCTCCAAAAAGGCACAATCTTCTGTGGTGGATGTCCTGTATTGTGCTTGTTTGGCTGGTGTGGTTTAACTGGTTTCTAGATCTTCTTTAACTGGTTTCTAGAACATAAAACAATCAAGTTTTTATGATGTTCATCAAAAAATAAAAATAAAAAAGAGTTTGAGGGCGATTTCACTGTTTTATATGATTTGACTGTAACGACTTACATGGATATAATAAAATGATAAATGGAAAAGAAACTGTCGACAGTCTCAGTGAGTTTAATTCATACATTTATATTTCGAGTGTTGTAATTTTATGATGCAAGTTTAGCAATGCTGCAGCTCATTTTACAGTTTCCCTGCATTATGTTGACTATTAGGGACAAGAAAATTATTTTATTTGTCAAATTCGAATGACGTTTATGATGTTAATTTATGACAGTATGAGTGAGTTTAATTTGTTGATTGATCGATCGATCGTTAATCTAGTACAGTGTTTCTCAACCTCTCCTGCAGGGACCCCCTGACAGGACATGTTTTTGTTTTAACCCTGAAATGGCACACCTGATTCAATTAGTCAGCTACACATTAAGCCTTTGAGCCTTTAATTAATTGAATCAGGTGTGCCATTTCAGGGTTAAAACAAAAGCATGTCCTGTTAGGGGGTCCCGGCAGGAGAGGTTGAGAAACACTGATCTAGTAAATGTTTTAATCCACTGAACACTGCTGTGGTAATAAAACAACACTCTACCAACAGCATACTGTTTCTTTTGAGCCTAATTCCTAGTCAAATTAAAATATAGTTGTATATATCACTTGTAAGTCCCCTCCAAATACTCTAAATATGTGAAATATATCAACTTTTATCTGAAGGAGTGTAGATTTCCCACTACAGGTGTTCATATTGTTTTTAAATGCTGAGCTAAACAAAGAATGTATGAACGAAGTCACCAGATCTAAATATTCACAACAAAAACACTTTCAACATGAAACCAAGAAATGAGACCTAGGCCTACAAAAGCAACCAGGGTAAAGGAAAAACTCTAGATGATGAAGACACTTTAGTAGAAGCAAGAAACTGCCTCAGGCCATACTAAATATAAATATTATTTAACCATATATGTTAAAAATCTTTATAGATACAATACAGTACAGTGCTTCAAATCAGGTTTACAGTGATAAACAGGAAAATAATGATCAGTGATTTCTGTAGTAAAGCAGCTCTACAGAAGACAATAGTCATTATTCACTTTCAGTCAAAGTTGAATCAGCTAGAAGCAGCTCTACAGTCATTATTCAGCTCAGATCAGTTTAAAGGAGAACTCCGGGCAATTTTTAAGTTAATCTTGATTGTTATACCTTTGTGAGTAATGTCTATAGAAAAAAAAAACGAACCGGATTGGTGCTTTCATCACGGAGCTGTTCCCGCAAATGCCCAGAGCTCCCACTCAGCTAAAACGGCAGTTATGGGGGCATATACATAAAGAGTGTCTTTGTGCCTCATAACAGACACAAAATGCAATTAAAATGTCTGTCCAACATGAACAGGCCCCTTACATGTGAACAAGATGCGTTTAGCAACTTAGCCATTGTTTAAATTCACCTAAATAGTGTTTTAGACGGCTAGCTGTAGTCTCGCGCTGAAGTCCCGTGGGAACTTGTAGCCGGAAAAAGGTAAATACCAGTGTGCAGGTGGGAGTATATATAAATATAATAGAAGACATAGAAGCTAGTGAAATAATTAAAGTTTCTCCTTTTTTATATATATATATATATAGTGCAATCAAAGCAATAATATTACTGAATATTAAGTTTCTTTTAAACCAAAAGAGCAAAACAAAGGTAGACTGGTAAGAACAACAAATATATGCTGTACATAAAGTATACATAAGAACATACACATTTTCTGTCTTTCAGAGTTTAGAATAGATATGCTTGCTCACTGTTTATACTGTGAATACTTCCCTGATTTGTTTAGAAACAGTAGTTGATGGATTCAGTAGAAACAAGTATTCCTAGTTTATGTGACCTTTTAGTTTCCAGTCCTGATCTATATCTAGGTCACTTTAACTAAATGCAGACAGTCAACAAACAGAACATTGGTGTAGGAGTGCAGTCCAAATGTTCATATGTGTTGTAAATCAAATACATATTGCAGAAATAGGTTGACAGAATCCTCTGCAGATCTGCTGGCTCTGAAGGAAAATTACAAGTAACCAGTGACATCACTAGATGTTCTGAGATATATCCAGTTTAAGAACCGCAGCCTCAGGATGGAAGTAAGAGGCGGAGCTTATACAGGTAATAGTTGTGAGTTGTGCTATCCATACACTTCCATACCTCACTTCCATACACTTCCATACCTCACTTTCATACACTTCCATACCTCACTTTCATACCTCACTTCCATACACTTCCATACCTCACTTCCATACACTTCCATACCTCACTTCCATACCTCACTTTCATACACTTCCATACCTCACTTCCATACCTCACTTTCATACCCTTCCATACCTCACTTCCATACCTCACTTCCATACCCTTCCATACCTCACTTCCATACCTCACTTTCATACACTTCCATACCTCAATTTCATACACTTCCATACCTCACTTCCATACCTCTCCATACCTCACACTTCCATACCTCACTTCCATAAACTTCCATACCTCACTTCCATACACTTCCATACCTCACTTCCATACACTTCCATACCTCACTTCCATACCTCTCCATACCTCACACTTCCATACCTCACTTCCATAAACTTCCATACCTCACTTCCATACACTTCAATACCTCACTTCCATACACTTCCATACACTTCCATACACTTCCATTCCTCATTTCCATACACTTCCATACCTCACTTCCATACACTTCCATACCTCACTTCCATACACTTCCATTCCTCACTTCCATACACTTCCATACCTCACTTCCATACACTTCCATTCCTCATTTCCATACACTTCCATTCCTCACTTCCATTCCACACTTCCATACACTTCCATTCCTCACTTCAATACACTTCCATACACTTCCATTCCTCATTTCCATACACTTCCATACCTCACTTCCATACACTTCCATTCCTCACTTCAATACACTTCCATACACTTCCATTCCTCACTTCCATACACTTCCATACCTCACTTTCATACACTTCCATACCTCACTTTCATACCTCACTTCCATACACTTCCATTCCTCATTTCCATACACTTCCATACCTCACTTCCATACACTTCCATTCCTCACTTCAATACACTTCCATACAGTTCCATACCTCACTTCAATACACTTCCATACACTTCCATTCCTCACTTCCATTCCTCACTTCAATACACTTCTATTCCTCACTTCCATTCCTCACTTCCATACACTTCCATACACTTCAATACACTTCCATACACTTCCATTCCTCATTTCCATACACTTCAATACATCAATTCCATACACTTCCCTACACTTCCATTCCTCACTTTCATACACTTCCATTCCTCACTTCCATACACTTCCATACCTCACTTCCATACACTCCATAATATCTGAATATTAGGCAGGACGTGTCAAATTCAGTCTCTGCTGGTTACAGTCATGTAAAACCAACATTATTACTAGGGCTGTCACTAATCATTTTTTGGTAATCAAGTAATCTGATGATTATTTGAATGATTAATCAAGTAATTTCAGGTTTTGGGTAGGTGAAAGGAGAGAGGACTCAAGTGCAGGACAATGGGTATTTAATGATAATAAAATAAAACAGACAACAAATACTACCCCAAGGGGGGAAACAAGACAGACTAGAAACGACTTGCCCAAACCACACAGTATACATATGACGACGATCTGGCACAGGACTGCAAACACAAGGAGAATAAATAGGGAGCAAACAAGGCAGGAAATGAGGGAGGACAGGTGGGGCAAATCAACCAATAATCAGATAACAAGGTGGGCGGGTTTGGACAATGACAGGAGAGCACAAGGAAACACATGACAAGCCATGTGCTCACACCAAACATGACTAGAACACGCAGCCAATGAGAACTCATAAGGCACGTGTTCCCACAAAACATGACAACATGAAAGCACACAGCTAGTGTAAAACAAGCTGTGTACTACACAGCACAAGACAAAACGTGACATGAAAGCACACGCCGATGTAAACACGAACCGTGTGCTACAGAGAACACAACACACCGGGACAGAAGAGCGATCAGCCCGAGTGAACTCGAAACCGCGTGCGCTCACACGACAAGACCGAGCGTAAGCTCATCCTGTGCGCTCACAACAGAGGATAAACACGCGGAGCATGAATGTCCGAATCCCGACACAGAACCGAAACCAAACTAGACCGACGTGCCGGGATCCAAACATCCCGCTCCGCACATGTAAGGCATAGAGACAAGAGAGCGCACGGCTCGAGCGCGCTCATACAAGGACAAGACAAAACAGGAGTGTCAGAGCTCTGTCACAAAACCAAGACATAAACTTGACAGAAGTGACAGAACCCTGACAGTAATCTGATCATTTATTTACTTATGTAAATGATAACAGTGCAACACTTCGTCTGAAACATGAAGCGCGTCTTATATGCTTTACCAAATGCACGTTATTGGAAACCCAAACGAACAGCAAACAGACGGAGTTCATGAGCAGCGTTTACTGTGAATGAAGCGCTCTGAGATGCTGGAGGAAACACATACCCCGCACACATGAAAATAATTAAAGCCTCGCGTTTCACTCTGGAACCCGCAGGGTTTCCGTTTTTCAGGAAATCCTGAATGTTTATAGCCTGGTTAAAACCAGACCCTTCTCAGTTGTAACTGAGTTAGGGTCTGGCAAAGCTCCATAGACGAATCATTTCCAAAGGGGCGTCACCAACGGACGTCGCTCAAATGCATCTGGGCGCAATTGGATAGACCTAAAACCAATCAGAGCGATGAAAGAGATGACGTATGCATGCAGAGGGCTCTCGCTAAGACCCTCCCATTCATTTAGCCCATAGACAGTAAAGGTTTAGCCACCAACGGGTCAAGCTGGTTGTAATCATTTTTTACAGTCTATGGTTGTAACGGGGTTCGTTATTATGGGAAGAAGGAGGCGGAAACCGGCGAACATTCACACATTTAAATGACAAAATAAAACAAATACAAAAATGAAAGTAAAGACGGCAGTCCATCACGGTCGACTGCCGCCACACATAATAAAACAAAACATCAAATAAAATTCAGGCCTGTCCTTTCTCGATCTTCACCGTTGTCGCTCCTCCTTTTATGCTTCTGCTTCTCCGTGAGAGATGCGAGACCGGTGCGTCTCACAGGTGTCATTCATTATCACTCGCGCCGAGCTCTTACGTCCCTCGGCCTCTTCCTGCTCGTCACACTGGTATATCAGACGTCTGCCGAATCCAGTCGGTAAGACAGCGATACCATCTTTTTTAGACATGAAAAGGACAATTTTAAATCGCTTAAAACAGACGCGATAGCTGATTCGAACGAGTGATGTTCCACGGCGGCATCCATCTTTGTAATGTACAAATTAAAATCTGCTTCACCGTCACTGCGCTGTCGTCATCGTGTAAAGCCCGCCCCAACGTTTCTGATTGGTGCCGCGATTTCTGCGGACTGGAAATGGGTTTCAATGGGCTCTTTGCCAGAAAATCCTGAATGTTTAGGAAATCCTGAAGCACAAGCTGATGGTTTGATCAGTTTTGACTTTACCATGAATATGAAGATGATATTCCCTGGTTTGTCGCTCCACTTCTCTCTGATCATTATTGTAATACATATGTAAAATGTATTTCCCAGCGTCACTGTAGATCAGATCCTTGATGATGACGTCACATGATCCTTCTTTAAACACTCGACCATTTTCACTCTTACATTCTTCATTCTCACAGACAATGATGTTTTTTGAGAGTCTGTATAAAACAACAACAGTAATCTCTCTGTCATCAGATTCACATGACAGTGTGACGTTTTCTCCTTTTTTCCCCGTCACATGTTTAAGATTGTTTCCTTCAGGAGGGGATTCTGCAAACACAGACAGAGTAAAATTAATTCAATACAAAGTATCAATCCAGAAAAATGCATGTATTGTTTCTCTCTATTCTCCATAATCAATGTCATCATTAAATATTCTTATTTTAGTCAAATACATGTATATATATATAATTGTAGGTAATAAGGAGCCAACAATATTAGCTGTGCCACATTTTAACATTTCAAATGTTGTCAGTGCAGTTGTTGTGAATTCCTGAACGTGTTTATTAATAAATGAACTGCATAGAGAAGTAGTCATGGTGTGTGATGATGTATAATGATACATTTCCATCATTAATCCACAAATGTCAAGCAAAGTCAATTGGTGCAAAAGAGAAACAAACGAGAATAACTAGATAAACCTGGACCTGAAAATTAAACATTGTTACAATATGTGAACAAAAATGGTACTGACCGCTATAATTGATACTGCAAAACAGCAGAAGCAGCAGAATATACGAACACCTGAGAAAACAGAAAAGCGGGTTTATGTCACAGATACCGGCTAATAATCACAAACACATTTATACAGGGAAAAAACACTTTCCTGAGAGGTAAAATATTAATAAACATTCCTTTTCATTGAATATTCAGTCTGAATATTTAACACTTGTGCATATGATAAAAATGTGTAATACTGAAAATGATCAGTCAAACTCAAAGAAACAACAGGCTTTGGAAATTTGGTGATAATCTAATAATGATATTAATAACCCCAATAATAAAAACCATCATAATCATGGTCAACATCATCATCATAATCACAGTAGTGGATACATTCAGCAAACATGTCGACTTATTTCCTTAGCATCTTTAGCAGGATTAGTTTTCCTCAAACATAAACACAACTAATGGTTTAATCACACAAAAACACACAGACTGGATTTATATTTGAAAACATGAATACTTACATAGTAAAACTTCGACATGAGTCTTTTGATCAGGCGTCAAAACTTAAATTACTGCATTTAGCGAGTGGTGAGACCGAGAGGAAAAACACAAAACTGAAAGTAAATTCCTGAAAATCATCATGTGACGGAGATCTCTGAACCAGTTCCTTTTTTCTTTTTCTTTTTTATAACATTATGGGAATAAAAAGTCATACAAAAAACTTAAATATATAACAAAAACAGTGAAAATCAAAATTCTGCATCTTATATCAAAATTCAATCATACATCTAATACATCAAGTATCTTTTTCAACAGCTCCCATAAACCTGTTCATCAGTTTCAAGTTTTATTTTAATGACACATTTGTATAATAAAAACTAAACTTTTGAGTTAATAATATTTTATTTATTTTAAAGCTCTTCATTAAACAAGCCCTACAATTTAATAAAATACATATTATACAGAAACTTCATATTTAATGGTATTATTTGATTTGTTAAATGCATTTAATAGATTTCACTTTCAATAAAACATTTGTGATTGGTTGGTAAAGGTGTTTATGGATGTTTTGACTGAGTTTTCGCTGCATTTACAGTTTCTGGAAGAGTTTTGTTCAGTTTCTGAACAAACAACAATACAAATAATAAATAAGTTCAATGCCAGTTCGGCCAGGAAAAAAACACAAAAAGGGAAAAGAGTTAAAGAGTCCGTCAGCAAGCTGAGTATATACTGTTAGCACCAGCCTTCGATCACTAACTTTAGGCTGTCATGTCAGAGTCCATGGAGGAGTTCATAAAAGAGAGATCACAAGGAATTCCTCAGCTTCCTCATGAATTGTGTCTTACCAGCAAAGGCAACTCTCAGTGTGCAAGGATAGATCAATGCGTATTTAATATCCCGATCACGGAGCTTTCTCTTAACCGCATCAAACCCTCGGCGTCTCTGGACCAGCCCAGCGG